>OZ010596.1:57237581-57625081 GCA_963932145.1 Acanthosepion lycidas | reverse complement strand
CCTGTTATTTTTCATTTGCATTCATTGAATTGAATGATCTCTTAGCACTGAAATGGAATTGTTTTTGTATTCTGTAAATTAAGTTGGTTCAGTACATTGAATTATTATTTTAATTTTCTTTAAACTAACTACAAAATGTTTGAATTTAAACTTTTAATTATAAATTGTTATTCAGATTGTTGTTAATATTTATTTTATTACATTAGACCCCCCCCTCCCCAATGTATGAACCTAGTACGAATAACATAAAAATGGGGATTATTCCTGCATAACTTGGTACTTCTGTCAGTAATCAGTGTAGTATTGGTGCACTCTTAAAAAAAAAAAAAAAATACATACCATATGTGTTAATGGTAAAAAATATAGTTTTACGGTATACTATATTTATGGGTAAAAGTGCTCAATATCAGGGATAGTGCATATGTAAATATAACTAATGTCAATACTGTGGTGACAGTCTTCAATGTTCTGGAGATTGTATTCAAGCATGAAGTACTGTTAATATTTGGTATTCACCTTAGTGTCCACTTATACACACAGAGGATGCCTGAAAAGTAAGAAAAGTTAATACAAATAAGATTTTGTGCATGTAGTTGCCATCAAAGAATGTGGCATGAAGCAACTGGAGCTAATTTGCACCTCTGATTGGCCTAAACAGATGATCATTGATGATAAAACCTGGTAGATCAAGTTACCTGAAAGAAAAAGATCAATTCTCTAAACTGGAAACATCCATTGTCTCACACAAATATTAGATGTTTCCAGTTTTGAGAATTGATCTTTTTCTTTCAGGTAACTTGATCTACCAGGTTTTATCATCCATCATCATGTGCTTCAGTAAGCCTCAGCCCACTTCCCTATACTTGTTCTAAAGACCAAAAAGTAATACCCATACACTGGAAGTTGTATTCCTGGTTTTGGGACTCAAAGTTGGAATTTTGCCCTTATGAATATATATATCATATCTCTCTATAAAAGGCAGGATGTGTGTGTGTGTGTGTGTGTGTGTGTGTGTGTGTGTGTGTGTGTGTGTGTGTAACGAATGCACGGCTGCAATTTTCCATGGTTTTGCACCAAAATTTACATGCACATGCTCAAAGTTAGCTGGAAGGCCAAGACCAACTTTGCATTTCCCAACTCCCATTGATAGTGGAAATAAATGATTTTTTTTTCATCTTTCTATGGCAGTTTTCATGTAGTTTGCGACTATTTTGTACTGGCCAAAGTGAGAGCCTATAGCTGGCTGCCACAAATAGGTAGGAAGATTCTATTGGCCAGAGTGAGAGCCAACAGCTGACTGACACAAATGTTAACTAGCATGCTAGCATGCAAAAAAAATCAATAGCTGCATTTGTCTCAAGTGGGAAAAATTTAAATCTGCATGGCACTTTACTCCAATTGGCTCATTTGCTTGCCTAAACTCAATGTTGATTCTGATTCTGCAGAACTGGGTTGGTTGTGAAAAAGTATTTGTTGTTAACATTCTTTTTTCATTGTTTTTCCAGTTACATGTCCTTTTTTTTTTTTTTTTTTCAAAGCTGATTGTTTTGTGTTCATTTTGTTTAGTTCTTTTTTTTCGTAACATTTAATGTTTAGTATAGAGCTTGAAAAAAATTTGCAGTGTGAGATAGGCAAGAAGTAAGGCATGTAGCAACATCAGCACGGCAAAGGGCACTCCTTTAAAGGCAAGGAAGGGCAAAAATATTTTAAGTCAAGTGATAGCGATTGCTGCTTGAGTCGTACGATTTTTGAATCAAGCACGGGCAACGCTGCTAGTATATCATATGCAAAAGCACTCAATGTTAAGGCTGTTTTGACTGTTACAAGAGCTATTGTTCACCCACCTCATTGCTGTGTATTTGCAGCTTTCACAATGTCTTAATTCTGGTCAACTCGTGTATACCTATATGTCTCTTACTTTTTGGTCATGGAGTGTAAGATGTATGTATGTATGTATGTATGTATGTCTGTAACATTGTTTGTATTTCCTAATTATTTTCTAGTTTTAGAGACTACTTTTGTTTTTTTTGTTGTTGTTTTTTTTACTTACTGGTAGGGTTTTAGTGTAGTTTTTTTTTTTTTTTTAAAGTTGTTTTAGTATTACAGTTAGACTTGCTAAACAAAAAGACTATGAATCCAAACTTACTACCATCTTAAATGATAAAACAAAACTTTAAAAAAAATCTCCAAACTCTGTCATCAGTACTCTGCAAACAGTATTAATAATCTGAGGTGATATAATCTTGAAAAACAAACTTGTTACTGCTAAAAATGCAGTCATGAGTTTCCTAAAAACTCTGTCACTGGTGAATATAAACAGTTATATCTGGAAAAATAATACCCCACAAACCTAGAACCCCTATTAAAAACATAACATTGTCTTTGGGGAAGAAAGAGTAAGAATTTGGTTTCAAGAACTTATAAGTGGGAAGTTTTTTGTTTTTATTTTATTTTATTTTATTTTTATTTTTTTTTTTTTAATCATTTCACCCCAGACAGAAGAGGTGGCAGGGAAACAAGAAATCACTTCCACAGGCAAGAAGCTATTAGAATAGAACTTCTGGTTACATCTAGCTATTTCAACAGTAAAACAATGAAACCTAGTAGCCAATCTAGTAATACATTTAAATTCATGCAGCTGAGGTACCAAGGAGGAGATCTCATTAGAACAACTGCCATAAAAATATTTATAGAAAAGATGGTGGGAAGCCACATCACTGTGGTAGGAAAGTGACTCTAGTAGAGATGCCTGGTCAGAATTGATAACATTATACACTCTTTGTATTTTGTTGAATCTCATGAGGTATAGCTGGAGCACCAGGCTAGATATGGCAGCAATATTCAATACATTGACTAATAATAGATTTATAAGTATACAAGATGGATTCTAGTGAGAAAAATTATCTGGCATGATACCGTGAACCAACCTTCATGTCAGTGGAAAATGTGAAACCAAAAAGTTATGAGTTGTTGTCCTAGAGGTTAGCATTAGCCATGCTGCTGAAAGGCAAAAATGGTTCTCTATGATGATTAAAGGATAGCAGTTTTGTTTTGAAGGTGTCAGAATTTACAAGCCATTTCTTGCCCCAGTTAACAATTCAATGGAGGTCATTTTCAAGATCAGCTGCCAGTTTTACTTTGTTGGACATCAGCATAAATACATAGTTAGGAACTGGTGACATCAGGAAGGTCATTGATGAAGATAAGAAACAATGGAGCTCCAAGGATAGATCTCGACTGGACCCCCACATCAATGTGAAATGATCTAGAAGCATAGCTGTTCAACATGACCTTCATTACCTGATTTAAGAATGATTGGATTAAGTCAAATATCTGGCCAGACACACCATAGCCTTTGATTTTGTTGAGAAGGCCAGCATGCCAAACACTGCTAAATGCCCTTAAAACGAGCTTTGCTGTTCTTATCTAAAGCCTGGTAGACAAATTTAGTAATAACTGTTAATACATTGGAGGTTGACCTACAGAAAAGAAAAGATGGTAGTAAGTTAAAACTATTGATTCAGTAATAAAGTTGTGAAGGCTTTGATAGAAAACAACTCATATTATACTGTTTGCAATAACTTCAATATATCAATTCATTTCAAATAATTTAAAAGCATTTAGAAAAAATAAAATAAAATGAATGATTTGCATTTATATTGAATAAAGAATAGTAAATCAAGGTCATAGGGGTGGGGAGTGCATTAATCATTCAGTATTAGAATCAATTCCCTTTTGCATCATTATGATAAGGAATTAGATTTTGCAGAATAAGTCAAGATTTGCACCATGGCTGAATACAGATGAGAAGCCAAATCATCAAATGAAACTGAAAAATACAAAAGGTATTCTTTCTATTCAATGCTTAATAGATATAGTCTATTCTTGAGGAATGCTAGTGAGCGCACCAACCAAAAATGTATCAAAATAGCAAAAAGCTAATAATCTGAGTAATTCATGGAATTTTCAATTACGGTTAAGAAAAATGATCCATAGGGTCAAAATTTTATTTTGCTAACATATGAAATATTCATCCAATCATAAAGTTATACATTAAAATTCCTTTTGACAAAATACTGCTCAAACAACACTTAACATTTAAATAAAATTCCTAATATTTTACTGATTAGAAGCAGAAATGATATTAATAGTATTCTCTGTAATGCGTGTATGATGCACATAATTATGAAACATCAGGCTCTGTGATTTGTTACAAATTTAATCTTTTTTGACATTAATCCTCAGCATGAGCACCTTCATTTTAAAGCCTTGAAAAATGAATTTTTTTTACTCAATGTTAGTTTCTATTAAATACATTGTTTTTATCTTTGTCTTTATATTGAAACTTCATTATTAGATATTTCTTGCCTAAATACTTGGCTTATTTTGTTTAGAATAAAATTATTTGCATCTTGTAAAATATTTTCAGTCCATTAAAAATTAATGTATCAACATCCATTGTATAAATATTTGTTTGACTGTTGATGAGCAAAGAGAACAAATACTTTAGACAATTAAACCAACTTAGTTGCAGATTCTGCATATGCTCTCAAAACAGTTTATAAGTTTTTTCATGCATGAGAACTATACTTGTAGACAGAGTAGAAGAAAAATGAGACAAAGAAATAATCTTTCTTTTTTTTTTCTTTTTTTTTTTTTTAATGAATTGAGAAAAATATAGCAAAATTAGAATATGTGAACACTAGCAAGAACAAGACAGTTAATCTCAAAATTTAATTTCTTTCATAGAGGAGATCTGTTGACAGCTTGAATTTAGCATTTTGGTGAGATAAATAATAACAGCCCAAATATTGTGTATTCTAACAATTTTATTTTGAAATGGTGTTTAGAAAACCTAAAATAACTATTTTATATTATTCATTTCAATGTTTTATACTTATGTAAATATACGCATTCAAATTGAGTATCTATAAGAGGAGGCACTGTGGAGTAATGAATAGTGGCTCAGATTGAAGAGTCGCAGAGCTAAGTTCAAATTCCAGTCGAATCCATTACGTTCACTTACGTGCTAATACCCTTGGGAAAGGTATTAATCCTCCTCTTCTCTCCCCAGCTATGGATAAATAACAGGACAGACTGGGTTCTATAGCCTTGGATGGCAACTGGTCTATTGCGGAAAGAAAATTTTAAAACTACTGCGGAGGGCGGGGTGGATCTGCTTCATCAGTTATGTATCGAAAGATACATGATTGCTTAAGTATGTGTCACACATGGCACATAACTGACTGATTTATTAGATATTGATGTCTCTTTGATTTATCTTTTTTTATAAACTACTTTGCTTTCTGTTAAATATCAATAGTCTGCTTTTAGTAACTTATTTTATTTACTTTGAAGGAAGATCTATTACTTGGACTATCAGTACTGGAGAGTAGGAATACGTGTTGGATTGGTACAAATTTGTCACGTTTCAAGTTCTCTAACTCTTTTAAACAAATTAGACACACAGATTAGTGAGATTCCTCTACTTAAGAGATTAAGGATATATTATGCGCACATGTACTTAGTCTTTTTCTTTTTTTTTTTTTTCTTTTTTTTAACTCCTTTTGTTCAATTACAAATTAGAAAGGTTTTTGCTCTTTAAAAAAAAGCTCTTTTTGGCAGCTGCTCATTGTCATTTAACAACATTGTTTCAAGTACACTTTTCATTTCTTGTAGATAAGTATGAATATTATTTGTAGATTTTGTTTATATAGCTCTTATACAGCATAGAATATAAACTTTGGACATTTTTCATGATCTATTAGATCATGGGGGTGGGAGGGCAAGATGCCAAGTAATTTACTTTCAGGACTATTTGGATTAGTTTGTGTATCTACCCCCCTTTTTTTTCACATAGTATACAACAGGTTGTACTTAATTATATAGTATGAGTAGCAAGGAAAGATCTTTGATCTGACCTCTTATCAAATACTAAAGATAGATTTCTTTTATAGTGCTCCAATTTATTCAGCCATAGCTGAAGAAGTAGACTTGTGCCCTTTTTCAAGGGCAATAGTGCAGAATGAATGTAAACAGTTTCAGCTTTTAACTGTGTTCACTGATTATTCTCCATGTCATTAACCATTAGGCTATGTACAGTTGTGGCAGAGAATTACTTATTGGTAGGTAACTGATAAAACCCAGCATAGCAAAATATAAAATTCCTTTTTGAGCCACAACTTTTCTATAGCTCTTGATAAAACAGATATTATATCAGAGGGCCTATTGTCGTACAGTTTACATTACATAAAACTAGAAATATTATCTTTTAATTATTTTAGCCAGATACTATTTACTGCATTATCACCGATAAAGTGACTCTGTGATTAAGCATCATGTGATTATTTCTACCTGTCAGTTTATAGGCTGCAAGAATCAAAATTGAACAGCTTTAAATTAAAAATTACAATTTAAGTATATTCAAGAAGCAAATAGTGTTTACCTATATTACACACAAGTTGTTTCTATGTGACATTCTTCTCATAATTAAAGGTAAATTTCATGCCATCAACAATCCTATATCTAGGACCTTAAACCTTGTTCTTTATCAGGCATTGAATATTGGCTTATTCAAACTTAATAATTTTTTAGACTATAGTTTCACTTGCATAAACAGATGCCTGTCTTCCATTCTTTTCTTGGCTGTTTAATTTTGCTCTATTTCTTTTCTCAATACTAAAAATGTTCTTTTGTCTTTATTTTCTGCAATAACTACATGTCTTAAGACATTTCTCTTTGCCAGCATGATCTTGCTCATTGGACAAATAAATATAGGTGTGACAATCAAATTGGATATAAAGACTAAATCCTCTGATAATGGTTGTGTGTGTTTTTTTTTTTTAAGTGGGTGTGCAAAGTTGGGAATTTCAAAATCTTTTCCAAAATTAATCTTGAAGCTGTAGTTTATACAAAAAAAGTTTTCCAGTTGAAATTTGCAGTTTAAGAAGAATTAAATAACTTTATTTACCTCTCTTTTCATAAAGTTATTTTCTTTGAGCAGATATAAACTCCGTTTTTTTTTTTTTCTTTTTTTTTTTCTTTTTCCCATCATGTGCCCCTTGTTAAAATGAATTATTTTGATTAATAATTACTGTCTGAATTTCTGAGATGACAAATTATTATTGTTTACATTATTTACATGCAGACTATTGTTTTCATCATTATCACAATGTTTCAGCCATTACACCTGATGAAGACCATAGAGTATATGTTGAGCCGGGTAACCTACAGGAAATTTCAAAGTGAACCCTTTATTTAACCTATGGGGTAGACTGTTCTAATTTATCTAGGTATATCTTGTCTAGTACTTATTTTCATGTTTGACTGCACTCTCTTAGCTTCTCTTTTATTTGAGCTGCTGAAAACCTGCTGTCATTTGTCTTTTTTAGCAGCTCCCATATCATATTTATTTCTATGCTAGGCCTACTAAGGAGGTCCTCATAGCGTAGCATATACACAAATTCTTTCAGCTCTCTAACTCTCCAATGTTCTTCCATGTCCATTATTTTTACTTCATTCTACAGGGACTGATGACTACACTTTTCTGTTCATACATGATCAGCCATGCTTGATTTCATTATTTCTTCTTTCACTACAGTTTTTTGATGTTCCTTCAGCCATATCTTTAGGAAACAGCTTGTTTCAGCTTTTATATTCCTTACCATAACTGCAAGGAATGGAGTACACACAGTTCTTGGTCATTGTTATGGAGTAAATAACGCACTCTCGGTAACAAACGAAGTAGGCAAGATGCCTTAAAGAAATTCAAGTGAGTCAAGGAAGTCAGTCAGGAGAATTTCTAATAGATGTCACAGCAAGTAGCCTAAGCAAGACATAACTGCTAGGAATAAGTTATAACAGTAGCAATGAGGGATTGAAACTCATATGAGTAAGAAAAAAGTACTTTTTGCTTTGGTGCACTTAATATTTTTTTTCTCTTTAGTGTGTGCAAAAAAGAGAAAGGAAAAAATATATTCTACAAATATAGAAGAATTATTAATCCAAGTGGTAAAAATACAACAGCAGTTTTTGGAATTCCAGAAACAGCAATTTAATTATAATGATATAAAAAAAATGGAAAATTTGCTAAGTACTTTCACTCCAGATGTGGTGGCAAATGCCATTGCTGAATTCACATACAATTCAGATTATGGAATTACCTTTTCTGCTTGTTTTAGAAGATACAAGCCAATTTTAAGAGAAGAATGCAGCAACTGGGAAGGTGAGAAAAAAACAAGACTTTTCTTGAGAAAGTTAACCCCAGTAGAACATGAAAAATACTGTAATTTTGTGTTACCCCCCAAAAAAACAAGAGAAATTTGCTTTGAAGAAACAGTAAATATTCTGGCTAAAATATTTAGCAAGAAAAGCTTGTTATTCGATACTTGTTGAAAGTGTATGAATCTGATATGCTGGAATCATTAAGGAATATGAAAGATTCAAATTAAACAAACTGACTCCGGATATGTTAAGTATTAATTTTCGTTGAAAGGGTTAATGGCGAAAAAGGATGCAGAAATACATGTTAGAATTCTAATGAAACTTTCACAGACTAATGCTAGAAGGTATATTGTACGAATGTCAGAGAATCCTGAGGTATGATACCAAAGAAATTGAAGAAAAAGAATGTGTGCACATACATGCTAAAGAAAAATGTCTAAGAAAAATTAATCCTGGTTTCAGATGTGAAAGGTTACATCTCGGTCAACTTATGCTACAAGTGTGGAAAAGTAGCCTAAGCAAGAGTAATATTATAACCACTAGGAGTGAGTTATAACAGTTTTGTTCTCCCCTGTTAGGCTTGACTTTGCAGAGACAGTCCATGACAGTTTTCTGGTTCTCCTCCTTGATCCTTTTGTTTCCAATCTGCAGATACTGATGTCATGTTTGCAGGGTAGTTATTCTGATGCTGACCATCTGTGTCTGGGTCACCACTTATGATTTTTGCACAGAGTTGTAGACATCACACAATCCCTTTCTTCACACTGTATTGAAGTTGGGGTATTGAGGTGAGTTCAATCCCTGGGCCAGGCAGTGTACTCGAACTCTTTAGAAATGGGGTGATAACTGAGCACTACTAAAATAAAAACTAGACCAGATATTCTTAGACATGGGCATTGGAATAAGAACAATTTATTTCTGTAAATTAAGGAAAGGGTTCAGTTTGAAATTCCTTGAAGGTTACTCAGATTGACATACACCTGATGTAGGTTGCAATGGCCAAAATTTTGTGAAAACACCAAAGATAAAGACAATTGTCTGTATGTAAATAGTACTTGATTAATGCTGTTATTTATCTATATGCTAAAATACAAAATAATCTTATAATCCATGTCAAAAATGAACTTTTATTTCATATGTAAACTGAAATATTTTGTCTTACAAAAAAAGCTTGTACATAAAGAGCACTTGTCCGACATATTCTAAACAATTTAACAATATCCACGCCAATTTAGTTCCATCCTGGGTATAACGATAAACTAGGTCCAACAGCAAGGCCTCTAATCAGGAGGTTTTGAGGAGTGTGGAACCACCTCTTAATTGCTGGTGTTCCCAGGTCTGCCCTAACCCAGGATGGTAGCACCTGTTACAGTCCCAGCTATGGGCAAATAGTTAACCCCAAAACTGGGGTAAAAACACTATGAAAGTGTAAAAACATGTTTTAATACCAAAAATACTTTGTAAAAAAAAAAAAAAAAAAAAAAAATTATTTCCAGTAATAAATTTTTGAAGAAAAAACTATTACCAGCAATAGTTTTTTGAAAAAAATTATTACAGCAACATATTTTTGGGGGGAAAAAAATAAAAAAATAAAATTGTTACCAGAAATTGATTTTTGACAAAACAAAATATTACCAGCAATGAAAATTTTGTCGACATTAAATAACCCATTGGGATTGATATGCCATAAACCAAACCAATCCAATCCAATTTAATTAGTTAAGAGTTTTAACAAGAATTAATTTTATCAGATATTTTCTATAGTATTTTTATTTGCCTATTTTAACAGATTATTAATAATATCAAACTTTATTTTATATTGGTGTGTATGTGTTCCACTTATTTAAAATTGCTAAAAAAAAAAACATCAGAGTTAAAAATTAAATTTACTATTTAACTACAATGCATTTTAATTAATTCCTCAACCTCTAAACTGTAAAGCTTACATATGTTAAATTTGCAATAATGTTTTATAAGAGAGCGGGTTCACTTAATTTACTTCTTTTTTTTTCTTTTTTTTTTTTTTCTTTTTCTTTTTTTTTTTCCCCTCTTTTTTTTTTTTCTCTATCTTTGCACTTAGGCTTGTTTCAAATCTCTGAAAAGTTGTCTCTGCACAATTTTAGTGTGCATCAAAGCAAGTATGAAAAAGGCAGCTATGTTTTTGCAGCTGTGCACACACTGGTATGCATTTAACTTTCCAGTAATTACAAGAAGGAAATGGCAGTAAAAACAGATGTTGAATGATTTGTGTAAAACAAAGCTACTAACATTGTGATACAAACCTTTTAAAAGAACTTTCTTTTCTGAATAGGACTATGTATGCTAATTTAATTTGAAAATGATTAGAAAATACTATAAAGAAATACTCAAAATATCTAATTGGTCTTTACTCTTTTGGACATTTTTAACTCTTGATGCAAACAAAAACTACTACTGTATATGCTGGCTTACAAAGCAACTGTGGACATATAAGATGACCCACAACTTTTCAAGTTAAAATGTAGGTTTAGTGCTACATTCACCATACGAGGTGACCCCCACACCACCACATACACACACTCAAAAAATTGTATTTTAAAATGTATTAAATTAATTCAGTAAGAATATACTTTCTTTTCACTCAAATTCTAATGAAAAAAACAGTGGGTAGATATTGTCAATTGAGTCCCACAATCTACAATACCCCATGAGTGGGTGCTGTGTTTTTGGTAGGCTATGTTGTTGTTATGGTAACCTGAATGACTTTTCTCCACTAAAAATCCACTTGCTCCACTGTTCTCAAATGAGATCTTTAAATGGCTTGTTGAGACGTACATCTCCCATGCTAACAACTTATCATGAACCACAGTTTTTAAGGTTCACATTTTATATCTGGAGTATAAGACAAGCCCCTTTATTTTGGGGGGAATTTTTTTAAGGTTAAAAGATCACCTTGTAAACCAACATATATGGTACATGAAAAAATTTTTTTTTTTTTTTTTTTTTTTTTTTTTTAATGAGCTTCTAAGAATACTGATTTTTGTTTGGTTTGTTAATTGGTTTACAATGAAATAATTGTTTGGTAATTACAATATTATGTCTGTGTAAGGCAATGATTCCCAACATGGTGCGCAGTAATACTTTGGTGGGGTATGCATAGGATGTGCACCATTCAGATTACTATACCAACAGAATAAAGGAGCAATTTTAGAATGAGTTATTAACAGTGAATTGTTTACTAGTGAATCTGAGAGAGTGTGTTAATGCTTGTCAATACATACAATCCATATATAGTATGCATACATAAAAAATATTTTGAGTGTATGTACATGTGTAATTGGCATACATGTAAGAATTGCAGGAGTCACCAGAATTTTAAAAATACCAAAGTGCAACATGGCCCAAAATCGTTTGGGAACCATTGGTGTAAAGGAAGGTATGTGACAATTCATACCATAAGATCCATTTAGATATCATGTCAAAAGTTCAAATGCGTGACTCTTGATAAGATCAAGTGTGTAAATAAAAATCTGAATTAGTCTTAAGTATCTCAGTATCTGCTATGCTTAGAACCAATTCAGATGGCAAAAATTTCTAAAAATATAGTTGATTTGTTTGTATGTTGATCTATATTCAGAATATTACAAGAATACTAGTGGGTCATTCCATCTCAAATCAATCAATGGCCACACATGACCATCTCAGAAACATCAGAAATAACCACATTCATTCTTGTTATAGGAATGTCAGTATTACTATTTGAAAGTTACCTGAAATTTCAAGATGCTCCAATTTTAAAAAGATAAAGGGACTTAGATCGATTATAGACAGGTCAGCACATTATGTAGGCATTTAATTTCTGGCTTAACAACAATTCCCATTGGGTTGAAAAAAATCCAATTGCTGAAATTGGAGGTGATATACAAAAAGATGCTGAAATGTTTTCATCCCAACCCAGAAAGGATTCCAAGAAGAAAAAAAAAATTACTATTTGATCAGATTTTGAGTAGTAAGCCCCTACCTTCTCATAGAATGTTATTTTTATTTTATTTATTTATTTTGTTCATTCTGGCATTGGTTCACTTACTAATATTTCTGCAATATGACTTTTTTTTTTTTTTGTTGCTTTAATGCATGAGTGGCTTCCTTTGTTTTTCTAATAAAATTATGAACAATATGTAACTCTTAATTGATGATTAGTTATTCACATTAATACTTCTATTACAAAATCATTGGTTCCTAAAAATAAAATATTTAAACACTCGCTGATGTCTTTTCCTTATGGAATTAACCTGTTTTCTACTTTAAAATGTAGTGGTTCATGAATTTCATTCGAGTTTTGTTCCTTAAGGCTGTTCATAACCCAAAACTATTTTTCCAATAGGAATGAATGTAGAAAAAAAGTCATAGTACAATAAAATTGGAAAAGAAAAGCATGCCACAACACATGAATGTTTACAGCACGGAACCAAAATTTTGTTCGATAACCAGGGCATTTTCACCTCAAATTTTCTGTTTGAAAACCGATTTGTTCGACTTGTGAGACATTCAAGAACCGACGTTGCACTGTATATTCAATACATAGAAACAATAATAAAGATCAAGTTGAAAGTGAAAAGCTACATTTTGATATGTATTTTAATTTGAGAATATTAGATTGATACAAGTATTTTTTGTTGGGCAAAACTCTTTTCATATGGATTCAAAGAATTATGCCATTTTCAAGGTAGGGTCTTGACATTTTACCACTTTATATGATTTTTCAGTGAAATTAGGTATTCTGTCATAAAAGAATAATTTCTCGCTTGCCTCTGTGAATTCTTTTGAGAAAATTGTCATAATCATCTTGTTTAAATTA
Organism: Acanthosepion lycidas; assembly: GCA_963932145.1. Lineage (NCBI taxonomy): Eukaryota > Metazoa > Mollusca > Cephalopoda > Sepiida > Sepiidae > Acanthosepion > Acanthosepion lycidas. The sequence continues at coordinate 57,612,021 of OZ010596.1, read as the reverse complement.
CTGACCAGATAATTGCATAGAGCAAAACCAGTGGTCATATGGAGGTGACAGGTGTGGAGAATACATCACCTGTAAAAGAACTTTCCATTCCAGCTCCTTGAACATTTGTTGTCACATTTGACAAGTGAGTAAACTGTGTAAACTTTGAGGATTTTTCTAACATTATAAAAATATATAAAATCTGAAAGTTTTTTGCATAGACATTAGTCAAAAAATTAGAGTAGTAAAGACACTGATTGAGATTCTATTTAACAAAATAAAGTATTGCCTTTTTGGCTAGAGAAGGTAAATGATATACAAACAATGAATATGGAGATTGAAAACTCAATTTCCCAATTTTCAGCTAAAAATCAAAACTTTTAAAGCCCTAGAAAATGAATCCCTCAAACCATAACTTTTTTCAGTTCTTTTCATCATATTTGTAAGTCATTTAGTTAATTTAAAGAAAAAAAAATATATCCCTGATGTTATCTTACCTTTTAATTTAATAAATTGTTTTGAAATATAATCCAAGAAGTGTATCAATTGTATTTTGTTCAGTCTTTATTTTTGTATTCTTTATAAGAGTAATCTTTCCTAGTGAATTTATATGACACAAAGGTTAGACCTCCAAATGAAATAAGTCATGAAGAATGTTGTATATAATATCAATTTTCAGTTGTAGAAGAGAAACAAGGAAGAAACCAACAAACCACCACATAAAGATTAAACTTGAACATTTTGAGGCTTATTATGAGATGCTTAAATTGAATTGAATATGTAAAGGAAAGGGAAGACCAACTTTTCTGCAATGATGTGGGATTAATAGACTAGGAACCATTATGGAAAATTTGTAAGGTAAAAGAAACAGCAATTTTTATTAACAAATAACCCTCCTACAAAAACGCCTGATAATTATGCACCAACCCAAAAATCACTATAATTTATTTCTCCTTTGACTCACAAACTAGTATGTTGTGACAATTTAATGTAATTATGCATTCTTTCTTTAATGATTTTTCATTGAATTTATTTGTATATTTATTTTGAATTGGACAACAAAACTTAATGTATTGACAAAATTCTATTTGTAAAGTATGCCACCAATGTAAATTCTTTGGAAGCTCTGGTCCAAGCAAACTGAATTTGGATTGGAATCTCTGTCCTAACAAACTATTTTTAGCAATTAAGGTTTTTTTTTTGTTTATTTTTATATCTGAGGTCATGTTGAGGCCAATTCTCTGAAAAATAAGTTTCCCAGTATTGCCTGAAAATACTCCAGCAGCTGAAAAACTTTCAAACTCAGTTAAAAGAATTTGTTAAACATGTCTTCTTTTTTTTTTTTATTAGATTAGGAATGGGGTGTGCACAAGGTACTAACCAACGTTCAAAGGACTTAACATGTACCAAAAGGAGGGGAAAGAATAGCTTTTTAAAAGTGTGCTAAAAATAAAATAATAGTTCAAAATAATGTGTAATGAAAATATTTAATCTGAACTAATCTGTATGTTTGGTTTTACTCTCTTAAAATGGCCATATTTTAACTTTATTCATCTGTCTATATTTCTGAGATGAGGTTTTGTAACTATTTACACTGTTCAGTCTGTTGTCCTCATCTTTATTGCCATATTCAGGTTTCAGCTGCTGTACTCTCCTGCCTTCTTCAGGTGATATATGTTGGAATTTTGAACCAAACCATTTATTTAGTCAATAGGGAGTAGATTGATCTAATACCACATGCTATGCCTTCTTTTTTTTTTTTTTTTTTTTTTTTTTTTTTTTTTGGGATATCTCCATTTCTCGCTTTTGTAACTTGACTCTTAAAAGCTCTTGTTCACCTCTGTGTCAAACTCACAACTCTTTGGGTCATGTCACTTTTTTTTTTTTTTTTTTTATTACTCAATCAGCACTTTTATCTACTGGGACATGTGAAATATCCCCCCTCCCCAAAAAGGGGATAGAACATGGAACTAGAACAATCTACTCCTGTGGACTAAATAAAGGGTTCTATTTAACTTTGGCATATGAGTTAGAGGAGGGATTTTTTTGGATTTTTTTTTTTTTTTTTTTTTTTTTTTTTTTAATTTTTAAATGTATTAAAATTACTTTTTGGAAGGCAAGCATAAAATTCTAGTATCACCTTTCTTGAAAAAGTGGAATTGTTTTGACAATCAGTGTCAACAACCAGAATGTCAGAACTGGAATTCTGAAAACTTATTCAGATGAGTCTCATTGTTCAAAAATGACATTTTGTAAGAGGGTTCAAACAACCAGTTTGTCATTGGCCATAACATGTCGGTGATACCTTAAAATGATCTGCAGTGTTTCTTTTCTTGACCCTTTACGTCCCAGTGACTACTGTCTGAAAAAGCTACTTGTTCCCTTGTGCATATTATTAATTATTGATTACAAGCAAATCACTGCTCAATCAGTTTCATTCCAGTACAATACTTAAAAAAAAAAAAAAAAAAACTTACCAAATAATTTTATTTATTAGGCATTTACCCAAAGATTTTTGTTTCTCTATAGAACATATACTGATTGAGAGATAGTCTTTAGATGTCAGTTTTGTCATATCAGGAAAATTTACAACTAACCCTGTACAAATGAACTGAGAATATTATTCTCAACATATCTGAAGTTTTTCCTCACCCCTGCTTAAACCAATCATAAAATCTGATGTTACTTTTTTTTTTTTTTTTTTTTTTTTTTTTTTTGGTTGGTTGGTTAGTTTTGTCAGACTAAAGCAAATATATAAAATTCAGGGGGCCCTATTCTGATTTGAACCTCCAAATTTTGGATGAATACATAAGTGATACAGGGATCAAAGCTTGTTAGAACAGATCCAAATCCAGGGACTTCACACTTCTTGGAGGAACTCATCCTTGATTGATCATGTCTTCAGAGGTGTAACTGTACTCACTATACTTTGCTAATTGTTGTTTCGTGAGGTTATTTAACCCAAAGTTGTAAAATTTAAAATACAGAACTAGTTTCATCCTGAGATATGGTATTGTTGTTCAGACTCTGTGTATATCTCCCCCCCCCCCAATCTTTTTTGCCATATTTACAAAGTTTCAGCCACTGTATGCTCCAACTTTCTTCAGGTGATATTTGTTGGAATTTTGAACTGAACACTTTTAGTCTACAGGACTAGCTTGTTCTAATTCCACATGCCATGCCTTTGGATATCTCTAATTCCCCTTGATAACTTAATTCTCCAAGTTTTTGTTCTTTCTGCTGTTATTTTTTTGTTTTTTGTTCTCTAGCTCTCTATATTACTAGTTCCCATATTGTATTCATGTCTATGCTTGGGCAGCTTAGAAGATTTTTGTAGCCTAGCATATGTGCCGATTCCTTAAGTTTTCGTGATGTCCACTGTCTATTATTCCAACTTCATCCCACAGAGGGCAGTGATCTTTTTTTCTTAAATTTCTGTCCATCATTGTATAGGTACATATATCAACTAAATGGAAGTAGCTAGTGTAGGTTGTGAAAGATATTCAGTTGTCATTCTGTGATTTACAGTAAAGTCAATATTAAGCCTATATTAAGTTGATTATCTTGCTTTTTAGCTATCACTCTCCAAAAGAAACTTCTTTTATTATACTGACAGTTATAAAAAACATCACAATTTGTTTTATTAAAAGTAATATCCTCATTTTTGCTCTTTTGGTTGGTTTCAGTTGGTGTGCTTTCCAGCCATCCTCAGGTATATGTTGCATTGGGTAATCCTCAGTGAGCTTTCAACAAAATTGTTTATTTTGCCTTCAGTGTTTGACACTCACCACTTCAGTTTGAATAGGAAAAGCTCTGATTCAAAGTACATGATATAGTACTTCCTAAAGATACAGGCCAAAACAAATTTGCATTAGACTGTATAGTATGAATATTAGCAATTTAAGACTACAAAAACATTTAGATAAGTTATATTTCTATATGAATTGTCTCTATATCCTCTTTGCCTGCCTGTTTCCCTGACCTTTTTTTCCACTTTCTTCTACCCATTGGCTGAGTTTCCATTGTCCTTTCTTTCAAAATATTCATTTTCTTTTTATCTTCTCAGTAAACATGTCATTTCTGATGGACTAAAACTTAGATGAGTTTTTGTTTTGTTCTTTGTTGTGTGTATTTTTTTTTTTTTTTTTCTGTTTTCTCTCTCTCCATGCTTTGGACTGAATTTTATCAGTTTTTCTTTTCTTTTGTTCACTGAAAAACAGAACAGAAAAAACTATATTAAATAAGAGGGTCTTGGATAATGATGGATATCTATGCTATATTTTGCTTTTCAGTTTTGTCTGTTATCATCTAAATACAATTTTTCAATTGTTTAACTGTTGCTAACAATGTTTGAATAATTGCTTTGTCTTAAAAGTCAAGATGACACTTATCAAGATAGAGCGTAAAAGCCAATTATATTCTGCAGTCAATAATCAACCATGACTTTCTAAGTTCTGAAAATATGTTTATGCTAAATTGGTTCAGTGAAAGGCATAATGTTTGCCATCTGTTCAGAATCAAATTCTGTATCTTTGAAACTGCTTGTAATTAAATGTGGAAATTTTATGTTGATGTCAAGATGAAGTACTACTTCAAAAACTGGTTTATTGTTTTAAATTAAATGCATAATCCCTTGTCTGATTAATATCCTGCCTGAATAATTTTCTTTATAAAGATTATCTCCCTTTTAAAATGGAGTCTGTTATTTAATGGAAAGCTGTCCTAATATTAAAAGAATCAATAAAAGCAGTCATGTTGATGTGAAGAAATTCTGTTAACATTGTTTTCACTGTCATGGAATCAATTCTGGATGTAGACATGCAGTTTATCCAGTGACTCATGTAGATCTTTAATTTATATATTCTCCCTTATACACATCTTTTCAACCCATTGTCAAAATTATAGATTATAATGGACATTTTTACTTACTCTTTTAATTTTTTTTTCCCCACAAAATTTTTAGAGTAGATAATAAATTATCAAGAAATAAATTTGTAAATGGGCTTAGTTGTTTATTTATACTTTTCTCATATTAGACTAATGTGTATTTTACAGGTAGAGAATTTGACTGTTCTTTTTCTATGATATTATTTTCCAGTATTATTAGGATTATAATAATCATAAATATCATAACCATTGTCTCTGATTTAACATTTTCTTCATATTATCTGTTCCTAATTGAGATCATTGGAAATCGGTATAAATTCATCTGAAAGCAAAAATGTTTCTACCATCACTGAGAATTCCATTATGCAAATTTAAAAATTTTTCCTGTATTGTAAGTTCCTGCCATAGAATAGTGGTTAGTGATCTTTTCTTATTCACCAGTATAACAAGTTTGTCATTGGATACCCCACTGTTTGAGCCTTGTGTCAGTCTAAGCTAAGCTTATTAAATGCATACTCTTATATTGTATCTCATTGTAATTTTCTGTGCCTTGAGGATCATCATCTGCTTGTAGAAATTTGCAAATGGATTTGTTATTAGGCATAGTTTATTTATGAGTCATAATCCTCAACTGACCTTACTTTCAAAAATGGAACTTTAAATCCATCAATTCTGTTTAATTCACTTAGAAATTAGGTCTACAATATTAGAATGTTATTATTCCAAGTCTTATATTTTTCTCAAAGCAATTTGTTCCTAAACCAAAACGCATGTAAAATACTTTGTAATTAAATTGTTAATTCTTAAATGAATTATCAGAAAAACCTTAAATCATTTTTCATTTATTTTTATATTTGGTTTACAGCTATGCATAAGTTTGGGGGAGTTGAACAGATTGAACACTCTGTTTATCTGTCAAGTGTCCTGGCATTTCACTATTAAATATAGAATCCTATCTTCTATTAATTTTTAGTTTTCTCTCCTTTTTTTTTAAACCACCCCAAGCAAGGCGGAATGCCCCTAGTACGCAAGAGGTTACAGAGGAATTGAAAGGCGTGTTTGGGGAAAGGAAACAGAAAAGAATGGGAAAGAAGATCAAGATATCAGATGTTGATTGACACTACACTTGAATATTTGAAGATTATAGTTATTGGGGAAGTAAGCGAGGGGAAAGGGAGTTCCACAGACGGGAAGTGCGAGAGAAGAAGCTGTTTGAGTAGAAGAGGTGGTTACATCTAATAGTTTCAACAGTGAAAGGGTGGAACCAGGATGCCAGCCTAGTAGCTTGCTTAAATTCATGCAGTCTGGGAACCAGCAAAAGTAGCTTGTCGGAACAGTTGCTGTGAAAATACTTGTAGAAAAGACAGAGGGAAGCCACAGTGTGTTTGTGAGAAAGTGACTGTGGACTAGATGCCAGATCAGGACCTGTTATATTGCATATTTATCTCTGGATTTTATCAAGGGCCTCGAGATGTACAGTGGGGTCACCAGACCATATATGACAGCAATTTTCCATGCAAGGACAGATGGTTGATGTATAGATTTGAAGAAACCAATTTCTACCTTTTAGGTTCTTTTGAACATTTGGGTAGCAGCACATATCTGAAAAACCAGGTTTCACTAGTAATAGCTTGTAGTAAGATTTGAACAACTGACCAGATAATTTTTTTTTTTTTGTTTGTTTTTTTTTGGGGGGGGGGGTTAGGGGTTTGGGGGGGTTGCTTTTAGGGGTTTGGGGGGGTTGCTTTTTTGGTTTTGGTGTTTTGGTTATTTGGTTTTTGGTTTTTGGTTTTGTTTTGTTTTGTTTTACCCCAAGCAAAGCAATAAAGGCACTAAGGCACAAGAAGTTACTGGATGTGAAAGTATTAGAAAAGAAACATTATTAAGGACTGAGAACAATAGAAGAGTAATCATTAAGACAATAAATAATCATTGACATTTGCATTTAAATTTTTGAAGATCAAAGTTGGCTGGAAGCATGAACCCAGAAGAGTTCCACAAGAAAGAAGTGTGAGAAAAGAAACTGTTAGCATAGATCTTACAGTTACATCTAGCTAATTAAACTGTAAATTGATAAGACCTTGCTGCGAATCTAACACTGCACTTAAATTCATAAAGTTTAGGTACCACAGTGAAGAGCTCATCTGAATATTTAACATGAAAGTATTTATAAAAAATGGCACAGGAAAGCAACTTTATGGTGGTGGGATAGTGACTGAAGCAAAGATGCCAGGTCAGGGCCAATAATATTGCTGAGTCTTCTTTGAATTTTATCGAGAATCTCTAAATATACAGCAGAAGCACCAGACCATATGTGGCAGGAATATTCTAAGCTTGGGTAAATGCTAGACTTATAGATATACAAGATAGATTCTGAAGAGAAACATTATCTAGCACAACAACTTTCCTAGCAGGTGACCTAGCAATGGATTCAACGTAGTCTTTCCATTTCATGTCAACCAAGAAGACACAATGAGTCCCTCTCCAGGAGGTTAACATCAGCCATGCTGATGGAAGACCAAAAGAGGTTTCTCAGATGAGTTTTGTTTTAGAAAAATTAAAATTAACAAGCCATTCTTTGCCCCAGTTAACAACTGACTGTAGGTTGTTTTCAAGATCAGCCGCTAATTTGATATCAGACTTTGTGTCGAGACAGGAGTAAATTTTGGTGTTATCAGCATAGATACCGAGTTTTGAGCAATCGATTAAAATGGAGCAACCACTAATAAATAGTTAAGTATTAGGTTGGTGCAAAAATAATGACGTAATGATGTTGTTTTTTGACATTAAAAAATACGTCAAAAAACGACATTATTACGTCATTATTTTTGCACCAACCTAATACTTAATAGATTTTGCTAGATTAACTGAAATCTAGTGTTGGAAGATGTTTTTTACATCTTACATGCTAGTGATATTGAAACCTTAAGGATGCTCGTTTTTAAATCAGATATTTCAAATATATATATGCGTGCAATTTTTTTTCTCCTTTAAAGCAATAAAACTTAATTGATTCCTTGGTTTTATCTACTTGGTATATATACTGAAAATTAAGTGAGGTGCAGGAAATTGTGTTAATTAAAAATTGGTTTTTATAAAGGGTGGTTAAAATGACATCAGCATATAGTATATTCTTTTGTCTCCTCTATATCACTGTATCAATAAGTTTGCAGTCCAATGGTGAAAAATATACTTTCTTTCTTTTTTTTTTTTTTTTTTTTTTTTTTTATCATTCTTGTCAATGCACTTCTCTATTCATCATAGATTTAACATTTTATAACACTTTAACATAAATTTGAACTACATAACAGGGTAAATTGGTTTATCTGAGTTAAGATAATGAGGAATGGATAAAGCTTAATTCAAGCACCAAACTCTCTCCTTAGACTCAACAAAGCTTTTTGCTCTAGAACTACTGATAATTTTCTGTTTTTCTTGTAAAGCAACTTTTATTGCAGAGAAATATACTAAAAAAAAAACCCAAAAAGCATTAAAATTATGCTTATATTATGATATTGGCATTTCAAAATGACTGATTTTGATTAAACTAAAACAGCAGATAGCTTTTGGAAATCTGATACCTGCAAAGCAAACAGGCTGGGACATTTTAACTGCTTTTACTTAGGGTTTAAAGATGTTTTCTTTGAATGCTAAGGTTTCAATCAGTATAAAACATTTGTCTTTTTTTCTTTACTTTTTTTAAGTGTAAAAAAAATTTTTTTTTTCTTTTTTTTTTCTTTTCTTTTTCTTTTAAGAAAATTCTTGCTGATATATATGTAACTGATATTTTCTAAGCAACTTGCAGATATGAATATTAAAGCTGGAAATTAAAAAATAATGGTACAAAGTTTGCAGGCATTTTGACCTATTTTTATGAATATTCCATGACAATGACATTCAAAAATTGTTCTGTTTATAAGCTGGCCTAAATAACTATCATAAAAAAAACACTCTGAATTGTTACACTTTTTCTTTTTTGTTTCTGAGTTCATTATAAAAACAAATTCAATGAATATGGAGTTTCCAGTTTTTTTTAGGTTTTTTTTTTTTTTTTTTTTTTTTTTTTTTTGCAACTGCTGTTGCATAACCTCAAACTATAATAGGTAAGATGTTGAAAGGTTAAAGTTGGTCTAGAGTTATGGCTTGAATGCCAAATCGTTAATTCATTTTTTTTTTCTTTGGCTTCTGTGTTTTGGATATTTTACTGCATGTTTGGGTAAAAATAACCTATTGTAGGCTAATTTTATCATGTGCACTTAATTTACAAGTTAATTAAATCATTTCTTTCTTGCTCTTTATCTTCTCACCTAAAAAAACAAAAGTCCATAAAATCTTTACCTTTTTATCAATAACTGTTAAAAGTAAATGTTGTATTGTCCTGCTACCACAAATGAAACAGAAAAGGCATGTTATGGTCTATTTATTTTATTTATATATCTTAGCCACTTTCAAATCGAAGCATTTCGAGACAAAAAATAAAAAAAATTAATAATTCCATGAAAAATATCCAGGGAATTTCCAAGCTCAAAATCTTGGCATTGCATAAACTTCTTAATTTTTTTATTTCATGGCTTGGAAAAAGATAAAATATCTTATTCTTTTATATACCCCTATCCTATCACATGACATCATATTGAGAAAATTGTTCAAAAACATTTATTCAAATTGTAAATTATTTGAATGAAAATTAATTGAAAGGAAAATTATACTAAATGATAATTATTCAAAATATCTATGTTTGAAATATGCATGTGGTCTTATTTTGAGAAAGTCAATGCTGATTTACCTAGAACTAATAATGCCCTTGAAAAATGGCATTGGGCGTTTTTTTTTTTTTTTTTTTTTTTTTTTTTTTTTTTTTGCTACAAGTGTCATTCCATCATCCCACAATATAGAAATTTTTAGATGCTCTTCAAAGAGAACAGGACTTGTAAGAAATTCATATTGCAAAAGTAAGAGCAGGTTGCCAAAATATCGAGAACACCAATAAATACTGCAGCATAAATGGAAAACTTAAAAAATTACTGGCATCTTTTAACAAGTACTCTTCAGTAGTTGACTATTTGCATACAGTATCATATAACTTAAGGTTATAAGGATTTTTTTCTTACTAAATTGTTTTTGTATTTCAAATAATTATCATTTGTGTATTCTTGTTTCAGATTTTTACATTTTTATTGCAATAAAAAATTTTGCATTTCGAATAATTATCATTTAGTATAATTGTCCTTTTGATTAATTTTCATTGAAACAAATTGCAATTTGAATAAGTATTTTTCAAATAATTGTTTTCAAATAAATGTTCACATAATCAATGACATACACTAGCATATAACACACCTTTATGATTTGGTAATGAATATTTAGGAAAAAACTAAAAATCCCATAGTTTCTATGGACTTAAGTTCTTTCTTCAGTTGGGTTTGGGTTCAAGATTCTAAGTTACTGGCTATTCTCCTACTGACCTATTTATACAACTAACCTTCTCAATACTAATATCTCAGCACTGATAGCCTGCTTTGACTCACTTGCTTGGCATATATAAGTTAACTCCTAAATTACACCATTGGTAAAGTGGTAAAGCTCATGCATTCATTACTCCTGGAACTTTAGTATGGTTTGTACCATTAGGAGTAGATAGGTTCACCCATCATCCAGTTTACATTCTCCTCTCTAGTCTTTTGAACAGGAGTAGAGGTTTCCTGTTTAGGACTGGGTTTCCAGTTTCTTCTAAAGTCTTATACTCACCTTTTATTTTCAGTAGCCCCTTACATCTTAGTGGTATTATTGCTTTCCTTCAGGCGAATTGATTAAAAAAAAAAATACTTGAATTATTTAGTTTGTTGTTTCTTGATGTTGTGATCTATGACTAAGCAACTTAAAAGTTAGCAGTGCAGCCTTGGCTACCATAGAATCTACTTGTATCCTTATTCATATTCCTTGATTATAACAAAGTCTGGTGACAACATCTGGTAGAACAGTAACTTTCACTACATTCTACTTAGAATTCACCACTATTAACTCATCAATATTGTAAATACAGCCAACAGCATAGAATTTTGGTATTTAATATTCAATGTTTTTATATTTGAACATTTTGATTTGCAAGCATAATTATTTATAAAATCATATATTCAGGAACTTATGGGTTGAACAGGAGTATTTACATGTTAAGACTTGTAACTGTAACATCTACCTTGAAACCAACCCAAGCCCAACTGTTAGGGCATAAAATGCAGGGTGATATTATTTGTGTATGTAATGTTTCCTGCTTTGTATCTTGTAGAGCCAGGTCCAAACTATTGTCCTTAGGCCTTATAGGAGAATTGTTACTTAATTGAATGCACTTTTCTTAGTATATGTGATGTTCCTAGTAGGGCAATTTTCTGGGTAACTTTTGTGTTGATGCCACCTGGGACACTGTTAGTAAAATTGTCCATTCCTTTTTCTCATGAGGCCCAGAGCTCCAATTAGTATTGGTACAGTTTCAGTTTTCATTCCCCACATCCTGTTAATCTTGATCTCCAGGTCCTTGTATTTGGACAATTCCTCGATAAATTTTATGGAGGTGCCTTTCTTGGATGGTACTGCTATGCGAGTACACTTGCTGAATTTATCTTTTCTGTTGGCTTTTATTTCACTGTCAGTTTGAATTGGAATGTCCCAGAGGATAGTTACATTGTTATTTTGGGTAACTATGTCTGGTTGGTGGTCATACCATCTCACAGTGGTTTCAATTTTGTGCATTTTGCATATCTTCCAGTGCACATATGTCACTATGTTAATTTTTTGCCAGTTTGGACATCCTGGGATAATAGGAATGTTATGTTGTTGACAGTTTCATCATATTTTCCGCAGATCATGCATTTTGGGTTAATTTCATGATTATGTGACAGTGATAGGATCTGGTTGTGAGGCTTTGGTCCTGAGCTGCAATAATTTGGCATTTTGTCTCAGTTTTCAGCACGGTGCTCCTCAGCCACTGATGTGTTTTCTCTTGGTCCACATCTGCTTCTTTCATTATTATTATAAAAAATTATTATTGTGTGGGTCTTCCATGGTAGGAAATATCATATATAGCGCTTGCAGTATTATGATACTAAGTGAAAACAGTGTAGGGCATTCAGTAAAAACAGTCACTTAAAATTGAATTAGTACAAGTAGATAAGAGCATCTGTATTTGTAATAAACTGATTAGTCTTATAAATTGTTTTTCTGTGCTCCTCAAATTCTTGTGCCAAACTTGGCTTTCTCCAACTTGTATAAGGGAACTATTAATTAATCTGATTTCATTTTGAAGGCAGAGCATGATTTTTGTGCTTCAGAAGTAATTTATAAACTAGTGATTTTTTTTTTTTTTTTTTTTTTTTTTTAATTTTTTAATACGCATCACAAGTGGCTTAATCCTTCTAATGCTGCTGATGTTTCTGTTATTCAGACTTTCAATTTTTCCATGCTCAGTCTCTCAGTCAAATGATGAATTTCTCTACTTGTTTCCCTAATAATTCTGAACAACATTCATCTACTTAATTTATTCCTTACCTCCTCTTCTAGCTCCTGTCAAGCATCACAACTCTGTCTTTTTTTAGGAACTGGGAATTGTGCCACAGGGGTTTCTTCTTGGATTAAAGATGATATCAGTCCTTTTGTACCTTCTTGGAAATACTAGGTGAGACCACAATCTTCTTGGTTCACACCTGTCTGTTCAACCACTATAGTCCCATAGTACCAGCATGATAATTCTGATCGTAACAGGCACTTCTTTGTATCTACTTGTAAGAATTGTAAACGTGCCCTCAAAGAGTCTTTGTTGATAGAACGAGGCACCATAAAAATGACCTACAATCTGTTAACTAGGGCAAGGAATGGTTTAATTTCAGTACCTTCAAAATGAAACTGCTCTCTATCCATCATCTGAATGAAGCTTTTTTTTTTTTTTTTTTTTTTTTTTTTTTTTTTTTTTCCCTTCCATAAGCATGGCTGATGCTAATCTCCAGGAAAGTGATTCTCAGGCTACAGTTTTCTGCTGACATGAAGTGGAAAGATTATATCGAATCAATTACTAGGTTTGCTGCTCGAAAAGTCTGTTCATTGTTGTGCTAGATAGATTCTGGTGAAAAAAATATCTTACACATTTATAAGTCTACCATTTGCCATTTGTCATTGAATATTGCTGCCACATCTGATCAGGTACTTCTGCTATGCATTTAGAGATTCTTGATGAAATCCAAGGAAGGATCTGCAATGTTATTGGTACTGACCTGGCATCTTGGTTTCACTTTCCCCATTGCTGTAATGTCGCTTCTCTGTGCCTTTTCTATAAATATTTTCATAGTAATTGTTCTGATCAGTTTTCTTCTATGGTACCTAAACTTTGTAGATTTAAACAGAGTACTGAATTGGTAGATAGGTTGCATCATTTTACAGTTGAAATGGCTAGATGTAAGTATAAGTTCTATACTAACAGTTCCTTCTATCACACTTTTTGCTTATGGAACTCTCTGCTGACTTCTTGCTTTCTAGTTACCTTTAATAATTTTCTTCGAAAAAGTTTAAATGTAATGTCAATCATTATCTTCTAAATTTCTTTTCTTTTATTGTTCTCTCTCCTAAATTTTTTTTTTTTTTTTTTTTTTTTTTTTAAACTCCTATTCTCTCATACTCAATAACCTCTTGTGGTTTTATTGCCTTGCTTGGGGTGAAATGATTTTTTTTTTTTTTTTTTTAGTTAAATCTAATCTAAGTACAATTTTATGAAGAAGCTGAAGTTAAATCTTTGAAGAAACAAGTTTTGAGTAATGAATATGATTTTCCGATGTGATTAGTATGGCAATTTGTGAGTCTCAATTTACTGTATTAATATATGGTTCACTATATATCAATTGATAGTAAACATTAAACTTTTATTGTTGCAATCTTGCTCAGATTTTGCAAATGTTTGGCCACAAAACTAACATGGACTGGTCTTGTCTGTTGAGGTAGGAAATGAGAGAAGAGAATTTTGCAACTATGCCAACTTTCATCCAGTCACTGTTTCTAATGTGTTAGCTTTCCAATCCATTCAAGCTGAATTGAACCATTTTCACACCAGCCAGTATTATTTGGTAAAAGGACTCTTTCTTTTTTTTTCTTTTTTTTAAAACAATTAGCTATTTATATTCTTTAACTTTCTTTGAGAATGTGTGATATTTTCATTGTTTCACCTAAGTTCGATCCTCACTTTTGATCTGAATTTGGCACAATTTGGCTTGAAAGCTTAATATACAAATATTTTAGTTATGTATTTATTCATAAAGATTAAAACTAAAGTTTTTGGCTGCTAACATTAATCTATAAAGAAACAGAAATCCCCTATGCCTTGTTTGCTTTATTTGTGGGTCAGTGTTTAAAAATATTATATTTGGCATATATGTTTGTTTTTTTTGTTTGTTTGTTTTTGTTTTTATATAAAAGAAAAAAAAGTACAAAGATAAACTCTTTTGATATTGTCACTAGATTGGTAACAAATGCTGATGGAATTTTCCTCTACGTCTTTTTTAAATTTAAAAAAAAAATTATGATGTTCACTCTGTACAAGGCCCAAGAGCCACTGGAAGTAGAGGGTTACAAAGTAAGAGGCACAGTTTATGGGGATATGTGAGGAAGATGAAGGTTAACTTCAGACTTAGTATAGTAATCAGAGACGCAACCTCTTGGGAGTCAGTTCCACAAAGCAGTAGTTTGTTGGAAGAAGCTGTTCGAGTGGAACTTACATCTCACCAATGGAATATGAAGGTGGTTCACTACAATTGGCAGGTCTTATGTGCAAAGGTTATAACTGGCAGAATTGAGGCATGTAGTTTGTCTGAACACTTTTCATAAAAATAGCAATAGAGTAGAGAGGCTTGTGATGATTTGTCTGTGGGGAAACGGGTTGTAGGATAGAAAATAATTCATCACTCACAAGGCAGTGGAGATGCTTTCCGACTGGAAAGTGAAGACTGATTGCATATGACAGTAGTCCAAATGAAATTTGAAAGGAATGATGGTGGTTCACTACAATGCTTAGCATTTGTCATTAATCTAAAAAAACAAAAGTATATTAAAACAAAAACTGAATTTAAATTGAATGGTTGAACTTAAATCTAAAAAAGATAACGTCATTCTGATAAATATGATTTGAAATTGTCTTTAAAGATTTTTTTTTTTTTTTTTTTTTTAAATCTGTATAGGGTATGAATAAACTTGAGTTTAGACAGAAATTTTCAGTGAGTTTTTATCATAGCATTGGACCTGTTCAGAAATGATGGAATTATTTATTCACTTCTGCCGAAGATCTGTGTAACATTTCTAAACTCTGAAGTTACACACATATACATTGTTTTTGATGTGAATTATTGTTTATGAAGTTTCTGCGCATTGCATACCTCGACGACTGGGTATTGAGTCATACAGTCAAATTTTGCCAAAAAGATCAAAGTGCAAAAAGTCAGTGAAGGTTACATGTGACATTTAGACAGGTAAGTTTTGAAATTGTTTAAATGAATTATCCCAAAGGTTTTTGTGTATAAACAAACGTGCTTATATAACAAATCTATCTGTTTGGTCAACTAGAATGACATAAGTCTATATTTCTGTTAGTAGCTTGCAAGATAGCATGCTAAACATTGTACTACAAGTTTGGTGGATATTGAAATGTGAAAGAATTGTAAAAGATCTTATGCTCATTGTTTATTCAGATCAAAGTATTTGTAAATTGTCAGTGTATTCATTTTAACTGTTTGTTTTCTTGCTTCCATTCCCCCCTCCCACATAATTATATACTTATATTCTCTATCAAATACTGTTGGAGTAGGTCAATCATTTTTCATTCGGTTTGTAATGTGCATGTCTTATTACTATGTGTGTAAATTCTATTCATTTTTCTATACTTTATAGTAAAATGAGTTACTACCAAGAACAAAAACATTATTAATTACTATTAAAATTAATGTGTGAAATGAAAGTGGAAAATAAACAAGAAAAAGGAAGACATCTTCTCTCTTCTTTTTTTTTTTTTTTAAACTCTGAAGCATTTTCTAAAATAAATAGTTATAAAACAAAATAAATTTCAACTCTCCATGTGAAATGGAGCATAAATTATTTATTTATCTGTGGTTCTCACCAACTACTAATAAGTTGAATTTTGCATATTTAATTACAAGAAATAATGACTTCATGGCTCCACTCAGGAATTTCATTATCAGTTTTCAAAGAATGAGCAGTGAAAAAATTCCACTCCCTCAACCCAGCTGGGGTGATGGAAATAAAGCTGTAGACTGTTTTTTTTCTTCTTCTTAGTAAGAATTTTCTGAAAGGAATAAAATCATTAATCTCAATCATTTTGTTAGTATCAGTACTAAAATGCAAACCCCAAAATATTTAATGTGAGATATATGCAAAAAGATTCCAGTGAAAAATAAAATAGTTTTCAACTGTGTATTCAACCTCTTGTTTTCAAAAATTGTGCTGAGAACTTTTTACATGCCAAATATGTTTCCATATCTACAAACAGGCTTTCTTTTTGAGGTATCTATATACTTGTGTTAAATTAAAAAATAAACCGACATTGTGCTTTTCTTTTTCCTTTTTTTTTTTTTTTTCCTTTTTTTTTCCTTTTACCTTAAAACATTTAGCAAATTTCAAATGTCACTATAATGATAATGAATTTCTGTATTTTATTTACTTAAGGTCTTTGGTAGACTTGTAATAAGTTTACTTGAATTTGAACAAATGCCAATAATACGTTACTTACTTGCTGCTCTGTTGAAGAAACCGGCAACAAAATTGTCAAACTTGACAATTCTTTGTATTATGTGATCTGAAAATAGATAATTTTATTCTAAAATTATCTTTATAAAAGAAAAACATCTGAGTAAATAATTCATATAAGTATTCATTTGAATACCATATAGGTATTGTATATAATACTATGTGTGTATGTGTATTAAGTACTCATTATACTGACATGTCGTCAATCATGGGATAGTAGTAATGTAAAGATAATGGTAGGTGGTACTACTGTAGCTTGACATCATTGAAATGATTTGCACAGATTCTTGGTCTTCATGTTCCCCAAATACAATGGATGGTTCCAGAAGAACAATGCACTGTTATTGGGCCTGAGTTATCCAAGATTGGTTTGAGGGTCATTCTGGACAAATGGTGTGGCTAATGTTCATCCAACTTGAAACTAATTATTTATGGGACATGGCACAAGCAAAATACTACACCTAAAAATACTGGTGTGTGTGTGTGTGTATATATGTGAGATTTGAATTATAAGTATTTATGCCTATAAATGATCACATTGTTATACATGTGTGCATTTATTGTAGTTGCATCTATATTTATATAGTCATGGGTGGGTAAATTTTGTCTCATATTGCTTGACTATAATTCATGATTTTTCAATGAACAAATGAAACTATATTATGTCAGCAAGCTAATGTCTTTTCCCTATATGAATAAAGAAACGAATCTGAAAATTTTTTGATCTTTTAATTTCCCTTGCTATGCACATTCCAAGGCTCCCTTTAGGAAGATGTAAACTTTTCTTTTCTTCACGCATACAGTAGAATATTTTGGCAATATGTTGGGTTTTTTAATTAAAAAAAAAAAAAAAAAGAATTACAAAAACTCTACCTGAAAGTTATTTATCATTATATGAGAATTGTTCTGTAATTTTGTATTCATAAGCCTAACTTTATATACCCCTTTTCACCTGGTAAAATATTTCTTCATTAGAGCTTTAGCTGAGTATTTCATGACAAAGACTTCTTTTTAGGAAAGTGTTCATGTGAAAACTTTAGGCTTTATATATATATCCATCCCTAATGTATGTATTCAGAACTTTAAAAAAAACTTATTTCATAATATGACCTGGAAAATTTATTTAAAAATAGATTTTTCCCGTATTAAGATAATTTTCTTGGTTGAGTTAATATAATAAAAAAATTACATCTTAAAAAACTTACTAAATTTAACTTACTACTAATGTGTTATAGATGTATGTTTGATAATTTTGATTCTTGTCCTGATTCTCCAAGATTATCTTCAGTTTAAAAAAAAAAAAAAAAAAAAAAAAAAACTAAACTTTTGGTATGGTCTGCAATTAAGGTATGCTTTTTAATAAAATGAAAGTAATAACTTAAAAAAAAAAAATAAGATTTAAAAATTAAGAAAGGATTTTATATATATATATATATATATATATCAGGCACAGACGCTTTCACTGTATCACAGCTCCTCAGTGTGGCTAAACATCTGATTACTTCAGGCTGGGATCAAAACCAGACTGATTTGACATCAGTCAGATGTCTTACCTCTAGGCCATCATCACCTGACAGAAAGGGAATTTTTAATATTTTTCTCTTTGCAAAATACACCAGTGGCTCTGAGAACTCTCTTCAATTTAGTTGAAGAGTAGTGTGTGCGTATACACACACGCAAACACTTGTGTATAAGCAGACTTCATGTATAGTGCAAACCTTAAATTTTAATGCTTCCAGAAGAAATTTACCTGTGTAGTGTTCCCCCCACCTTATTTATTTGTATAAAAAAAAAAAAAAAACTGGTCATAAAAACTTAGACTATACTGAAGAATATAGTGTGTGCGTGTATATATATATATATATATATAAAAACACTTGTTCTTGTAATAGTTGAACATTTTTATTTAAAAGTAACGCTGAGTCTGTTTCTAGGTTATGCCACCTGAAAGTGTACTGCCAATCAACTTTTTGGTTTCATGATTAATTTCAAACAAGTACACTTGATCTATAATATTTACATTTACTCTTTACTATTTGTTTGCACAATCAAGATATCCTCTCTCATCAAATGTTTCTTTTTAATAAATAAATTACCTTTGATGAGTTAGAAGGGAATCTTATTTTCTATCAGGTTTAATGTAAATTTTTCTAATACTGTTTGTAATTATTTTTGTATTAAATTAGGATTACTGTCCTTGAACAATTGTTAATCAATCAGGTTATTGATTATTGAAAGGAGATATTAAATAGTGCAAAAACATTATCTATCAGATAACTTTAAAACAAATGAATGTAATTAAAAAAAAAAGTTGTAAATAATCAATAATTGAACAGATTTGAAAGTGTTGCTGATTATTCTCTTTATTCATTGTTTTAATGTCATTTGAATGCACATGAAAATATTAACAAAATTACCTTTATTTTTTATTTGTGAAGAAAAATACTTGGCAAATTGGTAATTAATGATTTTGTTTACTTTATTTTTATACACATGTACTTGCAAGATTAAGTCTGTAAATTCATAACCTCTCAACATATCTTTTAAAAATATGTATGCATCACAATGGAAAGAGTTCATATTGAGATTTCTATAGGCATGTCAAAACAGATACCAACAAATTGCAAATCTACATCAATAAAGATATCTATTATAAATGACTATATTTTATATATAAACTAGCCAAGGTACCTGGCATTGCCAGGTGTACATGGCTGCAATTGTATAACCGCGCACACCTTTCTAGAAATGTCTGTCTGCGTTCCTGTTTGCATACATAATCCGTTGGTATATTAAGCTATCCCCCATCATTTTTACATTATGTCCTTCTAAAGTGTTTGTTCTTTAAAAAAAAAAAAAGTAATTCCATCAATAACACCTTGTGTGATCATTGCCCAGGATTAAATTGTTACAATATTTTAGATATTCAGTAAATTTCCTATGACCATAATAACTTTCAAATAGTATGGCATTGTTCACAAATCTAATAATCGAACAAAAATAGGGATGAAGTGTGAGAGCTTGGTTCAAGTGCAATTGCATGAAGCCCCCCCTTTTTTTGCATGTTTACTGTAAAGCTGCGATTAATAAGAGATTATTTGGGAATTTTTCCCTTTTTAATGCTTCACTAATCCTTTTCAAACAATCTTTGCATCAAGGGTTGTACAAGTGCCAATTTAGGATGGAATCATATGAAGAAACTATTGGCTTAATGGCAAAAGCCAATTTTGGACCTAGTTTGTCACAGATTTCATCCACTTAACTAAAATAATCTAAAATAAACATTCCTGCAAGACAATTTGTGTGTCATATGTGATTTACATGGCAAATTTGGAAAGCATCAGATGAAAAACCAGGGAGTTATGATAGATAAACAGGCTTTTTGAACAGTTTTTCATTATATACAGGGAAGCAAGCAGGGATAAAAACCACACTATCTTATTTTTTGAATGATGGCAATTTTTTTCTCCAATGTTTGAAGAAAATCAGATAAAAATGAGGAAGTTATTCAAGTTTTTATTTTAAATGATACGAAAAACCTGAGTTTTCAATTTTGGGGGGTGAAGCAAATAGAAAACTATCAAGCACTTTACATAAACCTTGTAACGTGAGCTATGTTTTGCATTAAGTGCAAAGAACATCAGCTAACCCAATAAAAAATTTTGTTTGCATGTAACTTTGCCTTGGTTTTTGCAAAAAGTTATACCCACCTTCAGTTTTATTGATTTTTCTGCCAAACCCGGGGGACCTGGAGATGGTAAAGTTAATCTTTACCTACCTTGGTACATTTGTAATGTGTGTGTAAAATTTCATCGAAATCTGTTGGGAAATGTGGAAATACATAAATAATACACACACACAATCTGTTTTATAGATATAGATATATGAAAACCAATGTATATACACTTGTATATTTTTGAAAATGTAAACCAATTTGTGTTTCTGAAAACACAAACTAGTCAGCAGATCTGCAGGTATAAAAAAGAAAAAAATATTGATATGTCCTGCATATTAAAATGTATGCAAGTGCTTGAAAAACTCCTTGCCCTGCTAAGACTCAAAAATAAAAAAAATCTTACTTTAAAATAGTTTTTTTTTTTCTTTAGGCTGAGCCAACAACTCCTCTTCACCTGTATATGATATATATCTGAATTAAGATGTAAAATAGTTACTTACTCATTACTATTAATAGTTTGACCAATTTCTCTGATATAAAAAGAGTACATTGATCTGGATGATACAGTAAAGTTGTTCCTAAATGCTTACTGTCTGAAGCAAATTGGCAAAACTATAACAGAGTTAATTACTATTTTACAACTTAATTCAGATTTTATATTGCTCTCTTTTCAATGACGACTTTTTGTTGCTGCTTGTATCTACAATTATCATTAACATGCAGTTTTTATGTTTGTCCTTGTAATTATATTTTAAAGCCAGCAATTATTTACTTGCATACATCTTATGGTTGGTCAAACTTCAAGAGCTGAGAATTAGTCTTTAAGGGTGACTTGACTCTTGGAGGAAGTTTTGATAGGTGATACTGACTGCCAAGATCACTAGATGTTGCCATAGTTCGAGTTAAGGGTAAAAACTGTCATTTTCAGCCAAACTTTAATATAAGACACCCTTTAATGAAATGCCACATCAACTGAAAATTTTTTGAAAACTTAAAAAAAAAAAAAAATGGCACGAGTGATCAAATGGTTAGCAGCATGGAAAATGGAATCTGCAAACCGTTCAAACTATAATAGAAATTTTCAGCACATGTGTGAGTAAATGAGTAAGTAAGTACATGTGTATCTGTTTATCTTGTGAGATAAATGTAGTGCCCAGTTTGGTCAAAATTCAGATCTTTGGTAATACTGGAATGACCTATCCAGTGCCCACGCCCAGGCGATGGTATCTGGTATCTTGGCCGTACTGACAAGATCCAAGGAATACAGGCCATTACATTTGGGGCTGGCTTGGCTGTAGGTGTTCCCAAAAAGTTTTCAGTGTTGACAGTCTTTGGGCCTCCACTCCAAGTTTTCTGTCTGATTTACATCCATAGCCTTTTCTAGGTTTGGTTATGGCTGCAAGGTAGCATAGGTTTAAAATCAGTTTTCCTTCCCCTAGATGGACTGCCTTCCAGGATGGGTGAGCACCATTAACACAAAGTAGTTAGTTATGAGGCACAGTTGTCTGCCTTTACCTGCTATCCATGTTAGAGATGGACATACAGATAAATATATAAATATCTTAAAAATAATAAAATAAAAAAAAAATGTTTTTGTGTGTGTGTGTGTGTGTGTGTGTGTGTGTGTGTATATGGCATTTAACAATTTTTTTTTTTTTTAATCTGACACTATTTGTGTTTATAGTAACACACACACACACACTCTTGTCAAATTACAATAAATTTTCATATATGCAGTTCAATACATGTGTAAGTTCCAGTATAAAGGATGTTGTGTATCCTTCCTTGGCATTAAAGCAAGCCTTCACTCCAAACTGTAAAAACCATTCTATAATATATTGTTTCATGCTTCTTGCACCTGTTAGCCTATATGCAACACTTGCTGTATCATGTTAACTGAATGAGTCTGTTCAATGAGAAACAACTTTGGCAATCCTGCTAGCCAGGAAAGAGAACATGTTGAGTTGCATGGGCTTTATGTGAGTGGGTATTATCCTTCTGGAAAAGTATATTGCCTTCTTGATGCAGGAATACTAGCAGAACAGGTTGAAAAGTATTCAAGTTGTACATGGCACTGTTCAACATTCCTTCCATAAAAACTCTCACTTAACTTTGTAACTTATGATACCTTACTCACCTTAATGTCACGGGTGAATAGTCTCTGAAAGAAGTAACTCCCCAAGTTTACATCTCGCATGCATATTATCACTTGTATGAAGGTAGAACCTGCTATCACTGAACTCTATTTAATACCCAGGCTGACTTTCTTACAACATCACTAGAGATCTATGCAAGTGTTATATAAGCTGAAGTCTGTCTATAGCAGTGGTTCCCAACTGATTTTGGGCCATGCCCCACTTTGGTATTTCTAAAATTCTGGTGACCCCCCTGTAATATTTAATTCTTACATGTATGCCATTTACACATGTATGTACATACAAAATATTTTTATTTATGCATACTGTATATGCATCGTATGTATTAACACACATTAACACTCTCACTCAGACTCCCTAAAAAACAATTCACTGTTAATAACCCATTCTAGAATTGCCCCCTTATTCTGTTAGTAAAGTAAGCTGAAGGGTGCACATCTTATGCATACCTTACCAAAATATTACTATGCCCCACCAGTGGGGTATGTGCCCCACATTGGGAATCATTGGTCTATCATAGTCAAGTCACAAGTAAACAATTCTCAATACTCTGTATTTCTATTTTTATAGGATTTATCAGGTGGATACTATATGGTATCATGGGCACATGGCTGAGTACTTAGAATGTTCGCATTCTGGCTATGAAACCCAGGTTTGAATGTCACCATGGTTGATTTGTCAGTGTGCCTAAAAACCATACCATGGGTTGACCCAAGCCATGTGAGTGAAATTGGGTAGATGAAACCCTTGGGCCCGTCAATAGCTGTGCTATCACAAAGTCACAAGTTATTGTGGCTGAGGGCTGAGCATGCTGGCCTTGTTCAAATTGTTGATTACATTAGATAACACGCTCTTTCCCAGAAACTGTAACTAAGGTCTGCTCAGCATAGTTGCGGTATAAACCACAGGTGGGCTCTGTGGGTGTTGAATAAACACAAATGCATCTAAGCAAGTGTCTGCAACAGGGATTGGCTAGCTGTCCTAGTAGACGGTTATCTTCGAATATGAGTGGGCAGCTATACCATAGTATACCACTGTTGCTCTTAACAATGCCTGTGTCTTTGTAAGTATGTGTACTATATAGCTGCCTTGAACCTGGTCTATGAATATAAGAATGTTCATTTAACCACTGTTGCCAACATCAAAGCCCTACCAATACATCGTATCATGTCTGGCATGAACAGCGATGCTCTAAAATGGCCATCCAGGGTCTTGAAGACCCATTAATCTGAACTTTTCTCAAATGGCTCTAATTGAATAAAAGAAGCATGTGTTACTCCATGGCACAACATCTGCTTGCTGTGAATTCTTTCATTACACTGAATTCTATTGTAGTAATCATCAGTCTAAAATTCAGACACATATGGTGCACTGATGAGTTTTACTCCACCACAAGATGGCAAAAGATTTTAAGTTTTCATCAGAATATCTACTACCATCTAGCATGTACATATTGTCTCTAGTATCATCCTTCATTGTATCACAATTTTATTTTCCATTAGTTGAAGATACAGATAAAATTCAGCAAAATGATTGAGTAAAGGACAAGTAAGAAAAGGTTATATTACCAACATTCATAAAACCTATACTTATGGAATTTAAGATTCAGACAATTACAGATGATGTAACCTAGTATGAATTTACTTCCAACATTTGTCATATTTTTCATGCAAATAAAATACACTAATATACCCAATTTTTAATACACACTTAAATTATGCTAAGAATTAAGCACACAGATGCCATGAAGTAAAGACATGACATCCACAAAATTGATACATACATATATATATATATATATATATATATATATCTATTAGGTTGATGCAAAAATAATGTCTGTTTTTGACGTTAAAAATTACATAAAAAACCGACATTATTTTTACACCAACCTAATATAAAATGAACATGTGATATCTGCACAAATGAAAACAACATAGAATTTATAAATCAAAACAATTCTGCATTATAGCAGTTCCCAAAATACCATTGATGACATTAAATAAGTAACAAAATGATAAATTAAAAAGGATTTCCTACCTGTTCCTTCGCTTTTAAGAAAAGAAATTCTCCTTTCTCAAATCAAGATATTAATGTTCAACTATAAAAATCTTAAAGGAAAATAATTAACTCAGGACATTTAAAAAAAAAAAAAATAATAATAATAATAAATAATATATCACTTTACAATTCATTTTACAGTGTCAAAAATTTATCACTTTGTGTCCTCCATAGTTTCCTTTCCTTAACATCGACATGTTTTTTAATATTTTAGAACCTTTTCCAATTTGAATGAATAATGTCAGTTTTCTTAAACATTTCTTTATAAAAGTTTATAAATGATATTTCTACATTTGCCTTTATCAGGGAGCAAAACGTATCTGCATATAAGGTTTTCTTATATCTATATGTGTGTGTACACACACACACACATGCGTAGTGGTTCCTCCTGCAAAGGGGGATGTAGGTTCAAACCTTGCTGAAGAGCACATTTTCTTAAGATTTCTCAAGTGTGCAAACTGGTCGTTGTAATACATGCTGTTTAAAATAAAAACTGGGTCTCTTTCAAACACTGGTATTCTCTAAAAATAATGTTTGAATACACACATATATATATATATATATATATATATATATATATATATACATACACACACACATACAACCCAAATTCTGTTAACTACAATAACTGATCAAAGTTCTTCCCTCTGCCTTGTGTTTATCCAAGATTCTCATCAAAATGAGAAGTTAAGTCTTTGTACTGTGACACTTCTCTCCCACTCTGACAAAATATCAATTAGTCTACTTTTGAAGTCATTTAATGTTTTGCTCCATAAAACTGTTGCAAATATTACTATTTGCACCACCAATTAATTCCTAAGGCTGAAGAGCTATCAAAATTACAATGTCTTTTAAGATTTTTTTGTTTCTTCTGAAAGGTTTATAATCCTCATCCTTTCTATTTTATCACAACAATTTGGCTAATATTATCCATTGATCTATTTTATAATAAAGTTTTTGGTTTTGTCTTCTCCTTGCTGTTCTCTCATATCACTGACATAATATTCCCCATTCACTGACAATACTTATCAGTCATTTCTTCAATCATGAATTGAACTTACTCAGAAAACTAAATACTTAACCAACATTTTTCTCCATTAGGCCATTGCCACATCACGTTTTTTTTTTTTTGTTTTTTTTGTTTGTTTTTTTTTTTGTTTTTTGTTTTTTTTGTTTTTTTTAAACCTTAAATTTAATAGCTGGTGTTTCTGACTTATGCTGAAGTTTATATTGTTTTTATTTCTCAGCTTAGTTGGATTTTTTTTTTCTTTATATATTCTTGAATATCTTTGAAAAGTGTTTTTGTTTTTTGTATTCTCTGCCACAACTGCATGGATTCTCTTTTCCACTGGTGGATTGGTTCATGGATCTTGTTTCCAAGGGACAAAATTACGTTAATATACTTCATGTTGTATAGTCTACAGATCTTTCAAAGTCTATTTGTTCTATTGATCATCTCATTGACAATACTTTTCTCCGTTCTGTATGATGCAGCTTGTATATTGAGCAGTGAATATTGACTTACATTAGATGTTTTGAACCCATGTTCTGTGTTCATTATTAATACATTCAGGAAGGCCAAAGGAACTTTATTGAAGACCCTATTGAATTTACATGGTCATGAGTAAACCCAGAGTATGGAATTGGTTTCAATGTTATTCATCAAGCCATAAAGTATTCCATGTATGTTGGCCATTACTGGTGATAAGTATTGGTGAAATACAATGGTCATGAATTTGTTCTCTGGGTCAGATAGTGACTCATTTTCACTTTTTCTGTAGAAAAAGCAAAAGTGGCATCATAAGGCAGGAATAACTGATGCAAGAGTTCCTCTATCCCTGCTCTATCATGAGAATAAGAATGCTCTTCTGCAAGTCAAATAAATGGTTTGGTTCAAAATTTCAAGAAGGTTATTGAATGTAATATTTGAAGACCATAAGGTACAACAGTTGAAACTGTAGAAATTTTACTAATGTATTCTTTGCTATTTCTAATTAATATAATTCATCCAGTTTAGGATTTCCCTGTTATATCCTTAATTCTAAGCATCCAGGATATGGACAGGCAGATGCTTATTCTCTCGGTATGTCACAAAACACCACTTCATTCATCAATTGTGGAAAATCACTAACATTTAAAATTTTATATATATATATATATATATATATATATATATATATATAGTATTTACATTAGTTGGACTATTGTCCTCATCTTTGTCGCCATATTTGTCACATATATATATATATATATATGATTATTCTGTTGTGTACTAGTTCCAGCTAACATTGCATCAAATGTTATACATGGCTTCTTTGTGCAACTCTATGCCAAAGTCAAGTATGCAGCTTCTTTTAATTTATGCTCTTTCTAGTGAGGTTTCTATTACTTTTAACTTAATTTCAGTTCAAGTAATATACTCTTTTCTTCCAAATGAATTATAGATTTTTAGTTTTTCTAAATTATTTTAGAATCTGAACTTATGCTTTCAGTAAGACTAATTACTTGACTTACCTTTTTCTTTTTTTTTTTTTTTCTTTTGTTTTGGTGTATTTGATGTCTCAAAATTGATAATTAGTATTAGGTTGGTGCAAAAATAATGACGTAATAATGTTGTTTTTTGACGTTAAAAAATACGTCAAAAACAACATTATTACATCATTATTTTTGCACCAACCTAATAATAATTTTATTACTGTAGAATGCATTTTTAAATGCTATATTTCTTGAGATCCTATGACAAGTCTTTTCCAATCTTATGGGCTTCTGAGGAATTCTGATCAAAATATGGATAGCTACTTTTTTTTCTCTTTCTCTCTAAAGTTAACTTGCTCTGAAATCTCAATGCCTTTTTTTTCTTATCTTTGAATCCTTTTAGAAATAGTTGCACCTAATGCACCCGTAACTTGTAAAATAACCTTCACCTTCCTATCTCTCATATGCCCGCCCTCCTCCAGCACCATTACAAATACCTTTAATATTTGTTTGGAGACCAAATTATTCTCCCCTGAAAGAATCATATTTTTTTTTTTCCCTCCCTACGTGTTTTCTACTTTCTCTCTATCTTGTGCATGCACTTCTTTTTGCCTATTGTTAGGTAAGGATTTTCAATTTGTAATGATTGAAGCAATTGGCACTTAATGAAGGGTAGAGAATTGAAATTTGATATTCATTATATTTTCAAGTGAATTCATTTTATCAAATCAGTAGTAACACATAATTTTAAATTACATGTGGCTGCTTTTTAGAGGTAAAATTGTGATCATCCAACAGGATAGAAGTTGGCAATTTTTCTCAAATTCATGTCTGTTTACTCTCATTTCTATTTACACTATTTGGATATTGTGAATAAATAAGACTTTGGCCTTTGGAATTAAGTGTCTGGCATAGGTGGGGCATATATTTTTCTTGGGGCCAGCCAAGCAAAAAAAATTATAAACTGTTTACTTGTTTAATTTGTACATTGTCCTCAAAATGATATGGACTAATATATATCTTGTTTCACTTCAAGCCAGTCAGTAATGCCACTAAGACACAAAGGCTGACTAAGAGTGAAAGAGAATGAAGACTTTAGGAAAAGGAACCAGAAACCTAAACAAGAAATAAAGGATAAATCTCTACACTTGTTCAAAAGGGAGGGAAGGAGTGTGAACCAGGTGACAGGCAAACTTATCTACATTTATTAAAAAAACAAAAAAATTAAATAGATAAAAATAAGCAAAAGATTAAATTTTAAAATAAATGGAGTTTAGGTGGAGATGCTAGAAGTATAAACTACGAGCACATGTGATTCAAGTTCATGTATTCAGGTAGGGACGGTTAATTATGTAACTGTCATTTCTTAATGAATTTTAACTTGTGTGTGTGTACTTTCTAAATACAAGGCATATAATACTTTTATATTCTGTCTTATAAAAGTATTTCATTGAATTTAATGAAATAGATGTAGGACTTGTAAAAAACTAATTTTTTATACACTTTTTAAGAAAATATACTCAAACTTATATATGAAATAAAAACGAGTAATGAAAGTTTTCAAAATATATGTTCAGATCAGATAATGTCATTTTTGTGAAAATCTTATTTGATTTTTATTTCAAATTTATAATCCTACTCTTCCCTTAAAACTAGAAGCATTTTTTCTTATTTTGAACATTTCTCCATTGTGAATTATATATCTGAAATAATGGTTATATATATATATATATATATATATATATATAATGAGATTGAGTAGGTAGGAATGTAAATGTTTTTTTTTTGTTTTTTTTTCTATACAAGTTGACCTGATGTACACACATTTTTATTAGCTTTTGTGTGTAAATGATGTAAATATGGATGTATAACTGATTTTTGTTGTGAATGGAATAAAGCTACTTAGACATCTTAGGTTCTACTTCCTGCTTGATTTTGCACATACAAATTAGATGGCAACGCAAGGGTGGAATATCAAGTGACTCAAAACTGTCAAATTATTTAAATTTTTCTATTTCTATGTCTAGTTAGCTATCTTTGGACAACTTTTTGCACTTCCTGATAAATGGACATCAGGAAGTTAAGACATTAACAGATGGTAATACTGCATTGAATTTATAGGGTGTGTGTGTGTGTGAAAGAGTTGATACTTAAAAGTTCATTGCTCAATCTAATTGCCAAAATCTGACCAAGCACAAGAAATATTTTATTTTAATTTTTTTTTAATATCCATTTTTAGTCAGCCTGGGAACATCACCCTTTCATGTATATACGCATACACATCAGCCTATTTTCTAGAAAAAAAATTCTGTTGGTTAATGTTCTCTTACCAACATTATTTTTTAAGACAATTAAACATAAGACTTAGTTATTTTTTTTTTGTTTTTATATATATATATATATATATATATATATATATATATATATATACACATCTCAATTGGTGTAATGAGGTCTAAAAGAAAAATATTAGGTTGGTGCAAAAATAATTATTCAAATGACATACCTCTCAAAAATATGACTGATCTTCCTTCACAATTTACATTGTTATGTAGAGTAGACAAAAGAAAGAAAAAAATATTAAAAACCTGTCTCTTCAATACAAATGATTTGCAACCAGTCCAGGTGGGCAGGAGATAGACAAGTTTATTTGTTTCCTATCAATCTCCTTATTGTCAAGATCAAAGTGATCATAAGCTTACTTTCAAGTATCTACCCTCACTTCCTTTGCCAGTTACAGTAGCTTAGTTTTACTGATAATTTTATAGTCATGTGAAGAATTAAAATAACTTTGTTTTATTGGTAAATATCCCTGGTCAGCTGAAGGAACCTATGACTTGGAAATTCTTAATCAAACATTGGATGAAGTCCATGTTGACAGAAAACAAGATGCAGGAAACACCTCATTGTGGAATAAATTCACGAGCAAACAAGTATTGCTTTACAGCAGGCACTCACGCAACCTGATGATGTATCTGGATTTATACAGAATAAAGTTTAAAGAAAGACTGATTATTTAATTAGCCCAAATAACTGATAAAAAGAAAAAATGTCTTTGATGTTTTGAAATGAAGCTCTCTTAGATTGCATCTAAGGATCCATATTTGTTTGGCTTTGAATGAATTGAAACTGGCTAGCCCCAAATAAGGAAATTCCCTGATATATCTTTGAACGTGGAACACAAAATATTTAAGGAAAAGAAATTCTAGTTTTTAATGGTGGTTTATGCAGTGAGAAATTTACAATCACAATGAAAACTAATTCTTTTAGCTTTAACTTTCAAGAATATATAAAGAAAATTCCCTAATGCTTTTCTCTGTTCAATTCTACATTTTATATTGTAGCTCTGAAAAATTCAACTTAAAATTTTGTGTGGCCAAATACTTACAAATATATTCCTATTTTTCAAACCTTTCACTTAGACTTTATTGTGACTTTTCTTCTATACCAGCAATATATTGTCAGTAGAACATTAAGTCCTGACAGTGTTGGACTACTAAAAATTTGGACACAAGATGTATATAAATATGTTTGACATCTTATCTGCATTTGAACACACTTGTGAATATTTGTTTAGAGGCTCTACTATACAGTTTGTTTTCTATGTAAGTGGTAAACATTTCTCATATAACTATGATTAACTTTAATTATTTTAAAAATGAGGGTTTATTATTGACAATTTATATTAGCATTAAATGAAAACCTCTTCAGTTTTCTTAAAGAAATAGACATAAATGTAAGCATTTAAAAAAAAAAAAATATTCAGACTATTTTTAGATCTGTTCACCTACATGAATGTATAATACTTTAAATATTGAAAAATATACCAAATGATCACTGTTTTGCGATATTTGAAGGTTAGTATACTCTGGCACAAGGCCAACAGTTCATTCTTTTTATCTTCTGAACAATATATGGATTATCTTAATTCAACAGTATTAAAACCTTGTTTGGTTTATTTGGCTTGAAGTCAAATCCGTCTATTCATATCCATTCAATAATATTGACTAATGTCTGATTTTTAACTTTGAATCTTAAATGAAATTAATATTTTGGAATGAATATTGAATTTTTTATGTTTTGATTTGATTTTTTTTTTTTTTTTTTTTTTCTTTTATAAGGATAGAAAAAATATTTCTTACTTTAAATGTACCCTGCATAAAACAGTCTGAAATTAAAGCAAATTAATATATAACAATATATATATTAATAATATTAGTTAAATGTCTAAAAATGAATTTGTTTATATGGACATATATATAAATATCCTTACAAATAAAGCCTGTTTCTTTGTAGAATATCTGACATATCCTAACTGTATTTTGCTTGCACTTTGTTTGTTTTATTTGCTGTCTGGAATCTATCCAATTCTTTCTTTCTTTATTAGATCTTTTCTAATTTAGGTTAACTGACTTCAGCCCTGGAAGCAGCAAAAACACTAAAAATATTATCTGTGCATTCATCTTACTTTTTCACCTTTAAAGTGTAACAATAATTTGATCCCTGCTAGTTGTCAGTGTTTGGTGGGTGTATCTATCGGTAGATGTCTGTATAGGTGAGATTTAAGATTGCGTTTATAGATTCCCTGTACCTCTCTTGAGTGTATCTATATAAGTTTGAGAACCTGTTAATTTTTTTTTGTTACACACACACACACACACACACATTTGAATACAACTTTCTTTGTATGAATAAGAGATAATTGACTGTCTGATTAAAAGAAATAAAAATTTAAGACAGACAAAAACTGTCATAAAGGACAGGTGGTTCAGTAAAAGTTATCAACAGTATAAAAGCTGTGACAGATGTTTACATAGGTAAGTAGGCAGTATCACACTATATATCTTTAATACATTCCCCTGTAATCTGGGAGTAAAAACCTTGGGGCAGATATATTCTGCTTATTGCAATTGTCATTGAGAAATGACATATGTGATCAGTCATCATCTGTTGTAATATTGCAGACACCTTGCTTAGACATCTTGTGGCTAATTTTCTGTATTTGATTACTTAGACAAATGTCTAATCAAATCTTTGATATTTTTTTTTGACCTTTATCAATTTCTTACTGTTGTGATTTGCGTTTGAGAATTTTAATTTATTTTTTTATTAAAAACTTCTTCAGCTCTTTTATATGTTGTGAGTTCTGCAGAACCAAAGTATTTCGGTGGCTTTATATGACCTTACACCACCTTTCAGTTAAATTGTATATTTCATTATTAAAGAATGACTGTTTTGGATTTTAATTCTCTGGAACTGCTGACTGGACAAGAAGTCTTACATGTAGGAAATATGTCTAAGGATGACAAGTTTGGGGATGCACCATATGCATAATGTGATGCCAATTCCTCAGTAAATGCTCGTCCAAGTGCGAAGAATTCATAACAATTTTTTTTTTTTTTTTTTTTTTTTTTTTTTTTTCACTACCACAAAATGAACAGAACATTCTTGTAGATTTCCTGGAGATCAAAATATTGAATTCACTCATGGATACACTTTTCTTTACTTTGAATTTCTGTAATACATTCATTTTTCATTCCCAGTGACAATGTTGCCAATAAGTAACTTGTTTGGTTATAATTTAAATGCTGATCAATGTTCTTTTCTTTAAATTAATATAGAACCTTTTTTTGCCTAATGTTTGTAAACAATGGACTGCTATTGACTGATTTACTTTTTAATTTTTCCATAATTCATATATTGTTGTGCTGCATTTTTTCCCTAATTCATCATTTTTTTTAAATTTGAAGTTCTTCCAAGGCATTATTTGTCCTTGAGTTGCAACTAAGTTTATTTTTATTTATTTTTTTTAATTTCATAATCTCTTCCCAGCATGCATCTACTATATTATCATAAAATTTTCACATCACTTCTATTGTATAATTTCTATAGATTTAAAGATTGAAATAGGAAACCGTTTCAAATGCACATTTAGTTATAATTTTCACTAAAATAAACTTATCACCTTTCTACAAAAATTCTTATAGTATATGAGCACAAGCTATAAAGAATTTAGAATTCTGCATAAACTTAGCCTAGCTCTACACAATGTTGAATTGGCAAATAGGGAAACTGTTACACCATTTTGGCAAATGAGGAGGCCCACCTTGTCATAAAATCAGGTTCTGTATATTTCAACCTATTTAATTGATTTTAAATATAAATCAGACTACTTTCACTAGTATGTTGCACAACTGAAGAGGTCACCACATTAACATCATCAAAATTGATTAATCATTTCTATGTAGGAAAAAAAAAATTTCATGCATTTGCTTTTTTGAAATATTTAAATATGGACATTAAAATTTGTTACATTCTTTTGTTTTTCACAGATTTAATATTTTTTAGATTGGACTTTTTTCTATATAGCATTATTTATGAGCCAATATTTTTTATGCTATCTTTTACTGTGCGTACATTTTTTGTTTTATATATTTCAATAACTTCCAACTGGATTATATAAGGTATGCATATTAAACAACTGAAATTCTTTTCAAGTTAATGTTGCTTAAGTTACCTTAATTACTATATTTCTCAATCATTTAAATCTGCAGTGTCAAATTGTATTATGAAAATTATGCACAATAAAGAGGTAATTATTTAGTAAAATTCAATCAATTACTATTACCAAGTAATATTTTTTTTAAGTACATCATCCAAGGTTAAGGTTTTGTTGTTTTTTTTTTTTTGTTTTTTTTTAGATTATGCTTACTTTTTCTTGTTTGTTCTTCAGATCTGCAAAGTCCATGAAATTTTAATGTCTGTTCTTCTATGTACCATATCCCTTCAGGATGTTGGCAATCCTGGCTCTCCACAATTTCTTGTCATTTTGTTTTCTCTAAAACTTTGTTGTTGCTTCAAGTCCCTTCTTCATCTGTGAGGAGATTGTCCAATATCTACTGCTATATAAGTTTATGGATACATAATGTTTAAACACCAGTTCCTGCATGATCACTGAAGTTAAGCAACATTGAGGCTGATCAGAACTTTGGAATACCAGGTGCTGTAAACTTGGATTTATGGGCAGTGTAATGGATAATGGCTTGGGATTGTTAATTGGAGAGCTGAGTTCCAATTCCCATTGGGTTTGTTACATTCATTTACATGCAAATACCCTCAAGATAGGTATGAATCCACCTCTTCTCCCTCCATTTGTGGGTTAATTAGTAAGACTTGTATCAATAACCATTATTATCTCCAAAAATTTATTCTTACAATCTAAAAATATTTTCTAGTTTTAAATAACCTGCAAAGAGTTGATAAGCCATAGAAAATGAATCAATCACTGCTATATAGGCAGACTGATATTCAGTACTCTTTTCTTTGTTTCTAACAAAATTTTCCTTAATATTTAGCTTAGCTTTTGGAAGGCATCTTTAACTATTTCATTGTGCTTTCAGATTTCATTGTCATATTTTCCATCCTCTGTTAAAACACTTTCCAGATATTTCAGTTGTTGTAATGGCTTGATTTTTGGCATCTCCAATTTGTAATTTAAATGTTGGGTTTTTGCTGATGATCATGCATTCTATCTTCTTGCAATTGATATTTAATCCTTTCTTCTTGCTTTCCTTCACTATCTTCTGTAAGTGTTCTTGTAATTTTCTTTCTTTTGCCTGCTATCAATACTGTGTCATCTGCATATCTTATGGTGTTAAGACTGTAGCCGCCAATAATAAATCTTAGTAGGACTTTTTATTCTCTCAGAATCACCTCACTGTATAGGTTGAATAAGTCTGGTGAGAAGATACATCCTTGTCTTAGACACGTTTATATCTTTGTATATCTACTGAATTGATTTGCTATTTGTATGCAGGTTGTTTGCTCCCAGTATAAGTAGTGTATCATTCCAATATCCTTCCCAACTATGCCAGTTACCAAGCAGTTCCAACAGTTCTTTGTGATGTACTTTATCAAACTCTTTTGTATCTATAAAACATAGGTATATATACTTTTGCATCTGTATTGCTTTTTCTGATATAATTCTGAGCATACAAACTTAATCAAAATATGAAATGCTACAGGTAGAATTTTTCATTGACATTTGTGTAAATTTCTTTAAATTTTGAAATTTCATTAATTTTGGCTAGTGTTAAGGATTTCTTAACTTTTTTTTTGGTTTCTGTTTCAATAAAACTTCCATCTATTTATTTTAAATTTATCATATCTACTACAAATTAGTAGTTTGTTTAAAGAAACTTGCATGCAGTTTTTTATATATTTTGAAAACTTGTGAATCATTTTCCTCCTCCAGACTTGCTCAAGTACAGATGTTAGTGATTTTTCCTTTCCTAAACCAGTTTTTATCTTCTAAGCTATTCTTCTGATTGTGGATCTATTAAATGGTTACAACAAAACAGCCTTATCAAATATAAAGCTAGCCCTCTTTTGAAAGGAATGCATACAAAAATTCATATGGCATGGCACATTTTGTCATGAATCGACATAAAAATATATGTATTTATATTGGAGAACAATAGCTTTGTTATTAAAAAAAAAAAAAAAAAAAAAAAACATTTAATGCATTCCTGATTACTATCTTTTAATGAGCTTATTAATAAAATTAAGTCCTGTATTTTTCTTAGTTTTTTTCTTTATAAATTATGATGATTTACAATTAAACATTTTCTGCCTTAGATTGCTTTGGTCGGTTGGGGTTTCATTTGACATAATTTGATGTTTAAACAACCACTAGACGAAATGAAATGAAATCCAAAATTTTTAATGTAAGATTTGTGTTTTGTTTTTTTTGTTGTTAAATATTTCTGTTTTCAATCTTATAACATTTTTAATGCCATGTCTCTTCAGAATGTAAGCAATCATGGCTCTCCATGGAATCATTTTTTTTATATATAAATTGTCATGACAACTTTAGAAAGTGGAGTGGTTTCCTATTGCTGCCTTCAGTTTTAAATTAAAAGTCTTCTTATACAGGCTGTCACTCTAAGGCTATAGAGCCCAATCAACCATGTTATTTAACTCATAGCTGGAGATAGAGGAGATGAATTGCTCCAAAGAGCATTAGTGCAAAAGTGAATGCAACAAACTAGTAGACCAGAATACCACTTACCAATCCCAAGTTCCATGTTGATACCCATTACAATATATATATATATATATATATATACACACACACACACACCATACCATACATAATGTGTTGAATTAGGTAATGCAAATACAAGGCTTCATTTTTTTGAGTACTCTTGTGAAGACATTACTCTTTGTGAATGCTGTACTGTCATGAGTGACTCATTAACAGAGAAAATGTCTTATTTCCTGGTTACTCTAGTAAGAAAGTGGGTGTCTAAGGTAAAGTAGGAATCATGGGACACTCTGCAGCTGATTGATGGATGTTCTCTTCATTAAGTATATAATGGATGAACTTCAAATACTTAGTTCCTGTCAAAACCTGCTTTAAAATCATTGTAAAACTTTCTTTAATGGATATCTGTATATAACCACATTCTAAGATCAATGGTTACAAAAAAAAAACAAAAAAAAACGTGAGTGTAGTCCAGTGTCCCAACCTTTTTTAACCATCACCTTTTATGCCTTTTGGCATAACATTGTCAACAGCCCTATCAAATTAAATTTTGAATACTGAATTCATCTTTCATAGCAAGATAACACTTGGGTATTAGTGCAAATAAATTTTAATATTGTTTTCATTTCAATTATAAATGCCAAAGAACTGTACTAAATAACACAAACCTCACTTGTGGACTCAGTCAGTCAGTTATGTGCCATGCATGATACACACTTAGGCGATCATCTATCTTTCGATAAATGAGGCAGATTTCTTCCCACAGTCAGTTGCCATTTTTTCCTGCAGTAAACCAGTTACTATCCAAGGCTATAGAATCCAGTCTGTCCTGCTATTTACCCATAGTTCGGGGGAATAACTACTGGACTTAAGAAACCTATTTTCCTGAAAAATTGTTTTAAGAGAAAATTTCTATAAATTACAACCAAAATCAATGTGACACCACCCAGTGGTCGCAGTTGCAGTCCAGCGTCAATATATGACACTGCACCGTCGGCCCGTGGTCAACTCCCAGTTGCAGCATGAAGCTGTAAGGTTTCTTCCACCAGCGTTTGGGGTTGACTTGTTGTCACAGCCACCACCATGTGTCCCGGTCGATCTGGTTGTTCCCGGTTCAATACCAACTTTGTCATTCTCAGCTCGCTTCCAACACTTGGTCACCAAAGTAACTGCTTTGATCTCAAGTCTAACCTATCCACGTTGTGACTTTGATCTTAGGTAGATGAAATCAATCAGGCGTCGGGTCATAGTGCAAGCTGAATTGGGGTAAAGGTGATATAGCATAAGTAAAAGAAAAATAATAAAGCAAACTCATGAGGTTCAAATATGTTGAGAAATAGCAATTATCTTTATCTGTTGAATACAGAAGTGTTTCTCTCCCGGCCTGTTTCTATGGATTCGTGACATTTTTTTGCATTTCTTAAGCGAGTTATGGTATCTTAAGTCGTTCGTCAATAAAAACTTGCTTTTGGTAGGAAGGCTAAGTCAAAAAGGACGTGGAAATCTTTCGGTCAGCTCCTGTGAGGTTGGTCTCCAACTGCAACTCCGAACTCTCTTGAAACTCTGCCGAAAAAAACTCTTATCAGCTGCCTCGAGACATTTGTTTATATGGACACTGACCAACTTCGGGATGGGGCCTGTTGTGGTTTGGGTTCTTTTTCAATTCTTAATCCTCAACAAGAATTCTTTGTTCTTAGGCCAGGAAAATTAGTTACTTCCTATTTTTGGAAGATTAATCATTTTCCTCTTCAGTGTTCCTCCCTCGTTCATGAGGTAAGGTCGGAGGAGAGTTATCCTCCTAGACTCTTCCTCTCTCACATTGGTATCTCATACCAATCCCCTCATTGGGTGTTAACAACTTCTCCATCTTTCTCCTAGATTCACCTCT
The DNA here is from genome assembly GCA_963932145.1 of Acanthosepion lycidas. Lineage (NCBI taxonomy): Eukaryota > Metazoa > Mollusca > Cephalopoda > Sepiida > Sepiidae > Acanthosepion > Acanthosepion lycidas. Next base: position 57,574,063 of record OZ010596.1, on the reverse strand, counting down.
GCCTATTACCCATGCTACTTCTTAGCCAATGATCTCTCGGCAGTGTGGGTATGGCTAGACTGGCCCTCATGTTTACAAAATCTTCTTTTTCCTTTTCCTTCGACCAAAACATTTACAATTCGCAGATTGCCATTCAATTCCTTATCACATTCCAAATCCACTTTAGCCAACTTTTAACTGGGTGGTCATGTTTACCTGATAATTAAATTCTTTATTTTTCTCATGTCTTAAAATTTTCTTATCACCAGATGCTCATTTTTGAGTCAACAGTTTGAATAAGCAATAATAATGATCCCCTTTTCGACACTCTTTTTTTTTAATGTCAAGATTCATACATGGACCAGATGGCTTCCCTCGCTGGAATCTGAAATTAAAGTCAAATGATATCTCTGAAAGATAATCAATGGCCACTCATTAGGGTGGTCTCAAGCTGAAATTTTTTCATGGCCGCATGCGTTGGCTGACTTTGTTTATCTTTCAGAATTCTGTTTCGTTTGACGCATCACTCCATTATCGTGACATTAATTAATTTGACAGAATCTCAGTCTCGCTTTTTCTTACTGATTTTCTGTCTTTTGTGAAAAGTATCTTCCTTTTGTAAATAAAATAAATTCTTCTTTCTTTTTTTTTTTAATGTTGCTCAGTTTATCTTTTGGTATAGCTCTTTCTCGCCTTAAGTATTTCCCGTTTTTAATTTCTATGGTTAATTAATTAGCCAATTACTATAGCTAAATAGTGTCACATCAGGCTGCTTAGTCAACCAATAAATGCCCTACATTTTCTTGTAGGGAAATGACTAATATTACTATTACTATTATTAGTGTTTTCAACACTTGTTTATTCTTTACAAAGCTACATGTTCTTTTTTTTTTTTTTTTTTTTTTTTTTTTTTTTTTAATTATTACATGTTCATCTTGAGAAGCTATATTGCCTTAAACCTGATTTTGTCTTTGAAAGAATTGTGGCTTGATAAACAAGTAGAATTCATTTATCTTAGCTTTCAATACCACTTAACATCTTTAAAACTTGTATGATTTAAACACTAAATCAAAACTAATATATGCTTACTTATAAAATTAAATTTATGCTTTTTTTTTTTTTTTCCCCCTTATGATAAACCCTAACAATACAGGATAGTACTGTAAAAGTGGTTGACTAGCACTTTGGGATAATTCTTGCTTTCAAAGTTTTATTGGGTTATTAATGGAGTGGGCTGAAAGTAAACCTGCAATTCTCACTATAATCAAAATGACTTGAAGCATTCTTCATTCTCAACTCCTATAACATTGAGGGCAAGAGGTAGGATAATGAAACAAGTACTTATTACACTCAGACTTCAATTTTATTGTGTTTCTCTTCATTGGTCTGAAACTAGATTTCCTTTTACAGACTAACTAAAAAGGAATGTGAATTTATGATGTGTATTTCATTATATTTCATTGTCTTTGTTGAGGAATTTGCAAAAAAAACATTTCAAGAGTGAAACATAAAACCTTTTCTTTTGGTTGCTTTTATTTCAATTTTGAAAAGGAAATCAATTAAAATTATACTAGAGTTCAAGTAATGAAAATGTTCATAGGTATAAGTTAAATCTATGTGGGTAAATAAATGAGGTAAAACTGAAATAATTTGATAAAATACATATATATATATATATATATATATATATATATATATATAAAAACACGAGATAACTAGATATTGGCAACCATATACACATGTGCTGGTGTACATATGCTGGTAAGCAAATAAATAATTACCAAATTTAGCCAAGAGGTGTAGACATAATAGTGCTCAATGTGATTAGGCAGAGCTAAGAAATGCATATTAATTAATACACATATGATTTGCGACTCGTTTCACTGGTCACCTAACACATTTTTATAGCTTATTGTTTATTTTAAAAAAGTATACAGATGCTCATGGGATGGATGCTGATTCATAGTTGAAAATTAAAATAGCACAAAAATAGTACTAAAGCAATACTGGGGTTTAAATACAGGAAATGAGTTATAGGTATGAGTCATTAATAAAACAACAAAAAAACAAAATTGAAGTACGCTTAAAATTTAAAATTTGAATGCTGGACGCTGTTCGTAAAAGACGTTTGACTAGTTAGAGGGAGATAATCAGTGTATGACCCAAAATAAAAGTGGGCGGAAAATTAAAATTTGAAATTAAATTTAGACAGAAAGTGGGTTATCCAGGATTACAATATTTTAAGAGAAACAATTTTCTGTGCATATGTCTAGAATATATATATATATATATATATATATATATATATATATATATATATATATATAATATGAGAGAGAGAAAATTAAGGTAATAAATCTGTTGGTATATAATCCAAGTGGATCCTAGTAATATAAAATATTAAAACTGATCCACAAAAAGAGCTCAATGTATTTATTATTACAGAGCAAATAATTAGTACACAATAAAATTCAAAATTACCTCATATGGGAAATAGGCTTATTTCAAATGACGAAAAATTCATCAATCTTTTTCAACCCTGGTATAGACTGTTTGTCATATATATATATACATATGTAGTTGTAATTTTAACCTTGCTCATTAGAAATTAACAAAGTTAAATCTACTACATATTTGTATACTAAAATAACTATGCAAAGCATGCTTATAGGTAGCCATTAATTAACAATCCTGAAAAGAGATTGGTTTTGTTAATATTTCAATGTTTGTTCACATTGTCAGAACATGATCACTCTTGTTCAAGCATTGTTTACCAATACCCATTAAAGTTAATTCCATCCTATATAAGTAGATTTATTTCTAATTCCACGGTTTAACTCTCGATAGATTTCAGATTTAGAGAGAATCGTACTTAATTTTTTCAAAAAGATAAAAAATTTAATTACCATTTTATAAACGTCTTACTATTATACATTTTATCATAAAGAATGAGTGTTAAGAAATGAAACAAACCCCCACCCTCTCAATTCCCAAATGTTAATAATCTAGTATTTGTGAAAGAATGATCACTTAAAAATATTTTATTTTTAAGATGTAAACTCAATTAGCAATATGTGGCAAAGAATTAAAAAAAAAAAATATGACTAAATTGTACACTTTTCTGAGTTAACTGCATCAAGCTGTCAGAACATCATAGTGTTCTGTATTTAATAACAGGTCTAAGTGGGTAATGCATTTGTTTAATGACAACAGTTATCGTGTGGTCCATACCTGGAGTGGCAGGTGTTTGAGTAGGCTCAGCAATGACCACATTTTTACTTGACCAGGTTGGTGCACTTGTTCACCTGAAGTTAGTGATAAGTGCGAAAACCAACATAAAAAAAATAAAAATAATCTATTTCAAATAAATAAGCAGGTTGTTTTTTTGTTTTTTTTATGCATATTTAAAATTATATATATATATATATATATATATATATATATAAGGTACCTTCACAAAAATTCCAATACCTAAAATTTAAATTATTTAAAAAAAATGAAAACTGCTTTCAATTTAGCTTTAATTGAAAGCTAAAGTATTAAATTTACTATTTCCAATAAACAAAATACTCTGGCATATTTCAATCAGAAATTATATTGATTGGAATCGATTTTTCTTTTCCAATAACATCAACAAAGTGGTCCATTTCTGAGACATTTGTAGATACTAATTCATGATTTTAAAAATCTTTCAAAAATAAAATATACTTTTCTTTAACATTATTTGAGAAATATTAGCTGATTTAATGTATAACTAATCTGCTTTGAAATAAATATTTGCTTTAAGTAAAAAAAACAAAAAAAAAACAGAAAGCATTTTTAACTCAACAGTTAAAGGTCTGATGTTGTTCTATGGTGACTTTATCTATAAAACATTTAAGAAACTGACATGAGTGTTTTTTTTTTGTTTTGTTTTTTTTTAATATAATTTTTAAGTATTCAGTAATCTTAAAAATTTAAGAAAATATTCTTTGTAATTTGTTTTATTTAATTTTAGAAATGTTGACTTTAAATTTACTATAGCTATTGCTCTTATTTTCTGATAATGCCATGTATGATCACCTGTACTTACAAAAATGGGCATGTTTATATACAATACAAAAAAAATTCAAAACTCTTTTTAAAATATTGGTGTTTGATGATTTGTATTAAGCTTTTCTATTTATGATTAGTAAATATAGTTTTTTTTTTTGGGGGGGGGGATAAATGGTGTTTTTGACAAAAACAAATTGATGATTGAAATTCTTCAAGGAGTCCTGCTTTTAACTAATATAGATATGAAGTTTCTGAAATTTGAATTTCTCAATTTCATAAAATTAAGTGGGGGTAACAGATGTAAAAAAATAAAATAAAAAATTTTTTTTTAAAATTGCCAAGATTTTCTAAAAATAAATATTTAAAAAATAATTTTATTCATTTGTGAATAGGTCTTGAAAATTCAATTAAAATCCAATAATTTGATTTTTGCAAGAATTTCCAAAACTGTGTTTTTACCGCAAAGACACTAAATTTCCCATATTAATCTTTAGCCCACCCACTGACACAAAAAAAAAGTTTTTTTTAACCAAAATTTCAAATGTGCTAGAAAATATGAAAAAATCTAATAAATAAAATACTTTGTTTTGTACTAACAAACTTTCTGGCAACAAAAGAGAAATTAAAACTCATAATTTTTCAATTTATTTTATCTGAAATTTGTTCACATTTTATAAGTTATAAATTAACAATCTGGAAGAAGGGTATTGTCAATGGTCAAGAATCCATGCAAACATTACTAACATAATGTAAGTAGACATCCGTTTATCTTGTGAGATAAATTTAGTGCCCTGTTTGCTCAAAATTCAGTCCTTTGTTGGTGAGACTGGAGTGACTTCTCCAGGGCCTAGGCCTGGATGATAGCATGTGGAGACCCTGAACTACATACTATCATCCAGGCCTAGTCCCTGGAGAAATCGCTCCAATTTCACCCAGAGCACATGTCACCATCCCTGGCCTCTCAGTCATACTGACAAGATCCAAAGGAATACAGGACATTACATTTGGGGTCAGTTTCACTGCAGGAGTTTCCAGAAAGTTGTTTGGGGATCCACTCCAGATTTTCTTATAGCCTTCTCCATGTTTGGATATGACCACAAGGCAGCAGAGGTTTAAAATCGGTGTTTTTCTTCCCTTAGATGGACTCCTTTTCTAGACTGTTGAGCTCCATTTATCCAAAGCAGCTAAAAGGGCTATTATATTTATAGTATTTGATATTAATGGCTACAATTTAAAAAAAAAAAAAATCACTGTTTCTTGTATTAAGTCTACATACATGTTCAGTTTTTGTATGCACACTCCTAAAATTGCTATACATCCTTGGTAACAAATATCTTATTTATTCTATTTTTTGAATTTATTTCAATAGATTACTTGCTTCCTTTGTTTAACTTAAAAGCTCTTTTCTTTCTTTTTCACATCTAATGTTTCTCTTAATATTTCATTTTGTGCAACCTTGTAATGCCTACCAGACATTGAATTAACCAACAGTTGTGATTTTTCAGCTGAGCTCTCTATACCAATTGAGTTTATTTTAAGCTCCACAATTTTATTTTATTTTTGCAAATAAACCTACACTTCACCTATCACAGTTCATTCTTTTTGCAGATTATTCAGAAGTACTTTGTCTTGTATTTTTTCTCCTTTATCAGTCTTCACTCTGTAGCATTATTTCTAATTGGCAATTTCTTTGTCTAACATTTAATGTAGCAGTTGATTTAACATTAAACAAAACGTTCTGTTTTGATGAAAAATTAGTTTTTGTTTATTTTTGCGTGTGTGTATGTGTGTGTGTGTGTATATATATATATATATATATATATATATATATATATATATATATATATATATATAAATCCAAGACTTGATAATTAATTCTCTCTCTCAGTTTGATAAAGAAAATAAATAGATAAAAAAAATAAATAAATTAATTTAAATCTTATTTGTTTCTACTCGCCTATGCAAAAGAGACAAGTTTCAGAAATTTATGCCCTGTGGTCCAAAGGTTCATTTGTATTTTGCTTAATGTTTGCTTTAAATCTTGCAGGTCAAAATTGGGTTGTTTCTTTGGAGGCGGGAAAATATGGTTGATTCACTTTTTATTTTATCTTTTGTTTGAAGATACTTGAATTCCTCTATAATTACGAACTGGATTTTTTTCTTTTCCTACTTCACTATTTGGTTCTTTGCTTTCTTGCCTAGTAAGTTTTACCAGTTTCTAAATTTTAAGAGTCAGCTAAAACAGACAATTGGAAGGGCAACAGGTGTTGGTAGGATTGTGGGAAAAGAACAAACAAATTGGCATTTTAAAAAATGGTGGTCAATCTTCATGTTAACTGACCAATCAAATTCAATTTTCAATCTATTTTAACTTGGATAGGTTGACATCAATTTTATTTCTCCTCTTCCTTCCTCTCTTTCGTAACTTGCTTTCTCTCCTGTTTACTCATATTGTTAACAACCAGTCCTCTTCTTTCTCCATACATAGTGAACAACCTTTGACCTGCCACTATTCTTTCTCAAGTCTATTTTCACTAGCAAGTAGTTAGATCTATCTATTCTGGTGAATAGTGTTTTTTTTTTTTTTTTTTTCCTTTTTTTTTTTTTTTTTTTTTTTTTTTGCTTTCTCTAGTCATAGAAAAGACCATGCCAAAAAAGAAAAATGGGAAATACCTTATTTATAAATTTGGTTTCAAGCAACTACTACCAGACTCTCAAAACAGTAATGATGAAACTTACATGCAGGTATTTAATATTTAATAACTTTTTATTTGGTACATTTTATTTCTGTTAGATAAATTTCTCCTTCCTATTGTGGGATCATGTCCCAACCATTCTTTACATCCACCCTGCCCAATAACTTTAAACATTTATTTCAATGTTATATGCTGAAAAGTTTTTCTGAACAAATTAATTTTTATTCTAATCTAACAAAGGAATACAGTAATACTTCTTGAATTAAGCATCAAAATTCCACCTCCATCTCTACGTTTTACTACAAAAATATTGGCTGATTTTGTAGTAGAACTTTGTCAGTGGAAATTGTTTTTCTCTATCATTGTTTAATAAAATAGTCATTCTAAATTATTTTACCACATTTTATACAAGTGAAAGGAGAATTTGGCTACTTCCTGAAATTTAGAACAATAATAAAGTTTATTATAATTCCCAGAAGTTACCAAATCAGACCAATGTACTGTTTGGGTCCCCATACTTAATGATGTATCTGATACCTACCTGTTCAGTGTTATTTGCCTCATATTTTTTATTAGTATTTTTCCCCATGTAATACTTAAAATTTAAAAGCACAATGAACTGGCAACCTCAATTTAATTATATTTTCAGTGTTTGTTATAGTTGACCAAAATTGCTAAAAAGGATTATTTAATTTTTTTTTTTTTTTTTTTTTATTTATAACTGTTTTCTGTGAAACGAGCAACCTTTTATTTAATTTTCAGTGATATCTTCAGGTGATTGGTTGTGTTTCCATAAAGACAATATCTTTCTGTTTCTTTGACATGAAGTGGTTAAAATAATTGAATTAAATTGGAAATTAATTACTCCATTACATATCAGCATGGCATTACTTGTCTTCTGTAAATTCTCTTTTAGAAAATCTTTTGTGGCTTATTTTAAATTTGGCCAAAACAAAACACAATAATTATTGCTGATTATTACAGCTTTAAGCAGCGACTGTAGACTTTTCGGTTAAATCTTATGTACAGCATTTACTTTTCTCTTGGTAGACTCATGAAATCTTTGATTCATAATTTAACTTTCACATGAGCGGAGTGAAGGGAATAACCCATTCCAAAATGTTTATGCAGAGTATTTTTTTTTTAATGATTTTTAGCCATTTTTTTTTCTAAATTTAAGAACTAGAATAAGTGTTGGACATTGCAACAGGGTTTAAAGATTGCATCTTTACACAATTCTCTCTTCACTCTTTAGCCACATGGTTTTGTGTATGGATATATTTTTCTATTATTAGATGTTGGATACACGAGAATGAGGGTTATGTAAGACAATACAAATTTCCAATGAACTTGCCATTTGGTGAATTCATACTCTTTCATTTTTTTTCAGATCATATGTCAACACAGAAAATTTCTTATTGAGCAAGCAAGACAATAGAAATCTCTTATTTGGTCTGGTTGGTGATGCAAATATATTCATTTGTATAAACTCGCTTAGGAGAATGAAAATACTGAGACTGAAAATTTCTTAACATGTGTAATAAAACTAACTTGATAAAAAAAAAATATCAAAATAACATAACTTAGTATTAAATTAGGTACCTCAAGAAACTTCCTTAAAAAAAAAAACACAGCTTCATGAAAAAGGCCCCAAACTTGATAAAAACAAAATTCTATCATCAAAATGTCTTAAGAGAAAAGGACAATGTATTTTTTTTTTTTTTTTAAACCTTTCTAGCATGTTTGAAATTTTGGTTAAAAAAATTTTTTTTTTTTCTCTCTCTTTTTTTCTTTTCTTTTTTTATCTTTTTCTTTTTTTTATCTTTTTTCTTTTTTTATCTTTTTTCTTTTTTTATCTTTTTTCTTTTTTTATATTTTTTCTTTTTTTATCTTTTTTCTTTTTTTATCTTTTTTCTTTTTTTATATTTTTTCTTTTTTTATCTTTTTTCTTTTTTTATCTTTTTTCTTTTTTTATCTTTTTTCTTTTTTTATCTTTTTTCTTTTTTTATCTTTTTTCTTTTTTTATCTTTTTTCTTTTTTTATCTTTTTTCTTTTTTTATCTTTTTTCTTTTTTTATCTTTTTTCTTTTTTTATCTTTTTTCTTTTTTTATCTTTTTTCTTTTTTTATCTTTTTTCTTTTTTTATCTTTTTTCTTTTTTTATCTTTTTTCTTTTTTTATCTTTTTTCTTTTTTTATCTTTTTTCTTTTTTTATCTTTTTTCTTTTTTTATCTTTTTTCTTTTTTTATCTTTTTTCTTTTTTTATCTTTTTTCTTTTTTTATCTTTTTTCTTTTTTTATCTTTTATCTCTTTTCTTTTATCTCTTTTCTTTTATCTCTTTTCTTTTATCTCTTTTCTTTTATCTCTTTTCTTTTATCTCTTTTCTTTTATCTCTTTTCTTTTATCTCTTTTCTTTTATCTCTTTTCTTTTATCTCTTTTCTTTTATCTTTTCTTTTATCTTTTCTTTTATCTCTTCTTTTATCTCTTTTTTCTTTTATCTCTTTTTTCTTTTATCTCTTTTTTCTTTTATCTCTTTTTTCTTTTATCTCTTTTTTCTATCTCTTTTTTCTATCTCTTTTTTCTATCTCTTTTTTCTATCTCTTTTTTCTATCTCTTTTTTCTATCTCTTTTTTCTATCTCTTTTTTCTATCTCTTTTTTCTATCTCTTTTTTCTATCTCTTTTTTCTATCTCTTTTTTCTATCTCTTTTTTCTATCTCTTTTTTCTATCTCTTTTTTCTATCTCTTTTTTCTATCTCTTTTTTCTATCTCTTTTTTCTATCTCTTTTTTCTATCTCTTTTTTCTATCTCTTTTTTCTATCTCTTTTTTCTATCTCTTTTTTCTATCTCTTTTTTCTATCTCTTTTTTCTATCTCTTTTTTCTATCTCTTTTTTCTATCTCTTTTTTCTATCTCTTTTTTCTATCTCTTTTTTCTATCTCTTTTTTCTATCTCTTTTTTCTATCTCTTTTTTCTATCTCTTTTTTCTATCTCTTTTTTCTATCTCTTTTTTCTATCTCTTTTTTCTATCTCTTTTTTCTATCTCTTTTTTCTATCTCTTTTTTCTATCTCTTTTTTCTATCTCTTTTTTCTATCTCTTTTTTCTATCTCTTTTTTCTATCTCTTTTTTCTATCTCTTTTTTCTATCTCTTTTTTCTATCTCTTTTTTCTATCTCTTTTTTCTATCTCTTTTTTCTATCTCTTTTTTCTATCTCTTTTTTCTATCTCTTTTTTCTATCTCTTTTTTCTATCTCTTTTTTCTATCTCTTTTTTCTATCTCTTTTTTCTATCTCTTTTTTCTATCTCTTTTTTCTATCTCTTTTTTCTATCTCTTTTTTCTATCTCTTTTTTCTATCTCTTTTTTCTATCTCTTTTTTCTATCTCTTTTTTCTATCTCTTTTTTCTATCTCTTTTTTCTATCTCTTTTTTCTATCTCTTTTTTCTATCTCTTTTTTCTATCTCTTTTTTCTATCTCTTTTTTCTATCTCTTTTTTCTATCTCTTTTTTCTATCTCTTTTTTCTATCTCTTTTTTCTATCTCTTTTTTCTATCTCTTTTTTCTATCTCTTTTTTCTATCTCTTTTTTCTATCTCTTTTTTCTATCTCTTTTTTCTATCTCTTTTTTCTATCTCTTTTTTCTATCTCTTTTTTCTATCTCTTTTTTCTATCTCTTTTTTCTATCTCTTTTTTCTATCTCTTTTTTCTATCTCTTTTTTCTATCTCTTTTTTCTATCTCTTTTTTCTATCTCTTTTTTCTATCTCTTTTTTCTATCTCTTTTTTCTATCTCTTTTTTCTATCTCTTTTTTCTATCTCTTTTTTCTATCTCTTTTTTCTATCTCTTTTTTCTATCTCTTTTTTCTATCTCTTTTTTCTATCTCTTTTTTCTATCTCTTTTTTCTATCTCTTTTTTTTATCTCTTTTTTTTATCTCTTTTTTTTATCTCTTTTTTTTATCTCTTTTTTTTATCTCTTTTTTTATCTCTTTTTTTATCTCTTTTTTTTATCTCTTTTTTTTATCTCTTTTTTTTATCTCTTTTTTTTATCTCTTTTTTTTATCTCTTTTTTTTATCTCTTTTTTTTATCTCTTTTTTTTATCTCTTTTTTTTATCTCTTTTTTTTATCTCTTTTTTTTATCTCTTTTTTTTATCTCTTTTTTTTATCTCTTTTTTTTATCTCTTTTTTTTATCTCTTTTTTTTATCTCTTTTTTTTATCTCTTTTTTTTATCTCTTTTTTTTATCTCTTTTTTTTATCTCTTTTTTTTATCTCTTTTTTTTATCTCTTTTTTCTTCTCTCTTTTTTTTATCTCTTTTTTCTTCTCTCTTTTTTCTTCTCTCTTTTTTCTTCTCTCTTTTTTTTTCTCTCTTTTTTTTTCTCTCTTTTTTTTTCTCTCTTTTTTTTTCTCTCTTTTTTTTTCTCTCTTTTTTTTCTCTCTTTTTTTTTCTCTCTTTTTTTTCTCTCTTTTTTTTCTCTCTTTTTTTTTCTCTCTTTTTTTTTCTCTTTTTTTTCTCTTTTTTTTCTCTCTTTTTTTTCTCTCTTTTTTTTTCTCTCTTTTTTTTTCTCTCTTTTTTTTTCTCTCTTTTTTTTTCTCTCTTTTTTTTTCTCTCTTTTTTTTTCTCTCTTTTTTTTTCACTCTTTTTTTTTCTCTTTTTCACTCTTTTTCACTCTTTTTTTTTCTCTTTTCTTTTTTTTTTTTATTGCATCAGCAGGTGAGCCAAAAATTAGTATGTAAAATTTAGCATCTTTTTTGTGGTAGAAAAGTTTTGAAAATTCTTTTGCAAAATTCAAATAATTGTCTGATATGAATGAAATTATTTTGAATTTTTTTTTTTTTTTTTACATCTGTTAGTCCCCACTTAATTTCTCAATTTCATAAAATTAAAATTCAAGGATTTTAAGTAGGACTCCTTAATTTAAATCATCAATTTTTTTTTTGTCAGAAACACTATTTACTGAAAATCTGTTCTGAATCATAAAATAAAAAAATACAATAAAACTGACATTATTTAATTAGGAAAGCTTTTAATTACTTTTATAAATAATATATATTAAGGACACTCTTGTCTTAAAAACATTTTTTTTTCCTGAATAATGAATTTTTACAAAAATTGTTCTCATTTTTTAAAAATTTTAATTAGAAAAATTTATTAAGTTTTAAGTCTTTTAAAATTCTGTATTAATTTCAGAGGTTTTGATGATTATTATTAAGTAAAAACTATACTTACTAATCATAAATGGAAAAGGTTAATGCAAATCACCAAACATGAATATTTTAAAAATAATTTTGAATTTTTTTTATTAGTATATAACTGATGTTTTTTTGATTTGTTGTTTTTTTTTTTTTATTGGTAATTACAGGTGACCATACATGACATTATCAGAAAATAAGAGTGTTTACTATAGTAAATTTTAAACCAAAATTTTTTAAATTTAATAAAAAAAGCTCAAGGAAAAAACATTTTCCTAAATTTTTTAGATTACTGAGTACTTAAAAATTTTTATAAAAAAAAAGGTGCTCACATCATTGTTTTCAAATAAAATCTGTAGAATAACATTAGATCACCTTGTCAAACACATACACACAGCTACTGTCAGTTAAAAACACAGCTACTGTTAGATTAAAAAATGCATTTCTGCAATATTTTAAACTTAAACTAAATAATATTTGTTTCAAATCAGATTAATTAAACTTTAAATCAGCTAATATTCCTCAAAGTTTCAGAAAAGCATATTTTATTTTTGGAAGATTTTTAATGAAGAGAATTACATTGCAACGAGTAATGACTAAAAGGGCACTAATCAGCTATTTTAGAAAAAGATTCTTTCCAGTTAATTTAAATTAGTTTTTGAAATACAGTAAAGTATTTTGCTTATTGGAAATATTAAATTTATCTATGATAAGATTCAAGAACAATTTTTCATTTTTTTAAAATTCATTTTAAACATTAGCTATTTTTTGGGAGGAGGTGATAGTCCTATATTAAATGTTTTACACTCATTTTAATACTGGGAGATTTAAGACATTTACTGGGTACTATACTTTTTCTCCGTTTCTCATGGTTGACTGCCACCTGCTTACCCCCTTAAGAAATATCCACCTGTGACCTTAGTTACACAAACATGCCAATAAACCAATTTATCAAGCAAACTTCAAATGAATGAAATATGAATGCCAAGTAAAACTTCTTGTAAATCAATTAAACATTGTCGACAATTCTAACACTAGCAGATGTTTTAATAGTTGTTCAGCAAACACTAACCACTTCAGTAGTTACTCTTAATTGTAGTTGGAAGTATCTTTGCTAAGTTTTAAATATTTTTGCACTCCAAGTTTTGATTCTAAAGACAATATTCAGTTAAAATGAAGCCAATAAAAGCTTAAGGACAAGATCTTATTTTATTGAAATATTGAGTTAATGACCATTTATAAATAGTTTATTTGGAATTTGGATGTAAATAAATTTAACTATTAAGCATAAATATTAATGTTAAAACTTGCCACCAACTACAAATGTTAGCATACCCAGTAAAAATAAAAAGTTAATATAAAGTTATTTTTTAAATTACAAGTATGAGAAATCCTACATGAGGCAAAAAAAAAAAAACCCAAAAACCTTTGCATAAATTATTAAACACACACACGCACACACATTATTTTTTTTTTTTTTTTTTTTAAGACAAGTATCATATACAAGAAATAGTTCGAAGGGAACATTTTATTTAATGTTTTCTTGAGTGTGCAAGCTGATAGACTGTTTAAAATACATGGACAACAATCCTTTTATGTTTCATTGAACCATAATGATTTTTTATTCAGTTTTTCTAGTATCCTTACAGTATTTTTACGAGGACTAAGTGTGTATAGAAACTATCTATAGTGATTCTTTTCAAGTGGTTTCAACTAATTCATTAGGCATTTTCAAAAGTTTCATTTTTAGTTTAATTTTTGTGTCTCTATTCTGAGCTGTGTTGTATAGAAGTAGTAGTAATTCCAACTCTACTCCCTGCTTGTGTAAGAAAAATCTTTATAAATAATACTGTCATTTGAAAAAACATTTAATTGTAATAGATATTTAAAGATAATGGAAGCACTTTTTATAAAACTGTATGAACCTACACTCAAAATTACTTGCTTTAAAAACTAGTTGTAACATATTAGTGCTTTGAAGGCACCCCAAGATAAAATTACTTCTATGCAACACAGTAGAAACACAAAAATATACTAACAATGAACTCTTTGACAATAGCTAATGGATTCTCTGAAAGTTCTTTGGACAATAATCACTATGGAAAGTTTCTACACATTGCTTAGTCTTCATAAAAGAAAAAACTGTAAGGATACTAGAAAAATTGAATAGAAAAAAAAAAAAAAAACTGATAAAATTTTTCTTGTCCATCATATTCAATGAAATATAGATACACACACACACATACATACATATATATATATATATATATATATATATATATATATATGAAAGAAAAACAAAAAAAACGTTGTTGGAACCAATCTACAACTTGACAAAACCTAAACCCCTTATCCAGATAAAGTCTCAAACACAAAAACGACAATACTGAAGAGAAGAAAACAGGCCTAAAGACAAACCTACCTACTCAGTAAAGTGCTTATTTGAATGATGAAGCAATTTAATTATATAAGCCAGCAACACAGAAAATTATATGAGCTTTTTATTCAGTTTTTCTAGTGTCTTTATGAGGACTAAATATATACAAAAATGTCAATAGTGATCATTGTCCCTAACCATTTCTACTAATTTATTAGCCATTTATCAAGGGCTTCAATGTTAAGGCATTTTTGTGTTTGTATCCTGAGGTGATGTAGAAGGATGCCATTAAAGCACTCATAATATTAAAATATCTACCCACTTGAGTGATCTTAATTTGATAAGGAAGATCTTAAACACACAGTTCCAATTGCCCACTCCTATAAGGAAAAACATATAGGTGATAGTCATTTTAAAAACATTTAATTGTAAAAGTGGTTTAAAGATAATGGAAGAACTTTTTTATAAAACAGTATGGCCCTTTGAAACTTGTAACATATTCAGAGTGTTTTGAAGGTGCCCCCAACATGGAATTACTCTTATGCAACACAGTAGAAACACGAAAATATACTATTAGGTTGGTGCAAAAATAATGTCGTTTTCTCACATATGTTACTATGTGAGAAAACGACATAATTTTTGCACCAACCTAATAACAATGAACTCTTTGACAATAGCTAATGGGCTCTATAAAAGTGCTTGGGCCAATAATCTCTATGGAAAATTTCTACACATTGCTTACTCTTCATAAAAGAATAACTGTAAGGACACTAGAAAAAAAAAACTGATACAATTTTTCTTGTCCATCATATTCAATGAAAAACCACACACACATATATATATATATATATATATATATATATATAAAAGAAAAACAAAAAACTATTTAACACATAAATATAGCATACGTTAAAACTATATTTTACATATATCTCTTTTCATTTGGTTTATTGAGTTTGACATCAAAAGCATACTGGCTTCATTTCTCTCACTTGCTCACAATGTATGTTCTTAGCTCTGTGTGTTTTGTTTTTTGTTTTTTTTTTCTTCAGAAAGGAAGATTTGAGATGTCAGTATGTTGAAAAACTGGTTCATTCTTTTATCAAAGTTTAAATATCTGATCATAATAGATGATGATTTGTACATCTGAAGACTTGATGTCTTGCTTAATAAAATGTAGCTAAAATGTCTTTTCTCTTAATCAGGCTATTTTGTGATAGAAATCTCTGGTTAAGCAACTAAAAATTAATTGGTGCTATATTCTTATCCCCCCTCCCTACCAATTAAAAATAATATCAAGTCAAATTTAGATTCTTTTAAAGTCCTGTTATTCATATAAATGATTAAACATATGTTCAATTTAAGTATTGTTACTTTCTAACAAACTAGTCCAG
The DNA here is from genome assembly GCA_963932145.1 of Acanthosepion lycidas. Lineage (NCBI taxonomy): Eukaryota > Metazoa > Mollusca > Cephalopoda > Sepiida > Sepiidae > Acanthosepion > Acanthosepion lycidas. The sequence goes on along the minus strand of OZ010596.1, from coordinate 57,558,401 downwards.
CATAACTGATTAAAGTCTGCTCATGCTCCCAATCAGATTATTGTGTTTTTTTAGTCACCACTTTAAAAAAAAAAAAATGGTTACAAGACTTTTTATGATAAATATTTTTACAATGATGTCAATACTTCTATTTTGAAAACCAAAATTCTGCTAGTGTTACTCATGTAACTAATGGAAATTTTCTAGTTAAAGAGCTGCTTTGAATGATTATAATTCTCTCCAACTTTCAAATTTATGATTTTTTTTTTTTTTTTTTTTTTTTTTTTTTGTTTGTTTACTATTGGATCATGAAGCTGAAGCAATGGGAAATATAATTTCTCTATTTGGGGGAAAATGCCATAAGTGAATTCACACAGATACACTTTCCTTTTTTGGAGGGGCTGGTTTACACATTTTTAAAAAAATTTAATTTCAATTTTATATAACAGGGTGCGATGGATAAATTGTCTAAATTACACAAAAATGGAAATATTGACATCTTGTTTTAACAAATATATTTAACCAAAATTACACAAAAATATCCTTAAATGCTAAAGATTAAATTTATTCAATAAAATCGCCATTGGCTTCAACCACAGCCTCCAGACAACTTCTTCTGGATGGTCTCCTTGTTTAAGTTGGTGAATTCTGCCATAATCCTTGCCTTCAGTTCATCTTTGGTGCTACAAGGAGTTTTGTTTTCTGCACCTTACACTTAAAAATCAAGAGGATTGCAGTCTAGGTAGTTAGGTGGCCAGGTGTAAGGGGTGATGTGGCTGCTTGTGTGGCATGGTGCAGAGTCTTGTCGCAAGACATAAGGTCTTCCAGCAGCCACCCTCTCGACCCAGGGCAGCATTACCTCCTCAAGGCACATGATGTAGGCCTCTGTGTTGAGTTTAAGGCCCTCACCAACAAATTCGGGAGTTCTTATCAGAATGATCAGAGTGAGTTTTCTGAGTTGCTGTACCTTTGTAATCACCATTAGACTCATCCAACACTTTCTGAATCCTCTGCACTGTCCTCAGATTGACACCGAAACACTATGAAATGTTCATATTGAAGCTTCCAATGCCAAGCAGTACAGTATCCCATTTCAAAATTCCTGGCAGAGTGAATTGCGTTATGGTGGTCTTTTTCTCACTGATGGTGCTCAACTGACCCTATTTATTATACTGTGCAGGCAACAAAAACAATGCACATGTGTTAAATTAAAAACATAAAATTGCGACAATTTATCCATCGCACGGTTTATATTCAGACACTGTTTTTTTTTTTTTTTTTTTTTTTTTTTTTTGCATAGCCAGTGGAGATTTCAGTTTAGAAAACTGATAAGTAAACCAAAGCCATTTTTCAACAATAGAAATTTAAGTGATATGACAAAAAATGATCCCAAAACCTTAGAGGCACAAGAAATTTCAATGCCTCACCTGGAACCAGTTCAGCTCATTTATGACTTTGGTTTATATAAGAAAAAGTTAAATGGAATTAACCAAGTGGCAAAAACTTGGTCATGTAGAGACCTGCATCAATGTTTGATAGTAAGAAACTGATTCGGTTTTACAATGTAACAAATGCTTGCTTTTATTGTTATTATATAAATGGAGACCTACACGACAGTTCATAGTGGATGAGAAGATGATGCCTCAATCTAAATTCCACCATCAACCTTGAAAGATGTTGAACTTTGGCAAAAATAGAATTGGTTTAAAATGCTGAAACCATTCATATGAACATTTAAGCTAGCTTGAGATAGCATATTCAAAATTCAGGCAGCACTCAGTTTAGTAAATAAAAAGGGTGTCAAGCATGATAATGCTCTCTTATGCAGTTAAAATTGAATCAGTTGTAGATGGAGACTTCATTGTGTATCTACTCTATTTGCCTAACCTCTCAAAGATTTTTTTTTTTCTTTCAAGCATCTGGAATATTACTTTAGAAGAATTTCTCCAAATAGGCTTAAATTGAAGAAGCCTACAGTAAATTTGCTAATAAAATTTTTAAAAAAATCTTTAAAAAAGGAATTTATGACTAGAGCAATAAATGTAGTGGGAATAATTTCATTGTATAATTTACGTAAACATTAAAAAATATTTGTTTATATATCAGTTTTTACTTTGAGTTTTGCAAATTTTTCCCAGAATTCTGCTGACATCAAGAGAGCTTTGTTTTTGGTTTGAAATCTTTATTTTTTAAATTTGTTATAAATTTTTCTAATCTGAATTTTATTCAGAAGCTCTGCTGCCTTAGCCAATATTCTATTCTATAAAAGAGACAAGTTGTATGTTGTAGATTTTCAAGAAAATTTCTCTCTCTCTGGTAAACTACTTCAGATTTACATGAATTAGAAAAATACCTTAGCAGATTTTTTTTATATTTGTCTTCTACTTTCAGGATGCACCACCTTCAAAACACCTAGAAATGTAAGTATTTACTTTTGCTCTCCATCTCACTTTGAAAATCTTTCTTTCAAAAAACTGGATCTATCTAAGTAAATGAGTTTTAAAAAAAAAGTGTAAGCTTGATTACAATAATCCGAATGGCTTTTATAAAGCGGCAATGTAGCAACCCAAATTTTACTTTACATACACTTGAAATTAGATAATCCAAAAGTAATGTTAATTGGACACTTTGGTAACTTTATATTATTTCTTAAAGAAAAACAAAATATTATGGATATGTAAAAAAAAAATCTTTGAAAATTAATTCCTATTTTGTGGTATCTAATAACAATGAAGCCATTTGTCTTTCAATTTTAAGACATAAAATTTGTTTGATTTATTTTAAACTCAATTCTTGCTCACTTGATAAAAGCATTTTTTGTTTTTTTTGTCTTTTTTTTTTGTCTTTTTTTTTTTGTCTTAAACATTTCACTTCATGTTGTTGTACATAAAATATAATTAACCAACTTTTTTTAACTTGCTTGATATCCTTTATAATTGTAACCAAGAATAAGGAACAGTGATGGCATCTCCTACAGTATCCAGTATATGTAAGTTAGACTTAGACATTTCTGTATGTCCATGCAGTAATTTTTGATCTTCAAATTTCTAGTACTTTAAGACAGAGGAGTATAGGGTGTTGTTGTGAGGTACTGATTTAGAAAAGATATTGCCAAGATATTTTAAATTTAATTAAAAAAATATATTTTCCAATCTTATAAGATTGGAAAAGGTAACCTGAAGTAGTTTGTATTTTTCTTTATTCTTCCTCATTTTTTTTTCCTTCTTTCCTTTTCAAACTGCTTTAGTAGGGTTTTGTTATATAAATAATTGGTCTAGTTGCTAAACAGTAACCATTAAGGTATCATATTATTAATCTGAAAAAAGGAAAAATAAATGAATAAAAAGCCTGAAACTTAAATTTATCAATTTGTCCATCCTTAAGAGTTGAGGTCTTTTTTTTTTCTTTTTCTTTTTTTTTTTTTTTATAAAGTTGTATCATTTTATTTATATCGCATAAACTCATAATAAAAATTCAGTTAATGTGTTCACCCATTTTGAAGCCACTCAAAGTTATAAATACACCCTAAACCATACTAATAGCTTGGTAGTGAAACTTAGGATTTCTCAGTTTTCTGTCAATTGATTTTGATAAAACTTTCCCCAACTGGTTTACACAATTGTTAGGCTTTCATTTTTCTGTGTAACATATTTTATTTTATATTCAGATTCAACAGTTTTTGGGTGAATCATGCTTTCAAGCTTTTGAATGAAAATAATCCTAAGTCCAAGGGTGCAATTTCTCGTGGTTTTCAGTACATGAGGCAGTGAAAATGGCTTTGCTTGTTTGTCTGGATTTCCCATGTGACTTTCAGATAATATACCTTAAATCCATAGCTGTCATAGTCTTAGAGGTACTACAATCTGATCATTTCTTGCTTGAAGGATCCCTCAGGAATTGTCCATGTCCACGTCCACATGACTACCTAACTTCACAATGACATGAAGAGAGGTGCCTTTAGCACTTTCCTTGATGAGAGATTTTTCTTCATCATTGAGGCCTTTTTCATGTTCTATTGTTTTTAGAGAGGAGAGACACTATTAGCATGGTTCGCCCAAAAACTGTCAAATCTGAAATAAAATATGAAGGACGTTACACAGAATAATGAAAACATAACAATGGTGTTGCCATATTGTGTAAACCAACTGAGGAAAGTTTACTCAATCAATTCAAAGAAAACCAAGAAGTCCTAATTTTCACTACCAAACTATTAGCGTGGTTCAGATTGTAAGATTGTGTTTAATAGAAGTCTGTTTCTGTCTATTCATGAGAAGTGATAAAAGTACATTCTTGCTTCGTATACATTGACAAATATAAAAGCAAAAGGCTATTGGAATTGTAAGTGTGCAACTCTAGAATTGTTCACATATCTTTCATAAGCTGCTTTTTACTTTATATAGTTATTTTAGATCTTAAGTTATATATAATCATACAATTATTATATTAACTTGTATATCATATAACTTGATGCGAAACTGTCAATTCAGTTAACGTAAAATATATTTGTGTTGTCTTTAGAAATTTGTATTATTTAATGAATCAAAAGTTCAAATGACTTAAGAGTGTTGCATCGTATTATAAAAATAAAAATATTTTCTTTTTTAATATTTTACACTTAGCTGTTCATTTTTTGTAGAAATAAATTTTTAATTTGAAAAATAAAAGCAAATTTCTACCCCTCTTAAATGAGAAATTCAAATCTTAATTTGTGAAATATTTTGGTTTTCATATTGTTTTTACTAAATTACATTGACAGTTTTAATAGATTATAAGTTAAAAAATATGTCATTCTTTGCAAGTGACTATATTGGCATTAAAATAAACATTGTTACATATATTGTCAGATTTTCATTATACAAATCAATGTTTTCATAATAAAATTTATATTAACCAACCAATAATTAGGAATCCTATCATAGTAGTGCTACTTTATTCTTATTAAAAATATTAAGTCATTTTGGGGTTATCAGCTTTTATTATAGAAACTAAATGAAACATAAATGGTTATTTATAAATAAATCCAAAAGATATAAGCCATAGAAACAGATTTGATTTAACACAATATCCCATTGACCAAATTTGAAGCTGGCCATTGCAAAATATTGTCTTTAAGTACCTTTCCAATTTTTCTCAATGTTTGCAATGGTTCAAAAGTTATGGTTCTTTGAATCTTCACAAATTTTTCATAATTTGTGAGCATGCTACTTTAACTGGCTTGTCAGTTTGCAAATGCTTGAAATATGTAACAAAAGAACCATATTGAGCCTCAGTCTCATTCAAAATGATCATTTATTGATGGTTTGTAAGTTTTTCTATTAAAGACAATACTAAAAAGATATATTAGACAACATAATTTTTTTTTTTTTAAATTATATCATAAAAATTCAAGATAAATTTGTTAATTTTGACTCCTGAAAAGATGAAAAACATGTTCATAACATGAAATATCCAAGTAGAAGCAAATTAAACCCTCAAATTTAAAAAAAAATTTTTTAATCATTTCTATTTCAGCAGATTTCACACTGCTTCTCTACATATTTTGGAAAATTTTTATTTTGAAATGTCAAATGGTCCCAGAAAATTCTTTTCTGCATACCCATCAGCATCTTATCACTTTTTTTTTTTTTTTGTTTTATATACACTTATGCTACTATATATGAATTTTCTACTGAAAAAAAATTCTCTATATCTAAAAGAATAGAGCTTGAAATATTTTTCAAAGAACGCCCCAAACTGCTTTTATGAGTCTACTTCTGGTTTGCATCTAATTTTTACTGTTTTACGCAGATTCACTATTTAACACCCACAAAGGATTTAGATGTATCTTTTAATGCAGCTGAATTTTTAATTGTTTTGATGCAGCCTGTGTGCTATTGTTTTCACTTCATGCTGGTTCTGTGAATTGAAGGGTTGATTTTGAGGTAAAATAATAAGTCCTTCAGTGACATTAGGAAATGATCTCTTCAATTTCCTGATACTGTGAATCTCTTAAAGTCCTTGCAATTTTTAATGAAGATATTGTTTCTATAAAAGAAGGGTTTAAGTTTCCTGATAAAGGCAATATAATAAAGGTTGAAGTTTTCTATAATGGATCAGAAGGCAGCAGTCATGTCTAGACATTGGAGGAGTTTGCTGTGATCTTTGAAGTGTCAACAAAAATGAATTTTCATGATGTTGAAATTGTTTGGCTGGGTTTTAATAGTGAAGATATTTTGAAGTTAGATTAGATCTTTGAGGACTTTGTTCAAGAATATGGAACTCTTTTTAAACGAAAAATAAAAACAATGTCTGTTAAATAGTAACAAACATATTACTACCAATCAAGCTGCTTCTGTGCTGATCTTGCATGCACTTTGAGATTCTTTGACCATTTCATGAAAATTGCTGTAAATGTTAAAGTAGGTTTTTTCTTTGTTTTTTTTTTTTTTGTTTTTTTTTTTTGTTTTTTTTGTTGGTCCATCACACAGCAATAAATTCCTGATGGCAACAAAACAGGTGGTATATAAAAAAAAAAAAAAAAAAAAAAAAAAATGTTGCAAACATGAGTTTGCAATAGGGTGATCTTGTTGGTAAAACTTGTAAAGATGGTATTATCACAACTGGCAATGTTGTAAGAAAATTTTCACATTCATACATACTAACAAATGTTCTCAAATATAGTTGCTTACTAATTCTGATTTTAAGGTAATCAGTGTGGAAGTAGACATTTCAGCCTAAAATTCAAAAAAAGACTTTTTTATAACCTCTCCCTACTACAAACAAAAATCTGCAATCTTTTAAATTTAAAAGTTCAATAGACTTTTGTTTTTTGTCTTCCAACAAACTCCTAATTATTTTTTTTTGTAGTTTTTGAGAGTGATATCCGTAAGTCTGCTAAATGCTCTTGTGGACCCACTGTGAAATTTATTTTATTACTAGCCAAATTACCTGCATCTTGCTGTGTCATACATTTTTTTTTTTTTTTTTTTTTTGTGTGTGTGTGTAAGAAAATGATTGATTTTAAATCATTGTTATAATTTTTGGAGTATTTCAATATTATTCAATGATCTTGGTGATGCGACCACCATCTTCTGGCTTTCTCCTTCTATATTTTGAGTCATTCTCTTATTTAAATCAAAGGGGGAAAAAAAATTTTCAGTGGACGGTTTGTGACAACCAACCCCCACCCCGGACCTACTTTGCTCAAGATGAAATGTAATTATCCAAGTATCCTGGGTAATGTAGTTTCAGAATATACATGGTTAGGAAGAGTTTGATAGCAGACATAGACTACAAATTATATATAGATAGATTTTAAATGTTAATATGGATTCCTTGACATTTTATAATCTTCATTATTTCTTTCATTGATTTTGATAGATTTGATTTTGTTTAGTGGCATATCAGCCTCTAGGGGTTATTTAATACTGAAATCTAAATATTTTGAACACAATTTTATGGCTTCAACTAAATATATTGTAAATGTAATTGTATGCCTTCAACTGCAGATATAATGTGTTATTGGTAATTCTATAAAATTGTATTGCTGGTCATTTTACTATAAATTTGTATTTTTATGCTTTCATAGTGTTTTTTTTTTTGTGTGTGTGTGTGTGTGTGTGTATATGTATATGTTGTCACTATTTACCCATAGCTTGGATCCTAACAGGTGCTGCTATCCTGGGTCATGGTGGACCTGGGAACAGCAATTAAGAGGAGGTTCTATACTCCTCAAAATCTCCCAATCAGACACCTTGCTGCCAGATGTAGTTTATCATCATTCCCAGGACTGTTAGATTTGAAACGGTAGAAAATTTTACATTATTTGTAGCAGTTTTTATTGCTTCCCCAGGTATCTTTGCTTGAATATTCTCCTTTTAATGATTAACAACAAGTAAATCAGTGCAGATTCTCTTCTAAGTCGAATCAAAGTGTAATATCTCTTTAAGATTTAATAAGAAATAAATACTATGTTTGGTATCTACAGATAAGTATAATTACAGTAATCATGAACCTGTGTGGGTAGGTGATCCAGATGTAACAAGATAATTATATAGTCCTTTCAAGAGGTGAAATTATTTTGTTGTTGCCACAATGTTTTGGCAGATTCATTTCATGGTCTTCAAATGAACAATCATGGATTATGGCCATATCGCGTTGAAACAATGGTTCTCGTATGATGATCACCAATGTTAAGCAAAACCAAACCTGGTCAGTACCTAGATGAGTGACTACTTTGGAATACCAGTTTCTATAAGCTTGGATGTGCAGGTGGTGTGATAGATAACAGCTTGGGAATGGGAGAGCCAAGTTCCAATTCCAGTCATGTTCATTATATTCCCTTGGGAAAAGGTATGAATCCACCTCTTTCCCCCTAGCTATAGATTAATTAGTAAGACTTGTATCAGAAAATCATTATTTCTACACAATTCTTCCAATCATCTAAAAATATTTTCTGACTTTAATCAATCTGCAAAGGGTTGATAAGCTGTAAAAAAAAAAATCAATCAATAAAATGAACAATTTTTAAATACAATGAAAATTTAACTGAAAATTTTAGCAAATGTTTTGATAATGATAGTATTACTTTTAGATAGTTTTATTATTTACAGATACTAATTCGCAAGATGACTAAATTTCAAATCAATTTAGTTTGTCCACTTAAAATAGCAAATCTATTAGAAAAAAACAATGCCTTACATGGATACTCACCCCTTTAAACTTTCCATATTTTGTCACATTACAACATATTTAAATGTATTTTATTTTTGTTTTAATGTACCAACCAAAAAACAGTGCATCATTTTAAAGTAGGCATAAAATATTACATAGTTTTCAAAATTATTTGCAAACAAAAATCTGAAAGTGTTCAGTGCATTCATCCCCCTTTTACTGTAAAAACCCTAAATACAATGCTTTTCCATCAAATGTCTTCAGAATTGACATAGTAAATAGTCCACCTGATTATGATGATTTCCTTTGAGTAAAGAAAAGAATGGAACAAGTTACAATCTTTGATTCTTCACTTGCAAGTTACACACCAGTTCTCTAGAGGCCTCAAAGGTTTGTCAGAGAACATTACTAAACAAACAGCATTCATGAAGATCAAGGAGATCAGGGATAAAGTTGTGGGGCGGAGTTAGAAAAAAAAAAAAAAATATCCCATGTTTTAAAAATCTCACAGTACTTAAATCCATCAATTGAAAATGGAAAGAGCATGTCACAACGACAAACTAACCAAGACCAGGCTCTTCATGTAAACTGACAGTCCAAACAAGGAGAGTATGGTTTTCTTTTTGTCACTCTTCCAGACAGTATGCGACTGACAGAAGACTAGCTCTTTCTTTATAATCATGATTAGAAACTTAACAAGTGCCACAATACCATTTATACCAGATCCTGTCATACCCATGGGTTTGAAATCGGTTTTCTTTGTAGACAAAAAATGAACATACTGTTTAAAATAAACAAAGCATCTACTTAAATATTGGTATCCACTAAAAACATTTAAAGTGATAAAAATCTGTCAGATTAATAAATAAAAATGTATTATTACTTTAGAGCTGTTTATACATGGGTTACTGTCATCTCGTGTTCATAAGTTCAATTTCTGGATCAGGTAGTGAAACCCGGGTTCAATAACTGGCATCACTGGGACAAAATTACACAATCAATAGATTTCCATATCTACCAAACAATGGATGCCTGATGATAACCAAAGTGTACTTGGCTGAAATATTGTCTATAATAACACCTTTATGCTCCTGATCAATTTTTGAGTAGTAATTCTTTTATTTTAATTTCAGCTGTGATGAAAAGCAACTAAAATTAAGATGAAAGAAATACCAGAAATTGACAATGCTTCACTTAAACATTTCAAGATACCATTCCTGTTATATATCCTTCAAATCTTATCAGATTTGAGTGAAACAAAAATAGAAGAGTGTTTGAGTAACCATTGTTTTATTTGTTTTGGTATATCAAAACAAAAATGGTGATCTTTTTTCTTCCCCCCCCCCCCAAAGACGACAACCTAATGCTCTTGACAGTAGACCAAGAGAACTAACACTATACCCATACAAACAAGTGTTAAACTGACTATCATTTTGCAGCTTGAATAACTGGCACATTAACCTTGTAAAGAAATAGATGCTTGATTCCTTCCCTTTTAGTTATATATAATGCCTGTGTGTAAAATATATATATATATATAATATATATATTATTATTATTTATATATTATATGCATGGTACTTATTAGAAAGTGCTCAATATCAGAGATAGAGCTAACAAACTCACATCAGCCCAACCAAAGTTTTCTTTTTAATAGTTTGTATATTTTTCTATATTTCCTGGTTAATATTGTGTGTTGTTGATAAGGATTTGTTAGAGTTTTTGTGTTTTGTTGTTATTTTGGTTGGTAATATCAGATGTAAATGAAACATTATCAGATAAATGCCAAGTTAAATGGTGCTATAATGTAGTGGTTGTGTAACCAATATATATATATATATATATATATATATATATATACACACACACACAAACATCTTTTTTTTTTTTTTTTTTTTTTTTTTTTTTAGATTGCTAATTTTCAACATCCCCCTTCTGTGTCATTATTGAAAATTACAAAAAAAAAAGTTAATCTATGAAACTCTGCTGAGGTGCTGAATATAACCTCAATCATCTGGATTGACATATTTAAGCAGATATTTATTTTTAAAAAAAATTTAACATTGTCTTTGTTTGAAATATATTTATTCAGTATTGTTGTTATGTTGAGATATAGATTTATTGATACTAATGCAACTATAGCTGATCTTAACATTATTTTTAAAAACATTTTTTTAGTGTTTGTGAATGGTTAAAGTGCTTATGGATTTAGGAAAATTCTTCCAATATTATGATTAAAAGGTGGATTAAATCACATGATGTTATACTTATGGTATTTCTGTTTACCTTTTTTTACCTTCGTTTTTTTGGGGAGTGGGGGGGTGTTTTTTTTTTTTTTTTTTTTTTGTTTTTTTTTTTCTAAATACTCTAAATTTACTTTATGGTTGCTTAGTTCTAAAGCCTTTATATATTGTATTATCAAATATTTCCTTATTGCTGGTGTTGGTAGATAATCTAACTTGACGAATTTATGTAAATTATCTAGAATTTTATTTTTTTGTGTATTTACACGCTCTTTCAATGATGTTTTTGCTGATTTTACTGGTATTATTTTTGTTGGGTTAAGTAATCAGTATTGAGGGTTATTTAGGAAATTTGCTTTGTGGTCTTTAGCTGTAATGAATGTTTGTTTGTGGAATTTGTAGATCCTATCATCAATTTTTAGTTCAGTGGCTATTTTCTTGGCTACACTATTGGTGTTATTTTCCCAATTGTTGGGTGCCTTTCTATAAAACCTATTAACTTACTTGTTAATAGCTTTATGGTATATATCCACATTGATTTTGTAATGGTTACACATCTGTCTTGATAATTATTTGTCGGATTTTTGAAACTTCCTTTAGAATTTTTTGCTGTAGATTGTTGATAGTTTTAGCATTTAATTTTTAATCTTGAAGTCCAATAATAGTTTATCACATGCTGATGTTCTTTGGGACTTAAATCCATAAGCATCTTTTAAGTTGCTATAATCATTCTTGTGTCTGAATTTAAATTACTTAATAGTCTATACAAAGCACCTGAAGATTGTGTTATGCATAAAACTCTGATTCATGCTATTGGTGAAGGATAATATATATATATATATATATATTTATTTATTTAGGCAGCAATCCTTCTTTCATGCACATTTCATTGAATATGACAGACAAGGTGCTTTTATTTAGTTTTTTATACAATTTCTCATGCAATCTAATAATTTTTTTCTTTGCGGATGATAAATTATATAAAAACTGTCCAAATGTTCTTTTTTTCCGAGCACTTTTGCCCATACATTTAGCCATTTTCAAGGATTATATTTTAACTGTTAAAATTAGAAATAGTTTGTTATATGTATGTTTTATAAAATGTTTTCTTTCTTTTTTGTTTCAAAACACGGTCAAGATATTATGTCCATGTTCAAAGTTAATATTATTAAGTGTTTGTTTTTATTAATAAGGCTTCCATTATTTTTAGCCTATTTTTGCATGTGGATAATGCTATTATGTTAGTGTTGTCGACAAGTATGTTCCGAATAGTATCCGGTAGGTCTCATGAATATTTAAATGAGATCTAATTGAGCTATTGTCAGAAAGGTGTAGAGTTTGTCTGCATGTTAAACATGTTGTGTGACCTATATAATTATTTACGAAAGTATAAACGTTGAAAATACAATTCCTTAATGGGCATTTGGATTTGTAAATAATATTTGCCTTATTTAATTTTGTTCTAGGTGAATTATTATTTTTAACTATAAGGTTAGAGGTTTTAAATTTTTTATAATAAATAATTAATCTAATTTTTTTTTTTTTTTTTTTTTTTTTTTGCTATTGTCAACTGGTGTTATGCATTTTTTTATGTTCTTAATTCTGTATTCATCCTGTTTATAATTTTCGATCATCTGATTTTTATAAAAAATATTAATATTATTGTTTGTTTCTATTCTCGCCGTTGCTATTAGCTACCTTAGACAAGAAACGCCTAATGTGGAAATCCAACAATTAATCAGCGTTTGCTTTATATTTTTTAATTCTTTAAAGAAAAGCATGCGAGAGGATGAGTTCTTGTGCACTCTCGTGAGGAAATTTTTAATAACACCTATTTTATATCTAAGAGGGCATTCACTAGAGAAATTAAGATGGCAAGAGTCTTTACTAGTTGGTTTTTATAAACAGAAGTTTTAAAAGTATTACTACTAAAATCGACGAGAACATCTAAGAAAGAAAGTTTATTTTTTTCACTAAGTTAATAAGTAAAATTTAGGATGGAATTTTGTTGAAATGTAGTTTTCAGATTTTCTATTTCTTTCTTGTTTTCAGCCAAAATAAAATATCAACATAACGAACATATATTTCAGGTTTAATAACTTTAGTAAAAAACTTGTTTTCAACATAGGACATATAATAATTGAAGAAGTACAGTCCGAGAGGGTTTCCCATACTTACTCCATCAGTTTGTGTGTAAATAGTACCATTCTGGCTATAAAAAGGAACTCTAGTGGTGCAAGCAAGCAATAGTTTTCTTAAAATATTGGGTTGGATTGATGGAGGTGAAATTAAATTATTTTTATACACCGTATTAATGATAATATCAATAGTTTCGGAGACTGGAACATTAGTAAATAAATTCTCTACGTCAAGTGACGCAAGAATGCCGTGGTTTGTTTTTAATTTTGTGCTTTTAAGTATTTGGAGGAATTCATGGTTAGATTTAATGCTATAGTTAGTAGGGAGATATGGGGTAATAATATCATTGAGAAATTTTGATAGTTGGTATATGCATGTTGGAATCTGAGAAATAATAGGTCGTAAAGGGTATCCCAGTTTGTGTATTTTAATATTACCATATAAGTAGCCAGGTTGGTAATCTCCAATAAAGTGGATAAAGGCATTGGTTAGATCCAGTGACAGGACCCAAAGAGTGTGAGTTCAATACCCGGTTAAAGCAGTGGGGGAACTTTCAGAGGGAAATTAACAGGAGATAACTGAGAACTGACATCCATTAAACATGGCACGTGGAACTAGAACAGTCTATCCCAGTGAGTGAAATAAAGGGTTAAATTTTACATTCCAACCACCTGAAGAAGGCAGAAGCATACAACAGCCAAAATGTTGTAATAAATATGGCGACAAAGATGAGGACAATAGTCCGAATAATGTAAATAATACCTCATCTCAGAAATATATATATATATATATATACACACACACACACACACACACACACACACACACACACACACACACACACACACACACACTTCTAAGAGTAGTCCATTGATAAAACAAAAATTCCTTGCATATGAAAGAGGCAGAAAGAGAATATCATGACTTGATAATACTGGTATAGTTTAATTGCTCAGCAGATGGTCATTGGTGCATTGCAGCTCCACCTCCTGAACTTAGAATAAGGAAAATTTTGGCATTCATTGACTGAACAGTTAACATTAGTTCCACTTAAAATTTATAAAAAAATTTTCTCTTAAAACAACTTTTCAGGAAAACAGTTTTCAAGTTCATTATTATTGCTCTTTCTAGTATGGAAGAGGGGTGGAGGTTCCACCCTAACCTTTTGTTAAAGGTAATGTGGAAAGCATCTTGATTATATCATTATTTTTTCTTCACATTACATGTGCTATCCATTTTAGTTGTTGCAGCTATTGTAAGTTTTCAAGTGATGACGTTTCTGTTATTTGGTAAAGTTCTTTGCTATTCTCTAGTGCTAGTCTATGAGATCTGATGAAGGATAATCTTCAAGGCATACAGGTTTCATTCACTTGAATTCATTTTTAATCATGGATCTGAGAAAATGGTTGTATATAGCTAGTAATTTAGACATTACTGTACATCCATATGAGAGTCTAGATCTGACAAGGCTATTTAAGAATGTAACTTGAGTTCTTAAGTTAATCTGAATTCTAAATTTTTATGCCCAGTTCAGAGTAGATGCCATCATTGCTTTCCTTCCAATTTCAGATAATAGCATCCTACCAAGAACACTTTTTTACCACTAGTAGATTCCTCTGGGATTTGGTATTGAATGTTTAAATGCTTAATGCCCATTTCTTCACATATGTCCTTGCATGTGAAGAGAGCAGGAAAATTAACAATATCACCAATTGATTTGGTGCTATAATTTAATATAAGCGAAATACTACTGAGTACTTGTTAGTAGGTGTACTTGCATAATACTTACCTATACTAGGCCCGTAGCAAAAATTATGGAATGGCATTTTAGATACTCATTCAAGTTATTTTTTTAATTTTTACTTTTAATAAACAAATCATAGATAAGACAATTTTTGTTTTCCTTTCCCTTTCCTCGTGCTTTTGTGATGTCCTGAATTCTTTGATGCATGGACTTCACTGGGGTGGAGCGGCAGTATTCTCCATGCTGGTTCCAACTTTCTTCCAAATAGCAGTTGACAGAACAGCTCTACAGGATAAAGACCCCACCCCTTTTTTTCTCTCTATCATAAATTTTTAGGTTATAAGAACAAGGAGACACGGTGGAGTAATGAGCGGCTCTGATTGAAGAAGCAGCGAGCTGAATTCGAATTCCAGTTACATTCACTTATTTGGGAAGGGTATGAATCCTCTTCTTCTCCCCCAGCTAGGGGTAAATAGCAGGACAGACCAGGTTCTATAGTCTTGGATGGCAACTGGTCTACCACAGAAAGAAATGGCAATTTACTGCGAGAAAAAAAGTCTGCTTTGGCAGTCGTCTATCGAAAGATCGCCTAAGTGTGTATCACGCATGGCTCATAGGCTTTTCATGATCCAAAGATGCTTCATCTTAAAAAAAAAAAATAATAATAATATGCCATGTTCATCATCAAACCTATTTTTTATTTTTGGGAAGAGAAAAATATCTAAAATTTCAAAGTATACCTGTGTATTAACTATTTCCATGGCCCTTTACCAACCAATTTTTTTTTTCTTAGGCAGCCCATTTAGGTTTCATTGTAATGGAACTAGACAAAAGTTCCAATGTAAATGTGATTTATCACTGAATGTCACTTCTAATCCTCTACATACCATGATTGCTTCCTTTTTTTTGCTCACAACTTTGTTTTGTCTGTCTGTTAAGATATTATTAGCATTGTCTTTTCTTTTTTTTTTTTTTTTTTTTTTTTTTTTTTTTAATGTAAATCCCGTTTTTGTACAAACCTATTATTTATCTGATTCCTTTAATCTATCAAAAACATTGACTCTTATTTTATATTCACTTTTTTCTTTTGTTGTATATTTTTCTACGCATATATATTTTCAACTCCTATTACTTTAACTTTTCTATCCTGACATGGTAATAGTCTACTTGTATGTTTTCCTTTTATAATCTTCCTATTTTGTTTTACACTAGTATAAAAATTTGACAGCTCTTTTGTTGAACCCATGTTTATTTTCAATTAGCCAAATACAACAGCTCATTATGGTCTGCAAAATCTCTTAACTGCCAACTAACTTGCATATTTAGATTTTTGCTGGTATTTAGTTTTGAAATTCAAATTACAAGTTGATTCTATAGTTTGGTGGGGGTATCTAAAAAGAATGTATGCCATTTAACTTAAATAATTTAATCTAATTTTTACATATATTTCATATAGAATGTTCAGCTATTATTATTATTATTATTAAACAAAAAAGATTGCTATGTCTATGATTTGTTTATTTTTTGTAAAATGTTATGTGAAGAGCCTCAAATGTGGTAATTTCATAATATTTTACCAGAGATTGTAGTTGTAACTGTACTGTATTTGGGTGTGCCCTTTTCTGCCATGAAAGAGTATTGATAGGTAACAGAATGACAATAAATACTGAGGGAGAGACAGTCCAGTATTTGTTGGGGAAGGGAGTGTTAGCAATGAAAGTTTTTGCAATTGAACCAACCAATCAAACAAACATTTGATGATTTTTTTTTTTTTTTTTTTTTTTTTTTTTTTTTTTTTTCAGGAATGGGGACATGGAAACTGTGGAACTGTCTGATGAAACAGTTAATCCAGGTCAACATAAAGTTGGACCTCAAGATTTCCAGCTGTTGCGAGTCCTTGGCAAAGGAGGTTATGGAAAGGTGTGTCTGCAACACTTCCTATACATTATAAGAATAAAACAAAGAAAAACTTGTTCAGTATCCCAAATCACCATAATTTTGTAGCATTCAAATATAAAAAGAAAAATTCAGAAGAAAAAATTGGTTTACTATTCATGGGTTCCTATACCCTATGCAGCTATACAAAAATATGATGGTTTTGTTATCAAATTGCTTACATAAGTGTTTTGGCACAGAAAATTTATTAACTGTTGTTGCATATCTACAGACGATAATGGGTATGTCCCCATTCACATAAATACAGTAGTAAATACTGTATGTTGGTTTGCAGTTAGATTCATCTCTGGCTGTGCTGGTCAAACTCTCTGCCTCCGGACAGAAAGGATCCCCAGATAAGGCTATGTTGAAGGGCAGTGTCTCATCTCTCGAATGAGCTACCTAACCCCGTTTTATACAAGGTCTATGGGGAATTTTTGGCTGAGCCTATTGGCTCGGATAACCCACATTAAATTCGGCCTTGTGCCACATCAGACCACATAGGGTGGTTGGTAGATATTCTGCAGTTGGAGATTCATTGTGGAATTTACTTGACTCACTTCTAGTAATTGACTACTTCTTTTGTGCACCGCTGGCGAATCTTATGTGTGTTGTTGTTGTCCTAAGTATTATCGTTCATTACCAACCTTTATTTGATTATTCTATTCAGTAACCTTCCCTAGGTTATAACATTAACAATTCATGTAACAGTTTATATATATATATATATATAAAGTATTTGCATTATTCAAACTGTTATCCTCATTTTTAAAAAATTCAAAATTCAAAAATTCCTACATATATCACTTGAAGAAGGCTGGAGTGTACATAAGCCAAGTCATTATGAATATGATAATTAAAATGAGGAAAACCATGTAAATAATTACAGTACCTCATCTCAGAAATATAGACAAACATTTATAAGTATTAGGTTTTTACAGTGGCTTATCCTTATAAAAATTGTGCTTCTGTCTTTGTTTGTCTCTGTAAAAGTTTTTTGTACATTTTTCAGTGCCTATCCTGTGAAAAAAGCAAAAGTTAAATTTTAGAGTTTATTTATCATCAGTAGATATCAGTTTTTCCCTCAGTAGTCATTAATGGATCTATGAGTAGCAAAGTAGCTTATACCATTTGAGCCAATGCATTTTGGGATAGATTTTTTTTGTTTGTTTAATCACCATGATGATAACATTGTAAATACATAAGCTACTATTTAAAACAATAAATGACTTATCTTTGTTTCTTGTCTTATTAAAGTTTCATTTTGCTTTTATATTACAAAGATGCCTTATGAAATCTTCATGAGTCCTGCTAGTTATTACTTTTGGCAGTAACTAAGTTTAAGTATCTAAATTTTTAGAAAAATACAATAAAATACATACATAACTGTGTTTTGTTAAAGCAGGACTGGGATTAATCGTGCACAAAGCAAGGTGGTTTATCCTGCATCACAAAGGATTTGTCATAATTATTTGAGGCAAGGCTTATACAAGGCTGGATACTTTTCCTGACATCCAACTCAGACACTCAAAGTATACTGAGTGTTTTTATCAAGATTCCATTTCTATGCCATTCAAGGCTTGGGGTCCCATATCTCTCTCTCTCTCTATATATATATATATATATATATATATATATATATATATATATATATATATATTATAATAATATTTTTTGTTTAAAAATATGATTCCTTCGCTACATAAGAGTTCTCATGTTTCAAAAACGAGAGCCGAAATAATCATAAAATTAATAAAATTAAGTTGGATTGTGGGGTTTAGTCCCGTTTCATCTTCAAGCAAAATTTTAGGAATAAAAATAAAAACAAAAATACTAAGGAACCCCAGATTATGCACCCAACGTGTTCTTTTCTATTTTCTGCATACCTGCACAAGTATACATATATATATATATATATATATATATATATATTGTCCAGACATTTATATCCAAGCCCTTTCAGCTATTCTATTAGCCATTATCAAGGATGTTTGATTGTTTTTTTTGTTTTTTTTAATTGAATCTCTAGATTTTTTTTTATGTTTCTACAGTGATGGGAATGTTTTATTTTCCAAACATGGGCAGCACATTGTGTCCATGTTGATGTTATTAAATGTTGGATTTTTCTTTTTTATTATTAATGCTTCCATTATTTTTATTTTATTTTTTATTTTTTTTTTTTTACATGTGGTTGAGGCAAAGTATGTTGCAGATAAAGTTTGGTAGATTTCTGTATATGTTTAAATGAGTCCTAATTGACCTATGGTCAGACTGGTGCAACATGAATCTTCTTCATAGGCATGTAGTGGTATGTCCAACATAATTATTCACGAATTTGGTTTGATCAGGAACACAGTTCCTTAAGGAGCATGTGAATTCATAAATAATATTGGTTCTCTGTAATTTAAATTTTGCAGGTGTGTTAAGGTTAGCTGTTTTAAATTTTTTATGGTAGATAATTGAATTTTCTTGTTCTGGTCAACTGTGGTTATTTAATTCTTTATAATGTTGCTAAGAAAATTCATCTTGCTTATAGTTAACATATATTTGACTTTTATAGAAAATGTTAATGTTATTATCTGTATGGTTAGTGTTGCTATTGATTACCTTGAAAAGAAAGTCTAATTTGGTGAGTGATGAGGAAGTTTGAAAAACCATTATTAACTAGTGTCTATTTCACGTTATAGAGTTCTTTAAGAAAATGCGATAAAAAGATGAATTCTCGTGTGCTCTCAAGGAATTTTTTTTTTTTTAAATAATGTCTATTTTATATCTAAGTGGACATTTGCTCCTAAAATTAAGGTGGCAAGAGTTTCTACTACTGGGTTTATTGTATAACAAAATAGTAAATGTGTTACTAAATTCTACTAGAACATCTAAGAATGGGAATTTATTTGTTTTGTTTTTTTGTCTTTTTACTAAGTTTATAGGCATAATGACAGTTTTTTTTTTTTCAAATATTGTTTTGAGATTATCAATTTCTTTTTTGTTTTCAGCTAAAATAAAAATAATCTCAAAATCATATTTACAACATGTAGAAAATACAAGTATAATAGCCTCATCCACATGTAAACAAAAGGCTAAAAATAATGGAAGCACTAATAATAAAAAAGAAAAAGCCAGCACTCAATAATATCAACTTTGAGCACGGCTATTCAATGTGCTGACTGTTTGGAAAATAAAACATTTCCATCACTCTAGAAACATAAAAATCTACACATTCAGTTAAAAATTAAAAAAAACATCCTTGATAATGGCTAATAGAATATCCTAAAGTGCTTGGATATGCAGAACATTTTCAACAATTTTTAATTTTACACACTTTATGTACAAAAAAGAAAACTCTTATACAAATACAAGAAAAATTTGAAAAAAGAAAAAAAGCACAAGTACTTTGTCACTCATCTTTTAGTGAAGTGTATATATATATATATATATATATACACACACACACACACTTTGACTATTGACTCAATTAAGAACCTCATCAGACCTTTGGCCGGTCTTGTTTTTTGTCCTGAGGGGATGACATGCCACCTTCCTCATCAGCCGTAAAGCTGGTAGGGAAGCTGGTTTAGACACCAACCACCTGACCCGTCCATGTGGCAGGTACTACTGGGTTACATGTTTACCAATAGCAGGCTTAAGCCTCACCTAAATAAATAAAAATCAAATGAGAAAAAAAATTAATCACTACCAATAGTCATTAAGAGCTTTTGCTTATTTGTAAACTAAAGAGCATTTTTCTCCATAATTACACTATTTTATTTTTCCCCTCCAGGTGTTTCAAGTTCGAAAAGTATCAGGAGATGACAAAGGACAGATCTTTGCAATGAAAGTATTGAAAAAGGTGACTTTTTTTTTTATTTTCTGCTATCATACTTAGCATTACCTTTCTTCATTTTTCAGCTGCCTTAATCAAATTCTGATCTTTTTTTTTTTTTTTTTTTTTACCCTTGTTCATAAAGCTTTACTTAAAATATAAAGTCAGATTAAAAGAAAAAATGAAACAAAGTATGTAAATATCTGTCTCGGATTATTCTCTGATAAAGATAAATTTTATAATTCAGTTCTTGTCACAATATGTGAGAATGGCCATCAATATATATATATATATATATATATATATAGTAGTCATCCACAGACACTGTTCTCTATCACCGCTCCTCAGTGTAGATCCAATTGTTTCATGCCAGGATCAAAGCTTAACCAATTTGGCATCAGTCAGAGACTCTACCCCTAAGCTATTGGCACATGGCAGGGAAGGGGAATTTTTCACATATTATATATGTGATGTATATAAACATCAAATCAGCAGCCAGAACACTCAATTCATAACTAAAGAGCGATGCATAAATAACAGGATCAGCCACTGTTATCAATTGCCTTTCTCCATAGTGCTCAATTGACAAATGAGAGCATAGTCATCCACAGACTGTTTTGCTATATCACAGCTCATCAGTGTGGCTAGATATCAGATTGCTTCAAGCTGGGATCGAAACTCAACCAATTTGGCATCAGTCAAAGTCTCTACCCCTAAGCTATTGGTGCACAGCAGAGAAAGGATATATATATATCTTTGTTAACTATATTGTGTATATATTTGTGAAGTCCTTTAAAATTTTATTTATACATTTATACAATAGAACACTTTTGTATTATGAAGCTGTAGAATGGATCAGCCCAAATATTGAAGTATTGTAACAATATCGCTAACACAACAGAGTTCAATTGAAGCCTTCAGTAGGCGCTTAAATAGTTTCAATTCATCCTTAGGCAAGGTGGAATACTTGCCAGTTTTTCTCTGACATGCCATGAAATGATAACCTAAAATCTTGAATATTTAAAATAATAAAAAAAAATATAAATCAATGTTTGATTAAAAACTGAAAATTGCTTTTGAACATTATATAAGAATCACCATATTCTAAAACTATTTTCATATTCAAATCAAAACAATAACATAATTTTGGTAATCTAACCAGAACTGATGAATTCTTTGGGTTTCTGGTGATAATTTAATATTAATATTGTACCTTCTCACAGCCTGAATGAGTGACCATTTGAAAATGCCTTCTATGCACAGAAAGCATAATTTGAAGAAATACCATCACTAATTTGCAGTAATCTTGATATGGAAGGAAAATAAAAAAATTTTAATAAATGATTGTATGTTACTAGTAAAGATTGAAATAACACATGCAAAATCAAGTGAAGTGTTTCATGAAGTGTTGAGGATCCGACTCTTTCCTCAGTAGTAATTTTCAACCAGACTAGCTTGCTAACTATTATCCCATGTTCAGAATTGTCCTAGTTACTTTCCTGTTATCTGTACGAGTTCTGATTATGTTTGATTTGTTTCACCATTGTTTCTAAAAAGTCTAACAGGTTATGAGCCTTGTATATATAATAACTCAGATAGTAGAAGACTGTAGTAATAATCAGTTGTCATTCCTCATCATGGTAGAGGGCTTACTTGACCCAGTAATCCCAAGAGCAAAGCCATCTGGAGTTCCAACAGATCTAGGGCCACCCATAGCAGTAAAGTCAAAGGGGGAAAAAACTGGAATGAACACGATCAAATCCTGAATGGTGGAAAAGACAAAGATCTACACACTCTCAACAGCCAGGCAGAAGAGAGCAGCACCAGTCAGGTTGGCGTAACAAAGGTGGATCTTAACAGACCAGGCATCCAACAGCCCAATGCAACCAGGTTTGCCAGATGTCACCTATCTCAATCCCCTTTAAGCCATGAGAGAGGCACTTCTGGCCAAGTGTGTGGGCTTCTCTATTGCGCTGAGTTCTCCACCAAAATCAAAGGGAGAGAGAAAGGGAATAGGGAGAGAGGATGACAATCCCAATGCAATCAAGTGCCAATAACAATACTCAACTTATATCCCTATGTTGATAGTTCAATCTGGAATTCTCTTATTATTTAGCTGTGATGTTAAGGTTGAAGATTCTTGTTAATGCCTTTTTAATGCATGTAACCAATACTGATTTTTTTTTTTTTTTTTTTTTTCCTTATAAAATAATAGCCCTTGATTATACCTGGCAACATGGTAGACTATATATGCAAGCTCTTGAACACAGTGTTAATGGGAATAGGCATGATTATAGACAAACACATTTGATGGATGCAATACATAGTTTGAACGAAAATATTTAATATTGGTCTGTTCAAATGTTAATTTGGTCCACAAAAAAATCATAGGTGGAAGTAAGAGTATTATGCCTTTTTATTCAAGTGTGAAAATATGAATACAATTTTAAATTAAATTAATGAAATTTTTTAAATATAGCAAATTTTAAATTTTTTAATGACACATTAAGTGTCATTAAAAAATTTAATAACACATTAAGTGTCATTAAAAAAATTTATATTAATGAAAAGCCACATTGACTTTTGTAGAAGATTGTCAAAAAAAAAATAATCCAGTGATAATTCTATATTTAAAAATATAACCAAAAGTTTTTAAAATGTTGATGTTTTGTGTAGAAATTTTTACCACATTCAGTTATATAACTCCACAAAAAAGAATACCCAATATTTTCAGAATCAATTTTAAATTTTTGTCATTGATTTGGTCCAAAAATTTGACTAGATTTTGCAAAAAAATTATTTATAGAAGTAACTGCACATGTCTTAAATATATTTTTATTGTTCAAACCAGAAAAGTATTTTAGTTGTGAGCAGTGAGGTGTAAAGTTCTTGTATTCTATGAATTTTTCAATGCTAAGTTAATGTCAAAGGCACAAATAGAGAAAGCCAGTATAGTTTGATTTAGCTGAATTAAAAATGGCATCCACTGAGTTTGATAAAATAACTGAGAATAGATTTGATCTCCACTTTTCTATTGCTGCCAGTTGTCATGATAGTGGTGGCTGTCCGTCAGTCGGTACATTGTTCAGTCTTTTGTCTCATTTTTGTTGAATTGGAATCATATTTCTTCTTGATGCAAATGAGAAGGTAAAGAGCATGTGCATACTTTGTACAACCCTAAAGCACTTCTGTCTGTTTTTTGTTTTTTTTTTGCCAGTCACATTTGGGGGCAGGTGATACATCTGAAAGTATGCCAAATAAAGCATGGGCCCAAAGGAATATCAGATAATGTTTCAACTGAAACAGTGGGTAAAATTAAAATGAAGCTTACAAGAATAAGGACAAGGAAATACCAGCCACCAAATGGGACCTTAGCAAATCAGTGAGAGCAGCTTATTCAGAGGCCTGCCTTCACAAGAAAGCACCTGAAAACTGCCAGCAAACAGGCGATGAATCTGAAGATTAACCTTTTCAATAGTTTGAAACTGATAAGTCTAATTGCAGTACTTTTATAGTAAGAAGTTAATAAGAAACTGACCTTTCATACATGAAAGCTTGAAAATGTCACTGTAGTTCCAGTATTTCTCAACTTGAGAAATCTAATTGCCAGTTGACAGCTTTATTGGCCAAATACACAGAAGCAAATGTGCAACTGTAAGCACAAGTGCAATGGCCGAGAAGTCAGTCTTAACATTTACAAAAAGAACTGGAAAGTAAAAAGCAGAAAAAACTGACAAGACAATTACAAAATTATACAATGTAAATTAAGGGAATCATAGCTGCTAAGAAAAACAAAATGTAGGCAGCTTTCTGCTCAAAGACTGAAATAAATTGAAGATATAAGGTTTCTAAGCAATGGGTTGAAAAGTTGGAACAGAGCATGCCAACATTCTGAATTTGAAATGAAATTACTTGTCATTAAACATGTTTTATAACATCATATTTGAAGTTTTTTTAATAACATGTGAAACTAAGTTTAAGGATATGTAAACTGCTTGGAAAGTCTTTAAGTATCTGTCAAGATATTGCAAGGAAGTTCATTTATACAATATTTCTTTTCTTTAATTGTATCTAAAACTGCAATGGCCTCAGTTGTTACAATTCAAACTTTCCTTTAGTGACAACAGTTGATTTATTTTTTCAGCTTAAGATAAATATTTGAAATTTAGTAGAAACAGTAGATTGTAATCATTTTACATGACTAAAGTCCAGATATCTTCAAACATCAATTCAGTAATATTAGATGAATATTTTTTTAACTGTTCATTGAATTAAAGGCTCAAAATCTGCACATGATAGAGGGTTACTGAATGAGGTTGCTGTATGGACCTAAGAGGAGGAAGAAGAGATGAGACTATGTAGGATAACAGTACACCCTAGACTTGAAGAGGTTAAAATTGTAATGATTAGGGAAGCATGTTCTACAAAGTAGGGGTTCTTAGAAAGAAGTGAAACTTCCTTCTTGACAGTGAAATACAAAGGTAATGAGGATGATTCAACCTTGTGTTCATGGCATGGCAGGTCCTAGCTGTAAGGGTCTCAACTGGTGGAACTAAAGAATGTAGCTTGTCTGAACATTCGCTATGGAAATAGTGATAGTAGCAATAGGCTTGCAAGTTTGATCAGTTGTGAAAAGGGTTGTAGTGTTCAAAATAATTCATCACCAACAAGGTAACTGTATAAATACTTTTGAACTCTGTTAAGGATGAAAAGTGGGGACTGAGCAGGTCCAGCCCAGACATGGCAGCAATATTCCCTTTTCGGTCTGATCTGACTCTTGTAAAGATAAAGTGTAACAGGAGTCATTCTGGAGTGGCACATGAACTATTTTTTTCCAACACTGTGCTAAGATCCAAGAAAACTATAGTGGAGGTCAAGGATTTAATATTTCTATGATTAATTACATTTTATTCCGAAATTTATCCATTTAAGAATTAATGTCTAAGTTTCTTCAGCATGCCTGCAATAAATTCAGCTATACTAAATCTTATTTTAGTTTATATAGTTTCTCCACAGAATGGAATTATAAAAGAACAAAATTTGAATTTACCAAAGATAGAAATAGAGGTTTTGGAATTTAAACATATGTGATCTTCCCATTTTCATTAAAGAGAGAACTGACACGTATACAAAAATGATTACAACAATGAAATATTCATTGTCTGTGAGAATGTGCATTCATAGTGTCTTCTAGGATGATGACATATTTAATACTCCTGCTACTTGTGTTATTTTGCTGTGCTGTTATCTGCAAAGTTTTGCTATTGATGGTGATTTGCTTATTTCACCATTATTTTAAAAATGTTATATTTTGTAATTAGTATTTTTCATTTCACAAATATAATTTTTTTTTTTTTTTTTTTTTAATTGATAAAAAATTTGTCCAGAATTGTATAAGGCCAATAGAATGGGGGGGGGGGGCAACTAGTTTATAATAATTGTAGACCGAAACATTAAAATGGAGAAATGTAAAGATTTTGATTAATCATGGGTTGAAAGTGTTCTGTGTTGTCCATTTGATGTTCTGAGCTGTACTTCAAAAAGCCAGTTTACTTTTTGATTTCTTGCTCTTTATTAAAAACTGTTTTTGCTTTAAGGCACTTTTTCTTTCTTTTTTTTATTACCTTTAAAAAAGACTTACAATTTAGAAGATTGAAATTCAAAAATGAGTTAACAAATTAAAACATTTTTGTTGAAATTTTAATTTAATTAACCATCACAAATTGACACAGATTAATTCATGTGCTTTAGGTTATGATATAAACATTCTGACAAATGAGTTAATAATTAGATCCAACAAAATGCATGTCATGTTTGTATCATTTTAATACATCCCTAAAACATTGTAGAGGCAAACAGAAGGAATATTTGGAATGGAATATTATCCCCCACCTCTTATTGAAATTATTAACAACCATTATTATCATTTTTGACTTAGTGTTATATTTCTTGTGTGAAGACAAGTAGATTCAATCCTCAGCTGTAATTTTTTAAGAACTGAGGGGAAGTTGTTACCCACTATCAATTCCTCTATTGCTTATCATTGACGGAATATGGATTTAGGTTTATACTTTTACTAATCAGAAACATTACAATCAACAGCTGCAGTTTGAACTATGTTCATTTTCTGCATTTCTCATTGTCCTTCAATGAGATTTCAGTTTGTATTAAAACAATTAGGTTATAATAGCTTTTCCAGTTGAGCTCTACTGATGAACACTTGGTGGATTATTTGATTATATATTTTTTTAAGAACTAGTTAAAATTTTAGTCAGCAAAAAATACTTGATTGATAATTAGTGAAATATTCCAGATCTAATAACTGAATTTGCAAATAACTTGTATTTAAGAAAATAAGATTTGTATAGGGAATTTAAGCATCTTTTTGCAGTAAAAAAAAAAAAAAAAAAAAAAGCATTAATTTTGAAATTCTTGCAAAAATCAAATAATAGTTGTATTTTACTTAAATATTCAGGACTTTTTCACAAATGAATGGAATTATTTTTTAAGAAAATCATGATAAAAATTTTTTTTTTTCCATCTGTTATCCTGTTTTTATCTGTTACACATACATTTTCTATTAATAAAAAAAACAGGAGTCCTTGGAGAATTTAAATCATCAATGGATTTTTTTTTTTTTTTTTTTTTACTTTGGAAAACAAAACATCATTTACCAAAAATCTACTCTGAATCATAAAATAAAAAATGCAATAAAATTAAGATATTATTTAATTAGGAAAACTTAATTGCTTTTATAAATAACATATATTAAGGACGCTATTGTCTTAAGAAAAAAATTTTCAATGAATAATGAATTTTTACAAGAATTGTTTTCATTTTTTTTTTTTTTTTTTTTTTTTTTTTTTTTAATTATAATTAGGATAATTTAAGTTAATAATTTCAATTTTAAAATTCTGTATTAATTTTAACTGATATTATTAAGTAAAAACTATATTTACTAATCATAAATGGAATTGCTTAATACAAATACTCAAACCCCAATATTTTTTGAATTTTTTTTTGTTTGTATATAAATGTGCCAATTTTTGTAGCTACGGACATCCATACATGACATTATCAGAAAATAGTGATGACTATAGTAAATTTAATGCCAAATTTCTAAAATTCAATAAACCATTAGATTATGGAGAATATTTTCCTAAATTGTTAAGATTACTGACTACTTAGAAATTATGTATTAATGGTGCTCATGTTATGTTCAGGTTTTTTTTTTTTTTTTTACAGATAGTCCCGTAGAATAACATTAGAGAGATATCAGTCTGTCATCAAGCTGTGAACACACAAACAGATTAAATAAACAGCTACTAACGTGTTAAAAATGCATTTCTGCAATATTTTTAAAATTTAAGTAAATAATATTTGTTCCAAATCAGATTAATTATGCTTTAAATCAACTAATATGCCTCAAATAAAGTTTCAGAAAAAATATATTTTATTTTTTAGAACATTTTTTTTTAATACAGAGAATTATATTGCAATAAACACAGGCTAAAAAATGGTGCTAAAATAAAAAAATAAAAATTAGCAAAAAACAAAAAAAAACCCTCCTTCCAGTCAATTTAAATTCAGTTTGAAATACAGCAAAGTTCTTTGTTTACTAGAAATATTAAATTTAATCTATTAAATTGTAATTAAAACTAAAATGAAAACTTCAGGAAAAATTTCATTTTTCAAAATCCATTTTAAACCTTAGGTATCATGAATCTGTGGAGGTACCTAATATATATATATATATATTATTTTTTTTTTTTTTTTTTTTTTTTTTTAAGCATTTCACCCCAAGCAAGGGGTTACAGAAAATTTAGAGCAAGATCAGATAGGAGTGATAGAAGAAAGGATGAGGAGGAGGGTAGTGGATAGATCAAGGCAATTGGAGATGTCGATTGACATTACACTTGAATAGCTGGAGATTATAGCTCTCAGGGAAACAGGAATAGGGAAGGGAGTTCCACAGGCGAGAAGTGCGAGACATGAAGATATTGGAGTAGAAGAGACGGCTACATTTAGGAGTTTCGACAGTGAAGGGGTGAGAGCAGGATGCCAGCCTCGTAGTACGCTCATGACAACTGGGAACCAGCAAATGCAGCTCATCGGAGCAATTTCCATGAAAGTATTTGTAGAACAGACAGAGGGAGGCAACAACGCGTCTGTGAGAAAGTGACTGTAGACGAGATGCCAGAGCAGGGCCGACTACATTGCATATCCACCTCTGAAGCCTATCAAGAATGCCGAGGCAAACAGAAGGGGCACCAGACCATATATGGCAGCAATACTCCATGCAAGGGTATATATATATATATATATATATATATATATATATATATATATATATGTGTGTGTGTGTGTGTGTGCACACACACACACTATATATATATATACTTGTGTATCATGTGACTTTTGAAGCTAATTTTAAAGGGGTTGCATAATACACGAGACATAAAATTAGCATATATACTGCTGGCACTGGCTATACTGTTCACCAAAATATATATGCATTTACTGTAGTCAAAAAGTAGAGGTGTATTTAAAATAAGCATGATTTTGATAAAAATGATGTCTGTCTTAACTGTATCCAATAATTCATATAATATTCACATATTAGTATCTTATTATAAAATACAAACAGAGAATATGCATCTTTTTCCATTGTTTACATTTATAAGATGATTAGCTGTTTCTCGTTTGGTTGTTTATGGCTGTACGCATTTATTCAACAAGTATAGCATTACTAACAACACTTTAACTTATTTAACTAGAAGATAGGATAAAGAGATAGAGGAAATGAGGTTAGTCTATTGTAATTTAGTCTCTCTTTAGTAACTTGCATGATACATGAGATACATGATAAAATCATTTTTTATAAGCGAAAATTTAGGGGTTGCATGATATGCAAGATCATGTGTTACATGAGTATATAAAACCTCAGATAATCATGTATCTGTTTTTTTGTTGTTTTTTTTATCATTTTGGCTTGTTCACTTTTAGTTAGCTAAACTTTTTTGATCATGTATGGTAACTTCTTTATGCCTACTGAACTGTAAACTTTAATGTATAAATGTTTCTACATTAAGGTCACTTGAGAGAATTCACATTTCTGCTTAAACTGATTAAATTACAGTTAACTTAGCTAAAGATTTAATACCAATTGCTCATCATGTGCCAAAAAGAATAAAATTGATTGTTTTTCTTTTATAAAAAGTAATGTACAATTGTTGTTCATTTAACACTTTCCTTTTTTCTTTTCTTTTTTTTTTCTTTGTCACTTTGCAGGCAACAATTGCAAGAAATGCCAAAGATACAGCTCATACAAGAGCAGAAAGGAATATACTGGAAGCAGTTAAGGTATTATGTTTCATTAGGACTTAAATTCAGAATTGTTGTTAGTCTTCAGCCCCTACTAAAATGTACATGGCAACTAGAAACCATCTTTTTTCTTATTTCTATTTGTATTTTTTCTCCCCTAGACATTTGCAGTTAGAGAAGTGCAGAAAAAAAATTATCTAAAATTTTTGTTACTTTCGTGTGTGGGGAGTGTGGGGGAACTGGTGGATGCCGCAAACCATAAGTTATAGGCTCAAAAAAAAAAAAATTGAAATTATTGGATCATTTTTGAATACTAGTTAACACTGCATCTGCCTGCTTGACCCATCATTTTATCCCCTCACCGAATATCTTTATCTCATCACTGGCATAATAACTGTGGTTGTAGGTGTTATCACATTGTTCTTTACTACCTGTCCTTGTTACTTGAAGAGGAAAAGATGGACGCTGCTAATTAACTTTACTCACCTCAGACTTTTGCATTGTTCTCCACTTATTTACATCATGGAATTGTAATGAGAAGCACTTACGGCCATATCATGTTGAAAAACCAGTTCTTGTACGATCATAGAAGTTAAGAAACATCAAGGCTTGTCAGTATCTAGATGGGTGGCTGCTTTGGAATAACAGGTGCTGGATGTTCAGATGGTGTAATGGATAACAGGTTGGAATCTGAAATTAGAGAACCAAGTTCCAATTCCAGTCAGATTCATTATATTCCCTTATAATATGCAAATACTCTTTGGAAAAGTGTGAATCCGCCTCTTCTCCCCACAGCTATGAGTTTATTAGTAGGACTTGTATCAGTTAAATTATTATTATGTCCCCAAAATTCTTAGAATCTAAAAATAATTTCTGGCTTTAAATAACCTGCAAAAAAGGTGATAAGCCATAAAAATCAATCAATGTAATGAAATGGCCACAATTAATAAAAATCAATAGGGATTTTATTCAAATACACTCTACATAGATATTTGACTGAAAATAGAAACAGTTTAGTACATGCACTTTATTTTTTTTATTTTTTTTTTTTAGTTGGGTTTCTTTCATCTCATTGGTATGGTACTTCTAGATATTTTTTAAAATTTTGACTATTTTTTTTTTTTTTTTTAAATTCGACAATTTAAAAAAAATTTTAATTTCTTCTTTTTTTTTTTTTTTTTTTTTTTTTTTTTTTTTTAATTAATTTATGTCTCTCATATTTCTAAAAATTGGTTTTTCCTAAAAAAAATTCATGTTTGGTTTGTTTAATTCTGTCACAAACTATTTAAAAAAAATAAAAATAAGCATGACTTAGTTTTGTCTATAGAAAGGATTGAATGTATCAAAAATTTGAATGGTCATCTTTTAAAGGATTACTTTAATAAATAGTTGCAAAATAGTGTGTAAGGAATGTACGCAACTTTTGCCATCAACAGAAACCAGCTTCAGTTTAAATAATGAGAACAACAGCAGAACAATTAATACAAAGCACATATATTGGATTCAGTTTATTCACTTTCATTGATGCTGTAACACACCAAGAAAGTTTATATGAACATCAGCAGCCTCTCTTCCAAACTGTAGGAGCTCATGTCAGCCATCTGAATTAGAAAATTATATCATGTAGATGTGACAAGACTTTCAGACCACAAGAAAATCTTTTGTGGATGTTGCTAATGAAGTGTCTAAAAAAAAAAGTGTCAAATGTTTCAGTTAGAACAATCAAATGTTACTTGTAAAAAGATAAGCTTACATGGCTGATGACAACACAGAAGACCACTATGTGAGCTCCAAATAATCATTTAAAGTTAGCACAGTAGAATAAAGATAAAAATAGAAAGTTTTAAGACAACATACCAAAGTCAGATGACCAAAAATGAATCTATTTGAATTTTAAGGCATCCAAAAAGTTTGGCAGTATTATCGTAAGGTGTATGTTCTCAACAGTTCAGCATGGTCATGAAAACATCATGGTCTGTGGTTGTAGAGTTTTTATGCCACTGGTGAGCTGTATTTCATCAATGGAATTATCAATGGTGAAGTTTACATATAAATATTGAAAGAAATCATTTTGTCCTCTCTAAAACAACTGTAAAAGAGCAGCTATAATTTCTGGAATGCAGAATTATCATTATTTATGCTATTTACACGCAGACTCATCTTTTTTTTTTTTTTTTTTTTTTTTGTGCTATCACAATATTTCATCTGCTGAACCCGTTGACCTTCATCAGGTGTATATCAATCCTAGAGGTAAATTAAAATTGAATCCTCTATTTAATCTACAGAAATAGATTATTCTTGTCCCAATTCCCATGTCTAGGAATATCTCATCTAGTTCTTATTTTAGTAGTGCTCAGTTATTGCTTGCCCCGTTTCCAGACACACTGCCCAGCCCAGGGATTGAACTCAAAACTACCATGTTACTAAATTCACAAATCAATGCTTTCATTCACTAAGCTATTGTCCCATGGAACTATTCTGCATGAAGAACTTGGCTCCAAGTCTTCTAGGCAGAAACTTTGTTCTCTATGCAGAAAACATGTGATAACAACAAAAAAAGATGTTTACAATAGTTTACATGTAAACAGTGTAAGTAAGAGTTATGTTCTAAGTAAAGGTGCTTGATTTTTGGTTTAACATGTCACTAGATTTATCCAATTGAGCACTTATGGAATGTACTTAAATGGAAAGATGTTGAAAAAAAAAACTACAACAATTCATCAAGACAGAAGTGTAAGACTACCTACTGTCAGAGTAGAAAAACATTCCAGTTTTCGTGAAAAATCAAGTGAGGTCAATGTCACGGAGATTACTTGCAGTAGTATAAAGAAAAATAAAAGCAGCTGAAGCATTTTCTTTCTTTTTTTTTACTTTTGCAGAAATGTATTTATTTTTTAACTGCTACATATTCATATTTTTGGTTATAAATAATACTAAATAATGTCCATTTTTGCTGTCTCTGGTTCAACTAGAAATAAAATCCTGGTTTGTTTAATTTAGAAAATTAACTTTTTATAAATAAATAAAAAAATTTCTTAAAAGTAAAGATACACTCATTTATGTCAGCTCATTGTTTTTATTTCTTAATGTTTACTTCTCTCTAAAATGAACATTTACATAACCATCAGTGCTTTGTTCTAAGTGTTTTTCTATTTTGATATTATAAACTCAACCTTTTTGGAAGATGTTAAGGAAAAAAAAACTGGAAATGTGTGCGTGATCTACTTGATCATTGACTGGTCAAATTCAGTATTAAATATCTGAATAGTCAAAACCTGAATAATTATATCTATATAAAGATAGATAATATTAATCTTTGCTATTTATCAGTCATTACATAAAAAAAATTTAGGTAAACCCCTCTCATTCCATATGTAAGCATGCTCTCAAATTCTTGTTTTTTGTTTCCAAATGTTACAGAGGTTTTATCCCTGATTTGGTAAATAGAAACTAAATTCAATTTTTGTTTTGCATTTATTTATTTATTTTTAATTGGTATCACTCCATGCAAGGCAGTAAAGCCACTAAGACACAAGGGATTACAGAGTTTGGAAGAATTAGAAACAAAAACATTAATAATGAGCAGAAAGAGTAATCAGGAGGACAGTAGATAGCAATTGACATTGCATTTAAATTTTTGCAGATTAAAGTTGGCTGGAAACATGGAGCCAGAAGGGAGTTCCACAAACAAGTGCAAGAAAAGAAACTGTTAGCATAGAATTTAGTTACATCTAGCCAGTTCAACTGTAAATTGATGAGATCTCAATGCCAGTCTAGTACTGTGCTTAAATTTTTTTTAAAAGTTTACTATAGCAATGTGCTCATCCAAACTTTTCCTTTTACTAGTGTTTTACTAACCTTTCAAAAAGTCTATTGCTACCAAATTTATTGTCACTTTGTTAGTCTTCAATTAAGTGACACACTTTTAAATTATAGACTCAACTTTTGAGAATTTACTTGTAGATATGGGCTTATATATATAAAACTCTTTCTATTATATATAAAACCACTTGCAATGTTAATAGAAAATTGTTTTTTACTTTCTTAATAATCAATGTATATGGTAACATGTCTTCTAAGCACATGTAAAGTATCTGCAATTATATTTTTTGGCAAACCTTTTCTCCTTTGTACTGATATCTTGACTGTTTGCTACTTGAAAAATAGAAGATAAAAAATATTTTCATAGGTTTTTTTTTTTTTTTTTGCTTATCTCCCTAATTCAAGGATAGTAATTTTAAAACAAATATAAAACTTTTGTTTAGCATTATATTTAAGAAGTTGGTTAATGAAAAACTTATCTAGTGTTATGTCATCTTGTGTTCTGTCCCTGGGTTTTGCTTCCCCCCCCCCTACATGGCAAAGACTTTTCTTATCATCAGACTATCTGTTCATTTAAGACTTACACAAAATGCACTGCCAAATGATATTTTGTATTTGATCAACATTGGAATGGATTTCGTTTTTGAGGATTTTTTTTTTTCTTTCTTGAGGTAACATAACTTGTCTTCTTTGGAAGCCAATGCTAAGGAACTTTTTATTTAAAATTGTAGAGCTTGGATAAATGATAACAAGCTGATAATATGGAATTGATGTTTAAGTAAGAATAAGCAAAAGGGGTACTTTGTTGTTTTTTTTTTTAGGTGGGGATGAATCCTCAGAAATCACATGGCATCCAATATTATAGAACAAAATTTTTAAAATCAAAACTTTCCAATTTTACACATATGATCATAAGAATTGCAGTAAATATTCTTAGCAAATTTGCACAAAGAAGAGCCCTCAAATAATGTTATAGAATAAGAAAGTGTAGCATCCAAAATCAGAACAAAATTGGAAATGCACATAAATTAACAGCATTATTGAATTGATATTGATACAGATTATTAAGATGTGTACAAGCTTTTAGTTATTTCTGTCTTCTATAACAGCACATTACTAATTTGCCACATTGGCTGTCTTTCTACTATTATGTGTATGGGTTCACACATGTAGATCTTTGCCTCCCAAATTGATCTGAACTTCGAGAAGCAGTAGGCTTCTATTTTTATATCCATAAGGAGATTCAAAATCTTTCACATAAAGGGGTGAACTTTTTGAATACAAGGTTTTCATTGGTTAAAAAATAATTTCACCTAAGCTTGCAAAAATCTTTTTCTCAAATTTGTGGGAGTGGTAAAGGGAGGTATTGCTTTTTTCTAAATGGTTCAAAAATAACACGCCATAGTTCTAAAAGTTCATCCACAAATATTTTGGCACTATTTGCCCTTGTAATGATTGTTTATCAAACCAACCATCTGATGGGATTTTATTGGTTGAAAATATATATCTATATATATATATATAGAGAGAGAGAATTTAATTCCTATAGATTCTTCTGTAAAACACCATTATCAGTTTTCTTGTTCTACCATTATCAGTGATAATCTTCCAAAGATTCTCAATTTGAGTTTTGGGATTTGAGTGGCTCATGTTTGACTGTTTTAGCAATATGATGAGGTATTTTCTTGCATAAACATTAATTGACCCTGGGACAGAAGTTACTCATGAAAATAATGATATGCTGTTCAATAATATTGTTATACACAACAACATTTTGCTTTGCCTTATAATCAAAATGAGTCAGCCAGCACTAAAGAGAACTTCATTACCACCTTGAAATTAACTTTTTCATGCAAAAGTAATGTGTCAATTTTATTCCATTTGATATACTGCCATCAGAACCAACCAAATTAAATTCACTTTAATTGCTTAAGAACATTATTGCCCAGTTTTCATCAGTTCAGACCATGTGCTTTTTTTTTTTTTTTTTTTTTTTTTTTTTTTGAACAGGTTCACAAGGCCCAGGGTCCATTCAAGGTAGAGGGTAACATTATTAAGGGGTAGTTTATATTGATAGATAGGGAAGATAACGGTCAACTAGAATTGAACAGGTTAAGATTGTAGTGATCGGGGAAACATCATCTTAGGAGTCTGCTCCACAGACCACTGGTTTGTGGGAAGCTGTTTGAATGGAACTTCTCACTGATGGAATACAAAGGGAATGTGGATGACAAGTCCTAGCCATGAAGGTTAGACCTGGCAGAACCAAGTTTGTCTGAGCACTTTCCATGACAGTAGCGATAGAGCAGTGAAATGCTCGCCACATCCCACCTGTGAGAGAGAGGTTGGAGAGTGGAAAATAATTTGTTGCTCATGAGGATTCAGAGATGCTCTTGAACTCTATCAAGACTGTAAAGTGAGGATTGGGCAGCTCTCACCCAAATATGGCAACAGTACTCCACTTTCGGCCTAATCTGGAATTGCCTGATTCTGCTGAAAATCTTTAGACAACGTTTGATATGCGTACTTGTAGAAAAATGATGTGTCAAAAGGACATTTTTTTTCTCTTGACATTACTATTACTGTCTATTCCCTTGGCAATTCTTATTGTTTTAAAAAGCTATCTTTAGAATTTTAATAAAACGAAGACAAGTGGTTAGAATGTTGGTTTTCCAACTATGAGACCTGCGTTTGAATCCCATTTGTCAAGAAGGTGACATCTTGATATCAGTTTGCAGGGAAATGATTCCAGCATGCAACTCCTTTGGAAAGTGCCTGAAAACCATACCACAGTTTGACCCAAGCCTTGAGAGTGAAATTGGATAGCCAATTTTTTCAGAAGCTATCGTGTATGCTAGCACAAAGTCATAAGTCATCATGACTTGAGGGCTTCAGCCTTGTTCAAACTGGTAATCATGCCAGATGTGCTCTTTCCCAGAAACTGTAACTAATGTCACAGTATAAACCACAGGTGTGTTCTATGGGTATTGAACAAAAAATGTGCCTGAGAATGCATCTGCAACAGAGATTGGTTAGCCACTTTAGCAAACGGGTGTGCTCAGTAAACAAGTAGCTGACCATTTTTTGCATTGTGTGTGTGTCTATTAATTTCTTTAATAGAAAAATTTTCTTTCAGTCTTCTCAACAAACAATTTGGTTTGGTAGTTTGATTTACATTTGTACTGTGACTGTTGTACCTTTTTGTGTGTTTGTCAAATAACATCTAAAAATTAATAACTGCTAAAATTTAATCTTTTGATTGAACAAGTTATATACATTTTAATTCGTTAACACTCACCCTCACTATAACTATCACCCCCTCTTCTTTGTTTTTATTTTTATAAGAAGGATGTTTATAACATTGGCCACTTAAGTTTAATATATAGATCACAGAATGTTGTATATTGTAAGAAAGCCAGTTGGTCTCATTCCAAATTAAGCAGTTAATACAGATTTAACTGACATGCAAAATGTAAGGCAACAATTTCATTTCTCTGAGAACCAATAAATAAAAATAGCCCTGCAAGTTGTTGTTGTTATTTTTTTTGTTTTTTTAAATGGCTTTTGTTGTTGGATAATCAAAGAAATGGTGGCTAAAAGCTAATGCAGGAAAATACAAATTAAAAGGCCAGATATATCATTAGTGTCCAATGAAAAATGGTTTCTTCTCATCAATGGAAGAAAAAAATCTCTGCTATTGTAATTGAGATTCAGACAACATCCCACATTCAATTAATACTAGTTTCATGTATAAGCAAGGTCACTACAGTTAAAACTCCTGACTTTATACCTATATTCCATAGACAGTCATTTATAATTATGTAATCTGTATCTTATCCAAAAAACGTCATCAATAGGCAATACATTAAAGATTAATACTAGGCATTTTCAGTTCAGTATTGAGTTTGTCTATAATATAGTATGCTTACCAGCTATTGACAGTTCAATATTCAGTGGGTACCTCAAAACAAGGCCGTCATTCTACAATTAGTAAGCTGCATAGAATGGATTGATTGATTTTTTTTTTTTTTTTTTTTTTTTTTTTTTTTCCACAGTTTATCTTTTGCAGGTTATTTAAAGCCAGAAAATGTTTTTAGATTGTAAGAATTTTTTTTTAGGGATAATAATGATTTACTGACACAATTCTTACTATTTAACCCATAGTTAGGGAGAGAAGAGGTTGATTCATAACTTTCCCAAGGGTATTTGTGCATAAGTGAATATAACAAACCAGACTGGAATTGGAACTTGGTTCTTGGATTTCCAATTCCAAACCATTATCCATTACATCACCTGCGCATTCAAGTTTACAGCACCTGATATTCCCAAGTGGTCACTCATCTAGGTACTAATCAAGTTCAACTTTGGTTAACTTGGGTGATTGTACAAGAACTGGTGTTTCAATATGATATAGAGAATAAGCTTCTGGTGACATTTGAACTTGCACCCTTTATCCTTAAACTTTGACAGAAATACTAGTAAAAAATAATTGATATATTGTCTAGTAAATTCAAATACTATTACTACTGATATTCCTAATGTGTGAAAACAGATATATCAGGCATTCAGAGAGAAGAGGGAATGAAATCTATATGGTGTTTATCTCTGAACTTATCTATGAAGCTTTTGTGACTGATGTTTTTCTTTCTTCATTACAGCATGAATTCATTGTAAAATTGATGTATGCATTCCAAACAGGAGGTAAGCTTTACCTCATTTTGGAGTACCTTCCTGGTGGAGAACTCTTCACACAGCTGGAAAAGGAGGGAATTATTATGGAGGACAGTGCATGGTAAGTTTTGCTCAAGTTTTTATCTTGAAATTTATTATATAATGTACAAGTTGACATATTTATTTGCATATAATTTATAAAGTTAGTTATGCATAGATATGTATTAGAGACAAAGTAATACTGAAAACTTTTAGCCTGACCATGAAGCCCATCCAAAAATAAAATCTGATATTTGATTAGATTTAAATAATAGAAAAAAAAATAATCTTTCTTGTAAATGATAATTTCTACAGTTCTTCTCAGTTTTTATTGGGTCACTTATTAATCTGCACTGGATTACTCAACTGCTTTCACTGCTCGACTTCCATTCTAACTAGTAAAGGATTACTTTGTTTTTCTAAGTACAATGTATTTTGTCTTTTTTTTTTTTTTTTTTTTTTTTTTTCCTCAGTTTGAAATATTTAGCCAAATGTGATCCTGACAGAACAAATAAAACAGGTCTTTGTATTGTTTTTTTTCGCACCATGTCTCTGATCGTCTATTACTTCTATACCATTTTAAAACCCTCTACTCAGACTTGAAGTGATTATATTTTTAACGAGAATTGTCCTATTTACTGAAAGAAAAATTTGCATATTAGTTTAAAGTGGATGAGTAACATCTTTATTACTTCTCATACCCACTCTAGACTGTATTTAGATAGTTTTATCTCTTACCTGTTCTGAAATTGTACTGGCTATTGATATATACCTATTTCCCATCCCCCTCTAATATGAAAAAACAATAGAAGATCAAAGTATACATTTTTTTTTCTTAAAAGTGCAAATGCCTGTCAGATTGTGTGTGAACATTCACCCCCACTTTTTTAAAGCACTTCTGAATATATCATGTCATTGATTTATAACAATGTTTTGTTTTATTTTTTTGTTTGCTTTTTTTCCTACTCGTTTGGTTTTGTTTGATAAAAATAAGGTCACTTCTTCTCTCATTCAGTTATTTTTGTAAGCTTTGAACAAAGATTCTCTACAACGGAAACATTAAATCATATCAACTTCTTTTGCCTTATGAATTGCTAAGATGGCATCACTAGCATCAGAATGAGAAACTGGAGAGCAGAGTTCAAATTTCATCCAGGTTCATTACATTTGCTTTTCATGCAAATGTATGATAATCTCCTTACCCCCATCTATAGGTTAAATAGTAAAACTTGTATCTGAAAAATCATTATTCTCAAAAAATTGTCAATTTAATATTTGCTTGCAAAAAGAATATTCTTAAATCCTAAATATATTTCAGCTTTAGACAATCCACAAAGGGTTGATAACATATAAAAATAATCAATCATTAACCTAACGTTAACTGTTAATCATATGTAATTGAGATTTATCATAATCCATTAGTATTTTTTTTCTAAGATGTTTTTCTAAATTCATTGTTATTTATCAGGTTGGTTTCACTTATCTTGGATACATTTGAAATTAGATATATTTCTTTTTAGACGATTAAGTCAAGTCATGTTCTTAAATAGCTTTGTCACATCTAGACTCTCATGTGGGTGTCATGCATGACATCCAACTCTTTCAGAAATGTCTAAATTATCTATATACAACTGGTATGGATAGCAC
This sequence comes from Acanthosepion lycidas, assembly GCA_963932145.1. Lineage (NCBI taxonomy): Eukaryota > Metazoa > Mollusca > Cephalopoda > Sepiida > Sepiidae > Acanthosepion > Acanthosepion lycidas. The sequence goes on along the minus strand of OZ010596.1, from coordinate 57,518,383 downwards.
ATGTAACTCAAACAGAAAATAATGGCATAATCAAGATGTTAGCTTTACACACTACTTTAAACAAAAGGTTAGGAAGGAAACTCCATCAGTACTAGAAAGAGCCATAACAGTGAATTTGAGAAACCTATTTTCTGAAAAAATGTTTTAAAAGGTTTTTATAAACTTTAACCAATAGTAATATGAACAGTTCACTTAATGAATGCCAAATGTTTCCTTATAAAAGAACAGCTAATCTTGTCTATACCATCAACAGTAAATCTTTATAAAATTAAATTATAAGCCTTCTAATCAACTACTTCGTCTTACAACTATTAAGCCATGAAATGATATGAAGTTTAATTTTTTAGATATATATATATATATATCTATATATATATATATATATATATAATAAGATCATCAGCCATTTCTTTTATGGGGAAATTTTATTTTCTTGCAGATGTTTACTTTTTCATGGTTTCCTTGGCTCTATTGTTCCAGGTATTAAGCTATTATTTGTACAATAGTTAGGAAATATGCATATCAGAGAGAAATGGGAGATACAGTCATAATATATTGGTTGGTAAAACAGGCCAATGCTTTTGAAATAGGATTCGAATTCAAAGACTTTTTGTTTGGCCACTAGATTTCTAGTACAAATCTGAAAAATGAGTGGTGTTGTTTTTGTTTTTTTTTTGTTTTTGTTTTTTTTTTGTTTTTGTTTTTTTTTTGTTTTTTTTTTTGTTTTTGTTTTTGTTTTTTTTTTTGTTTTTGTTTTTTTTTTTGTTTTTGTTTTTTTTTTTGTTTTTGTTTTTTTTTTTGTTTTTGTTTTTTTTTTTGTTTTTGTTTTTTTTTTTGTTTTTTTGTTTTTTTTTTTTTTTTTTTAGAGAGAGAGAACAATTATTTCTTGTTGACTAATTCATTTTGGTATTTTTCAGATATTGTCCCCACCACCAATATCAAATATGTCTCTATATTACAGAAGAGAATTCAATTCTATAATCATTTTATTTTAATTTTTAATTTCTTACAGTTTTTACCTTGGAGAAATTTGCCTTGCTCTGGAGCATTTGCATTCTTTAGGCATTATCTACCGAGACTTGAAACCAGAGAATGTACTTCTTGATGTATTAGGTAAGTGATTTTTTTTTTTTTTTTTTAAGCACAAGAAGCTGCTTCATTAAAAAATGCACACTTATTATGATACTAGTTTGAACAGTCAAAGTATAATTAATGTTTACTCGCTGATAACTACTATGTGACATCATCAGATAATCATCTAATTCCATGTGAACAAGTTGAAAACCGAGTTATTATTTGTTATTTTTATAAGTATATTTATTTTATTATTTATTATTTGTTATTTTGATAACTATATTTATTATTTTTATAAATTGCAATGGCATAGATAAGATTTATTAAATATGTGAAATTATTCACATTAATGATTCTATATAAATGAAACAGCAAATACAGATGTCAACATTTCTCTACTATTTTTGTAAGTGAATAAATATCAAATATATAAATTAAAACTTGATCCTTTAATACTTATCTATATTCTGTAAAAAAAAAAAAAAAAACTTGTACAAAATATTAAGCCATACCTACATTGCAAGAAGAATGCACTTTGAACCCCTTCACACAGAAAAATTTGAAATTGCTCATCTTTTAGCAAGGGTCAATCTTAGTACAATAAAATGGTTATTCACAGGGTTATGAATGAAAATCATAATTGCAACATTAGCTCTTAAAAATGAATTTGATTATTAAACATTGAAATTTTGCAAGTTTTGTACTTGATCTGTTGTGCACAGAAAATCAAGAAAGTGAGATGTTTGTGCTCAGAAATTCTTTTTCATTTCATCCCACATAAAGTGTTGGTGATTCATTTTTAATACCACTCTAAATATACAAGGCAACACTTACACAAACCTACTACCAATGATTATCCCATGTTGCATTTCAGTTCTCAATCTTGTCAGTGTGCACTAAAAGTTGGGAAATGGCCTGCTGCATGCTCACAAGGTAACAAAGATGAAAGACAAACACCACATCAAGAAACAAAAATGCAAACCCTATTTCCCATAATATATGTAGATGTTTTATTCAGGGCTTTGCCTCCTTAGGTATGTAGGTGTCACTGGACACCTGCTATGTGCATCTCATAGATCAGCTTTTCCCCGTGCCAACTCCTTGCCCCCTCTACACATCCTGATGTGTGACTGGTAATACAAATAGACAAGCATTAGAACCACACGATGGACAAGTCCATCTCCCACCAAAGCAGACCAGAACTGACTCCTATCTCAAGGATAATTGTTAATATAGAGCAGCATCAAAATACACCATATTTCCAGTTTTGTTGTCTCTTGATCTCCCAAATCCCCCCCCCCCATCCACTCTTTTACTTCCCCATTGCCCTTTGGTCAAAGTGGATGCTGTTTAGAAAATACTTCAAAAAGTACCACCAGCCTTCTATCACAGAAACACTTGAGAATAAGATAAAACCACATTTTCCTTTTATATGTGGGTGTCCACAGATCACACCACCTTTTTACATTTATCTAAGTGTTTTATTTTTTGCTCCACCATTTTGTCTAACACTCAGGCTAATCAACAGGTGGTAAAGTAGTTCAAAGTAGAAAAAAAGAAATGTTCTTGAATGTTTTTTTTAATACTGAAATTTACCCAATACAGGTCTTGAGAGTTACTCTAGGTAAAAGTTTAAACTGGTACTAATGAATGAGGTGTGTCAGATATGAATAAAAATGGTGGTAATAGAAAGTGTTGATTATGAAGATAAAGAGGATACATAATTTACATAATTATTGACTCTTGACTTGAAGAGGTTAAGATTGCAATGTTCAAGAACCCCCACCAGCACCACCACATGTGAGGCTTTTCTACACAGTGACAATTCTGGGGGAAAATGCTGAGTTAAACTTTTTTACATTTGAAACATGAAGGAAATGTGATTCAACTCTGTGAAAGTAGCATGGCAAGTCCTAACTTTAAAGGGCTTACAACCATATCACTCTGAAACACCAGTTCTTGTTCAATCACTAAAGTTAAGCAATGTCAAGCCTGGTCAGTACTTTGATGGGTGATTGGTTAGGAATATCAGGTGATGTAAGCTTAGATGTGCAAGTGGTAAAATGGGTAACAATTCAAAATGGGAAGTCAAACAGCCAAGTTCCAATTCCAGTTAGGTTTGTTTTGGTACTGTAATTAAGTATTTAGATTTGTGGGTGGCGTAATGGGGAGTTACTCAAAATCCGAGAGCCGTGTCCAAATTCCAGTTGAGTTCATTATATTCACTTACATCTTCTCCACTCAGCTATGAGTTAAATAGTATGACTTTTAACAGGAAATCATTATCTCCCCAAAAATTCTTATTCAAAAATATTTGATGGCTTTAAATAACCTAGAAAAGGTTGATAAGCCATAAAAAATAGCAAATCAATCCTCACTGTAAAGGTCTGAACACTTGTAAATAAAGAATGAACTTCTCTGAACATTTGCATTGGAAATATAAATGGCTAATGTTCAGAGAAGCTCCATTTTTTTTATTAATGCAAGCGTTACTGACAGAATCAGGCTTTAATGTATTGGATATTATGACTCCTCCTTTGTATGTGCTTTGTCTAAATTAAGATCATTTGTTCACAATATTTATAGTATAAAATGTTTCTTTGAAACAACTTGAAACGTCAGTACAAGTGCACTATATATTTTGATGACACTTCCTATTTTGTTCAATAAATGAACAATCAGTTGTGATAGGAATGCCTCATTCCACTTCAGAGATTATTTTGCTATTTTTTGGTTCAAAGAAATTGCATTCCTATAACTCGTATACCTCATTACATACTTGGCATCTCTACACTTATCATTCATATCTTACTTTTCCATATCTACTTCTTGCATAAACAGGTTCCCCACCCACATTGATGCATTTTAGCATACCTACCTACCTACTTAGAAGCACTGGATTTAACTCCATGCTAAGCGCTTAAGTAATGATGCTTTTGGATCAGTTCACACTACCATGTTGTTTAAGTATGTTTAATAATAACTTGCACTGTAGAAGAAAAATCTCTTAATCTAATTTGCTGGTCATTTAGTGCTCTTCATGTTATTAATTCTTTCCAAAAGTACATCGAAAGTAAAGGGGCATTTCTAAATGTTGTGGAATACCTTATTAGTGAACATCAATTATATGATGGTTGCTTTAAGAAACCTTGTGTTAGACGTTTGGTGTCAATGACTTTGAATGGATTAACAGCAATGGACAGATGTAAAAATATTTGTTGAAGGCTGATAAATTCCTTCACTACTTGTAATTGAGGCTCCGATCAGGTTTGTACAATTTGTTAATGGCTTAGTATTTTGCTTGAGAGTTTCAGATGGCTTGACATGATTTTGTTTTTCAACATCCACCATGTGTGTATATCAACTGATTTATTTTTCAACTTTATTGAAATTTTCTTCTCTATAAATTTGTTGATACAGTTCTGCCTCAAAGTAATTTTGTAAGCCATTTGTTTGCTTTGCCAATTCTAGTTTTATTTTTACTTACTCCTTTGTGTCTATGAGTATCTTATAAATTTATCCTGAAGACAGTTGGAAAATGGACATAAAATTGTGGAAAGAAACAAAAGGGAAAATAGAAGCTGTCTGCTTTACAGATGAACAGCATGTTTGAACAGTTGTTTTTAAAAAAAAAATGTATGTTTGGTTAAAGACCAATGAAACTGCAGCAATGTTTAACCTTTGTACTCACAAAAAATAGTGCTAAAAAGACAGTTATTCTTTTGATACAGCTATTACTAGATGCACTGTTGACTTTCACAGCAGTGTTTGTTTTAAAAAGTGATTATTAGAATTTTGATAAAACCTAAACATGAAAGTGGATTTATGTTTTCTTTATTCTTGAGAAATGACAACAAAGATGTTAAACACTATTTATTAGATTGCTTATTTACAAGAATAATTTTATATTTACAAGATTATAAAAATATGTAAATCAACTATAATGAAATATTTATCATTTACCACTTTATAAAGAAATAAATATGAAAAGAAAATTTTTTTTATTTATAAATTTCTAAAAATGTCTGAGCAAGAAAATTTAAATAAATGCATAATGCTGAGTAACTGTAACTATAAATTTTGAAAAGATGTTTTCTGAACATTTCTATCATTTGCTCTTGTTGCCTAAATTCACTAAATTAGATTAAGAGCATCTCTTCCTCTGAACTAAACATTCTTTTAATTTATGTTTCTTATATGTTTATTCCAATTTTCTTGTTCTATAATTAATTGTAAAATGTTAAATAATAAATATTGCATTTTACATTGGATTATATTTTGTAATTAATAAATTTTCTAAATAAAGACTTTAAATTTATTTCTTTTAGAAAATAGTAAATAAAATCTTTATAAAAGTTAAATAATAAATATCACATTTTTATAATCTTGTAAATAAACATTGCAGAGGGAGTCAGATGTGTATGCAGTAATAGTGGTGTCAAAGGAATAACTCTCCTTTTGAAACACTTTTTTTTTTCTTTTTCCTTTTTTTTTTTTTTGCCAGCATGAAAGTTAAACATTGCCAGAAGTTCTTTTAATATATTATTGTATTTCTGACCATTTTCCACATTTCTGATACATATTTAAATAAAAGTTGTTTAATGTCTAAGTAAATTTAGTTTTTTTTTTTTGCTACATCATTTTCAAATATCATTTTTTTTTTTCTGTGGAAACTAGCTAAAAATAATTAAGTATATGAAACAACATCAATAAAAATGTTATCAAATTTATGAACATTAAATATATTTCATTTAATACATGAGAAAAAACAGTCCAAACTCTTACATTAAGTTGCAAATAAGTGATATTTGCAAATATTCCTGATGGAATTTCTAGGGTGAGGACAGGCGATTGACCTCATCTTTGTTATCATATTTCAGCCTTATGCCCTCCAACCTTCATCAGGTGTATATCAATCCAGGTAACATAGAGGGAATTCCGAACTGAATCCTTTATTTAATCTACAGGGTAGACTGTTCCCGTTCTACCCTGAGTTCAATCCTGGGCCAGACTATACTTAGACTCTATGGGAACAGATAACAATAATTGAGCAATACTAAAAATAAGAACTAGACAATATTCCTAGACATGGGTAGCAGAACAAAAAATCTACCCCCATAGTTTGGAATTCCTTGTAGGTTACCCAAATCGATATACATCTGAAGGCCAGAGGACACAACAGCAAAAACATTGTGATAACAGCAAAGATGAGAACAATATCACAAAAAAAAAAAAACTTTTTGACAATGGTTTATGAAAACCAAAAGTACTCATAAAACAATTTATATTTAAATATGTGCTTGAAACCAGAAAACGGACAAAATATAGAAGAAAAAAAAGTAAAATATTTCTTAACAAAACACCTTTGTTGGTCTTTAACCGAACTTATATACGTGAAAAACTTTTCTTTTTTTTTCTTTTTCCCCCCTTTAGGTTCATTTTGTAGTGCTTCTGATTTAACACGCATTATCATGGCATTTTGCTACATCAGTGGTGGGGACTCACTTCAATATGCTGCCTTTTCAATTTGGCATTTCATTTAATATTTTCAAACAATCTAAAGCTCACTATTAATGAAACACCTGGCAGAGCAGATGAGATTTGATTTTTCACTCACTAGAATTTGATGTATGTTGAAATCCTCACAGTATTGTTGAAGTTATCGTTCTCATTTTTTATTGAAATTTACAAACTCTACATTTTGTTCAGTTTTGCAAACCAATCAATGAGATTTGAATAAATTGACTTGTTTGGAAAAATACTTTGACAAAAAACTTACTGGGGTATTTTATCAAGGTAAAGGGGGAGATTGAATCCTTTTGTCTTTATTTATATTGTTTTTTGTTTTGTTTTTACAGATATAATATCAAATTTGCCACTAAGCTGATTAATGTTCTATTCATAACCACAACTCCAGAGTTTCATAAACAAACCTTCCCATAATTGTTCAGTCCACTCTTCAGGAGGTTTCAGAAATTTACTTCAGTTTTACTCATTATCTTTATATTAAGTTTGATGTAATTAATTTATGCTTTAGGTGTGTATGTTTGTATATGTAAAATGTGATTATTTCTCCTTTTCATCATTTTCTTGTTTCCTTATACTCTATTCCTATTCTTTTTCCTTTTTCTCTTTTGGCTCTGATTGTAAAATATAATGCAACAATGTCATTTCCGGTATAACAGACAGAACCTATTTTATTTTTTTTAAGGCAATTCATTTTCTCAAATGTTCTAGTGTTGAGGATTATTTTGGGAAATATCTATATATATATATATATATATATATATATATATATATATATATATATATATATATATTCTTCTTTTTTTTTTTTTTTTTTTTACCTGGCTTGGTGATATTTTAAATATAAGGTATTAATTATGGAAGGCTAGATTTATAACTATTTTTTTTATTGTGTGTGTATATATAATATATATATATATGGCAAAGTAAATGTTTATATGACTGCATTATTTATTTTTTCTTTAGTAGTTTTTGTTTCTAAAACTAATTATTTGTAATTTTTTCTCTAGACATACCTTGCAGTTTTTGCTGTTAATGCTGTATAGGAGTGCCCTTTTTATAATTTCCCCTTTGAGTTTGGTTGGGATATTGTTGGGTTTTTTTTTTGTTTTTTTCTTAGCACCTATATAAACTTTTTCATCTATTAGTATTACTAGTTATGGTAGATTTGTATATTATGTTATTAGTTAAGCATTTGTTATTAAGTGGGAATTTTTCTTTGTTTCTACAATTACATTTGATGGTATTGTTCTGCTGAAGGTTATTTTTATTGCAATTGTTATTTATTTTGTTCGGTATTTTTTTTTATTGTGCTTGGTTACTTATTTATATATATAATAAAATCTCATTTTCAAAATTACTTTTCCTTTACGTTTTAATAACTTGATATGTTCTGTACATGAGTGGAGTTGATGTAACAAAATATGTTTATGATAAAATATCGGATCAGTCATTTTTTGTTTATGTTTCTTAATGACAAGTGTTGTTTATAGCTCCAATGTCTCTTATCATATTGTTTTTGTTCTTAAAAGCCTTATCTTTCTCTACTCTCTATATGGATAAACAGCAAACATTCTCACTTAACAAAAAAAAAAAAAAAAATGAACCCAAACTTTTTGTCTTTTGTCTGTTGATAATCTGTTTTTTCTCTTTGTCTAAATGAGGAGTAGCATATGTGAACAATTCACTCAGTGTGGCTGGGGGAGAGGTTTCCTTTTTTTTCTTTTTCTTTTTTTTTTCTTTTTTTTTTCTTTCCTTCTATTGAAAACTGCTTGCACTTTCATTGCATTTAAATAAAGAAATTAACAGCTTGTCTCACTGCAAAATCCTCACCTGTGAATGAACAATGTAAATGGGTGTAAAAGCTTTCATTCATCTAATTGTATCTAGCCACTTTTGTTTAGCAGGCAAAAGGCCATGTACTCTAGCAGTTTTAGGTTGTAAAATAAATAAATGGGTAAAACTGATATAGAAAAAAATCCTGAATTGCGCTGATTTTAAGGATATTTATTTCTAGGGAACCAATTAGTCTATTCAGATTAATTTTGTTTTGTTTCCTTTAGCAATGCTAAAAATAAATGTAGGATCAAAAATAAATACATACATTTTGCTTGTTTTGGACAGTTTTCTGGATGTTGGGGAATGCTTACTTTATCTGCCCTTTGATAAATTCTAGACAGTTACTCATATTTTAATTTTTATAGACATCAACTCTTACAATTTTACATGTGTACAAAAGTAGAGAGGGGACAAACTCAGGATATATTTCTAAATATTGAAATCATGATTAACCTATTTAGAGAGGTTAAAAAGTAAACAAAAAAATCTACCCTATTTGATGGCATATAAAACACACCCCAATTTCAGCAGGGAAAATCAAGAAAAAATTAGTAATTAGTAAAATTATTAGCAAATGGTACAGCCTAGACTATATTTATGAGGTATTATTTCAGTTAAACAAGCTATGATTGCAATTAAACAAAAAAAAATAGGAAAAAAAGAACACAAGCTTACAAAAACTTTATTATATCCAAAGGTAAGAAAAAATAAAAATCAAGCAATTATTACAATTGAGCAAAACAGTACAGTTACCATCTTCAAATCCATAAAATCGTCATCTTCGTTACCAAAACTCTGATACTCATTTTCAGTATTACTATCATTGTCATTAAATAATGCATCATCTTTCGTTCCATCGAGAGCCTTGCTAATGCCACACTTTTTAAAAGATTTCACAATAATTTCTGGTCTAATATTATCCCAAGCTTGTTTCACTCATTTGCAGACTTGTGCAATGCTGGGTCTTTTTATTCTTCTTGTAAATGTAAGGTCATGATCAGGCATTGCCATCCACATGTTCCATTGCTCCTTCATGTTTAAGTCTAAGCTAATAGGATTTGCCACATAGCTAATTTCATCTGACTATCATGAATTTTAAACCTCTATATGGCATATAAGATGCAGGGGTATTTTAAAAGATATTTTTAATAAAAAAAAATGCATCTTATATGCCATCAAATATGCTAATTTCTACATTTCAAAGGATTGACATTTGAAATAATAATTATTTTATAAAGTGTAACTAAGATAATATCTTAAATTATTTTATATTTAGTCTTTAAATTTTTTCCCCTCTTATGTGATGGTGAGGAACAAATTCCATCAGTTTAGTTTTTAGAATATAGATTTTTATTGGAAGGACTGATAGCATCCAAATTGCAAAACCATGAAAAACTTATAACTTCAGTTTAAAGCATCCACCAATCATGTAACAAGTGATGTTACTCATTCCTGCAAATCATAAAATCAACCTAAATTGATATGGCTTGAAAGGAGAACAAGCAAATAATAACAATATTAAATCTTGCATTTCTTCAATCACCACTATGTAGCAGCAGCAGTAACAAAATGAAACTTGCAAATGTTGCCAACTTTAGCTTTGTTATCTGATCATTGGGAAATATCAGAATTTATCTTAAATTCACTTTGAGTCATAACAGCTATATTTTCTTTGGGAATGGAATATTCAGATGATTATAACGAGCACTGTAAAGAAAAACTTAACTTGCATAGTGCCTTGATTCTCAAATTATAGTATGACCTCTTTCTTTAAAATTGCTTACAATCAGGATCAGATTATCCTTTGAGGCTAGTATATGCTGCAGCTTAGGTCTCCTCAAGCTTTAATAAAGCATTAATTTTAATTTTCTAGATGTTATAACTTCTAAATAACTGAAATGATATAAATATGACAAACTCACATTTATTTGACTTTGGCTCCCTCTGATTGATGGGAGCATAATTTTATTACCCTAGGGACACCAAAAGGTTATAATCTGTCCCTGATTACAGTATGTTAAATGTCAAAGATTGGCACTTCATAAACTATAAAGTATTGATTTAAAATATATATTTCATCAAATTATAACAATGAGTGCTCTCCGTAGCTAAACAGACCAACTTTTGTGATATTAAACTTTATATTAGTCTATATATTTATATTACTTCTTTTCCAAATATTTAATATACTTGCTAGTTTATTTATACATTGGTACAAATAACTGAGCTTTGCTTTTTTTTTGTCTTAACATAACTTTTTTTCTCTTCTTTTTTTTTTTTATATATATATCTCCAAAATTTGTCAGGGAGGTGGCTAACATTTATTGTTTTCATTAGATATTCAAATATATCTAAGAATGTTTCACAAATAGTAACCCATGTATGAAGGAACAAGTGAGTCTACATGAAGTGTCTTGATTGGCTCATGTGGTATAGTTAAGTGTAGTATCGAGCATATCTCTGGATAATGTGCGTAGTGTTATAATTGAGGTGAGGGCCTGTTATCTTCAGAAGCAGGCTAGGTTACTGGTGGTGCAAGTATGTGTAAAACCTGAAACTCTCAATGAAACCTAAGCACAACACAGAAGACCTGCAACATATAATTTACAATTTTATATATATATATATATATATATATATATATATATATATATATATATAGTGGTATGAATGGAGAGTATTATGATTTTATGCATCCTGGTCCATTTGTCACCCAAAACAATATTTTGCAGATTTGTCCAAGTCAAAAGAGAAACAAAACCTGGAATTCAGACAAACAACAATAAATGTATTAACAAGGCATGTTACAGAAGGATAAAGAAAGAAATTGAGTTGAAGTTATGAACAGTTCAATACAATCTTCAGTCTGTCTCAGAAATACATACATGCCTTGTCTATCAGAATGAAAGGGAACATGTCCTGCCACTCTAAAAGTCAAAGGGAAAAGAGGAAGAGCCTCTCAAATATCATACCACCTGTGAATATAATCAAGGGTAGTTGAACAATATATATATATATATATATATATATATATATATATCTATATATATATATATATATATATCTATATATATATATATATATAATATTTATTTAAAAATATGTATTTATCATGACACAGAAATGACCATGTTTCAAAACCTAAATCTTAAACTTAAAATTTAAGTTTTTCCTTTTCAAGTGATGTTGAATAACTTTCAAAAAAACAATTTACTCTTATTATAAGATAAATATTATTACTTTACTGTGTATCAAGCACTGTTTTTAAAAATAAATGCTAAAGAACTCTGGATTATAAATCTGACTGTTCTTTCTTTTTATTTTGAGATATATATATAATTTTTTTTTTTTTTTTTTTTTTAATCATTTCACACCAAGCAATGCGATAAAGCAACTAAGATGATGCAAGGGGTTACAAAAACTGAAAGAGTCTTAAGAAAAATAGCATTAAGGAGACAGAAGATGTCAATTTAAATTTTTGAAGATCAAAGTTGGCTGGAAATCAAGAATCTTGAAGAGTTTCAAAAGTTATAAGTGTGAGTAAAGAAACTGTTAGCGTAGAACTTGCGTGATTACATCTAGCAATTTCAGCTGTCAAATGATGAGACCTAGCTGCCAGTCTAGTACTTTGTTTAAATTTGTAAAGTTCAAGTACCAGAGAGGACAGATCATTAGAAAAATTACCATGAAAATATTTATAGAGAAGACACAGGGAAGCTATTATGGTGGTGAAAAAATGACTAAAGCCAAGATGCCATGTCATAGACCGATAAGATTGCAGATTCTTCTTTTGGATTTTGTCATGAATATCTACATTGAAACAACCCTGTAAATTCACTTGTAATATACAGGAACAAAACTAGGCGTAACTTTGACTTTAAAAAAAAATAAATAAATAAACATAATTTTTTGTTAGAAATACTTTGAGGAGATTCTGATAAGTCTCTTACGATCTATAAACACACATCACACTATTACATAACCAACTTTTTTAAAATTCATACTTACAGAATGTAAAATAAGTCTATCTACTATTACTACAACAGTGTTACGTAAAAATGTCGCCAAATCAACATGCAAGTAATCACTATGTATAAATAAAAAAATTCCTACACACACGCGCACACACTATTATCCACATCCCTCATAAACTAGAATCATGATACACTTACACACATAAATTTACATACAAGTGTTCTTTTATAAGACAAAATGAATGTCAAGTCTGCTTGATCAATGAAAAACAATACCAAAGTTAAAAATACCAGAATTTTTTATTTTTTCTCCATATCTCATTCTCTTAATAACGGCGAAATATTAGATTTATAAACGTTTCCTATTTGTTCCTTATATATATATATATATATATATATATATATATATATATAGTTTATTTAAGTAAATACTATGTTTTTTAAATAAACAGTATTAATTACATTTACCAACCTGAATGTTCGAGAAATTTCATAGTAAATATTTGCTTCTCCAACAGGAATCAAACCTGTAACCCCAAATGGAACAATCATTTAATCTGATGTGCTGTTAACCAGCCAGCCAGAAGTGTCTGGTTAGCAAAGTCTGAATTACTATTTATAAACAACATATCTTCAATATTTCCTGAATGATCATATCTGCTCACAAAATGTACCTTAACGTAAAAATTGACAATATATTATGAAATGGATTATTAAATAATTGTCACTTAATCCATTTCATATATATATATATATATATATATATATATATATAAAATGTGTGTGTATGTGATATTTTCTTATTACTTTAAACATCATATTTAGTGGATACGGGTTTGAGTAGACATCCCTTTTTTATACAGTGTAAATTTGCGTCTACTGGACTGGACATTCAAGTGTCTTAAAGAATATGTGCCTTCTGGTAGGTTTCAAACTTGCATCCTTCTTATAGAGGAAACTATCATCAGGCCCTGTGTACTTTAGACTGCTCAGCCATAAAAAAAAAAAATTATCTCCTTTTTTGTTTTGTTTTGTTTTGTTCTGATGTCATCACAGGATGAGTGTGTAAAACAAATGTTTCTGTTATTCTTGAGGTAAGTAGTTAACATCCATCACCCCTACCACAAGAAAAATGCAACATGTAATAACATATCTGTATTTTTAGCTACTGGCCAGCAATTATTGTTGTTTGATTGTAAATGTATTTCCTCCTTTTGGCAACTTGTTTTCTCTTACTCTTTTTCTCACATTTTTCCAGGCCACATAAAACTTACAGATTTTGGGTTGTGTAAAGAATCCATTCAAGATGGAGGAGTAACGCACACCTTTTGTGGAACTGTTGAATATATGTAAGCTTTGTACTCAAATATTATTGTTTTAACTAATGTCTATGTACTGTATTTACTCGTGTAACATGCAACCCCCAAATTTTCACTTATAAAAAAAATGATTTAATCATGTATCCCATGTATCATACGAGTTTCTTTTTTGAGAGACCAAATTACAATAGACTAACCTCTTTACTTCTATTTCTTTATCCCATCTTCTAGTTAAATAAGTCAAAAAAGTAAAAAAGAATAAATGAGAAACAGCTAAACATCTTATAAACAATGGAAAAGATGATATTTGCTGAATTCTTATTTTATAATACAATACTAATATGTGAATATTACATGCATTATTATTGAATACAGTTAAAATACATCTGTACTATTTGACGACAGTAAAGGTATATATAGTTTGGTCAATGGCGAATCCAGGGCCAGCAATACATACACTAATTTTATATCTTGTGCATGAGGCGATCCCCCTTAAATTTAACTTCAAAATTAGGTCTTCAAAAGTCACATGATATGCAAGTATATACTTTTTCATTTTTAACTATAGAGCTTCATATTTGCAACATATTATAGAAAAGTAATTATTTTTCACTGAAGCTATTTACAAAACTTTTCTATAACCAAAGCTTAACGAAGTGGGCTCATTTCAAATTATATCAAGCAATACCAATATTTGTTACACACAAACAATTAGAACTTGTACAAAATTTGTAAAACTTTTGAATATTGAAAAAATAAAAAGATTACATATTTTATGCAGATATTAAAAACCCTGTTTTAAGATTTTAAATTTTTTGTAATGATTATAATTTTTTAAAAGAATCACTATTTTATTTTTTTAGTGCTTTAATCACCCAATCATAATATCCAATATTCACAAATTAAATCTGCTTTTCATCTTGCAATAATGTATGCATGTTTGATGGTTTATAGTATGCAGACAGTACCAGTTGTATTAATAAAAAGAAATGAGGACTACTCTTAATTCATATGTAATCCTGATGAAGCACATACCCTGCAGCCATCAAAAGGATTGTGAAGTTCACAATGACTCTATGATCTTGACCATAGTTGATGTGATTGATGATTTTGATATATGAAATAACTTTTGCTTTTTATTTTTAGCAATACATAGCAGAAAGAAGTGTCAATTAACTCTTGCTGTCATAGGCTACACAATAAAATTTCAATATTATATATAGTTGCATCAATAAATCAGCAACTTAATTATAATAAAACATAAAAAGGAAACTTATTTTACACAAATATTTTTAAATTGTATGTTAATGTAATTATTCATTGGTGAATATCAATCCTATAGATTATACAGTGAGTCTTTCAGATCAAAATATTTTTGCATTATAATATAATGCAAAAATATCACGATGATAAAATTGATATAATTTATCAAGTATTAAGAATATAGTAACTAGGGTTTGCAAATTGGAGAAGAGAATTATCAGTGATAATGTTATGACTTCAAATCCGCAGTTATCTCCCTTTAAGCCTCTCTGTTATTTTTAGATGTACTTTTTATCACATAAAAGTTACAAGCAAATTTTTATTCTGAAAATGAAACCCAGGAGAAAAAAGTTTGGAAACCAGTGACTTACAAGAATTTTCTGTATAAACTGTAATATTTCTAAATAAATTAAGAAAAGTATTTGTAGTATCAGGAAAACTAACTTGCTAAAATATTAGCACCAAGAAATAGCCTTATAAGTTAATTGTAAAAAAAAAAAAAAAAAAAAAAAAAAAAAACCTCCTTTCTGTTAATTCTTGCAAATTTTATATCCCAACTTATACTGAATATTATTTTGAATGTAGGGCTCCAGAGATTTTAATGCGGACGGGCCATGGAAAAGCTGTTGATTGGTGGAGTTTGGGAGCATTAATGTATGATATGTTAACAGGGTCGGTGAGTATTGATTTCAGGCCACACCAACACTTTTTTCTTTTTTTTCTCTAATGATTATTATAATTTACAACTTTTTTACAATTAAAAATAAAAAAGCCTCCCTTTTTAAACTTAGTAAAATGATTTGTTTCACCACATTAGTTGATTTAGACCATTTTTGTTGCTTCTTATCCCATTAATTTTAAGGATAATATTAAATTGAGTTAAATTAGCCACCATTTCTTAAAAACCTCGGTTTTTCATGAAATAGTGACTTTAACCAATCCCCTCCCCTCACACGGCACACACCCACCACTTTATTTGGTTAAAAGCAGATAAATTCACTTAACAAGGCAACCTGGTTATAAACAATTGCAGAACCAGTTTAGTGAAACAGTTGAATGAGCTCAAGTTCTTGTTTAAATGAACAATTTCTTTTCATTTTGGTGTCCTCTCATTTCTATTCTACAGCTGTTTCTTAAATCTGTCTTTGTAGAGATCAGCTTTCACTTCAATGAGTTAAACATTTTGATACTCCCATCAGCTAAAACCTATTAAAATAGTCCATTTGTCATTAAACATTGTTTTTTCACTCTGTCAAAAATGGTTTGATTTTATTTTTATCATACCTGTGTGTCAAGTTGGAATAAAATAAAAGGCTGTTCAGAACCAGAAATTTTAAAGCATTAAAATTCAGCTCAAATGCAACTTTTTGTCAAAAGCTTATGGTCAAATCGTACTGAAAACTCTGGTTCTCATTAGATCACCAAAGTTAACCAGTGTTGAGCCTAGTCAGTACTTAGATAGGGGATCACTTGGAAATACGAGTACTGTAAGTATGTTCTAGTTTCGAATAACCCACAAAGGGTTGATAAGCTGTAAAAATAACAAATCAATTATTAGTCAAAGCAAGCACCCTTAAAATCGGCATCTGCTACCAATGATCTGACAGTGAATTTATTCCATTGCTATAAAAACTTGAATCATAGGAGTCAAGTAATTGCTGGAAGCAATTTTTTACCTTGTCAACATTGGTATATACCTACTGGTATCTAAGAACTAAAAAAGTGGTAATCAGTCTAGGACAGGTCTGGTGAATAAGGAGAGTTGGTCATCAGTGTTTTGGGGGTGGTGTTTTATAGAATATGACATCTTGCATTATCATGCAACAGGTTAAGCTCTTTTCTATTCACCACTGCTGATTAAAATGTTTGTTCCAATTCACTTCAGTAGGACTTAGCCATGATGGTCTGACCAACTTGTAATTGATCTCATTATAACACCATCAAACAGCAGTCAAGACTGTCTTTTTGTGGTAAAGATTTGGTTTTAGGAAGGTTGAAGAAGGAAGATTGTCAAGCTCAAGAAAAACACATGTGGACTTTTTTCTTTTCTTTTCCCCAATACTAAAACTACTTTTCATCAACTGTAAGCACATGATCAAGAAAAAGCACATCTTTAAATGAATTGCATCTAGTATCAAACTGTGAAAGCTGCTGCTCATAAGTTAAATTACTACGCTTTCTTCACTTTACTAATTCATACCAAATGTCTACTAATTTTTATATAAGTGACTACCAGCTTTTTCTCACAATGTTTAAGTATTTGTATCTAGATGAGTCTCCACAACTTCACTTAATTCATCATCACTGACGATCCAATTTTTTTAAACTAGTAACACACAGTCCATTCTGAAACTAACTCCAGCTGCCAAGCATAGTTACTGTTACAGGTGGCAATAGCTTTTCTTTATTTTATTTGAAATATTGATTTAAAATAATGATTTAGTTATTTATATTTACTCATTACATTTATTATATAAAATCTATATTTCCCTAAATGTTAGTAATGTAGCAAAGAACTTTATAATTATCATCCATCATACAGAAGGCAGCAATTTGATTGTTAAAATATTTTTTTAATTCATCTTTAATCATATCAAGAGTACATTGAATCTTCCCATGTCTAATAAATGGCAAATATCTGGAACAAAGGAACCACTTCCTACTTAAACTATTTAATATTCAACGTTACCCCAAAATACTTGAGCTTTAATATTTAAAGGGCAAATGATTTGAAATAACATTGTATACTTATATTTTTTTCATTGTTACAATGTGCTAGGAATATTTACCAAATAATCTAAGATTTTGTTATTTGATATAAAACTTTCTGTTACAACTTGAAAGATTTTGTGGGCCTTAGAAGCTTACAATGTATTTATGAACAAACTTTATGGACCTCATGTTTTCTTCAATTAATTTTAACTTATTTTTTTCATATTTTAGCCACCTTTCACATCAACAAATCGAAAAAAGACAATAGAAAAAGTAAGTATACTTTTCAGTATAGTAAATGACATGTTTAAGCTCAGTTACTTTCACTCTCCCTGTCTATATATAACTATATTATAGATATATAATATACATAGATATAATTTATTTAAGCAGATGCTCTGTTTTTTTAATTAAACAGTATTAATTACATTTACCTGAATTACAGGCCAGTAAATGTAATTAATACTGTTTAATTAAAAAACAGAGCATTTACTTAAATAAATTATATCTATAAAAATAACATACAAACAGAAATATATTGTGGAACTTAATGCATTTCATATTATATATACTAGCAGGAACTACCTGGCATTGCTTGAGTGTCAAATATGTTGAAACATACCCAGCAATTCCACTTCTTTACCCTGTCACCACCTCCCAGGATGTAGAGCAGAGGTTGGATTTTAGGGGACAAGAAAATTTGGTAGGTTTTGGTCGTTAAGCAGACCAAACCATTTTTCCACAGAATAGAAAAATAGAAAATCAAGTTTTGGAATTTCATTGAGCAGTTGTTGATTGATAACATGCACCAAGTCGTTTTTAGGTACTAGAATTGCTCTCTCAGCCATTCATGATTCACATAGTTTTCTGCTATATTTGGGTACACCTTGTTCTTCAGTTTTTCAATTGAAGAAACAATTGATGCTAATTTTGGAGGAATTACAATGATGTCATGGTCATTCTTAGCAAACTTGCCATCTATTCTCAGTAGTAGAGATGTAAACTCACCAGCCATTGAATCTCCATTAACATTACTGTCTGATGTCCTTCCACAAATATAATTTAATGCAAGCATTGTGTTTGTCAGCAGGGTTTCCACATGGAAAAACTGGAAGTGTTTGTCGAAAGTCACCTGATAATAAAAGTGTAATATCACCCATCAGTACATCACATCTCTTGAGATCATTCAATGTTTTCTCTAGAGCTTCAAATACTTTTTTAATGAACAATTCTGTAAAATTTTTGCGGAATCTGATCCACTGTGTATTTGGCAAATTAGATTATTGGCCATAGCTACTTTGCCTTCTAATCTCACTTTGGCAATAATCAACATGGTAACTATTGTCTATGTCTATTAAAATCTATTGTGTACTGGTTTCAACATGTTTTTGTTATATCTTATAAGAAAATAATATTGTATTCAGCACTTTTTTAAAAAATAAATGCTACAAACAGCAGAATTTTATTTCATCTCTCATTTGTATATATATATATATAATTTCTGTGTGAAAAATTTTAATTATTCAAAATTCTTTATATTCTGTTATTTCAATTTACCTTTTCAGATTTTAAAATCTAAATTAAATTTTCCCCCGTATTTGACAAATGAAGCCCGGAATCTTATGAAAAAGGTAAGAATTCATTTTGTTTTATTAGAGGACTTGTAAAATTATCATTATAATATAGAATTGTATTTTCTTTTTATCCTACTTCCCCAGTATATATTTATCTGTATTCCTACTTTATGAGCTTACAGATAATTTTTTTTTTTTTTTTTTTTTTTTTAGCAAGTACCTATTATATCTAAGGTTCTCTGCTACACTACCTTACCTTATTCAGCCCAATCTTTCATTTAGTATGGTTATCTTACCAAGCCAGACTCTAAAAAGTGAAACAGTATGACTTATTTGCAGCATAAATACCTCTTGTCAAACTCCTGCAAGTTTTTCTTTAATCGAATTAACCTGTTCTCAATAAAACTTGGCTCCAAAATTAAATTCATATACCTTGGCTGTATGTTTAATAATTCATTGTAAACAATTAAAGCATTAACTGTACAAGTTACTTCCCTTTGAAGTATTGTCCCTTTTTTATATCAAGAATAGGTACATAGATGATAAAATAGTTCAAGTAACCACCATTTATAAAAATTAATTATTCAGTACATGATTACTTTTTTTAGTAATTTCCAATATGAATCTTTGCAAACTGCTTATGCCACATTTGATCATTCACAGTACCTTTTCCATAAACTCTCCTTTTTTTGCATTTGAATCACATTTTTACATTTCTTAAAAAGAATAACATGCCAAGAATGTTGCTTTCATGTTATGTTATAATCAATAAGCAATAATATTATAACAAAATTTCCTAATTACTTCTGTCTAAAAAGCAAAGGAAATGACTATTATTCCCTTCAAACTTTGCTTTTGTGACCTGGACATGTTAGTTTTGAAACTAACCTATTTTCCATGACATTCTGGACAGATTCAGCACTGAGTTGCTGAAGAAGAATTTTCTAGAACTTTCTCGAAGTTTCAAGAATCTCTAGAATGTTCTGGCTACCAAGGATTGCATGACAAAAACATGATAGGAAACGATATTTGGGGGTTGTTTATGAAAGTAATTTACAGTATAAGCGTAAATCGCAAAAAACTACTCGCTTCTAAATATTGTTGCATAATCTTAGAATAAATAAATCCTGCTTTTGAATCGCATGTCATTTTGCTCCTACTTTGCAAGAACAAGAATGTTTACATTTGCCAGTTTTCCCAATGGGAATAGGTAAATTGCAGAAATATAATTATCCTGGTCACAAGAAGCAAAGTTAAAGGAAATATTAGCCATTTTTCATACTTTCTAGGTGTAAGCAAATCAGAAGTAACAGTTGCTACCCATGCAAAAAAATTATGTTACATGGTGTAATCAAAATAACTTTGTTAAATATACTTAAAGCTAAACACTCCTGTTGCCAGCTAACAAGAAAAACAGAACTATTGGAGGAAAATTCATCTGTGATCCATATAAATGTGATCAATTCAATGAATTCTTTTGTTTTGCAGTTACTAAAGAAGAATCCAGAAGAAAGATTAGGAGGGGGTAAAGATGACTCCAGGCCTATCAAGGTTGGTTTTCATTTTTGTTGTATTTGTATTATATTCTCCTACCATTACCGAAATCATCATATCTTTCTGTTTGAAATTCTTGCTTCATCTCATTTCTTTCCTTCGATTTAATGCTAATTATTTCTGATTTCTCTATATAATATTTTCTTTATTTAAGACTTTCACCTCTAATCTTTCTTTCATTTGATTTTATTTCTTAAATATTATTGAATTTGTTTTCTGAGTATGGGTTTTTGTAATAGCTGATGCATGTTGATTTGAACTTTTTATTTGCTTATATTGCTACTTATGTTTATAAAAAGGTATATATACATTTTTTAATAATCATGCAGTCCTTTTTCCATAATCATTATTATAATCGTACTAATTACTCTATCAAAACAAGTTTTTTGTGTAAACCTGTAGAACTCTAATGCCAAGATAACTATCACTAAAACCTTTTTATTTTGACTATTATTTTTTTTTTTACTGAAAAAGCTGAAATTATGGATTTCTTTTATATTTTATCAACAAAATTTATATAAAATCTTCAAAAGAAATTTATTATGAGTCAGTTATATTTAAATTTTTTCCTTTATGGGTTTATTTGCTAAATCTTGGTTAAATTTTTCTTTTTTTCTTTCTCTATCCTATTCCTTATTTTTTTTTTTTTTTTTTTTTTTTTGAGAGAGAGAGGTGGGTGAATTTTATTTCTTTACTAAATGCAATATATAATTTGAAATCTTGAAGGTTATAAAGGAAATGTTTTTAGAGAAGAATCTTTTCCAGGCATTCACAAACATTTTGACATTATAAAAATATGATTTTAAATACAAATTTATACTTAAAGATTTCATTTGTACCAGCAAATTATGTATTTTTGCTGTTTTTCACTGTTTTTATGTGTGTGTTGCTTGCTGGCCCAAACAACCTCCAATTTTTAGTTTTAATAATTACTAAAAGATTTATATATTTAATACCTTTTGTATAAAAAAAGTTGAGGTTCTTTTTTGTTTTGTTTTGTTTTTTTAATGAAAACTGACCTCAAAACTTTAAAATACCTTTTACTGATTGCTTTTATAGCAAATATTGTTATTTATAATGCAGTATATATGTTTTAAAACCATATATCTTACCAAAGTCACATTATTGGATGCCTATATTTTCTTAAATCATTGTGGTATAAATCTGTTATTTGCAGTTGAGCCATAGAACTGCCATCACAGAAAAAATCCTCATCATCTGAAGTTAATGGATTAATATAGGAATGTCAGACTTTTGCCTAAAACTCTTGTCTTCATTAGAATTAAATGTGTAATTATGCATCCTTTATAGTGCAGTGTTGTAGCTTTTGAATAATATCTAGTTAATAAACAAGAATTAGACAATCCTGGTATAATTTAAATTCTATATAGATAGATATAGATATATGCACAAGTATAGGATTGGTGTATACGGAATAAATTCCAATAACCTAAAAATACTATTCATAAATGAGTGCTCAATACAGAGTAGATCAAATATAATTTATTTGAAAATTATAACATAAATATGTTATAAAATCACTACAAAAATAGACATTTTGTTTCAACACTTCTGGTGTTTTATCAAGTAATGGTGTTGAGATACCAGAAGTGTTGAAACAAAATGGCTATTTTTGTAGTGATTTTATAACATGTTTGTTATAATTTTCAAATAAATTATATATATTATAAACAATAGGAATTAGAATTACTCTATAATATTGATCATTTCACCTTTTAAAATTAAATTTTTTGATCTTGTTAACCTGATAGATTTGAAAATCCTTGAATTTTAATTTTACAAGGTGAAATGATCCTCATCAATATTATGGAGTAATCCTAATTCCTATTGTTTATAATATATATCCTCTGTTTGAATAAAGCATTGAACTCTGTGAACTAGTTTTAATATTTTATTTTATATTAATAGGATTCAGTAATGTGTGTGTGTGTATATATATATATATATATATATATATATATATATATATATATATATATATACACACACACATTTAATTTCACCACTAAAATTTGAACATCGTACTTCTTGCTTTTGATTAGACCGAGAGAAATACTTGAGTAAAATCTTCTAAAAAATAACATATTTCTGTAATTGAAATATTTTAGCATTTTCTTTTCTTTCTTTTTTTAATGGGTAAGAGCATATCTGAGTCTTCTGATGAGTGTGACAGTTTCTGGTGTAGAAATGATAAAAAGCAGCCATCATAGAAATGTTATGTGAATTTTGTGAGTTAATACTGCATGCTGAAAAATTAGTTTTGATGTTTGATCATGGAAATACTGACTTTGGAAAATAGGCTGGGCCAAAAACTTTTCTGGACCCCTATTTTATGTTTCTCATTCTGCCTTGTTTCAAATATGTAAACATATCAAAATTCATCAAAGGAACAGATTACTGTCACTCTGTCATGAGATACTGAATTTTTGTTGAAGATTTTTTTTTAAATAACCCAATTTCCAAAATTAAAACTGATGCAAAGTAAATAATAATAATATCCATCTTGCTGCTGCATGCTCACCTTGGTTTCATCCATTTGATATTGTTCAATACACTGTAGATCAGACTATTTTTAACCTTTAGCACTTTGTAGGTGACTATTTTCACCAAGCAAAATATCAGTGCTGCCAATGTAAGCTGGATTTGAATTTCTTGATTGTGTATTCATATCCTTCTATGGCAACACCTAAAAATATCTTGACTGAAATTGAGAGCCAGGCTACTGCAATTTCAAATATATAGAATTAATATATAAAACACTATATTTTGATAGGATTCCATATAAACAAAGTAATAATGCAGAGTGCTAAATGTTAATAACTGTTTTTTTTTCACTTGTCATATCTAGTATAGTTTCTCATATCCATCTGTAATTTTCTTTATTAGCATGTAAATATGAAGCTTATGGTATGTGTGTATGTATGTCTGTGTGTGTCACCCTTTTGTTCTGTGTTAGTGTCTACTTATTTTATATGCTTATTCAAATGTGTGTGTGAATGTGCACACAGATGTGGGTTTGTTTGTTTTTTTGTTACTACTTTACATTTCCTCTGACAGTGCATGTGTTTGGTTTGTCAGTTCCAGCCTTTGTTGTGTTGCATGTGCCAAGAAATATTTCAAATTTAAAATATAAGTTTGGAAGTTAATTTTGAATGATGGGCTTAGATTTTTAAATTCAGTTTCATGATTTTTTTTTCCTTCTTGAGCAGATCGATCTCAGGACACTAGAATTAATAGATGTTTATACCAGTCAACTTACATACTACTTCTTTCATGACTCCTTTGAAACAAGTTTCTTCATCACAACCTACAAAATCATAAGTAGTACTTATATGCATAATGCTTTCTGTAATCCTTTTTCTCCTTGAACAAAAGGTTTAACTTTCTTCTTCTAGTCTGATCTTGATTTTATTGGTATGACGTTTAATAAAAATAAGCCTCAAATAAACCTTTTAGGTAAGTTTAAAATAAACCCTGGTACAATCAGTTTTTCTTTATTAGCTGTCTTTGTTACTTTTTTTCCAAAGCCTGATGATTGCAAAATGTAAGCTTGAAAGTCAAGAATCTAAAAATAAAGACAGAAGAAGCAAAATATTTTTTGACTAGAAATATTGACTTTGTAAAGTTTTTAAAGTTGTTTCTTCTTTTAGCATTTCATTTCTAAGATGAGTATTTGTCAAAGAGGCATGGTGGAGTAATGGATAGTGGCTCAGATTGAGAAATCTGAGATTCAAGTTCAAATTCCAGTCAAATTCATTACATTCACTTACTTAGGAAAGGTATGAATCCTCTTCTTTTCCCCCAGCTATGGGTAAATAGTATGACAGACCGGGTTCTATAGCCTTAGATGGCAACTGGTCAACAGCAGAAAGAAATGGCAACCTACTGCGTGAAAAAATCTGCCTCGTCAGTCATGTATCGAAAGATACATGATTGCCTAAGCGTGTATCACATATGGCACATAATTGACGGAATTGTCAATATAGTATTGTTCTCGTATCTCTCAAATAACATATCAACCAAGATGAAAACAATAGTTTGAAATAATACAAGAATATGGTTTCTTCTTATTCTTCATAGCCCACCCCAACACTTATTTTCATAATGTATTGGCCACTAAAAGTAACTCTTTTCAATATTAAAATAGATTTTTGTTCTTCAATTGCAAATATGAATTTTAGAATTTCCAAGAATTCATAAATGCCAGTCCCTACAGATTATTGTCACTCCTTTCTTGTTTTCAAAATGTGTGTATTTTTTGTTTTTTTTGTGTGTTTGTGGCAGGGGGGGTCCTTTTCATTAATTTTCATTCATACACTTATATTTTTATAGATTATCTTTCTCCAATTTTGTTGTCCAATTTAAGGCCTTCTTTTTTCTGTTAATTTCTTGAGAAATTATTTTCGCATAATTTCTCTTTGTGTATCTTAAATAACTTGAGATACCAAGCACTACCAGTTTGATTTTTCAATTTGAAATAAACTTGTCTAAACTGTCTCAAATTGATATTACTAAATCAATAGTAATAAGTAAATAAATACGTTTTACTTCTCTCTACTTTCTTTGTTGAGTTTATGTTGGTTGGTTGGGTTTTATGGCATATCAACCATTCTAGGTCATTTAATGCCAAATTATATATATATAATTATTTATTTAAAAATATGATTCCAACTCGCTACACAAGAGGTCTCATGTTTCAAAACAAGAGCCGAAAACTTCATAATAATATTTGAATTAACTTGAGTTAAAGTAGGCTCTGTTCCATCTTCAAGCAAATATATATATATATATATATATATATATTAAATATACAGTACTATTAAATGTATAGCTGGCAACATTATTTTTCCGAAAACATTATCTGAGGCCTTGCTGTTGGACGTAGTTTATCGTCATACCCAGGACGCCTGTTGTTGAGTTTAGTTACTATGAATCTTAGCTTGACTTAAAAAAACAAAGCACCAGCTAATGATGTGACTGATTTTTTTTTTTTTTTTTTTTTTTTTTTTTTTTTGTAATTATTTCACTCCAAACAAGGCAATAAAGACCCTAATACGCCAGGGGTTACTGAGTATTAGAGAATATGAAAAAAAAAAAAATTAAAAAAAAAACTTAAACTATTTATTAACAATAAAAGAAAGAATTAAGAAGACAGAAGATAACAATTGACATTACATTTAAATTTTTAAAGAGTAAAGTTGACTGGAAAGCAAGAAGCTGGAAGGAATAAAAAGTATGAGAGAAGAAAACATTAGCATAGAAGTTACAGTTACATTTAACCATTTCAACTCTAAAATGATGAGACCTTCCACTAATCTAGTACTGTGCTTAAATTCATAAAGTCCAGGTACCATAGAGGAAAATTCATCAGAACAATTACCATGATTGTATTTATAGAAAAACACAGAAGCTATGTTATGTTGGTAGAAAAGTGATTGAAGCCGAGATGTCAGATCAGGACCAATAATATTGCATATTATTCTTTGGACTTTATAAAGAATTCCTAAATATAAAGCAGGTACACAAGACCAGATGTGGAAGCAATATTCAAAGCAAGGATGAATGGTAGACTTATAAATGTGTTATATAGGAATAAAGTGTTGCTGCTGACACTGGAGCTTGAACACAGATCACAAGAGAGCAAACACAGGTGATCCCATTTTGAATAAGTAGATCACATGATGATAAAAGAAATGTATATATGAAAATTAGCATGGCGTCTAAGTGATCACTATATGGATTACTAATCAGTGGTTACTTTTCAAGTGAGTATTATCGAGCAAGTTCTATTAGTGTGAGTGTTATTCAAAGGCGTCTGACACCAGTATTGTTCAACGGTGTTACTATAGTTGTATCTGCAATTACAAAGTCTCTACTACAATGAGCATTACGAAAGTGACAATGTGTGTTCGTTGACATCATAAAAAAATGTAAGATAGATTCTGAGTAAGACTAAGTTACTAATCATTATGCTAAACAAATCTTGCTCATTTTTCACTTCGTATTAAGTTGAATAATGTGATTGTACATGCAATTCTTTCTTTCCTTAGTTTTTGTGTTGAAGTAGTGTATATCAATTATAATGCTTACTCTTTCATGTCTCCCAAATCCATGTGGAATTTATTTTCTCTTCCTCTATGTATTACCAAATAGTAGGGTGTTTATAAAACATATTTACCCATCTTGTAATCTTTTTTCTATATCTTACATTGGTAGAACTACATCACTAATCTGGCCAGCTGTAAATCATTTCTCTTCATAATCCAAACAATTACCCACAGCTATGTACTAAAAACGGAAGATCCACTATGTGCTATACTCATAATGAACAATACACAGTGGAACACTTATAAAATGTATAGATTTAAGTCTAATTCATGAAAAATATTATCAAGCAAACAATATGAATGAACTCTTCAAAAGGATTGATCCAAAGAGAATAATTAAATCTCTTAAGGAAACCAAGATATATTCAAAAATTAAAGCAATGACTAATCTTGACAAATGAACAAAATAATCTCCAACTGAACTTCATGCCAAAATCATTAACTTTAAAGGAACTTCTTTACAAAGGTGATCATTTAAACCCAACAATCAAATCCCAATTCAAACAAGTTTTTATTTGTTTTTCGAATCACTTTTTGCCTATAAACTCAAAAGACCAACAGTTCATATTTGTTTTGCTGCATTAAGTATTATGATTTATTTTAATTTAGAACCACCTATAATACTTTTACCAAGTAAATATTTTTTATTGTGTCAAGCACAATCCTGTTGTTTGTAATAGTCGAGATTAAAACTTTTGAAAACAGTATGTTTCTTATAGACTTATACCTGTAACAGTCATGAAAATTTTACATGTTTCTTTTTTTCCTTTATTATTTGCACTGACTTATTGGAAATTGTCCAGGTAAGATATTGTTTTTCTAATTACCTGTGATCCTGCAAAATGACAAATCTGGCAACTCGTAGGTCTCACTGACATCTGGTTTAGATGATTTGTATAATGGGTCAGATATATCTTAGCATTTTCTCTTTGTTTCCTTTCTCTTGTCTTTGTTTCCTTAATATTTTTTCTTAGATCTGATGTGCACATGAGGCTCTTTGATGTTTCTCTCTCTGAAAATTATGAAGGCACACACACACACACACACATATATAGAAAGAGTGAGTGAGTGTGTGCACGCAATACATGAATTCTCTACCAACATTGAAATGTGATGTTGGCAACAAAATTTTCAGCTTAAAGGACTAGAAAATTCTGTTTCTCTTGAGAGGATTGAGTCAAACCCTATCATAAAACATACCAAAGAACCTGGATTTCTTAGCAGTTCAGACAAAGAAATAAACAATGTTACACATTCTGCCAGTTTTAAACAAAATCAGCCTGTTAAGTATTA
Organism: Acanthosepion lycidas; assembly: GCA_963932145.1. Taxonomy (NCBI): domain Eukaryota; kingdom Metazoa; phylum Mollusca; class Cephalopoda; order Sepiida; family Sepiidae; genus Acanthosepion; species Acanthosepion lycidas. Next base: position 57,490,127 of record OZ010596.1, on the reverse strand, counting down.
TTATTACTACAACAATAACAGTAATTATTTCATATGTAATATGTCCTCTAGCTTTGTATGTATACTGTCTACTCTGTCAGGTCCATAAACGTTTATTGATTATGCATCTACAAATATAAATATTTATACTAATATGCTAAAAGTCATAGAGATAAGCCTAGTATCATAACTCATCTAGTGAAGGACAGCAACTCAATGTAGTAGTCATTTCACAAGTTGTCAGAAAAACCCAGAAAGATGTTGAGCCATGCCATTTAGATAGCTGTCCACAGCTCTCTCATATACAGGACGTTGTGTGGATAAATAGATATCTCTACTACATAAATGCTGGATTTGGCTCATATCAGGCAAATGTGATGACTACACTATTCATTAGAAGTTTCCAGAATGCTTCTCTAATTCTGGACAACATGGGCCTGATGACACAGTGTATTAAATGTATTGCTGTTGGTGCTACATAGTCCATGAATATGTGCAAATAGTCGCTAAGCAATACAACACAGAAATCACAAGTCAATGACATGTTTAGGCAGACCAGCAGACCCAACCCATGTTATGTGAACATGCCCTACACCATTATCAACATACATGGTCTATGATTTTGAGATCTGTGCCACACCTGAGCACTACTATCAGCTCAAGACAACTGGAACTATGACTCATTGAACCACACCACATATTTCCAGTCTTCCAGGGTTCAATTAGTGATGTTTTAAACTTAGGTGAGGTGCTGTATCCAGTGTTGTGGTGTTAACAATTGAGCCCTGGTGATTGATCTCCCATATCCTCTGGAAGTTAAAGAAGGTTGAACTGACCTACTGGACATGCATCTGGTGCCTTCTATGTTGGGTGTGATTATGTGTTGCTTAGCTGTTATCACAGACAATTCTAAACACAAACCTCTGGTTACAGTCATTAAAGACTTGTGGTCAACAATGCTTTCTCATCAGGTATTCCTAGTACACAAATGACATTATAGATCAAGGGATGTTAAATATGCCCATAACTTCAAAAATGGAATGCCCTGTTTGACTAGCTGCCCTTATAATGCCCAGTTTTTAATTCCTCTAAAATTGCCTTGCCTTGAGCCACATAACTAATGTTCCTACTAACTCACCAGATATCAAAGTACAATTGATGCACGTCTGGGCATTTCTATGATGAAAAGGTTTGATCGCATCACCTACCATTACCTTTACATACTACTATTTCATGACATTTTTCCCAATTTTCTGCCTGCACAGAAGTGCTTAATTTCAGAGGCTCTGCTATCATTTAATAGCAACAGCACCGCTGTGTAACACACACACATATCTATCCTCTGATCAGCATAGATATGTCTTTGCACATGCAACCAAAACCAATATATACTCATTAAACATCTTCTCACTCTCATTTTATTATAGCAAGAAAAATAAATATGATTGATACTAGTATTAATGATAAATGTAAGAAACCCACAAGAATTTATGTTGCTTGCTGTAAGTTCATTGTATATATATTATATAGAACAGTTATAATCAGGTATCCTCCTAACTTGTTAAAAACAAAATTCAGTGGCTTATGTAATTTAATGATACTATTCTCTACTAACAATTCTATATGTCAAAACATCTCTCCTCTAATTTTATGAGGAAAATCACTAACTGAAGCACCAGGATAGACTTAACTGGATTTCTGTGCCACTTTTTTTTTTCTTTTTTTTTTTTTTTTTTAAAGGAAGGTCATTGACTTTCCTAATGTCTATGGTTTATATTGGAATGGCAGAAAAATTTGAGATACCAAAATAAAAATAACTGATATTATACAGGCCTCACTCAGGTGTTGTCTTTCTTTTCTTTTAAGCATTACTACTAGGGGATTTATTATTCAAACACAAGATGAAACTGTCTATATAGTGTCTAGTAAGTTCCCAGATTTGTTTTGTATTTTCTTTTATGTGGGCTTGAACCAATCTGAGCTGAGTGACTGTTGATTCTCTTAGGTAATATTTTAGTTGGCACTAAATAGGCTTAGTATTTGTCCTACCTTTTTGTTTTTATCTCCCTATTGCAGTACAGAGGAGATATCCGGGCATTGTTCTGTGTCACAAAAACATTTTTTGTGTGTAACACTGACCATGATTTAACAATTGCTTTCAAGGAAACCATGACATTGTTTCTCATTTGAAGAAACCTGCAAAATAAAAATTAAAATGCAAAATTAGGAACTGTAATTAAGTCTTTAGATGTTTGGGTGGTGTAATAGATAATGACTTAAAATAAGAAATCAGGGATCAGATTTCAAATTCCAGTTGAGTTTGTTATATTCTCTTAAGTGCAAAAAGGAAAAAGTATGAATTGATCTCTTCTGTCAGCTGTGGCTAAATAGCAGGACAGACTGGTCCCTATAGCCTTGGTTGGCAACCAGCCTAGAAAGAAAACTCTGAATTCAAACACAGCCTGGAGAGGGTTGGGCTCCATTAGGCTATCTTGTCCAAGACACACCACTGCTGTTATGGCTGCAGTACATGTGGTGTCCCTATGACCCTAATGGGTTATGGAACTTCTAATTATGAACTAAACATTTGTCAGAATGTTCAATTCTTTCTGCTTATTTTCTTTTTAATTATTTTCTGTTATGCTTGTGAATATTATTTCTCTTGAATTTGTTTTTTGTTGCATGTTTTTTATTGTGCATGTTTTTATTCTCCCCTCTCAATCATTATCTACTTAATATGATTAGTGGATGGGCTTTGTCTTCCGTTTTCTAGTCAGCCCATATTGTATATGGAGGTGTCTGATGGTGTATACAAATGTTTCAGCTTCTGAAATGAAACACTCGTGTCATGATGGTTTATTTTGTCTATTACCCTCATCTTGGTTGCTTATTTCATTTTTTAACAAGCCTTTTAAATTATATATATATATATATATATATATATATATATCCAAATGTAAAAGAATGAAAAGTAAAATTTCAACTTTTAAAACAGGACTCAATACAAAAGTAGAGCAATAAATATTTATTCTGCACTGTTACATTAGAACATGTACATACCCATTGTACATGTTCTAATGTAACAGTGCATAATATATATATATATATATATATATCTCCCAGTTTGAGGCAATCGGATGTCTAGCCACACTGATGAGCTGTGATACAGCAGAACAGTCTGTCTGTGGATATATATATATATATATTATTATTTAATACTAAAATCTCTTCATCAGATAACACATATAGTTGAAAAAAGTTGAAAGACTACTCAGTAGTTAAAACAACAAAGATGAGGATATTAGTTTAAATAATCAATCACATTTCTGATAGTGCATGCTTTTTTTTTTTTTTCTCTTCACACTTCCCCCACCAATTATTTCTACCATATTCCCTAAGTGTATTGTGCATGGCCTTGTAGCCACATTTTGGTGCACCATCAATTTGTATGACTTTATAATCAAAATTTGTCCCAGTCTTGTTTGCTTCCCATCTTTTTAGCTGTTGAAGAAAATTGGTGTTGGAAAAGATGATGCCAGTCCTATAAAGGTTGGTCTCACACATTTGCTGCTCTCAATGCTAATACTATTCTTCTAGTTGTCCCTGTCTTCATTTTTTTCTCTTATCACTGCTTTCAAAAATAAAATTATATTCCTCCCCACCATTTTTTTTTTTTTTTTTTTTTTTTTTTTTGTAGAACTTAGTTATCAATATGGTTCCTTTTTTTACCTTGTCACTGTTTACTTGACTCACAAACAAAACTTCTCTCCCCGTCTTACTTTCCTTTTTTCTGTAGCTTAGATCTCTTTTGAATTGTTGCTTTCTTTTTTGCTAGCTCTCCTCTCCTGCTTTCTATCTTTTTCTATTTTTTGGTCAGTGTTTAAATGTCAATACATTGATAATTTCTTCCTTTGTTTTTTTAATAATAGTTTTTATACAATTTATATATTTTAGATATTAGTCTATTAATACAATTTTAAGTTAATCAATTTGAATGACTTAAATTTTCTTTTGTCTCGTTGTATAGAAAAAAATGTAATTAATGGTTTCTGGTTTAGGTTCAGAGGTGTTGAAGACATTACTAACCTAAAGTAAAGGTGGATCATTTTAAGTAGATTTCACTCTTACTCTATTGTGACACTTACAAAAGGTTTAAGAACAAAAAATACCCAGATACTTTGTACAAATCAGATTTCTCATTTCAAGTTAGGAATATTCTTGGTTAATCATTTTCTGTTGTCTGTTAGATATTTAGGCCAAATTGTTGCTGTTTTTTGTTTTTTTGTTTTTTTTACTTTGCTCCTACCCTTATATTAAATGACAAGTTCTTTTTGTGATCTAGGAAATATATTCAAAACCTTTTGAGATAGGGAGTTAGGAGACATTTTGAATTTTTCTTCATTTGATCAACTCTCATAAAATATATGAAGTCATAGATCCAGTTCTTGTATGATCACTGAAATAAAGCAACATCAAGCTTGGTCAGTACCTTTGAAATCGGAGAGCAGACTTCCAATTCCAGTTAGATTTATTATATTCACTTAAGCGCAAATACCATTGGGAAAAGTATGAATCCACCTCTTCTCCCCCAGTTATGGATTAATTAGTAGGCCTTGTATCAGTAAATCATTATTATCTCTAAAAACAATTCATACAATCTAAAAATACTTTCTGATTTTAAATAACCTGCAAATGTTTGATAAGCTGTAAAAAAAAATCACTCATTGGTATCATAAATAATTTTTTTCAGTTTTAAAAATTGAACTATGCATCAAAAAAATTTTTTTTTTACTATTGACAGTAGCAACTAGTCTCTTAAAAAATAAAATAACACACTTAACAAAACTTAAAATTTAGCATAAACTTAAAATTTGATATTTATGAATGTAAAAAAGAAACTTTTTATATGCTTAGCTTTTAACTTGCTTCTTCTCAATATTTTTTTACTACTTGATTTTATATTTCAAGCACACCTTATAATCTTTTGAGACTAATCAATTTTTCAATGTTAAGAAAATGTCTAAATCCATACTTTTATTTTGATAAAGGCAAAAAACAACTTTGAAAAGTACCATGACAAAAGATAGTGTTCAAGTCAATATTTGAGTAAAGATATTTTCTCTTAAGAATTTCATTTATTTTTAAATAGGCTTTCATTTATATTTTTGAATAATAGTTTATAGCAATATGAAAATGAATACTTTGTTTAAAATATGCTTTTATGGGGCTTCTAACTGTATGTTCAGTGTTTGTTTTTGTAAATTGTAAAACAGCACAAAATAATAAAATAGCTATAAAAATTATACATGATTTTTAGCCTGGTCAGTTTCATTATATGAAGGCAGGTTATTTTATTTATTTAATTGAATAGGTAGAAAGAGACTTTTTTACCTTTTATAAGCTTTATAGAAAAATAGTCTGCATGGAGTTTGTGCCATTACAGTTCATAACTATTTTGAGAAAATAACTTCAACCAAAGTTCAGTGTATTTTGTTTCACTTGCTTGATTTTGATTTTCTGTAGGCAGTAATTTTGAGAATTTTATACAATTTTTGAAAACCCATGAAAAACAACTGTAAAAATGCTTTCTTAATTTCATAATCAAAGTTAAAATAGAACAAATAAAATCAAACACCTGAAAATAATTTCAATTAAAATACATTGAATAAAAATATTTAATCATCAACTAAATCTTAGCTTTGTCTCCAATTGTCATTTGATCTGCAGTATTCGTCTATAATTTTCTTTTTTTTATTACTTTATGAGGTACTGAAATTAAAGATATTGGTAGGTTTGTTTTTCTTTCTTTCTTTTTTACCTCATGACCAATGATCATTAGTGTTATTTTCTTCTGTTAGGTTTTCTTCAGAACTCAGTTTTAGCAGGCAAACTGCAGTTATTGTAATGTATTTAACTACAAACCTGTTTTAAACAACTGACTTAATTTCTTTTTATGAAAACTATCAGGCTATTTGATATATTCTGCGTGTATGATCATGCTTCAGATGTCATACAGAAAGCTGGTAATAGCATACAACAACAAAACAAAAACTCTAGGCGAAAAATTGCAGAGTTGTATAATCAGAATATTTAATGTTTAGTGAACTGTTAGTTAAATTGTAAAACAGCACAAAACAATAAAATAACTATAAAAATTATACATGATTTTTTTTTTTAAAACTTAAGTGTGAATTTTTGTGAAGTCTTTGTTTTTGCAATATTTAGATATTATCCTTAATATGATTATATTTGTCATAAATGACTGTATTTGATGGCATTTATGATCTCTTATCCTTCACATACACTTCAAAAATTAGTTCAGAAAATATCTCCCAAGTCTTATACATGAAGTTTATATATATATATATATATATATATAATGAAGTAAATAAACTCTAAAATAGTTGTTTAAAATCATGTGTGTTAAAAAGTGCTCAATATCAAGTTAAAAAAAATCAAACCTGTACAGTAATTTAATATCCTATTATAATAAAAGTGTGAATGGAACACTACCATGGTTTTGACCACCGAGGTCTCATCAGATGGTTAACTCGGTGAGACGACACAGCATGAACTTAAATGCCTTAATGTGGCACTGGAAGTAATGAGGGGTGGGGGGAGAAGTGGTAAAAATAAAAAGTATACAATTGTTTTTCCAACTTCATTCAGGTTTGTATAATCCCAAAGTCAACTTCCTCATGTGCCTACATTTTGTCATGATTTCAGCCCTCTCAATCAACAACTCAGCACCACCCGTGTATGTTGCAATGGCCAACTTCTCCTGACACAGTTTACAGGAGTTGCTCTTCACTTTACAAGCTTTTACTTTTCTTAAAATACTCCATTTAATGACTTAGTTTCTCTCATTTTTTTCTCTAAAACTCCAATAATAATTTGCTAGTCTTGTATTGAACCTGTGTTTGGGTATTCTAGATGATGAGGTTTGATTAATACAACCTCTTTTTAAATTGGCCCTCAGTGCAACCAATGTATGCCTTTGCACAGCCATTTTCTACCTTGGCACAATATACTACCTTTTCTGCACAACATACACCATTTAAGGGACAGTTATTTTTTCTTCTGCAATTACAAAGGACCTTAGTTCCACTCCTCACATGTTCTTCAAGATTTGAATTTCTTTTGTTCAACATTTTAATAATGTTGCCTAGGTTACTAGTGCAACTGTAGCTCAACTTGACTGTGTTGCAATTAAATAATTTGTACAACCCAGACATTATTGAGAAGTGCTTATTTAAAAGGCTAAAAAATATTTTCCCTATATTAGTTCTTACTTGAATGTTGAAGTGGGCTGAATGAGATAACATTCTGGTGTGTGTGTGTATATATATATATATATATACACACACACACACGCAGTGCAATGGATATATTGTCATCTAAATTATGCAAAAATGAAAATAACACTGTCATCTCATTTTAACAGATATATTTACCAAAATTACATATAAATATCTTGAAATGCCAAAGAGTAAATTTATTCAATAAAATTGCCATTAGCTTCGACCACAGCCTACAGACAACTTCAGAATCTCCTGTAACTCTTTGAGATGATCTTGTTTAAGTTGGTGAATGCTGTCATAATCCTTGCCTTCAGTTCATCTTTGGTATTACAAGGAGTTTTAATAATCAAGGGGGTTGAAATCTGGGCAGTTTGGTGGCCAGATGTAAGGGATGATGTGGTTGCAGAAATTGCCTGACAGCCATGACTGGGTTCTCCCACCCTTGTAGCATGGTGCAGAGTCCTGTTGCTAGACATAGGGTCTTCCAGCAGCCACCCTCTTGACCCAGGGCAACACTACCTCCTCAACGCACTTTTTAAGTCTGAAGCCCTGAAGATGAATGGAGGCATAACATCACCATCACTAGTGATCACTCCAAATACCATGATGTTGACTTTATATATCATCCAAACTCTTTCTAAATCCTCTGTACTGTCCTCAGATTGACACCCAAACACTCTGGCATCTACACTGATACGAACAATTCAATCAGTACAGCATACCATTTCTAAATTACTTAATTGTGTCATGGTGGTCTTTTTCTCACAGTGCCTAACTGTCCCTACTATACTATGCAGTCAACAAAATCAAAAGCAAACAATGTGCATGCACAAAATTATAAAATAGTGACATTATTTACACTATTGTCCTCATCCTTGTTGCCATATTTATTACAATGTTTCAGCCATTGTACGCTCCAGCCTTCATCAGGTGGTTGGAATGTCGAACTGAACCTTTTATTTTGCTCACTGGGGTAGACTGTTCTAAATCCACATGCCATGTTTAATGGGTGTAAGTTATCAGTTATCTCCTGTTAATTCCCCTCTGCAGTTCTCCACTGCCTTAACCGGATATTGAACTCGCACTGTTTGGGTCCTGTCAACGCCTTTATCCACTGTGCATCTGTGTATGAATTTATGAGTATTATAAACCTAATGCCTCAGCAACCATTTTTACCAGATCTCATATTGCAATTTTTGTTGTTGTTATCACTTTTCTCTGGCACTCCTTATTACTGGTTCCCATATTGTATTCATTTCTATGCTTGGTCAGGAGATTTTTGTGGCCTAGCATATGCTGATTCCTTAAGTTTACAAATTTTCCAATGGTGTTCTTGTCTATGATCTCAACCTGATCCCACAGAGGGCTGTGATCTCCCTTTTCTCTCCATATGTGGTCAGCCATGCCTGATTTTTCCACTTTCTCTCGTGTTACAGCTTTCTAGTGTCCTTGAAGCCTTACATTAAGTGGGCAGCCTGTCTCCCCTTTGTTTCTTTCCACAGCTGCACGGGATAGTGTACACACAGTCTTTAGTCATGTTCTCCTCTGGGGGGGGTCTTACTCGGGAGAGATATCTGCACGTGGAACTAGAACAGTCTACCCCAGTGAGCAAAATAAAGGGTTCAGTTTGACATTCCATCTACCGGAAGAAGGTTGGAGCGTACAATGGCTGAAACGTTGTAATAAATATGCCGACAAAGATGAGGACAATAGTCTGAATAATGTAAACATGTACATAATACCTCATCTCAAAAATATAGACAGATACAAAATGGTGACAATTTATCCATCATTGTGTGTGTGTATATATATATATATATATATATATATATATATATAAAATTTTGGTTGTGGTTTGTTAATATACAATGAATATGTGGGGACCTGTCTTTAAGTTTAATTAGTGAAAAGTCAAGTTTTAAAATGTCTGTGTTGCTTGATAAAACACTTCAAACTGAATTAATTTTGCCATGTTCGTTCCTCATCCATATAAAATCAGACAACATTTCTTTTAATTTTTTCTCTCGAGACTTCTGGAATTCTTTAGAATGATAACAAAGCTTCAATTTTGGGGAGATGAAAAGTTGCTTCCCTTGGATTTTCATATTTGTGCTTATTTCTCTTGCTTTTTAAGTTCTTGTAATTTCTTTAATCTTTCTACAAATTCTTTTTTACTTTTTTTTATTTATTTTTTTAGCAAAAGCATTTAATATTTCTACTCAGGCTGCTCTGTCTTTGATTGATTTAATCTTTTTCTTTTTCTTTTTTTTTCTTTTTTTCAGTTTTTTGTAGTAGAGGGTATGGCATAAATAACTCGCACATAATGGTAAGACAGTGGTAAAGTCTTCATTTAGCTAATGTCTTGCCATTATGTGTTTGATATTTCTGCTTCACCCAGTATGAAACTTTGTGGTGCATTAAAAAAAAACATATTGAGCACTCTGAAATTCAGTTTAGCATACTATAAACTAGAAATGACATACCAGATTTCTGTGAGTTTAGTATGTTGTGTACAGCGTTGATCTTAAAAATGATCTACTTACCTAACACTAGAATTGACACATGGTTGTTAACTTCATTTTTACTTGAATGAATGAAGGAGACAAAAATGATTTTGATCTATTTCCCTTTTTTAGTTACTTCTCTGTAAATTAGATGAATGTATGACCAGTGAATGAACATAACATCTTCAGTCCACTTGTTTTTTATTTTAACCCACCTTTTGCTTTTAATTGTGCAAAGACAAAAGCTAAGAATTTTTGGTGGCTGCTTTTCTAATGTTTCTCTTTTTAATGTTTATTTTTGTTCTTTTTAACATTTCTTTCTTTTTTATTTTTGCTTTTTAATTTATTTTCTAAAAACTTTATTCACAAGTATATAAAAAGTATAAACTTATAAAAAAAAAAAAAAGAAATCTTAAGTTTTGGAAAATCTGCAAATTTCAAGGTAGGGTGTTTTGTGAATTCTGTTGTTTCTTTTGACCTATACTAATAATATTTATGTAACAGGAAGGATACATTTCTCTTTACTATGTTCCCCTACTTAAATTTTATTTTTAGTGTGGTTGTTCATTCCTTTTTGTTGAACATAATAAATTTATAACAACAACTAAAAGAAAAAATTTTGAAACTAAAGTTTAAGAATTTTTGAAAGGCTATTGCTTCAACATCACATTTAATGCAATATATGTACAATACTTATAAAATCAATTAACATCTTTCATACTGTTTTTAATGGCATGTAAGAACCTCCCCAGCATTTTTATTCCTCCACCAAAATGAAATGGCTAGAAAATATTTTACAGGTCTTAAATGCAAAATTAGTATCTGTTTACCCAGAAATATAGACTACAAATATATTTGTGCTTTGCCTAGATCATAATAGTGTAACGTGATAGTGGGGACTTATATACTAAGTTGCCACACCATTTTTAAACTTTAAAAAAAAAAAATGTCTTTTAGATAACATTAAATATTTTATATAATTAGGGGGTTTAGAAAACTTAGATCTAAGGGGAAAACTAACATTTTCTCCTATCATAAAAAGAGGGGGTTTATTTTTTAATTTGTTTTTTTAATGAAAGTAAAAGAAAACTAAAAAAAAAAAAACAATTCTTGTAAAAATTCATTATTCCGTGAAAATTATTTTTTTCTTCAGACAGTAATGTCCTTAATATATATTATTTATAAAAGCAATTAAAATCTTATCTAATTAAATAATTAGATAGTTTTATTGTAGTTTTTATTTTATGATTCGGAGCAGATTTTAGGGAATTTGGTAAAAGTTTGAAAAAAGGTAATTGATGATTTATATTCTCCAAGGAGTCCTGCTTTTAATTTAATAAAAAAAACATTTGGTTGGCAATTTTAATTTCTAGAACTTTCATGAAAGTAAGTGGGGGTTAACGGATGTAAAAAATAAAATTATATATTTTTACCAAGATTTTCTAAAAATAATAATTTAAAAAATAAATTCATTCATTTGTGAATAAGTCCTGAAAGTTTCATTAGAATCCAAAAATTATTTGATTTCTGCAAGAATTTTCAAATTAATGTGTTATTTTACTAGAAAACAGGTGTGAAAATTCCCTTTACCAGCTCTGTTACAATACATCGTTGACACATAAAAAAAAAAAAAAAAAAAAAAATTTTGAAAGTGTTAGAAAAGAGTAAAAAAATTTTTTTAAATATTTAGAAAATATTGTGTTTTTTTTTTTTTGTCTTAATAACAAATATTTTGACGATAAAACTTTGTTTATATTAAGTTTGGGGACTTTTTTCATCATTCTATGGATGGATGTTGTTCTTTTAGCGAAAAAAAAAAAAAAAAAAAAAAAGTAGAGATACCTAAAGAAAGTGTTGTGAAAATAAATCTCACAGAAACTTAGTTTATGATTGTTATTTAATAGCATGATAAACTTTTCCCAAATTGCAATTTTGTATATTTATGCAAAAGAAAGGCTGCTTAAATCACTTTTTATTAAAAATTAAATTAAAAGCAAAGAAATTACTGAAAGAAAAAAAAAAAGCTTATTTTCATAGATAAGACGCACGTAATTTTAGAGCAAAGAAAATGACCAAAACTTGACGAAGGAAGAGAAAAAAAAATGATTAAAACAATGGGACCTTTTGCTTATTTTGTGATTTGTAAGTTAATCATTACAAAAAAAAAATGTATTAATGAGGTAATTGGGGTAGAGACTTAAAAAAAAAAAAAAAAAAAAAAAAAAAAAAAACATAATTTCTACCATTTAAAACGGAATCTATTAAAAAATCAAAATATTAACTAATAGGAGTCAGGTCAATAATATGACCTAACACTTCCTAATGTGGACTCTGTACTTTTATGTTTTTTAGCCATACTAACTCAAGTTAGAAAAAACTAATAGATTTGATTACTAATGTACTTTTTTCTGATCTAAACCTGGTTAAATTCTTGCATGTGAAAATTTTAATCAGAAGTTTTAGATCTTGTGATATATAAAGTTTACTTATTTTAAACACCAAGTTAGTGGCACTATTGAAACATTTTCTATGATTCATAAACCTAAAGTTAAGTCTACACTGAAATGACTTGTTTAATGAAATGATTTACTGCATTCAAAATCTTAATACTATTTTTCTCCAAGCAAGACATTGGGTAAAATGTTTTCGGAATTTGAAGGGAAAAAAAATTAATTTCTTTTAGTTTCTTTTTTTTTTTTTTTCTTTTTTTTTTTCTTTTTTTTTTTTTTTTTTCTTTTTTTTGTTAATCATGTCATTGGATGTTAAAAGAAGTATCATGAATTAGAATAATTAGCTTTTGATGATATAAACTCATGCCCTTTACAAAAGAAATTTGGCAAAAACTATTTTATTCCAGTTTTATACTGTTGATTTTCACAACTGAAGACTGAATTAATAACCTTGTGATAAACACATAAAAAAAAAACAAAATGAAACTTGGAAAATAACCCGAAAAATTTTTTTTTTTTTTTTTTTTTTTTTTTACATGAAACAGATGTGCTTCTTCTTCCACACTTATTTTTTTTTCTTGCTTTAATGCTTGAAACAATTTTTTTAAATCTCTTGCATTTTAGGAGAAAAAAAAGACTACTGCTACTATTTCATTACATTTTTCCCCTATATGATTTATTTTTTGCTTTTTCAATATATTTTGTATAATTTTATATTTTTTTTCTTATGTAATTATCATTCTTTTTTAATTTTTTTTTTTTTTTTTTTTTTTTAATTACTGGTTCATACTATTAACAGGATAGATTGCTGGTTGTTGACCAAAATAAGTCTTGTATGAAGCACTTTGAGTAGAATGAATGAGTGCCTGTGTGTTCCTGCTCAAACAGCCTGTTGTCTTCTGAGTTTCTTTTGACCTTCTCATTTAAGTATGGCCCGGTATTATTTCCTTGACATCTTTCTAGCTATTGAAGAAAGCCACTGCCCGGAGGAGTGATGCCAGTCCTATAAAGGTTGGTTTCAGATATTTGCTTCTACCGTAGTGAACTGCCCAATACCAATTGTTATCCCACAAACCGCTTCTCTCTCTACTTTTTTTTTCTCTTCTTTCTTTTTTCTTTTTTTAAACTTACCACTTAGTCTACTTATGTTGTGACAATGGTTTCCAGTCTCTTACACATATCCTCACATGGATTCAATTCTTGAAAATCTCAATATTTCTCATCCTATTAGAACTTTGTTTTAGATAACTTGGGTATCATAACAGACTTTCTTCTGCTATCCCTTACCAATGATAGTTGAAGCTTGTGCCATTACATTTTGCTTTTTGTTTTTTTTAATCAAAATTTAATTTTTCTTTTAAACGTAATATAATTATTTTCTCTTTCTCTCCACCTTGTGGATAAGGAAGAAAAAATTCAAGCTTGTATGACAATATGCAAAATTTGATATGACTTTAATCTTGTATAATAGTTACTGCTTTCTAAATATAATGTATGGCTATGCAGGTAATGTAATGGTTAGTGACTAAGTGAAATCACCAATCCAAGTTCAAATTCTGGCCAAGTTCATTATGTCCACTTTGTATAAATACCTTTGGGAAAGGTATGAATGTTTCTCTCCCTTTCATGGGTTAAATAGCAGGGCTAATTAAGCTCTGTTGCCTTGAGGTGGCAGTCAATCTAGGAGAAGAAAAACTCTGAATTCAGAAAACAGCTTGAAGAAGGATTGGTCGTGTCAGGTTTTGACTCAGGTCACTACTGCTATGAGTGCAGTACACATGCTGCCCCTATGACCCTAATAGGTTACAAGAATCATGATAAAAGATAATGTCTGTGATAATGCTGATTTATAATTGCTCTAACCTATAAAATTTTGATTAACTTTTGTGATAAAAAATTGAGAGAAATAAAAATTAAATAAATAAATAATTATAAATGCAAAGAAATATTTTCAAAAACTGATTTGAGCCAGACAATTTTAACGTAGTGTGAAAGTAACTGCAAAGTTCTGTAAGCAGTCAGTATTTGATTAACAACATCAATTATGTTAATGTTTTTAATTTACACTATCACCAGAAAACTTTCTTATGCCCTTTGTGGCCAAATCAGTTTAAAGCACATTGGATCTAATGGTAGCTTCTACAAAGGGCGACACAGGATCAAATCTTACTGGAGGATACATCTTCTTTAATAAGATTTCTCAAATATTCCAGCATGCAGACGAAAATAACTAAATATACTGTTTAATAAATTAGCAGAATGTCTACTAAGATATGGGTATATCCACTAAAAATAATGCTTAAAGTGATAAAATCTGTCAGATTATTAAATAAAATTATGCTCCAATTATGTTCAGCTATGAAACTAAACACATGAACTTTGGAGAATCTGTGAGGATTTTCATTTATCAGGCTCTGTTCGGCCTTGCTTGATTGGCAATGTCCCCCTTCTTTCTTTTTTTTTTTTTTTTTTTTCAAATATTCAGGCAGTTAGACAAAAATAAGTAACCTGTTTTTAAAAAAATAATAAATAAATAAAAAATAAATGGCATGTCTACTCAAATATGGCTATCCATTAAAAATAACTTTTAAAGTCATAAAATATTGGCTTATATATATATATATATATATATATATCATAATGCTTATTGAAGATTGATTCAGTTTTGCAATGTTTCACTTTCCAAGACCTGAAAAGCGAATTATGAAACTCTGAGTCTTCAATGAGTTTCATTATTGCTGTAGATAGCTATTGAGCACTTTGCCAAAAATTTTTAACCTTGACATATATTAAATCATATAATTTTACATATATCAATAGGTGTTATTATATCACTACTCCTACTAAAGAAGATTGTGCATCCAGCAGGAATTGAACGTGTATCCCATTTTCTACCAAGGAAAATAACTTCTATAGCCGAAACATGTCATTACCAATTTGGCCACAGTAGTTACATTGATAGAGCAAGGGTTGAATTACCTATTTAAGGAAGCAATGCGGCCTCTGTGGCCATATTGGTAAAGGCACATTATGGCTATAAAGCCCAAATGGAAAAGGAGATATGGGTTCAATTCCTGTCAGAGGCACCATCTTTTAGTAAGACTCTTCAGTCTTGACTGTTTAAAAAAAAAAAAAAAAAGTGATAGCAACTCAAATACATGTACCCACTAAAAATAATGTTTATAATAATAAGATATATAAACATCAAAATTATAAAATATAAATACCTTAGCAACTTAAGTTTTGCCCTTGTCAGGATAGGCTATATTTTTAAAATTGCTAAACATTTTTTGTATTAGTTAGCATTGGCTGTTTAAAAAAAAGTATATGATTAAGAAAAAAAATCTTTGTGTTCAAGCATGATGTAAGTATATTTTACAAGCAAGTTATCAACATTACATTAGAGATGTACAAATCTGGTAATTATACGTTCACAAAATAAGACTTTTTCAAACCCTGTGCAAACACTTTCGTGCTTAAAAAGTCACTAAAGAATGTTACTAGCTTATTGTGTTTAAGAAAAAAACAAAAAAAAATCTAATGTTCATATTGATAGTTATGTTTTGTCCTAAAGAACAAAATGTGTCACTAGTAAACTTTTTCCACATTGTCATACAATTTCCCCAATACTGTTCTTGAAATAATAAAAAAAAAATATTGTCATCTCTCTCTCTCTCTCTCATATATATATATATTATATATATATACATACATACATACACACAGTTTAACTTTTGTACCTTCATGCCTGCAATAAAATGGTGTATCAAAAGAATTATTTTTCTCTTGGCACCACTATTATTTTAACTATCTTCACTCCTCACCAATGTTTATTTTTTTAAAAAGTGATGATTAGAATTTTAATTAAACCCAAAAATATGAAAGTGAATTTATACACTTTCTTTGTTCTTTGAGAATTTAAAACAAAAATATTAAACATTATTTATTAATTAGATTGTTTATTTACAAGAATAATTCTATATTTACATTTTTAAAATGCCAACCAACAATGCAATGTCTATCATTTTGCCCAATTTATAAAGAAATAAATATGAAAAAAAATTTTTTATTTTATAAATTTAGCAAAATTTACAAAATAATAAAAATGTGAACCAACTATTATAATGAAATCTCTGTTTACCATTTTTATAAAGTTTGAATTTATTGGCAATTTGCCAATGTTTTGCCAATCATTCTAAAAAACAGATAATTTACAAGCAAGTTATCAACATGGAAATAATTATTAGGTTGGTGCAAAAATAATGTCGTTTTCTCACATAGTAACATATGTGAGAAAACGACATTATTTTTGCACCAACCTAATACCAGAAGACTAATGCTAGTAATTAGAGATGTACAAATTCATTGAAAAATATTTTTATAAATTTTTGAATAAAAAGATTTCATTGAAAATTTATTTCTTTATAAAATTATAAAAAATTATAAAATGGTAAATAAATATCAAAATCTACTTGGTTCACATATTTTTATAATCTTGTAAATAAACATTTGCCGAGGGAGTTTCATAAGTTTAAAGTAATAGCAGTGTCAACAGAAAAACCACCCTGTGTTTTTTGCAGTCACAAAGTTTAAACTATAGTGTGTGCGTGTGTGTGTAAAGTGAGGGGGGGGATATAAACAAAAACTTTGGTTATAATTATAGGTTGAGAGAAGCATACTGAAGATGTGGGAAAGTTAAAATTGAAATTTACACTTTAAGTCTCTGATGTCCAATGTGTGTAGACAAAAATATTAGAGAAATATAAAGTTTTAAAGAGTTCTGATGGTATAAACATTTTATACTGCCATTTGCCTTTTCTTTGGTTATTGCCACTGCCCTAAAAAAGAAAAAGAAAGTCTTGTTGAGATACTCAAGGAACAGCACCATTCTTCTCACACTTGTTATTTTTATGCTTTTTTTATTCTTTGTTTGAAATATTTTTCAACATATTTTTCATAGATGATTTGTTTTACAATATTGTTTTTAAAATATTAAAGTCTTCAACTAACTGCACCATTTGACAATTACAGTTCTGCTTATTTTTTGTCTTATTTTCATCTTTTTTTTCATTTTTCAGAATGTTATTTTTATTTTAACATGAATTGAAATTTAAGAAGTCTGCATTAAATTATACTTCTGCACAAAGTCTTTTTAAAAATAATTTGTTTAATAATGTGCTTCCTTCTCCTTTATAAAAAGCAAAAATATTTTGCATATTCATTGTTTAACTTAAATATTACTAAATAATGAAGATGTTGACTTTCCACGCTACTTAAACAAAAGGTTAGGATGGAAATTCCCATCAATACAGAAAAATACACTCGAGATACTTATTTTTTTCTGAAAAACTGTTTTAAGAGATTTTATAAATTTCAACCAACAGTAATGCTAGCTGTTCAGTCATTGAATGTCGAATGCTTCCTGCATGGAAACTGTTAATCTCACCATTACCAAAAACAATGGAAATAAAACCTTGGCATGATGACTTTTGTCATTGTACTTCTGAATTATTGTTTACTACATTATTCATAAAGAACCGACTTTAATGTCGGAAAGAAAAAAAAAATTCTCATTTTTCAAAATCTAACCAAAACTATTCTGACAAACACAGAATTGAAATTTGGAGATTTTGTCATAAATTACTATTATAAGTTAATAGAAAACTTGTAAGGTTAATACTGAATATATTTGACAAAATCATTGTTTTATATTTACTAAACCAAAGACAGAAAAAAACATTCTTGAATTTCAACTCTCTTAATTTCTCATTTTTAAATTTTATAATTTGAAAACTGAATCATTGATTAGTGATAGAAATTATAATAGGAATTATTTTTTATTAATTCTGTTCAATGATCACATTCACATATCCTGTATTATACTTGGCTAAATTAACTGAAGAAAATTGATTTCCAAAAATGTTAAATTGCTTACTCTTCTATTAATATATTGTACCAACTATATAAACTTCTATGGAATTATTTTTTAATTCATTCCATTACAAGCAAAGTTAGGCTTATGGCCATATCATGTCGAAACACCGGTTTTCCTACAATCACCGAAGTTAAGCAACATTGAATCTGGTCAGTATCTAGATAGGTGACCACTTTGAAATACCAGGTGCTGTAAGCTTGGATGTGCGGGTGGTGTAATGGATAAGTTTTGAATTGAAAATTGGAGTGTCAAGTTCCATTTCCAGTTATATTCACTTACACACAAATACCCTTAGGAAAAGTATGAATCTCTCTTTTCCTCACAGCTATGGATTAATTAGTAATACTTGTATCAGTAAATCATTATCTCAAAAAATTCTTATCTAAAAATATTTTCTGGCTTTAAATAACCTGTAGAAGTTGATAACCCATAAAATTAACAAATCAGTCAATTATGAGCAAAGTTAATATAAAAAAAAATTTCTAATTTTTTTATATATATATATATATATATATATATATATATATATATTGGGATTAATTTATTTCATGTTGATACAAATAATTGGTATTTTACTATTTATAAAAATAATCCTTATGTTGTGATTATAATACCAAATTTATTTACTGCATTTGTTTAGTGGAATGGCTACCAAAGCTGTCAGTAATGTTACCTAACATTGAAATTAGAAGATTGTCTAAATATTTTATAATTCTTGCATCTTTTTTCTATTTTAAAATATCTGACCACTTGTAGAAAATTTTAAGACCCTTTTTAATAGGTTTGATTTATTTATTTTTTTATTTTTTTTTTTAATATTTTTTCATGGCTATTTTTCTGTGGAGAGTAAGTATTAAAATCAGTGTGTTATGGTAAAGTTAGCAAATGAAACCTGTTGTCAAATATATCATTAAAAATTGTTCAGAATTAAAAATCTTTAAGTGTCTAAGCAAAATGATTAAAATTGAAAATTTGGATCAGTTTATTTGACAGAACGTAAACAGAACTGTAATAATTTTATTTTTATTTTGCATTTTTATTTAAAATTTCATTCTTTGTTCTGATCTTTGTCAGCCAAACTGTACTATTCTGTACTTTCTTTACTAAAAGCTGATCATTGTGAGAGATTGGTATGCCTTATTAAAACACACACACACACACACACACACACATGCATATATATATATATATATATATATATATATATATATATGTAGCTATTCTTACCATGATGCTTGTCTCTGGTTATATTTTATTTTCTCTATAGTTTTATTTTATACAAATACTTTTTTCTATAAATTTCATCTTAATCAACTGGAGTACAATTCCTGTGACAGGAATATACTGCTCATCTTCAAGTGTCTAAAATTCCATGATGTAACCTGAACCTTATATTCATTCAGCTGCATTTGGACCAGGAATTCCTCTATTAGTAAAGTATTTGAACATACAGTCTGGGAGCCATTCAGTCTTGGCTGAGCAACAGATGTTTGGTTCTATTCTCATTGCCACTATAAGATCAAGTTTTGAGTTTAATTCCACTTTGTTCTTATAGTAGCACATTTAATTTGATAAATGAATAATATTGTTGAAAGCTTTAAAAAGATTAACACATAACAATGTAATTTCCTTGTATCTTCAGTTATAGAAATAATGTAACCTAATCTTAATAAACCACAAGAAGAATATCAGATTCTCCAATATTTTTTGTTCTGTCTATTTACACATGATTGTTTCTTTCTCTCAATCTCCAAGGAATATCATATACCATTATTATATGATTTGCTATTTGGACCAGCATGCTTGGTGTTATAGTCACAATATTTTGACCATTGTACTCTTCTGTCTTCATATTTGGTATGAATCCACTAACTTGAAGTATCTAATTCTTCAACACAATCAGACCCAAAGATTGAATTCACATTTGCCAAGAAACCCAATATGTATTAACCAGCACTTTAATCTCATAGATGTGTCCATGGGTCACATACTCTGGTTTAGTGGAAGAAACAGACAAGCAACACAAAGGTGACTATCAACTGATATGAATATCCCCTAAGCATGGAAAGTTGAACAAGAACAATTTACCCTCATGGTAATGGTTCAATTCAAAATTCAAAGGTTATCAAGTACAAAGACTGATGCTCTGAAGAAAGCCAGAGATTGCAATGTTCAAAACATGATTATAACAAATAAGGTTAGCATGCTTATCCAAATGGCAAAATATATAATAGTTCCTTATCAAAAAAATTGCCAGTGATATTATTTTTCAAGTGTTCTCTCTTATCATATTTAAGCAGTAATTTGCTATTGTGTACTGCCAATAATTATTGCCTTTTCTAAAGGAACACAACTTTGTGTTATACTTTTCAATTATTTATTTATTGGAATTGAAATACAGACTTTATAGATTCTCTTTTGCTTAAGCCATGGCAATTCAATATTAAGAATTTAATAAGTATTAAATATGTTTCTACAAAAGACTAATATTGACATCCCAGACAATAACTTAGAAGGTTTAACCTATTTGCTTATAAGATAAAAAAAAAAGACAGCTGGTCTACAAATGTTGCCAAAGTATAAAAAAAAAACTCTATCTGGCCCTTTAGGAAAAGAAGCAAAAAAACAGCATTGGATTACTATTGAAACAAATCTCCATTGAAGAAATCTATCATTCAAAATAGAAACTGACACTGACTTGTATGCTTTATCATGTGAGAAGATCTATTATTACATTGGATACCAAAAATCCTTTGAAGAATCTGATATTTAGTATGTGGTAAATAATATTTACTTTGAACATA
Organism: Acanthosepion lycidas; assembly: GCA_963932145.1. Taxonomy (NCBI): domain Eukaryota; kingdom Metazoa; phylum Mollusca; class Cephalopoda; order Sepiida; family Sepiidae; genus Acanthosepion; species Acanthosepion lycidas. The sequence goes on along the minus strand of OZ010596.1, from coordinate 57,469,154 downwards.
ATTATGCTATGTGCATACTACAAAAACCTGACCTACTAGAACAATTCTGAATATAGTTTGGGAATTGGCGCATTTGATTTAATAGATTATAGCATCATTTTCCTGGCTATCAGATAATTCTTTTTTGTTGCTTAATGTAATTAATATGAGACAGTCTTGGCAATCATGTACCTGTGCATAACACAAAATCCTGATATATTAGAGCAATTCTGAATACAAATTCATAATTAACATAGTGAATTTAGTCATATGCATTTTTTTTTTTTTATCCCAGTAGCAAAATCTTTTGTTTCCCAGTGTTGTTTATAACAAAAAGAGAAATATCAGAAAACAGGGACTTGAAATGACCTTTTTTTTTTTTTTATAAACATTTCTTAAGTTAATGGAGAAAATCTTTTCTTAAGTTAATGGAGAAAATCTTTTCTTAAGTTAATGGAGAAAATCTTTTCTTAAGTTAATGGAGAAAATCTTTTCTTAAGTTAATGGAGAAAATCTTTTCTTAAGTTAATGGAGAAAATCTTTTCTTAAGTTAATGGAGAAAATCTTTTCTTAAGTTAATGGAGAAAATCTTTTCTTAAGTTAATGGAGAAAATCTTTTCTTAAGTTAATGGAGAAAATCTTTTCTTAAGTTAATGGAGAAAATCTTTTCTTAAGTTAATGGAGAAAATCTTTTCTTAAGTTAATGGAGAAAATCTTTTCTTAAGTTAATGGAGAAAATCTTTTCTTAAGTTAATGGAGAAAATCTTTTCTTAAGTTAATGGAGAAAATCTTTTCTTAAGTTAATGGAGAAAATCTTTTCTTAAGTTAATGGAGAAAATCTTTTCTTAAGTTAATGGAGAAAATCTTTTCTTAAGTTAATGGAGAAAATCTTTTCTTAAGTTAATGGAGAAAATCTTTTCTTAAGTTAATGGAGAAAATCTTTTCTTAAGTTAATGGAGAAAATCTTTTCTTAAGTTAATGGAGAAAATCTTTTCTTAAGTTAATGGAGAAAATCTTTTCTTAAGTTAATGGAGAAAATCTTTTCTTAAGTTAATGGAGAAAATCTTTTCTTAAGTTAATGGAGAAAATCTTTTCTTAAGTTAATGGAGAAAATCTTTTCTTAAGTTAATGGAGAAAATCTTTTCTTAAGTTAATGGAGAAAATCTTTTCTTAAGTTAATGGAGAAAATCTTTTCTTAAGTTAATGGAGAAAATCTTTTCTTAAGTTAATGGAGAAAATCTTTTCTTAAGTTAATGGAGAAAATCTTTTCTTAAGTTAATGGAGAAAATCTTTTCTTAAGTTAATGGAGAAAATCTTTTCTTAAGTTAATGGAGAAAATCTTTTCTTAAGTTAATGGAGAAAATCTTTTCTTAAGTTAATGGAGAAAATCTTTTCTTAAGTTAATGGAGAAAATCTTTTCTTAAGTTAATGGAGAAAATCTTTTCTTAAGTTAATGGAGAAAATCTTTTCTTAAGTTAATGGAGAAAATCTTTTCTTAAGTTAATGGAGAAAATCTTTTCTTAAGTTAATGGAGAAAATCTTTTCTTAAGTTAATGGAGAAAATCTTTTCTTAAGTTAATGGAGAAAATCTTTTCTTAAGTTAATGGAGAAAATCTTTTCTTAAGTTAATGGAGAAAATCTTTTCTTAAGTTAATGGAGAAAATCTTTTCTTAAGTTAATGGAGAAAATCTTTTCCTATTTTGTTACATAGAAAAACATCAAACAATATCATAGGATAAGATTAATTATTAGCCAAATTATAAAGGAGGAAAACAAAAACAAAATATTTAGATATAATCACGATTTTTATGTTAATCATCAGATTCACTATTTACACGAGAACTATTGTCCTCATCTCTATCACATTTAGGTCGCCATGTCTCCCAGCCGTTATCAGGTGCTTGTTGATCTGGGTAAACTACAAGGAATTCTGAACTGAACTCTTTATTTAATCAACAGGTGTAGGTTGTTCTCATTCCACTGCCCATGTCTACGGATATCTTATCTTGTTTTTGTTTTTTAGTACTGCCCTGTTATTGCTCACCCTGTTTCCGCTGAGTCCAAGTACACACTGCCCAGCCAAGGGCTTGAACTCACAAATACTAGGTGACCAAATTCATGAATTAACACTTTAATCTAGGGACCTCCACAAAAAATGCGATACCTAAGGTTTAAAATGAATTTTTATTAAATTTAATATTTCTAATAGTCAAAATACTTTGCTGTATTTTAAAAACTAATTTAAATTGGCTACAAGGATTTTTTTTTTTTTTTTTGTGTGCTAAAATAGCCGATTAGCACACTTTTTCTAGTCATCTTTCATCACAATGTAATTCTTTTTATTAAAAAGTCTTCTAAAAATACGATACTTTTCTGAAACTTTATTTGAGGAATACTGTGATTTAAAGTATAATTAATTTGATTTGAAACTAATATTATTTACTAAGTTTTTTTTTTTATATATATATATATATATATAATTTTTAAGTACTCCATAATCTTAAAAATTTGGAAAAATATTCTCCATAATCTAATGTTTTACTGAATTTTAGAAATATTCACTTTAAATTTGCTGTAGTTATTCCTCCTATCTGATGACGCCATGTATAGTCGCCCATACTTACAAAAATCGGCACGTTTATACACAAAAAATATTTTTAAATATATTGGTGTTTGATAATTTGTATTAAGCTTTTCCATTTATGATCAGTAAATATAGTTTTAACTTAATATCATCTAAAAGGCTGAAATTTATACAGAATTTTAAGATCTAAAATTTAATAAATTTTTCTAATTAAAATTTTGAAAAAATGAAAACAATTCTTTTAAAAATTAATTATTCAACGAAAAAATTTATTTTAAAACAATAGGGTCCTTGATATATCTTATTTATAAAACAATTAAAAGCTTTTCTAATTAAATCGTGTTTCTGTTTGACAAAAACAAATTGCTGATTTAAATTCTCCAAGGAAATCTGCTTTTAACTAACATAAATATAGGTACCTCCACGAAATCGCTAAAAAATAGAGCATAGTCTGATGAAAAAGATGCCAAACTTTATGAAAACAAAATTTTATGAAGAGGATAGACCAAATTTTTTTTTTTATTATTTTTTTTTAAATATTTCCATCTTTTTAGAATATTCTAAATTTTCATTTAAAAACCTTGTTTCTCTTTGTTGCAACAAGGGGTAGTAAATAACATAGATAATTTTTAGCACATTTTTTTTTTTTTGTATTACACACATTAATTTGGAAAATCTTGCAAAAATGAAAATAATTGTCAGATGTTAATGAAACTTTCAGAAACTATTCACTGAATATCGAAATTATTATAAATATGTTTTTTTTTTATTAAAGTCAGGGCAGAAATATTTTTTTTATATTTATTAACACCCCCATAACTAATTTTATGAAAAACTCTAGAAATTCGAGCCCATCAACCTTAGTGATTACAATAGTTAAAAGCACAAGGCTTTGAAGAATGCAAATCATGTTTTTTTTTTTTTTTTTAATTGGAGCCAACGTACCTGAAAATCAGCTCTGAATTGTAACATACAAAACTCAATAAAACAAATATATTATTTAATTTCAAATGCTTTTATTTGTTTTTAGTTTTTATGAATATGGACAATATTTTCTGAAAGCAAAAAATTTTTTCAATGAAAATTGAATTTTTAATACAATTATTTGTTATTTCTTTAATTATAATAGATATTTGCATTAAGTTTTTAAAAATATAAAATTAGTTAAAAGCACCATCAACCTTTCAAAGTGTCCATATGAGATTGTCATTGTCTAGCGCTTTGAAAATTGTATCGTTTGGACCAATCAGAAGAGCCATGGTAATTAAAAAATGTAATTTTTGTGCTTATAATCGGGCTGTAATTATAAAGTATGGAAGACCAACCAGAATACAATTTAGTTGCATTATTTGAGTTTGGCATTGTTCTCCGCTGTTAAGGCCTTTACTTTTGCGAAACACGTATGGAGAAGTTAATTTGATTTTTCAATTTCAACTGAGAAGGGTACCTATAAGTATCAGTATCATCTTATGAAATTTAACTACTGCTAAACTTTAATTTATATGATCTTATTTTTATATTAATCTTGGTTATGACATTTTTCCATAAATGAAATATCAAAATTAATAATAAAATGAATGGAAATACAAATAACACATTAAAATGTAATAAATGTACATAAAATTATAGTATTTTATGTACACTTCTGATAAAATTTCATAAGAAAGGTACCTATAAATTAATTAGATACCTTTTTCTTATGAAATTTAATCTCACACTTAAGTCATATTTTTCAATTTCTTTATATTTTCCATAAAGCATCGTAAACGTAAAGATGAAAGCTAAGTACAAAAAAAAAAAAAAAATGAAAAATTAGAGCGCTGAAAGTTTTCCTTAAAAGTAACGAGGTAAATAATTTGTTCACTTAAATCTAAATAATTTCACTTCCTTCCATCCGTAGAAAGAATTATCCTCCCGTAAGTTATCTAAACGTCATGAATGTGTCTTTCGTCACTTGTCAAGCGACGCGAAAGGTTATGACCTGCTTTGTTTTATTTTCAAGTTACATTTTTTTGGCGCAGAAGCTAAGCTAAGTTAAGCTTGGTTCAAAATATTTAAATAAACATTATAATTTCTGATTTTATTAAAATCAGTTTTGAAAAAATAATTGATTTTTAAAAGAATATCAAAGTCAGATTTTCATCTTTTTTATCAAATGATTGAAAATGATTGATTATCTGTCCTCTTTTTTTTTTTTTTTTTTTTTTTTTTTTTTTTTTTTTTTTTGACAAAAAAAAGATTTTTAACAAAAATTTTGGACATGCTAGAAACGATTAAAAAATGTAAAAAAATACCCCAAAAATACTTTGATCTTTCCTCTTTAATAATAATATGAACATTAGACGATAAAAACTTGTTTTCGTCAAGTTCGGCGTCTTTTTCATCATGCTATCTGTGTTTGTTTACATTTTCGTGGAGGTACCTATATAAATATGACATTCCTGAAATTTTAATTACTTGAAATTTCATAAAAATATATATTTTTACCAAGATGTTCTAAAACAAAATATATTTGAAAAATAATTTCATTCATTTGTGAAGTCATGAAAATTTAATTAAAATCCAACAATTTAATTTTTGCAAGAATCTTCAAAGAAATGTGTTTTTAGCACAAAAAAGATGCTAAAAATCCCTATACTAATCTTTGGCCCCACTCACTGATGCAAGTAAATTGAGATTTTTTACCAAAATTTCATAAATGCTAGAAAGGATTAAAAATTTAACAAAATAATAAAAAAAAAAAAAAAATAAAATAAAAAAATTACTTTGGTCCTTCCTCTTAATAACATAAAAATTTTAATGATAAAAATTTGTTTTTATCAAGTTTGGGGATCTTTTCATTATGGTATTTTTTTTCTTCTCTATCTCCACTTTTTTTTTTTTTTTTTTTTTTTTTTTTTTTAACTTTAATCCATTGTCTGTGGGAACAACCTACCTCTGTAGATTAAATAAAGAGTCCAGTTTGGTATTCCCTGTAGGTTAATTGGATCGACATACATCTGATGATGGCTAGCGAGCAATAATAGCCAAAACGTTACAAAAACAAATATGAGAACAATAATTCACATGTAAAGAGTGTAAATAATAACATCTCATCCCAGAAATTCAGAATTAGAGAGTTAAACAATGTGTCTTGTACTGAAACAGTAGCCAAAGGAGAATATGAAATGTCATAAATCGAGCAATATCCAAGTCACTTCACTTCTCTACTTCCATATTAAAGAAAAATGAAGTTTTCAAGACTTCAAAAGACAAGTATTACAGTCAGAACACCTACCTACTAATAAGAGTTGTTAGAACAAATTTAGTTAGGGATTGGGTGGGATTCCCCCACCCCCAAAAAGACCAAATAATAGTCATTGTTCTTTATGGACTACTGTGTGCCTTTCCTTTAATAGCCGAACCTATGTATGTTGCTTCAGGATAGTATCTTTTTCTATACAAAATTATATCAAGGTGCAATTGGATATTGTTTTGAGTCATTTTTGGTGGTGGTTTTTGTTGCTGCAACTGATACTGCCTTTTTCTTTTTTTTTTTTTTTTCCTTTTTTTTTCTTTTTTTTTTTTCTTTTTTTTTTTCTTTCTTCAGCAGGGTGTCAATGTAGAATAGAACAAATTTGCTTTTAATTAGTTCTGCTGGTCAGGGAATGCAAATGTTGGGTTTGAAATTTGATGCAATCTGAAATTTTCTAAAAGATGCATTAGACTTTTTTATTTTATTTTTGTTTGTTTGTTTTTTTGTTATAATTGTTTCTTTCTGAGTAACCCGATACAAATTAATTTCCTCTTTATAGACGTTTACCAAGAAGCTTGACCAGACTGTACACTCAGCTTAAAGTATATGACATTTAATCAGCACGCTTTTGGATTCTTGTGTACAGTAAAGAACTATTTGTGAAAGTAAAGATCTGTATTTTTAAAGATGAGTGTACAGTACAGCCATTCTTCTTAAATGTTTAAAATCTGCATTGCATGATCACAAAGAAGAAACATTTCTATAAATATCAAGAACTTATTTGCTTGAAAGAAACCAAAAACTTTTAAAATCCTTTTTGTTTTTTTATTTATTTTTTGTTTTTTTATTTAATGGAATTCTGCATATATGACTGTGTGAATTTTAGTTATAGGTAAGTAAAGTTTATCTTTGGGCAATTTATCTTAAACATTCTTTAGGCAATTTCATTCACCAAGGAAAGCGTTTGTCCTACCATTGCAATTTACTCCAATTGCCAAATAAGAGTATTTAAATTTCAGGGTTGTGTTGTCACATCCTACTATAGCAACAACAAAAACAGCCTTGACTTAAATAAAGATTAAGACTGCAGTTTGCATTTGAGGAGCCACCATATATAGTGGAAGAAGAAATAATACTTATGAATAATGTAGAGTGCTAAAGGGCAAGAAAAGTACTTGCATGTATCCCTGTCTAGTCTTTTATATATATATATATATATATATATATATATATATATATAATATAAAATGATAAAATAAGAAAACACCTTAAAAATCCATATTAGTTATGGTTTGATGGGTAAATTGTCACTATTTTATATTTTTGATTTTATCAACTGCACAGTATAGTAGGGTCAGTTGGGCAGTGTCTGTGAGGAAAAGAGCACCATGAAGCTATTCACTCTGCCAGAAACTTAGAAATAGCATACTGTAATGCTTGACATTTGTGCTGGAAGCTCCAATATAACCATTTCAGTGTTTGGATGTCAATCTGAGAACAGTGCAAAGGATTCAGAAACAGTTGGATGAGTCTAATAGTGATTACAAAGGTGTTTGGAGCCATCACTAGTGATTGCGACATTATACCTCCATTCATCTTCCCACAGGGCCTCAGACTCAACACGGAGGCCTACATCAAATGCATTGAGGAGGTAGTGCTGCCCTTGATCAAGAGGGTGGCTGTTAGAAGACCCTATGTTTGGCAACAGGACTCTGCAACATGCCACACAATCAGGAGAACCCAGTGATGGCTGTCAGACAATTTCTGCACAAAGATTAACTGAAGGCAAAGCTTATGGCAGTATTCACCAACTTAAACAAGGAAACTGTCTAAAAGAAGAGTTACACAAAATTACAAAGTCATGTGGAGGATTGGTTGAAGCCAATCGGGATTTTATTGAATGAATTTATTCTTTATTTTTTCAAGATATTTTTGTGTTATTTTGGTAAATATATCTGTTAAAATGTCAAATGTTATTTTCATTTTTGCGTAATTTACACAATAATTTATCTATCGCACTGTGGGTGTTTATTTATTTATTTATTTACTTATATATACACGCACACACAATTATTTCTCAATACTTGTGCAAAGGGTCATTCCATGTCAATTAACCAGGGCATTACACCCACCGACACCGAATTACTTGAAATTTGGCACAAATGTTCTCCTTCTTGAGTTAGGAAAGGGTGCCAAATTATTTTGTGCTAGACTTTACCATTCCAATTTTAAGAGGGGGTGTATAATTTTCCTATTTTGCCTCTAAATTAAGGCCACACAACGTCGTCGAATTTCAGTGTTTTTTAAAAATTAAAGAAAAATACTTCTATACCATCAATATTTATGAAATTTGGTATGTAGAGCAAATAAGAAGTGCAGGATCCAAATATTTAATTCTTTCAAGCCTAAACTTGATAGAAAATTTTATTTTGCTCATCCTAATACATGACCCCAAATCAACAACTTTTCACCTATGTAACTTACGGTCAGTCTATCAAAAATACGTCCTCTTCAATTTTCATAATATTTTTTGCCTAACATCTACAATGCCTGCTTAAGTTCACCAAAAAATTTTGTGAGAGTTTTATGTCTACTTTAGAAGATATGACCCTGCCAAGTTTAGAGTTTTTTTTCCTACGTATATGCAGGATTTCCAAGAAAGATTATAATTAAAGACAATCATCCTAATGCTCCATGACCTCTAAAATGTTGATATTGTGCTAAGTAACTTCTTAAACTATTCAATAAGATTGTTTTTATTAATTTAAAAAAAAAATTATTTAAATATATTTTACAGATATTACTTTTTGTACAGATAAGATTGTTTTTTAAAAAGCAGTAAACATTGCTTCATGTATGATAATCAACAGTGCATAGAAAATTTCTAAATGGCACTTAAATAATTTTGAAAAATTATTTAAAAAATGAAAATTTAAAAGTAATGAAAGCATTTACTTCAGCTATATAAATATGTTAAGTGCCAACTACAAAATTTTTTGGTGAACTTGAGAAGGCATTGTAGATGTTAGGCAAAAAATATGAAAATTGAAGAGGACGTATTTTTGATAGACTGACCATAAGCTACATAGGTGAAAAGTTGTTGATTTGGGGTCATGTATTAGGATGAGCAAAATAAAATTTTCTAACAAGTGTAGGCTTGAAATAGTTAAATATTTGGATTCTACACTTCTTATTTGCCCTACATACCAAATTTCAGAAATATTGAAGGTATGCAAGTATTTTTCTTTAATCTTTAAAAAACACTGAAATTTGGTGACGTTGCACGACCTTAATTTAGAGGCAAAATAGGAAAATTATACACCCCCCCCCCTTAAAATTGGAACGGTAAAGCCTAGCACAAAATAATTTGGCACACTTTCCTAACTCATGAAGGGGAACATTTGTGCCAAATTTCAAGTAATTCGGTGTTGGTGGGTGCAGATTTCAACTTTTTGCTGGTGTTTTGACATGGAATGACCCCAAAGAATTTCTTTCCTAGAATATTCATGTAAATGATTGTTTTTCCTGCAATCTGTTTCAAATGATTGAAGAAGGACTTTACATATCCTTGTTAAATATTCTTTACTTACAATAAAACCTACCTGGATTTTTTTTTTTTTTTTTAAGTGTATTGCAGAAGATCTTTTGGTGAGAATTACAAAAAGGTTTTATTTCCATTTTAATGTCATTAAAAAAATGTCATTGTTTCCATATCAACTTGTCTTTTGAGAAATTAGCTTAGACATTTTAAATTGAATAATAATTTTTAAAGGCTTCTTGAAATAACCACACATACATGAACATTATTATCATAATTATTATTATTATTATTATTATTATTAAATGTAGTTAAATGGAATATCCCAAAGATAAACTTAGCCAATAAAGGTATAATATTTATATGCGATTTACTTGGTCACACTTAAAGAAACGTTCACATATAAGCATTTTTTTTTATTTTAACCAATAGGATTTTATTGATGTTTTTTATTTTTTGCTGTTTTATTTTCTTTCTTTTTTGACTTTTTTTTTTTTTTTTTTTTTTTTTTTGACTTGTTCTGTATCCCATTTCTCAAAAGCAGCCAAGATGATTCAATAATGAATTCTAATTAAAATTTCTAAACCAAAACTTTCTAGAAAACTAAATCCTACAACTAAGAAATAAAATTTCTGATTTGTGCTGATTTTCTACTGTTGGTATTTTTAACTAAATTATTTTTTGAAACAGATGATCTCTCTATTATATTAGAATATTAAATAAACTCTTGATTTAATAATGCTACTTTAAATTCATTTATTTAAATGCATAACTTCTTAAGCATTAATGTTCAATCCTTCTATTCTTTAGATTTTGTTTTAATAGTTACTAGAAAAAGACTAAGTAAATTTCTGGATTACTAGTCAGGAATTTTTTTTTTTACATACAACTGGAAGTCAGATAACAGTTTTTATATCTAATAAGCTTGAAATAAATAAGGAGGAAATTAATGAAAAGTACATTTGTTTTATTCTGCCTGATCTGTATTAGTGTGACAAAAATAAAGTTTATAGAAAAGAAACCCATTCACTTTTTTTTTTTTTTTTTTTTTTTTTTTTTTTCAATTTATTAAAGTAATGGAGCCTGGCATTCTTTACTTAAGGCCAAGTCATATTGCAACTCATGCCCAAACCTGGATGCCTATCTTGAATCTCATCGTTCTACTGGTAGTGAAGATTTTTTTTTTTTATTTCAATTTGGGTTTGCAGTAGTTTACTTTGTTAAAAAAAAAAAAAGAGATTAAGAGCATAATTAATTCACTTCAAAGTTAATCCTCTTTATCTTGATATATTTTTTCTTTATTAAGGTTTTATTATAAATCATATATAATTTTGCTCCATCTGTTACCATTCCATAAACCAAAATGTATAAAATGTTCTAGGCATTTTAATCTTTATCCACATTAAAACTGTTTTAATGAAACAAAAACTATATCAAGACTATGATGGTTGGTTGGTTTTTATGGCATATCAACCACTGTAGATCATTTAATGCCAAATTAAGTTTATATATATATATATATATATATATATATATATATATATATATATATACAGTACAACTAAACGTATAGCTGGCAACATCATTGTTTAAAAAAAAACGCATAGCTGGCAACATTATTGTTTCCCAAAAAAACGTATAGCTGGCAACATTATTTTTCTGAAAACACCATCTGAGGCCTTCCTTTCTGTTGGACATAGTTTAACGTCATACCCAGGACATGGGTGAGATCTGGAAAAACTAGGAGTTCACTATTTGCCCATAGCTGGGACCCTAACAGGTGCTACCACCCCAGGTCAAGGTGGACCTGGGAACACCAGCAATTAAGATGTGGTTCCACGCTCCTCAAAACCTCCTGATTAGAGGCCTTAAAGCTGGATGTAGTTTATCATCTTACCCAGGACGCAGATGTAGTTAACGTCCTACCCAGGACGTTCAAAACTATGAATTCTGGAACAAAAATGACATGAATCAAAATAAACATTAACTTTTTTTTATTTTACTTGTTTAGAAATAAAGTAACTATTGTTATGCTGACTTAGTATATTTTTGCTAAAATAAAATATTTTATGATTATGGAAATAGAAAAAAAATTGACACTTAAAAATGCATGGTTTAGTGGCAGGGTTATGGTTAATGTTTTGCACATCTCATTTACAATATCTAATTTACATACAGATTACATTTATTGAATTTAATTATGACATTAACATTGTATAATGTTCATAAAATAGGAGCAAACCTGATATTTTCTACTAAAAAATTAATAAAAAATCATTTGTTTTTAATGCTAAATTAAAATTTCAACACTCATTTTTTTATTTTTTTTTTTTTTTTAAATACTAAAGTATTTAAAAAGAAAAACACCAATTAGTCATAAAAAATTAAATTTATCAATATCAGTAGCAATATCATAGTGAAAAATGTAACAACATTTTTAAATAAATTTTGCTGTGTAAAAACAGAATCAGTTTTCAGAAAAGTCTATTAAAAATTAAACATTAAAATGAACTTTCTTGTGAGATTTTGTGACATTTATAATAAAAGCTAGATAAAAATATGATTAATAAATTATTTCTTTAAATCGAGTAAAATTAAAATGTTACATTTCAGTATCAGAAGTGTGATAAAAATTCATACTGTTTTTTATTCATCAGAAACAAATCCAGATTATGCCCATATTGGGTAAGATGTTAATCTACATCCATATCCTGAGTAAGGCGATAAATTACATCTGTGTTCTAGGTAAGACAATAAACTATATCTAGCAGCAAGGGGTCTGATCAGGAGGTTTTGAGGAACATAGAACCACCTCTTAATTGCTGGTGTTCCCGGGTCCGCCCTGGCCTATGGCGGTAACACCTGTTAGGGTCCCAACTATGAGTAAATAGTGAACCCCCAAACGGAGGTCAAAGCACTATGAAAGTGTAAAAATAGGTTTTAATACCAGCAATACATTTTTGAAAAAGAAAAAATATTACCAACAATAAAAATCTTGTCAACATTAAATAACCCATTGAGGTCGATATGCCACAAACCAAACTAGATTATGCAAAAATGAAGTTAAACTGTAGTGTATTTGCTTTTATAAATAAAAATTTCATACGGGTTAATATTAAATTAACTTTAAATGAAACACATTAGATTAACTTCCAAGTAACAAAACCAAGTTTTCTAAATTACATTTTTTGCCTTTCACATAAAAATCTTTGTTTTTTTTTGTTTTTTTTTTTTGCAATGAAAACAAAATAATATATCAAGTGTGAAGAAAATAAATCTTATACTTCAATTAAATAAGCTAAAGTTATTCCATGTGTAAAAAGCAAGAATTTCTTAGGCCAGCAAACTACTTCAAACCTAAACTAAAAATCTGTTCACCCAGTGAAATTGTTTGACTCATATAGAAATCTTCAATCTGAGTGTTTATCTTTCTATGTGAGGGGGGAAAAAATTATTTGTAATAAAGTCAAATTTCATAAAACACAAAACCTAGTCATTTCTAAATAACATAAATATCCTTGCATTTATTTTGTATAAGAGTGTGAGAAAAAACATTTTTTTTTTTTTAAGAATGTTACTGGCTTTATTATCAAAATATTACCTTCATATTTAATACAAAACCAGACTTCAGTTTTTTTTCTTGCTTTGTACATTTAATAGTTGATATAGCAGGGATGTATTTTTACCTTTTGATATTCAATTCATAAAAGAGAGCTTTAGCAAAGTTTTGAATTATTTTTTTTTTTTTTTTTTTTTTTTTTTTTTTTTAATCAATATCACCCAAAACAAGGCAGTACAGCCATTAACAAGCAAGTGGTTACAGGGCGTAAAGGAATTAGAAAACAAAACATTAGTAATAAGTAAAAAGAGAAATAAGCAGTCAGGGGGATAGTAGATAGTGATTGACATTTAAATTTTTGCTGATTAAAGTTAGCTGGAAAGCATGGAGCCAGAAGGGAGTTCACAAGCAAGAAAAGAATCTGTCAGCAAAGAAGTTACAGCTACATCTAGTCAGCTCAACTGTAAATTGATGAGATCTCGCTGCCAGTTTAGTGTTGCGCTTAAATTCATGCAGCCTAGATACCATAGCAGAGAGCCCATCTGAACAATTACCACAAAAGTATTTATTAAAAAAGGCAGAGAGAGAGAGGCAACCTTATGGTGGTGGGCAAGTGACTGAAGCTGAGCTCCCAGATCAGTACCAATAATATTGCTGATTTTTCTTTGGGTCTTACAAGGAGCTCCAGGTAAATAGCAGGGACACTGGACCATATATGACAGCAATATTCTAAGTATGGATGAATGGTAGACTTATAGATATGCAAGATAGTCCAGAGAGTAAAATTGTCTCGCCCAGCACAGTGAGCTGACTTTCTTAGCGGATGACCTAGCAATAGATTCAGTATAGTCTTTCCACTTCATGTCAGCTGAGAACATTAGCCCAAGAATGCACAGTGAGTCACTTTCCTGGAGGTTAGCATCAGCCATACTGATGGAAAGCAGAGGGGTCACTCAGATGATTAATGGAGAGAAATTTAGTTTTGAAGGCATTAAAATTGACAAGCTATCTTTTGTCTTGAGTTCATTTTGTACATCAGCTACTATTTTGACCTTGTCAGACTGATCAACCTTACTATTGAGGCCGGAGTAAATGATAGCGTCATCAGCATAGATGCCAATTTGAGAGCTGATGTTATCAGGAAAGTTGTTAATGAAGATTAAAAACTGTATAAGATCAAGGATGGGGCCCTGGGGAACACCTACATTAGTACAAAAGGATGTAGATGAGTGGCCATTCAGAACAACTTTCATTTCATGATTTGATAGGAACGACTGGATCAGAACAAATATCTGTCTGAAGATACCATAACTTTTCAGCTTGTGGAGATGAGCTGAATGTCAGACTTTGTCAAAGGCTTTAAAGATGATCAGAGCTTCACCGTTTTTATCTAGAGCATGATAGACTCTTTCCACAATTATCATCAGCAGTTGACCTGGAAAAAATGAAAGCCATATTGCTTGTCTGATAAAAGGCCCTGCAATGAAAGATGAACCAATTCAGAATTTAACTTAGAATACTTTCAGTTTTTTCATCAAAGTCAAATTTTACAAGGAAATTAGTACCAATAATAATAATAAAAAAACAGGATTATTTATGCATTGATCAGAGTACCTGAGTTTTACTTAGGATAAAACACTTGCTCTTTTTGCTAGGGTCAGTGTAGTATCTGTGCACTCTTTGAAAAATGTTACACAAATGCAGTCATTCCAGAATAGAATTTTTACTCAATATCACAGCAGATCATCAAGGGAGTCTGGTGCAAAATTGACCTACAGTGAGCTCCCAACCACAGAATACAGAATTGTGACCTCAGAACTGCACCTGGTTTTGTTAGCATGTGAATGAGCTGCATGGCAGATATATAAACACCCACCCCTGAGAGGAGTTGCTGAGTTTCTCAGCCACTGCAAATGAGAATGTAAGGTTAACTATGAAAAGTTTAAGTCTCATGTTATTCAATAGTCCAGATGTATTATTAACTGATACCACATTTTCAGATTTCATTACATCCACACACACACGGGTGTGTGTGTGTGTTTGTAATATGAATACATTAATTATTTTGCAAGCAGTTATCAAAGTGATAAGTTTTAAATAAACAGAAGTTTATAATTCAAAACATCTGTTGATAAATCAGCAGAACTTGTTTACATTGCTGCTTTTACTTGTAAATCATATCAATTAATTATGCACCCCATTCACAGACATTGTTAAAATCCATGCATTTATCATGGTTAATCATAATGAATGTCACCTTGCTTTTTGCGTGTAAGAAAGAAAAAAAAAGCATTAAATATCTTTTATTCTAATGTGTCACACAATCTCTAAAGATCAATTTTGAGCTTGTATAAGAGAATTTTAGAAAACAGTTTAAAAATACAGATGTTATCATTGGTTGCTAAATATCTAATACAAATGTTTTTTTGTTTTCTTGTTACTTTATTTTGTGACATAAAAAAAAATCTGCCAACCATGTACTTGGGGGGTGGCCTATCATGATAAGTAAATTAATTTTTCAAGTTATATACAAAATTTGTTCATTTATATAAGGAACTATTTCAGAGTGCAACCACTGAATTTTTTATTTCTTTGTCAATACAAGTAAGTGTCAAAATATAATTGTGTAATGCAAAATCTTCTTTGATTGTTAAGCAAGATTTTTTTTCCTTTCTACATTAATATAGTAGTTTATATAGCAAGGAAGTTATATTTAATTTATAATAGTTCTTTTAGGAAATGCAAATTAAGTATTAAGTTATACATTAAACATTACGAGCTATTTTCTTCATGGAATTCTGCAGCAGAATTTTCTTAATTAAAAAAAAAAACAAAAAAAAAAAAATTCTCTAGTCAAAGCATGAATGAACTTTTTTAAGTTAAACTTTTATTTTCAGGATTAACCAAGATTTTGGGTTCAAAGCAGATTGAGAAATTTTACCTATCCATCACTAAAAAAATATTTTAAAAACAGACAAGAGTATATTCACTTCAGATTCAAGTTTTTATAAAATCTCTAATTACAGTTATGTTTTTTTTGGTTTTGTTTTTTGTCCATTTATTTTGCATTAATTTTCTCCTCCTTTCTAAATTCATGAAAGCTATTTCAAATTGTCCAATATTTTGATTGTATAAATGCTGCTACTTAGAATTTTCACTTGAAACAAAAAAAAAAAATGTATTTTGATGTCCTTTATTTTAGGATTTCATTGATTGCCTCTTTTGTGAAATCTTCAGGTCTTGTGTGGGGGCCTGGGAAGGCTGGAAAAAACAATGTCTTTACTTTACTAACCTTGTTTGTTCTCCATTTTCAGCAACACCCATTCTTCAGACATATCAACTGGAAGGACTTAGCAGAACGAAAAATTGAGCCGCCATTCAAACCAAATATTGTGAGTGGTGTTAAACTCTTTTTCATAATGGAATCTCAAATCTCTTAACCATAAACAGAATTTGGTATGATGACTATCAGCTGAATAAGTTCTATAAATGTCATAAAAATTTTAATTCACTCTACCAATTAAAAAATAAAACTAAAGGAAATTTTGAAATCAACCTGTTTTTCAGCAGTATGACCTGAATTTCTGTATACTTTTTCATTTTTAGATATTTTAAAATGGGTACAAAATTTTAATGGTTGCAATAAAAACAGCCATATTATAAAAACATATTATAAACAACAGGAAAGAATACAATGTTTGTTACTATAAAGTGGTAATGTTGAAAAATAAAAACATTGAAAAAGGAAAAAAAACAAAATTATATATTTAATATTTATAACCATTTTTTATTTTTTTTATTTATGTATTTGCTTTCTTCTTTTCCCTCTAAACCTTTTTGATATTAACTCTTTACAGTAAAGAAGACTTTTTCTTTTTATTATTCTTTCTTGATAATTTTAATCTGTCAATTTTTATTGCAATTCATTTTACAATTGTTATGTGATAATCATAATAAACAATATTTTCTTTTTCAGCAATTTAATATCACTGTCTGGAAAAAGGCATTTTTGCAAAATAGTTTTTGTTTAAACACTAAATATTTTTATATAAAATGAGGTATTACAAGATATTACTTTGGTAGTATTAAAAAGTTTTCAGTTGTCTGAATTTTATAAATCAAACATTTTTTTATTGGTTTCTCTTCTCACTCTGTTACTTTTTATTGCAAGTTTTTTGTTCTTGCATTTATTCTGTGACTATTAAATAAGCATCAAAGATCTGAAATCAAACTGCTGCTTAAATTATTTTCTTAAATAAAACATTAATCTAAGACATTTAAACAATTTTAGATTATTCCATTTAATACTATTGTTCAAAAAGACATGGTGATATGATCAGAAGAAAGAAATATGGTTGATATATGGTTGATGCGAACAATGTTTATAGCTTATATGGTCTAATTGGTAAGGTACTGTCACAGTAAGACAGATTTTCAAGAATAAAGAATATGAGTTCAAATCTTTCTCAAAAGTCTACCAATCTATGCTGTTTGTTAGATTTATTCTATAGCTCAATGCGAAATTTATGCTAAAAAGCAGCTGAATAAAATGAAAGAGATAAGAGTTGACAATAATAAATTTATTAGTCTACCTGACATTTCAACCATATTTTGTTTGCCTCAATGTTTTTATTTAATTTTTCACTCTGAAATGAATACATGAAATATTTTTGTTTGTTTAGTTTCATAATCCTTTCTATTAAGTCAACCAATCATGAAAAATTAAAATGAAAGAGTAATTTATAACTTCCTTGGTATTACCTCAAAAAAAATATTTGTTTCTGTTCATTTATATCAAGACTTTAAATAATACAGTGAAGGTTCTTTATAATGGAGATATGCAACACCTATAAGGATGAATGTCTCAAGCATGTTCAGATCAAGTGTGATCTCTAAAGAAGCATTTCCTCTGATTTGCCAACTAATATACAGTCTTGTAAATGTGGTGCATGTGAGCACATGCTGTTGTCAAGGGTAGGTTATATAAACCATCTAAAAGGTTATCCTAACAACCAGAAGCAAGCCAACTTGCAACATCATCCTACCAACAATACAATACTTTGCAGATCATCATCATCTGGACTGAGAATTCACATAGTGTTGCACAGGAGAGTTATAGGGCATGCAGATCCAATCCATCCAATCAAGGATACAGAGTTTATCTGTCATATATACATGATAACTATGAAATGGAATGCTGGTCTCAAGTGTCATCTTAGGAGCCATGGACACCGAAACAAGAGGGAAGCCATCATAAATGATGTGAAGGGGTGAGAAGGCAGCTCTCATCTGAGTAAGATGTGACAATCACCATATCAGGAATATACAGTGCAAATGTGAAGATTGTGTTTGTGCATGCCAGTCTGTTTTAAAACCTTGGTTTTTATCTGAGTCTGAACACTGATCATCAGTACAGATAGAAAATAGGCAACTAATTTAGCTGGCCCTAATGCTGTGCATATTAGTACTGACTCTAATAAGAACGAATATTTATATCTCATAAATAAAATATATTTCTGCTTTTGTTTTTCCTTCCGCTTTTTCAGACTGGAGATGAAGATGTGAGCCACTTTGATAGCAAGTTCACTCGACAGACCCCAGTTGACTCTCCTGATGACACTGTACTCAGTGACAGTGCAAATGAACTCTTTTTAGTGAGTTTTATCATTTCTTTTATAGATATACTACTACAGTACTTTCTAAATGATTGATTGGCTTTGCTATTACAGTACTTTCCAACTCACTGACTGGCTGGCTTTGTTACTAAAGTACTTTCTGATTGACTGGCTGGGCTTTGTGATTGCACTACTTACCAGCTGGATGGATTTACCTATTTTGTTTCTCTTAACATTAAAAATTGCAACTGGTTTTGTATATTAAAACTCATATTTTTTTAAATTAACTTTAAGATAATAAAACTGTTTAAAAAAAATATATTAAATAAAACTCCTACAAATATATATATTTTGAAAACCCAAGCATATTCTCTCTGCTGTAAGAACTTGGTAAAGCATGTGGTCTACTTTTTATCTTAACATTAATTACAATGTTGCAAATAAATAAAAATTCTATAAATAATTAAAACCAAAAAAACATTATCATCATTAAAATAATTAAATGATCTCCACATAAACATTTTATCAATTCTGCTGCTTCGAATGAACTTATATGTATTTATTGACTGCTGACACCATACTTTTGAAGACATCATAAACTTTCAGTCCATGACTTTTCATCAACTAGCTATTGCCTTCTGCTATTTACAAACTATTGTAGATATATATAATAGTATACAATACAACCTGTTTAGTGATGTATTATTTACTATATTATATGTTGGGTGTACCATTTAACTTAGTCTCTACTGAAGGGTACCCAAATGAAACCAAAATGATGACACCTATAAGAAATCAACATCTTTATAATCATTTATTTTCAGTAAATGTCAATTTCCTATTTTTCCTAAAACAGGTCAGCACAGTCAGGCAACAATGCTACAGTGAAAGTGTTAAAATAAAAATTTAATAAAATTTAACAACTCATAAAAAAAAGAAATTACTTTCTTTAAATATGTCAACAAGAGATTGTCATCTTGATTCAGTTGTTTCAAGAAGGTTGCTATTCAATTACAAAATTAAACAAATGTACAAAAACACTCCACCAATGATTTACCTTAAACATGACCTGATGAATACCCAAAGAGTTTATATTAACCCTTTAGCATTCAACACAGTCAAACCTGCCCCATGAATATTAACACTCAAAGTGTCACCGTATTGTTTGCATAATTTCCTAAATTATTTGTAATAATGTCATCATATATTATGGAGGATTATGGAGTGGATTGAACATTCAGAGCTGATATTTATGGGGCGGGTTTGGGCATTTTGAATGCCAAAGGGTTAATAAAACTATAATATTTTGTATTCCTATTCCTTTGGTAGAGCTGAGAGATTAGCCTGCAATTATGAATTGAACTTTAACTAAATGATCTAAGCTTAACATATATGCTGTAAGTGATGTTTCTGGATTTAAACATTTCAGAACTTATTAAAACAAAATCCTACTCATTATTTCAGTAGTTTCCTTGAACAATGCTTTCAAAAGTTGATTAAAAAAAATGTTATCTTTATAATGGACAATGCATCTATTTGAAAAAGGACTAAAGAAGTACAATTTTGTGAAAGCGACAAAATAAATTGCTTTTCATTTAATCCCATCAAAGAATTTTTCCCCTGAATTGAAAAGAATTGTTAAAAAGTATCTTCAAGAATAACATTATGAGTGATATCCTTACCTTTAGAAAAATTTGTTTTTGAACGCTGATATATTTCTTAAAGCTGAAATAGAATGAAATTATTTACCATATAACTGTTTTATGATTAACAATTAATTGATAGGGAGAATCAATTGATTTTTAGAAAAAATATAATTTTACCCCAAGAGTAGATAACTTCAATTGAGAAATATTATAGTAGAGATCTTTGACCATGTCTATTATGACTAAAGATAATCTTTGATCAAAATGAATCTTCTCAAGTATTTTTTTTGGGGGGGGGATAAAATCTTTTTTCAAGACTTAAATTTCTAACATTGTTTATGCATTTTATCAAAGCTTGACATTGAGATGCTGAAATTACCTCCCCCCCACCCATTCAACTTAAATTTCTGCAAAAATGAAGCTTTATCATAATGCTACATTAATGAAGTTTTGGGTGAACTCCTTAGAAATTACTTTTAAAACCAATCTGTTAATTCTTACTCTCTAATAGACAGTAATTTAAAGGGCATACCATGAATTAATAATAGGAAATGATATTAAAATACAAGGTAAGCCAGGCTGTATCACTCTGTTAATAAAGTCTCCTTCCTATTCACTGATTTATATGAATTTTTATTTCTTCATTATTTTTTTTTTTTTTTTTTTTTTTTTTCTGTCTTAAGGTAATGTTTATCTTTTCCTCCAGGGATTTACCTATGTAGCCCCATCAGTGTTCACTGAATTGCTGAAATCAAAATCACCACGGCGACAACTGATGGCAGGGTTTCGTGGACCAACAAGGTTGGTTTATGACTGATTATTACTCCAGTATTTTCTACTGTACTCCATCAAATCTGTCTCTGTTTTGTTTTTTGTCTCTCTTTTTTTTTTTTTTTTTTTTCTCTCCATATCTCACTGTTTGTAGCCTAACTCCAACTGCACTACACTAATATGGCATTAAGTTGGTACAGCACCTGTGTTGCATTAAGGTTGTTAACACAGACCCTGGTGATTATGCAGTCCCAGATATCTATTATTGCTCTTGCATTGGCTAAAGTATCTTTTTAATATAAACATGTTTTTCCCTGTAGTAAAATATTTTTTTTATTTTAGTGCTATCTGCTTTTTTTTCTGGTTTATCTCCTAACAAAAATGATGTAATATAGTGTAAAAAGGCTTTGTTTATACTGTTGAGATAACTGTTCTGCTTGTGACATTGTTCTGTGGAGTGCTACCTGTTCTGTTTTTATAAAGTTGTTATATGATCATTCTATACACTCTGGTCATTTATTAATTAAAAAAGCAATCAGCACACCACTAATTTTATGCATTGCACTTTTTATTGGGCTATCAGGCAATACTCTTTCAAGATTCTGTTGTTTTTTTTTTCTGTTGTTTTTTGTGGGGGAACAACTTTAATCCAAGCTTGCCAATGCTTTTGCCAAATGTCTATCTATGCTAGATCCTTCAGTCTATCATTAGTCTTTACAGATTTTTTTTCTTTAATTATATAAACACCAGCTTTATTCTTTTTGGTTTCTTCTGTTATCTATTCACTAAGAGTAGTTGGTCCCAAAAAGGATGATACTGCTCTTCATCTTCTTCTAAGGGATGCTGGGAGGATACAATGAAGGCTGAAAGAAAATATGGGGGTAGCAAAGGATGAGCTAACATTTGTGCTATTAGATTCCAAATGAGAATAGAATCATTTTTTTCTATGCATTAATCCTCTTTTTCTATTTTTTTTTTTCTTTTTTTTTTTTTTTTTTTTTTTTTTTTGAAAAGCCTGTTCTTTTGCCCTTACACCACCAAAAACGTTTTGTGTAAATTACATAATTTTTCTCTGTTACTCCTCTCTTCTGTTCACTTTTTTTTCATTGATTTTTTTTTATTTTTTTTTTTTATATATATATGTCATATCCTTTCAGGATATGGGTAATGGTGGCTCACCACAACATCCTATCTTTTATAGCTTTAAGTAACTTATCCTATTGCCATCCCTCTGCCATTGTGCTTCTTGTTCTGTCATCCATTTACTCAAACTTGTAAGGTTGGTTATTCACTGTTTTCCCTTGCTACTCTTGCCTTCATTATCCCCTCTGACTGTTAAATTTTCCAAGACTTCTTTTCTCATGATGATTTAGTCTGCCTCTTCCTGATTGTTAGCAATAGTTTCTTTGTAGTTCCTATTCATAAAACTTCTTTAATTCTCACATAGCTTGTATATGATTATCCTCAATATTTGTCACTAGAACATCTTCATGACTTCGTCTTCTCTCCAATTGTGAGGAAGTTGTCAAGCATTCACTGCCATAAAGGAGACTAAATATTACATAGCAGTCATCATTATTTATTTATTTTGTTTCTAAGGATATTTTCCAAGTTTTTAATATATTCATCTTATGCTTGCTTGCATTTGTTTCTGGTGTTTTTGCTTAACATATTTTGTGCCATTTCTTGGCATTATATGGTGGGTTTCTTTCATTAGATTGAGAATTTTACCCATCAACTACTTCATGTCTATCTTCTTGGAATGATTTCCTTTGTTGTCACTAGTGCTTACCTTAATGCATTGTTCTTAACTGTGATTACATGTATTTGTTTACAAATGGAATTTCTGTGGTGATTGTCATATTGCAGTTTACATTTTGGATTGAGTTTCTTTAATTTTTGTAATTTTACTCTTAGTTTACTTATGATTGAGAGGTGATCACTCTCATAGTCACTACTTAGGTATGTTTTTTAGAAGGCAAAATTGTATTTTGAAATTGTTTATATTTAGTCTATCTGGATTTTACTGTTTTCTGCTTGATTTTTCTGTGTCTGCAAACATCTTCAGTGTTCTTCAAACCAAATGTTGCTTACTTTTTGGCTGGTCACTGAGCATTTAATAACCCATTTTTCTCTATGGTCATTAGATGATCCAAATCGATACTTAGTCACCATTTCACTTTTTCTCTTTCTTTTGCATTTAGGTTCTTTACAACAATTTCTTTTGACTTGCTCTAGTATTCTACATTTTCTAGTGTTGCAATAAAAAACATCCATTTCTTTTTTGGTTCCTTCTGACATGATTCCAGATACTACAATGATCATTATATTGAATAGATTTCCTTTCAGTTTCATCTTTGCCAGTACCCCAAAATACATTTATCTAACATTAGTCCTACTCCTCTTTCATTTTTCTGTCTTGTTTCACATACTCCTAGATTGTTAATATGTCCTTTTTTTTTTTCTTTCTTTTTTTTTTACTTTGTCTTTTTTCTTCTTTCTGCTTCATAACATTTAATTTTTCCATACAGTGGTGTAATACTTTATGGTTAAGTAACTCTTGGCATAGATTCCTTCTCTCTTAGAAGTCTAAATGATTTTTTTTTTACTCTGTATTTGAGCAACATAGTTTTTACAATAAGGCAGAAGTCCTTAATATGACAAACTATATCCAGTTTCAAGGCCTCTGTTTGGAGGTTTCGAGGAGTGTTGAACACTCTCTTAATTGCTGTTGTTCCCAAGTCCACCCTAACTCGGGGTGGTAACACCTGTTAGGGTCCCAGTTATGGGCAAATAGTGAACTCCCAAACAAAAACAAAACACTATGAAAGTATAAAAATACATTTTTACAGTAAAAATACCAGCAATACATTTTATATAAAAACATTACCAACAATACATATTTATAGTAAAACTAATACATTTTTAAAGCAAAATGATCAACAATACATTTTATGTGTAGTCAAAGGAATATAATTTATAAACTAGAGGCTAATTCATCAGTCATTCTCATCAAATAATTCATGCCATATTATTTGATTAATGTCATATCAACTCCTTATGGATCATTTAATGCTGAAAGTGACTTTCTTGGGCATTTTGAAGTAATAAAAATATATATTATTCTGCTGTTACAATTGAATACATGGTACTTGATACTCAGGTTTTGTTCATATACATGTTTGTGCATTCAAAATATTTAGATTTTGTGCATTCAAAATATTTAGATTGTGGCATTGAATAACCCATTGAGGTTGATATGCCGCTAAACAAAATCAACCAACATGAAAGAACTCTTTCATGAAATTAATCCATATAATATCCTATAATTTCTTAAAAAATCAAACTACATTCCAAAATATAACTTCAACAAAACTACAAAATAAAACACATATATCACCACCTGTAGTAATTATGTTCATACAAACATGTATATGAACAAAAGCTGAGTATCAAGTACCATGTATTCAATTGTAACAGCAGAATAATATATATTTTTATTACTTCAAAATGCCCAAGAAAGTCACTTTCAGCATTAAATGATCCATAAGAAGTTGATATGACATTAATCAAATAATATGGCACGAATTATTTGATGAGGATGACTGATGAATTAGCCTCTAGTTTATAAACAATTCTTAGATTGGGTTTTATAAGAGGTTCTGTAATAGAATTTAAATTTTTTTGTTTTCTCTTTTTAGTTATTAACAAAATAAGTTGAATAATTTCATGCTGTTTGAACCAGTATCTCCTTACAGTGATGTCACATTGAAACACCAGTTCTCATACAATCACCAAAGTTAAGCAATGTTGAGCCCTGTCAGTACCTAGATGGGTGACTGCTTAGGAATACCAGGTGCTGTAAGCTTGGATGTGCAGACAATGTGTTAATGACTTGGAATTGGAAATCAAACAGTCAAGTTCCAATTACAGTTGAGTTTGTTATATTCACTTGCACACAAAAAGTTTTGGGAAAGGTATGAATCCATCTCTTCTCTCTCCAGCTATTAGTAGGACTTGTACCAGTAAATCATAATCTCCAAAAGATTTTTTACTATCTAAAAAAATTTTCTGGCTTTAAATAACCCACAAAAGGTTGATAAGCCATAAAAAAAATTAATCTCTCGATAAACTCTCCTTACTGCAGTTTGTTTGAGTATATTGTTACCTAAATTTGCTTTTCAACAGTTCATAAACCTGTAAATCTGAGTTATTTTCTTGATCCATTTAGCCTTATTTTATATATATATATATATATATATATATATATATATATATATATATATATATATATATATATATATATATATATATATAGCTTTATTTGTGCGTGGGGGCTACTTGGGTTTTTCACATTATTTTGGCTGAAATGTGTGCCTCTTTTCAGTTTGCTCATCTCATGTTCCTCTTTTATTTATGTTGAACCATACTTAACTAGATCAAGAGTATGGAGGATAAGCTTTTCAGATGCACACACACATATATATGTGTGTGTATGTGAGAGAGTTTACACCATATTTGAAGGCAAAGAAAATATCCTTACTTTCTACAAAAAAAAAATTATCTCCCAGATCTTATATGTGAAGTTGAGGTATTTGGTAGATGGTTAAATGCTTCAACCTACTAGTATTTGTATATAGCCTAGCTTTGTCATATTGTTAATTGATGAAGGTCTTATCTATCAACAAATATTTTTTTTATTCATTTCCCTCCAAGCAAAGCAATAAAGCGACTGATATGCAAGGAATTACTGAAAGATAGAGAATATAAGAAAAAGAAAACAATATTTAGGAGAGAGAACAATAAAGGAACACAAATTAAGAACTGGCGATAGCAATTGACATTGCATTTCAATTTTTGGAAGAACAAAGTTGAATGGAAAGCAAGAGGCCAGAAGAAAAGTGTGAGAGAAGAAACTGTTAGCCTAGAACTTATGGCTACATCTAGCTATTTCAACTGTAAAATGATAAGACCTAGCTGTTAATCTAGTACTGCATTTAAATTCATAAAGTCTAGGTAGCAAAAAGGAAAATTCATCAGAATAATTGCCATAAAAATATTCATAGACTATCATTAACACAGAAACATTTTAGATGTTAATATATTCTGTGCAATTTTATAGTTTTTCATTGTAAATGTCTATCATATTGCTGTATGATTAAATGTGTACAGAACAGATCTTCAATAACATGTATTAGTTAATATTTTATTTACTAAATGATGTAATATTATAAACATTCAAGTAGAAAATTTACAATTAACTGTAATATTTTCTTTAAGTTTATAATCAAGCATTTAAAAAAATATTTGATTTCATTGTGTTGATAATTTTTTTATAATTGAGTAACAGAACATTATGCCAATTATGTAACATGAAATCTAATATATCCATTGATACCTAGTCAGATAAGGGTATATCAGGTACATGCATCACAGCCAAATGCATGATATGGTGACAGGTTTTGATAAAAGCAAGTATAACCTTACAGGTGGGGACCAGTTAGAAACACATTTCAGGTTGTATTTCCCAGTCTGCTCAGGTGGCCTCTGATTGTGGAGGTTTCCAAGTATCTAGTTGTGACTCCCAAGTTTCCTTTGCTACCTCATCATTCAGCCCCCCCGAAACAAATCCTTTTGACACTCAGCTATAATGCTCTCCCACTGCTCATGAACAGAGATGTACAGTGTGTTAGACACTAGGGGATATGACCACACATTTATGGATGCGGGTAACTGACAAGCAAATATCTACAACTGAACTGGATATTTACTATAGCCCATCTTAATTCACTAAGACAAAACATGCACATGTTAGCATCTCTGAAGCCATGAGAGCCATGCTTGGTGTACCATCAGGGCATTTAATATTATTACTACTAGTGTACCTCTACCATTAGAAATGACAGATATTGTTAGAAAGTCTTAATAAGATGCAATGAAACAAAAATCTTGAAACAATGTATTAAGATTCAACAAAGTGGAGGTAATTTGTAACTAAAGCAGAGGCTAATGAACTATTTAATTAATCTGTTCCCTTTATACTTTTTAGACGTTCAGTGGTACCTAGGATTCATTGATTACTCCTGGTATTATATAAGTTGCTTTTTGCTCATTATGTTTTCATGTTAAAAAGTTTGTGTTTAATATAACATTGAAATGGAAATATCTCTCAGAAGAAAAAGATTGGCAACAGAACGGCAAATCTTATTTTAAGACCAGGTTGAAGCAAGACAATCACTTAATAGACAAAGGTATCTGAGTGCCTCACATGAAAAGCTTGAACAAAGACTGCAATCTAAGAAATGTAGGAGTAAAAGAATTGATCAGTTAAATGATTCATTTTGCTCGGGACTAATTTTGTCTAAATACAGATAAATATTTGTATGGATTACAAAAATGACTAAGGGAATTAATCATTCATAAATTTACTAACTTGAGTTGATTTACCTTCCTTCCCACTACAGATGGGACAGAAAATGTATAAATAAATACACATTGATAATTATTATATGGTTTGATTGATTATTATTATGACTAAAAACTGGAGAAAAAGATGTAATATCAGTCTTTAATTTAATTGTTGAATAAAATTGTATTCTTAATGTCTTACTTATAAGTACTGGTTTCTGTTGTTTTTTGTTTTTAATAGAAATTGTACGTTAACCTTACTTTGAGCTTAAATTTAATTTTTTAGTATTACATGGTGAATCAGCTTAGGATTTTGGAAGTGTTTTGTAAATGTAAAATCTTTCTTTTTGAGAAGGCGCACATGCCAAAGGAAAAATATTTTATTTTGAGTTTAATCATCTTCTTCAGCTTAAGATATTTTTCAAAGCAGATTTTTAAGGATTTTTATTTACTTTCTTTTATTTAGCAGAATTTCTTTTGAATATGGCTTCCTAAAAGAAAAAAAAAAAAAAATTTGAAATCTGCTTATTATTTTATATAAAAGTTTTAGGGATTTTGTGTGATATCTTTTTTCTTTTCTGAAATCCTTTAGAATTTTTTTTATGGTTGAAGAAGCAAGGCAATAAAGCCACTAATATGTAAAGGATTACCGAGTGAAAGAATGAGAAAAAAAAAAAAAACGTTAAAGAGAGAATAAAAGGACAAGAATTAAGATGAAAGAAGATAATGATTGACATTGCATTTAACTTTTTGAAGATCACAGTTGACTGGAAAGTGAGAAGCTGGAAGAGTGTTTTACAAGTGAGAAATGCATAAGAAAAAAAACTGTTAGTATAGAACTTACAGCTACCTCCAGCCATTTCTAGTGTAAAATGATGAAACCTTTTGCCAATCTAGTACTACACTTAAATTCATAGTCTAAGTGCCAAAGACAAAAGTTTATCGAAACAATTACCATGACTATTTATAGAAAAGGCACAGGGCAGCTACACTATGGTGACTTTCTAAGTACAGCTTAGATGTAGTACAAGACTGAAAGTATGGGGCACACAGTGAGGATCAAACTTGCTATTCAGTCGTAATTGTTCTCGTGAGACAAACTTTCTAACCATTACATCATGTCAATGTGCTCCGGAGAAGCTATGTTGTGGTGGTGGGAAAGTGACTGAAGCCAAGATGTCAGGTCTGGGCCAATAACATTGCAGATTATTTGGATTTTTATCAAGAATCTCTAAATGCATAGCAGAAGCATCATACCAGATGTGACCGCAGTATTTAATGCAAGGATGTATAGTAGACTTATAAATGTGTAAGATCGATTCTGGCAAGAAAAATTGTTTGGCGTGGCACAGCAGAACAAATTCCCTCACAACAAACCCAGCAAATTGATTCAATAATAGCTAATAGCTTTGTAGTATTGAATCTGTCTGTGCATTTCTTGGTTCAAATTATAACACAAAAAGAAATATGTTCCTTTTATTTTAAGACTATCATAAAAACAATTTCATGATTGTGAAATCTTTCTATAAATAACAAAAAACAAACTTTTTATTGATATGTAGCTATTGCATAAAATTTAAACACAGATATTTGTGTATGTATTTGTCATTCATGAACTAACCACCACAAAACAGATTTTAATTGACTTTTAAAAAATAAAATTCAGTAACAATATAAGATCAATAATTAGTCCAGTTGTCTTGGATCACCCAGAAATACTTTCTCTATTTATTTCCTTGCTTATAATTGATCTTACATGCAAGATTATGCTGTTCTAGATAGCACATCAATTATATTCAAGGAGGAAGATTAGGTGTTTTCATATCTGTTGTAACCTTTGAACAATCAAGTTTTTTATGTAATTTTCCCTATCAAAGCAATAGTAAATATAATAAACAAACTTAACAGAAGTGAGATATAAGTATTAGGTTGGTGCAAAAATAATGTGTATAAATATGCATGGAAATCACTTATCTGACCTACTAACAGTTGTATATGTGCCTTATATATATATATATATATATATATATATATATATATATATATATATATATATTAAGAAATGGACAAAGTCCGACAATTTCTTTATTAAAGACATTTTTATGTTTAACATTCTTTTTATAGATACAAGTATTTAAGTAAATGCTCTGTTTATAATAAACAGTATTAAATAACATTTACCGGCCTGAATGTCTGAGAAATTTTCATAGAAAATATTCGTCCTTTGACAGGATTCGAACCTGCATCCTATACGGAACCGTCATTTAGCTTGACGTGCGTAACCGCTCGGCCACAAAGGATCGTTCGGTTGGCAAGGTTTATAAGCAGTAAATTCGACCTTGCCAACCGAACGATCCTTTGTGGCTGAGCGGTTAGGCACGTCAAGCTAAATGATGGTGCTGTATAGGATGCAGGTTCGAATCCTGTCAAAGGACGAATATTTTCTATGAAAATTTCTCTGACATTCAGGCCGGTAAATGTTATTTAATACTGTTTATTATAAACAGAGCATTTACTTAAATACTTGTATCTATAAAAAAAACGTTAAACATAAAAATGTCTTTAATATATATATATATATATATAATATAATCGCATGAAGGCATTTATGTGACTTTTGAATAAGTAGATATGTTGATTCGGCAGTCTTGGATCTTCATGCCCACAAAAACCAAACTGTCAAAAGTACAGTTTTTCCCCTTAACAGTGCTATTATTTTAACTACCGTCCCTACTTGGCAATGTTTATTGTTTTTTAAATGTAATGATTAGAATTGTAATAAAACAAACCTGATGAAAGTCAATTTATACATTTTCTTTGTTCTTGAGAAGTGACAGCAAAAATAATAAACACTGTATTAGACTGTGTATTTACACTATTGTTTATTGGAATGGTTGGCAAAACATTGGCTATTCAAACTTTATGAAATAATAAATAAGAATTTCTTTATAACTGATTCCAATATTTTAATAAGTTAGTAAATGTTTATAAATTTATGAATAAAAAATTGTTATATTTATTTATAATATTGGATTGTATTAGTTTTTATAATGTTGTAAATATAAAATTATTTTTGTAAATAAACAATCTAATAAATAAATAGTGTTTATAATTTTTGTTGTTAATTCTCAAGACCAAAGAAAATGTATGCATTCACTTTCATATGTTTAGGTTTTATTACAATTCTAATCATCACTGTTTTAAACCATAAACATTGCTGAGGAGTGAAGATAGTTAAAATAATAGTGGTGTCAAGGAAAAAAAAAATATCCTTTTGATACAGGTTTTTTTTTTTTTTTTTTTTTATGGGAGGGTGCAGGCATCAAGGTTCAAGATTACCGTTGATTGGATGGTTTGGGCTTAATATTCTGAAAGATTTCAATTAGTTGAGTAAATAATAATGATAGATAATCTCCTTTCTTTAACTTGTTGTTATTGCTAAAGTTGGTGCTGCTTCTCATTGTTTCAATTCATGCCTTAGAATGAATTTGTAGTGAACAGGTGTGTGTTTTCAATTTATCATAGACTGACTGCAAAAATCTGTGCCTTTTAACACACCTATCACTTTAATTCTTGACTGCTTCCTGTAGACTTTCATAAACCATCTTTTGTTCTTTTTCTTTTTTTTTTTTTTTTTTTGTGTGTGTTATGAATCATGTTTGTGCTTTTTCTACTAATGGCTTTGTAAGGGACAAAACAAAAAAAAAACATTGAACTTTTGTCTTTTTTGAAAAGTTCCTTGGCCTACCTTGAGGTGGATAATTTCTTACTGTGAGTATGATCATAACTTTAGGGCTTCTATTTTAGAAATAGATGCTTGTTATATTTTTTTTTTTTTTTTTCTATCCTTTTTTTTTATGTCTTCCTTCTCTCTTTCTCTCTCACTCCTCTTTGCTTCTTTGTCTACCACTGTTATGTTGCTTCTCAATTCTTGTTTTGTGCTTTAAATGTGGCTTGGTATCATTGTTTGTTTTTTTTTCTTTGTTTTTTTTCACAAATTCAATTTGACCTTGCTTTACTGTTCTCTTTGTCATTGTTATCTTTAAATTTGTTAGTTTTAAAACAATTTCATTTGCTTTGACCTCTGGTCATCTGGTGAGTATTGTATCGACATAGAACTGAAAAGGAAGATAGCTCTCTGTTTTCAAAAACAAGGGGAATGTCTGCTAAGCTTCATTGACTCAGGACTTAGAGATTGAATTGCATCTCTTATGGCTTATATCCTTATGATCTGTCTCAGCTATTAAGAATGCCACCTAGGTATTTCACAATAAAATTTGTGAATTATACTGAAACTATGTTTGTAGCTATAGTCATTTTGCTTCTGATTTTAGATAGAAAATGGAAAAAGATTCACTTGTGAAAATATCTTGCAATAAAAGTTGGACATCACAATATTTTCTTTCAACTTTGGGTTAATTTCCAAGCTTCCAATTATTTTCACTTAATATTTGTTCCTTACCATATAATGCATTCCAAACCCATTACTTTCTTTAAGCGTTTTCTTATATTTTCTTGGTGAAATCTTAAACTACCTTCATGCAAGCAGGAACAGTATGCTGTAATCATTTAGGTAGACATAGACATTTCTCATGGTTTAAATTTTGAGTTTTCTTTCTCTCAGATGGACTGCTATCCAAGGCTAAAGAACCTACTGTGCCATGACATTTAGACCCTAGCTGAAGGAAAAAAGATGGCTACATGCCCTTCCCAAGATCATTAGTATTAAATAAACACAATCTCACCCAGAATATAAACTAACCTGGCTAATTCTAACTTTTATGGTGATAACCATTACATAATATACACATCTAATCTACCTTCTATTAATCAAATCAACTTGTTTGTATTATTACTAGTACATATAGTAATACTGATTTACTTAATTTAAATTAAATAAATCAATTTCTAAAAAGTTATTCTTAGATAATATAACGGAACTTTGTATTTTAAGTTTAATTTGTATGATTGAATTTAAATTGAAGTTTCAGTTTCAAAACATGGGGATTCCAGTGTTGCAATGCCTATATATTTAAAAAAAAAAAAAGCAAAAAAAAAAAACAATTTTAATATCATGCTCTACTGTTGTATCAAGCACTGTTTTTTTTTAAATAAATGCTATAAACTCTGAATTATAAATCTCATTGTTCTTTCCTATTATTTATATAAATATAAAACACCTTAAAACTATATTTCTTTATATTAATAAAGAAATATAGTTTTAAGGTGTTCTATTAGGTTGGTGCAAAAATAATCACGTAATAATGTTGTTTTCTGACGTATTTTTTAACGTCAAAAAACAACATTATTACATCATTATTTTTGCACCAACCTAATATATTTATGGGATAAAGTGCTCAATATCAGATATAGAACGTAGGTAAAATATAAAAGTGAATATTGAAGTCAACACTCAGAGGCGACAGACTGTTTCATGCTAGACATAATCATCAGGCCTGATGATTGTGTCTAGCATGAAACAGCCTGTTGCCTCTGAGTTTATATATATATATATATATATATATATATATATATATATATATAAATTTTTTTTTTTTTTTTTCTTTTAATTGAAAAGTTTTGGGTTTGATGTCCACTTTTCAAGGGATTTTTATATAAATGATCCATGAGACTGTAGTCGGGAGAAGAATTAAAAATAATTCAAATATGGATATTAATTTACAGTAAGTAAATTTTCCAATTAAAAAAAAGTTATTTACACTCTATTATATTCTAAATATTGAGTACTTTTAAAAATTCCATTTGGTTTTTTGGGTTTTTTTTCTAAATTTTATCTTTTTATATATATATCTATATATATAATATATATATATATACACCGGCACATGAGATTTGATTATAGTGGTATTAGCATGTAAGTGATTGTAATGGATCCGACTGAAATTCGAACTCTGCTCTCCGATGTCGCTATCCATTACTCCACAATGCCTCTCTCTCTCTCTCTCTATATATATATATATATATATACATATATACACACACACAAGAATTTTCTTGATCCACAGTGTTTGGTTTGTGTGTATCCAGTCACTTTCAAAGTTGTTCTTCTCCTGTAGCTACACCTATTAAATAAAATATCAAATCTCAAAATTTATAGTTTTTGCAACAAATAGAATGTTTCAAAATATGTACAGCAGGAAATTATTCTGTCTATCCCAATAATATTGAATCTAGTCAGCTTAACAATAGGGAATTTTTGGAAACTGAAACATTGGAATGCATTGTACTTTGAAGCAGGGCAGATATTATAGGAGAAAGAAAATGAAGGCTTAAAATGATAACTATTTTCTTTAAAAAATAATTGCATATTTTCTTTCAACTTCAAGTGAATTAATTTATAATCTTCCTAATTGATGCTTTTATTTTCCGTAATATTTGTTAGTTTTTTTTTTTATTATTTCTTATATTAAACTAAACAGAATTATTTGAAAACTAAAAGTTTCTTTAAATATAAAATTATATTAAGCAGACATCTATTATAAAATTGCACAGGTGTAATTTAACAATAAAAATAACAATGGATAACTCATTCCTCTAGGCTTAGCTTAGTAAATTACCATCAATGATACAATTACAATAAGGAATGGCCTTTACCAATTGTTGTCGGTAAAGTATTAATTTTTTCAACAGGGTTAAAAATAAATTTTATATATTGCTATTTTTATCCTCTCTTCCGTTGTCTCCCCTTTACATAGACACACACACACACACACACACACACACACACACAGTTAAATGGTAAGTACATGAATTTCTTCATTAATGCATAATTATTTTATCAATTTAAAATTTTTACATCTGAACTATTATTTGCTTGAGCTATTAAAGCTTTTTCTTTCCCTGCCCAATATTTGCACATTGAAAAAATGTCTTTTTAATAGTGTTTCTATAAAATCACAATTTAAACCAATGAAAACAGCAAAGTTTAATAATTGAGTAAAGACCAGAAACTCATTAATTTGGTAGATCTCTAATGATGTGCCTAATTAATTGGTATCATGGATTGCTTATTATTAGGTTGATGCAAAAATAATGACGTAATAATGTCGTTTTTGATGTATTTTTTAACATCAAAAAACGACATTATTACGTCATTTTTGCACCAACCTAATAGTTATGTATGAGGAAGTGCTGAAAAGTTCTTGGCTTGACTCCTTTCCCAAAATATGACCAAATGTCCACCCCCTTTAAAGGCTTCTTGATTGGCCAAGAAGTTTTAGGCAGCTACTTGTGCATCACATTTCTTGTGAAAGTCATAATTTTTAACATTGACTTTAATTTTAGTTTACTTAATTATTTGTTCTTTATTTCATCTTATGTCAAAGAATAAAAAATTTTGAATATGTTTCCAAGTTTATTTTGTTTGATCTTTTTTTTCATACGACAACAAACATTAACTTTTATGAAATTTTTTTTATTCATATTTAGTTTGTTAGAATTAAGTGAGCATTTATTTGTATTGTTGTATGCTTATAAAGGTTCGCTTCTCTCAAGTTGAAATTAGAACATTATTTATAACTTATTGTGACATACCTGCTTAAAAACTTCATAGCATTATTGGTCTAAAAACATGCAAAGGACATATGCTCTCTTTCTTTTTCTTTTTTTCTGTTTTTTTTTTTTTTTTTTTTTTTTAATCTCATAAAGAATCAAAAAATGCTATACTTTTTTAAAATTGTCCAGGTTATTTTGATTTTTTTGTTTTATTTAATAGGAAAGATAGATATTCAATGCTTCTTTTTTTTAAAGATCTGGCATGTCATGGCAAATTTGATGTAAGCATTTTAGAATTTTAAGCGCACTTGAAAATAAAAATAAACCTCTCTACAGTCATTATACTATATGGATTTTTCTTCCTCTCAACTGGAAAAGATAATCTATTAAGTCGATTTTTTTTTTTTTTTTTTTTTTTTTTAATCTGACATTATTTCTTATTACTATAAATGTTATTTTTAGTAAATATTTACATTTATATTAATAATAAATAATGTCGGATTAAAAAAAAATCCATTTAAAAAATTAATGTTTTTAGGTACGAAAATGAAACTAACAGATATATATTCATAAAAGTCCCAACATGAGATATGCATTTCCTTAAATAGGTTATTTGAGCTTTGCTTTATCATGACAACTTCCCATAACCAAATTGGTAATGGCACACTTCCAGTATAGAAGTTTCCCTGATGAAAAAAGAGGATACAGGTTTGATTCCTAATAGAAATCACATGTTTCTTTAGTAAGACTTCTCAATTTAGGTCAAGCTTATGGTCATATCATGTATTCTCCTACAATCACCAAAGTTAAGCAACGTCAAGTCTCGGAACTGCTTGCGAATAACAGATACTGTAAGCTTAGATGTGCGGGTGGTGTAATGGATAATAGCTCGGAATTGTTAATCTGAGATCAGAGTTCCAATTTCAATTGGGATTGTTATATTCACTTATGCAGAAATACCCTTGGGAAAGGTATGAATCCACCTCGTCTCCCATCAGCTATGGGTTAATTAGCAAGACCTGTATCACTAAATTATCTCAAAACAAATAATTCTTACAATGTAAAAATATTTTCTGGCTTTAAATAACCTTCAAATGGTTAATAAGCTGTAGAAAACAAATCAATCAATCTAGGCCAGTTGATGTTAATTTCACTGTTTAAGAAAATAAAATTAAAAAAAATTGATGTCCACTCAAATATCTATACCCATTAACAATAATGTTTATTATAATAAGAAATAATCTATTTTTCTCTTTTCCTGCTTCATATTATAAAATGCCTATAAAAAATTAATACAATGCTAAAAGGACTTTTCCATAAGCAGAAAATCTCTTGAAGAAAGTTTTCTGTTTTTGTCTAATTGTAATGAGGTTTGTATTTGGTCACTTATAATTTGCACTGCAACTGTCATGAATTGATATGTTAGCATTTTCTGCTGCTATGAAAATTTGCCCGTGATAATGTAGACTGCATGATTGTTTTCAGTTATGCTGATGAGATCTAAATTCAGCATCTCAGAAAATATTTTTCACTTACTCTTTTTGTACTAAAATAAAATTCTGTTAAAGCTATTTACTGAGGCATGATAATAAAAATTGCATTCTGTTTAGCCTGCATGTCTTAACATAACATTTTGTAGCTGTAGATTGTCAGTCTAAAATAAAACTTCATTTTTTTTTTTTTTTCTTTCTAACATTGTTACAATGTCTGTAACACCTGAGCTTGGTCCTTTTTAGGGTCTAGTTTTGGAACAGTTTGTTTGCATCACTTGTAAAGCTGTAAATTAAAAAAAAAAAAAATCTCCACTATCTGATTAGGTTTGTTTATAGGGAATACTTGCAGAGTTCTAGACCATTATTGGTTGAGGCAGATATATTAGTTTATTTCTTGTATATTAAAATTTAAAAATCAAATAGGACTCTGTGTGCTGTAAAATGGCACTTCATTATTCTAGTTGCAAATTGAATTTCATTATTTATATTATGAATTTTAAGATTTTATCATCAAGGTTTCTTGAAATCCTTTTAATAGGATTTGGGATTCTCTGCTTTATTTTATTGTTGAATAAAATAATATTTGATTTTTACTGTATAATTAAGATATCTTTCTTTTCATTTGACTTCTTGAGGCCAGAGAAAACAAATTTGCTAATTAAATGCTTAAATCATCTTTTAAGACTTCTCAAAGACACAAAATGATTTTCAAATGTGATAGATTTTGCATATTGATTGAAATGTACATTTTTATTATAAGTTATTGGTGTAAATTAATTTTTTTTTCTGTGATCAAATGTTACTAATGTTCTCCTCATACAATTTTGAACATGTAAGTAACAATACATTATGTAAAGAAACTATGCTCTTTGTATTGTTTTGTTTTTTGTTTTACATTTAAATTTCTCGTTCTATTTTATCAACAGCAGTAAGTTTTGAATAACTGGTGTTCCATTTTCTGTTTATTGTTTTTTTCCATGACAATTGCATAACTTGTTAGATTTTGATAAGTTATCTTTATTTCAAGGCTAAAATTCAAGTCATTTTGTTAAATCAAAATGTATGGGTAAAATTAAATCTATAATCTTACACATGAATAGGGATACCAAACATTGATTGCAGGGAGGGCAGGATAACTTCAAATGTAACAGTGGAAAAATATTTTTAGTATATTTTTCTTTACACAACAAAATTAAAAAAAAAAAAATTATACTATTTATGCTTGAAAATATAACTATTACTGAAAAAGTATTCTGATGCCCAAAAGAAAATGAATAGTGTAAATTCTTAGTTTGTCAGAGCTTCTGGACTACAAATCATTTGTGTTTCTCTCTTGGGTTCTAATAAAAAACAGGTTGTTTTTAGATCCAACATAGAGCTTACCATGGAAGAAATCATGTCAAGGGCTTGCAATACTTAGTGATTATCCTTGTCCCTTGTTGATGGTCATGACAAAAGCTAAGACTCATTTAAATTGAAGTTGCTGGAATTCAAAGAGCATTTGATGCCATGTGAGATAAGCTGCTTAACAGGAAGAGGAGTTCCACTGCACAATTTTGGAGGGTTGAGATTTCTAAAATAATGAGCTATGTTTACTTTTTGTTGGGATGAATACAAGCACCTCAAGTTGAACATTTGGGTTCTGAATAACCTTAAATGTGTCTGGAACTGTTTCAGTTGACCTGTACAGCTAAACTTTCCTCAGAAATCATTGCAACAACTTTGAGTTTATTTCTTTGACTGGACTGTTCTTTGGAGCAAAAATGCCTTGCTTGTAAAACCATTGGTTTTTTTTGCATTTTTAAGTCCTGTCAGGAAAAGACAGACTTGTTGAGTTCCTCTGTTAATTTGACTACTGTTCCCATTTCTTCTTGTTAATGTGGCCATTCATGTCTGGAGATGGTTTTCTGTCACCTGAAATAAAGAGGCTTGTCACTTTTTGCGAGTCACAACTTGATGGCTGCTGATTATCACCTCTTGATTGGCATCTTGTTTGTTGCTGTTCTGGATTCTCAGCCTGCCAAACTCTTACCTGTCTTCCATTTCTTTTTTCTTTTCTTTCCTGATCTGCGTGATGTTGCAATTGGTATTCATTCTCTGTTCATTCCTCTCTTACTCTGGATAATTGCCTACTCCCTTTTTGGAACTGTAACAAATTTGTTACTTTTCAGCACAGCAGTCTACTGCTTTCAGAATACATTGGTATGGTTAATGTTTATTAGTATCACTTATCACTGGTATGAATAGTATGCACTCACTGTTTATCAATAAAGAACAGGTGGACTATTTCAAAGCACTATTGCTTTTATAGGCACTCAGCAAGAATCTTGTAATTGGTTATAAAGGAACCTAAATCAGAAATTCTACCTCTGGTGACCTGTGAAGTTGAATTTTTCTTAAAATGTGCGAGCTCAAAAACTTATACTTCATAGCAAACACACTTTTGCTCAAAATGGCTTCTTTCAACTATAAATAGAATGCTATACACTTTGCTTATCTTTGGAAGCCTTGATGACCCATGTCACAATCAGATATATTGTGAGTCTTCATACCAAAAAAAATTAAGTCAATGATCTTTATCATTTGGACATAATCATGGTGTGCACACACAAACAAAAGATTGTGTGTGTGTAAAAATATATATAGTCATTTTGGTAATAAACTTAACATTGTGGATTTAGTTAATTTATACTAAGCATGTGGATGTGCACATAGCGTAGTGGTTATTGGCGTGAAAAGTGGAATTGGCAAACAAAGTTCATTGCATCTACTTTTGCATGAATACCATTGGTGGGAGGCATGAATCCACCTCTTCTCCCTGAAGCTATGGGTTAAATAGCAAAGCATACTAGGCTTTTTAGCCTTGATAACCAGTCCAGGAGAACAACAACACTGAATTCAAAACTGTTTTGGGAATGGGGCTGGCAACTTCACCCTGTAAAACCAGGTTGCTATAGAAACCACAGCAGCAACATCTACATGGTGTAGCTGTCTCTCTTCACTACAGGGAAGTGACAGCACTAAAGAGGAGGTGGGGTAGATATTACACACAAACCATATTGGTCTGTTCATTTATATATTTGCTATATATTTGTCTATGGAAAAAAGTAATATTACATGACCCAAATTTTGGACAGTTTTCATCATTGATATGAAAATTTGCTAAAATTTGAATTTTTAATAATTTTTCATTTAAAAAAAAAAATGTTAGACTGGATAAAATCACATTTGTATTGTAAAGTTAAAAAAGAAAAAAGAAATTCCTTTTTTTTCTGAATTAAAATGTCTAAATTATTATTCCAAATGCTAAATAATCTGGAATAAAAAATTTATTTTTTTAAACTCTTGCAGCCCTACAAACATGCCTCCATTAGTGGATGGCAGTAACTCTCTCCACAGTGGGATGCGTGATGACCCAGAGGCCATGGACACTTCCTGCACAGCCTTATCAGTTCCTAAACGGTCACGGTCACCTGCCATTGCTACAAGTCGAGCTACCAACCAAAGTAATCCCATGGACAGTCGGGGACATCGACAGAATTATCGCCGTCTCTGACATTCAGATTTTCTAGGACGTATTTGTAGATCTGAATTTGTTTTCTGAATTTTTATATATATATATATATATATATATATATATATATATATATCCCCAAATTTTTTTTTTTCTTAAATAATTTTAAGCTTGTCAGGATTTGTATGAATGCCTTGTTTTGTGCTTGGTGCTTATTATACACATGTGCACATCATATAAATGATTGCATCTGGAGGTCTGCATCTACATTATATAAGTGCAGGTATATAAATGACATGAGTGTCTGAAGCCAGTTTACTTACCACTTTGGATGGGGATACACACACACACACACACACACACACACACACACACACACACATGTGTATATAATCATGAATAATATCTACACCCTTAACCTTAATGTGTGCAGATGTATATATGAAGGAACGCACCAATGTGAGCAAATGTGTGTATGTTAATGCGTGTGTACATGTTATGCACATCTGTTTTTTTTCTTTTTCTTCTTTTTTCTTTTTTTCCTTTTTTCTTTTTTTCCTTTTTTCTTTTTTTCCTTTTTTCTTTTTTTCCTTTTTTCTTTTTTTCCTTTTTTCTTTTTTTCCTTTTTTCTTTTTTTCCTTTTTTCTTTTTTTCCTTTTTTCTTTTTTTCCTTTTTTCTTTTTTTCCTTTTTTCTTTTTTTCCTTTTTTCTTTTTTTCCTTTTTTCTTTTTTTCCTTTTTTCTTTTTTTCCTTTTTTCTTTTTTTCCTTTTTTCTTTTTCTTTTTTTCCTTTTTTCTTTTTTTCCTTTTTTCTTTTTTTCCTTTTTCTTTTTTTCCTTTTTCTTTTTTTCCTTTTTCTTTTTTTCTTTCTTTTTTTCCTTCTTTTTTTCCTTTTTTTTTTATTATTATTATTAAAAATTCTTTTACAATTTCCAACCAACCACTGAAATAGATGTTAAGACAGTAAGCATTAAGAAAATGTATTTAACAGGTTAAATTCTACCTTTATGTCTGAAGTTTGAATTCTATATTCACTCTGGATTAAAGTTGAGCACTTAAAAAAAAAAAAAAAAAAAAAAAAATTTAATCCTATATTGGAAAATTCTATTTATGCACATTTTGAAAAATAGAAAAGTTAATTAGTTTCTCGCCATTTCTATGAGAAGGTCCCCCCCAACCCCGGATTCTTTTCTTACTCTCTTCTCAAATGTGTGCATACAACTCAGTCAAAATTCAGGTCAGAGGTGAAACTTAAATTTTGAACCTACATAAGTACAATAGCTTATGCCATAGTATCACCATTTTTATTGACAGCTGTTGTCAGCAACACAAGTGCTTGTTGCATACATATGTTGTTGGAGTTTTAAAGTTAATTTTTTTTCTCTTTAACTTGAAATTTGTACATAGTTGAATTTTTATTGACAACAGCAAAAAGTCCAATTGCTATTGAGACATCAAAAAAAAGGTGTTTTTTGTTGTTTTTTCTTTTCTTTTTTCTTTTCGATATGGCAACATCTAAACATTACCAAAAGATTTTGTTGTAAGTAGTAAACAAAAATATTCGAAATACCAATTTTGTAATTTTTTTTTTTATTATTATTAAAAGATATTTTTTAAATTAATATTTATTGTTATATAATATGGAATCTTTATTTTTGAGTCCCATATGATTACACACTGGATAACTATCTAAAAAAAAAAAAAAATGAGTAACAGTTAGCTTAATGACATGTGTTGCATCTATTCTTGAAGTTTTTCGGGTTACAATGTCATGAATATGGCTGATTCTGATTTGAACCTCAGCAAGCATTTAAACATTAGACAGGTTTTCACACACCTACATACACCATTCCAGTTCTTCTTTTCTTGTACTTGTAAAATCTGCAGTACTCAATAGTACAAATATCAATAAGAATTAACTTAGAAAATTGCACCTAAAACATTTTTCTTTTTTTAAGCCCAATATAACAATGATTATATTTAATAAATCACCCTCTCATCAAAAGCCTTTCTTTGGGCTTCAGTTGTTTATAATATGAATAACGATAAATTGTAAACATGTTGCTTGTAAGAGCATCAATTCTGTAACTGATCATTAGCAAAAATGGTTGGTACAGGCTTTGAGTCATAGATGAGTACTTGACTCGGTAGGCCTTTCACACACTGTCTATATAGTTTATATATTTGTAAGGTTTATCATAGCAAATGGTATAAATATCACTACTATCTATACATTTTATTAATATTATTTGGTTACAGTTAGATTATCAGCCAATAACTACATTTAGTATAAATCTTTTATATGCTAGGCTCACTGTGATAAAATCCAGTGTACTGTGACAGCAACTATTTAGTCACTTTTATTATTGCCTGTGTTATTGTAAGATTAGACTGTACCCATTTTAGTGTAAGGCTTGAGAATTTTAAGTGCCAAATGTTTGTTAGAAATGGTTAATTGTACAGTATTAATAAAATTAACCAATGAAAAGTCTTTCATATGTCTTTGATCACTGTGGTTCAGTCCATTTATTAACTTGTAACACATCCAAATTGCTCAACAGTATAAATATCTTGGTAAAATTGGGAGAAGTATTAGGTTACTGTGTAATTTCAAAATATCTCACAAACATGCTTGGGTGGCCCACAATGAATTTGTTTTCATGCTAAGAAAACAAATGATTTTTTTTTGATTTTTTTTTGATTTGATTTTTGTTTTTTGGGGGCAGGGGGTTTCTTTTATTCCCATAAATTTTCATGATTTTCAGTAATTTCTACATGGTAGAAAACAAATTTTGATATAGAAAAAAACTTTTGTCAATGTGGCCATGTGACCTAAAATACTCATTGCATGAGTTAAGATCTATTATACACTTTGTATCTAATTTTTTTTTCTTGTCACTTGATGCAAACAATATATATGAAATTCATTGAAGCAAAAGAAAAAACAATCATATCCAACATGCTATCAAATCCAGATGACTTTCTTTGTTTTTTGTTTTTCTTTATATTCAGAATAAATTTGGAAACAGAGCATTACATAAATATTACTTTATGCCCACTTTTCAGATGACATTTTTTTGTGTGGGTGTACACACACACACACACACACACACACACACACACACACACACATATATATATATATATATATATATATATATATATATATGGTGTGTGTGTGTGTGTGAATTATGTGTATGAAAGATTTTTTTTTTTTTTTTTTTTTTTTTTTGATAAAATTTCACAAATAGTAATTTTCACACACCCTACAAAGACTGTTTTACAACAAAAACCAAACAGTTTAATGTTAACACAAATAATTGCATCATCTAATGTGACATTTATTTATATATTTAAATTTATAACTTTCTATTGATCAATTTGATAAGTTGATTTATTTATTTTAAAATACTCAATTTAGATTTTTTTTTCTGTTTCAAATTTGTCATTATTAAAGGTCTTGCTGATATTTGTTTTAAAGATTAAGATAGTTTGTTCCCAGCCAGTTTAGGGGTTCCATTTTTGGATTCCCCTCACAAGATAAATTCAGGAGCAAAGTTTAAAAACAATAAATACTTTCAAAAATTAAAATCTTACTTCAGTTTTTTTTTTTTTTTTACTCTAATTACACCAATACAACAACTGTCTCTATCAAAATAAAAAATTTGAAGTAAATGTTTTTGAAAGTCATGAAGCAATTGTTTTAAGGTTATATGTATTTTGAAGATAAATTGTATAGGGTGGATCAAATAAATCTTGTATTTTTATGCCTTGATTTTTTTTTTTTAATCTTTTCCTTAGAAAAATAGATACCTTTTGTAATTTTGAAGTTTATTATCATTGTTTTAGGTTTGTTTATCTGGGCCAAAATAGGAGAGTCAGGCTTTAAAGAACCAAATTTCTCGTAACTTCAGGGAAAGCAGTACACCTTAATCCACAGACCAAAATTAAAATTTCAAGCCTATATAATCATATATTACTGTTAG
Source organism: Acanthosepion lycidas (assembly GCA_963932145.1). Lineage (NCBI taxonomy): Eukaryota > Metazoa > Mollusca > Cephalopoda > Sepiida > Sepiidae > Acanthosepion > Acanthosepion lycidas. The sequence goes on along the minus strand of OZ010596.1, from coordinate 57,425,312 downwards.
ATCTTTAATAAAATATTGTATATTTATGTCCTTAAAACATGAGTACCTTTTATGAAATAGTAAACTAGATTTGGATGGTTGGATCATGTTTATTTTAATTGTACAACTTTGAGAAAGTTTTATTGTTTTTGTTTCAAATTCACACACACATATATATATATATATATATGAAAAATGCAATAATTGATCAGTATTTACACAGAATGACTCAGGTGTTGAGTTTTTCTAGTGCTGATAACTCTTTGAACAGTATATTATTATTATTATTATATTTTATTTCTAGCCTCTTAAGTCTTAAGACCATTTTGCACTCCAATAAACTACTTTATATATAATGTAAAGTATAAGGTATTTTTCAAAATAAGCAAACCATCTATATTGAAACTAATGTATCCTAAAACCCAAGTTCTTTAAATTGATGCCATTTTGTAAAGTATATATCTATAAGATCCATGCATCCACACATCCAAATATAATTCCATAACAGTTTTTACTGCAGCTGCTGATTTTATCAAACTAGATGAATAATTCAGTTTGGCCACAAACTTCATATATTGTAAACATCTAAAGCTGAAGATTGGTATGACAATGTGTAGGTTTTAAGAAAAACTTCATTTTTTTTTCTTTTCTTTCTTTTTTTTTTTTTTTTTTTTTTTTTGCCTTTTTTAAGTCTTCTTTATATGGAAACAAAAATTGTTGACTTTCTCTTATCTCCAAAGCAAAGGGTTGTGCACTTTTGTGGCTTGTCTTCATGTAACAATCTTTTATCTCTTTTTTAGTAACTTTGATAATTTAACAAAAGCTTTCTAAAGTTTTCAAACTGTCTAAATGGAAATCTTTTTTTTTTTTATTTGCAAGATTTACATCATTTACAGTGAGACTAATGTTCTCCATATTGGTATGATTGTTTCAGCTATTATGTCCACTAGCCTTCTTCAGGTGTTTGTCAATCCAGATAACATTCAAAACAACCATATATGCAATCAATAGCAGTAGGTTGTACAGATTGGTTTCAATTCACTGTCCATGTGTTGGGATATTTCTTCTTGATTAATTGTTTCAGTTATTGTTGGTCCTGTTTCCACTGATTCTATATCCAAGCCTAGAGAGATATCTCTGTATATGGTTTGTGGAATATGAGAACAATTTATCACCATAGATGGAATAAAGTGTTCAGTTTGAAATATTCTGATAGTTGCCTGGATTGACAGATACCTGAAGCAAGCCTGAGACCACAACAGTCAATACATTATGATTGTAAAGACAGATATGAACATTAGTTCAACTGTAAATAACTCCTTATTCCAGAAATTTGAGGATTTTTTTTAAGTTCAACTTTTTCTTTAAAAATGAAACAAAAACAATCTAGGATCAAAAGATTAGGAAATAATCACTCAATTCAATCTGAGCTCCACAATAAACTCTGTTTGGTTAACTGAATATATGACTCAATTGAACTTCAAAAATCAGGCTGTCTTAATAATTTGAAGTAACATAGAGAGGAAATTAACTTGCAAAGAAAAGAAATTAAAAAAAAAAAAATTCAAAAATAGCTGTATGCTCTGTAAGTGGAGCCTTGTATCACACTTGGTTTCACCCAAGTAAGTAAAAACACAAAGTGCCTCTTAATATAATGAACACTGAATTTAAAATACAATGAATTTTTCTTTCTCATTTCAATTCTCAAAGACTAGAACACTGGTTAACTTGGCCTATAGACTTTTTTGTATAACTTACCACTATGTATACATTCCAACATACAGTGTATTGTGTATGTATATTGCAATATTCATCTTCTGTTTTTCATGTTTTTTTTTCTTTTCTATTGGAGTGATGTCTGTTGTTTAATTTCTCAATCCATTTTCATTCTGTACAACAATTAATGTTGAGAATTAATTGCAGCATTGATATGAAATATTCCCTTAATTTTCAAAATACTTGTTATCCAATCTTAGTAACAGCCAAACTTGAATCTGTCACTCTATGAAGATCAAAGAGTTAACAAATCAAAATATGAACTGCAACTGTAAGATGTGTTTTTTATGAATTATCTCAAATATATTTCATAGTATTTTGTTACTATGCCAGCAGACACACCCCAACCTTATATAAATAAATGCACACCAGTGGGGAGAAGTGCAACACAATTGTTTGACAAATTAGTGCAAACTAAATGTGATATGGTATCTGAGTAATTTAGAGAAACAAATGGAAATTGCTGTTTGATCTAACAAAAAAAATTCCTACTTCACGGTTCACTTGTTTCATTATAATAAGCAATCTGTTGATTTAAAGCTACAATTTTCAAAAGCTATAATGAATTGTTACACTTCTATGCATAATTTTTTTTTTTTTTTTTTTTTTTGTAAGAATTTTTTAAATTCTCATTTATTTATTTAATTATTTAAACGAAAAAAAACACCTTGCTTAAAAAATACGTATAACTATCATTGACTGGAATGTTGAGCTAGGTATGAATTAAAAATAAACTTTCAAATTAGCATTGGTGTGTAACCAACATTCAGAAGACTCACTAATTGGTTAACTAATACATCTTTCTCTTCTACCACTTGTTATATAAATATTAGGTTGGTGCAAAAATAATGACGTAATAATGTCGTTTTTTGACGTATTTTTTAACGTCAAAAAACGACATTATTACGTCATTATTTTTGCACCAACCTAATACAATCTTCCTGGCTTATTGCTATATCACATTGAAACACCCATTCTTGTATGGGAATACTGGATGCTTGGATGTGCAGGTTATGTAATGGATAATCACTTGGAATTGTTAATTGGAGATCCAAGTTCCAATTCCAGTTGAATTCATTATGTTCACTTATGTGCAAATACATTTGGAAAAGATATGAATCCACCTCTTCTCCCCCAACTATGGATTAATTAGTAAGACAGATATGAACATCAATCAATCATTATTATCTGCCAAAAAAAATACATTCTTATCTAAAAATATTTTCTGGATTTAAATAACCTGCAAAGTGTTGATAAGCCATAGTAAACAAAACAATCAATCTATCCAGTCTTCCCCACCCACTCCATATTTTTTTTTATATATACAATAATTTTGGTAACTTTGTATTACCTTGCCAATTTTGTATAAACCTATGTCTATCATCCATTGCAGCAAAACATGAAAAAAAAAAAAAACTGGTACACTTTATTAAAGAGATAGAAATATTCTATATGAAACAAATGCCTCAACACACAAGACTTGATAATATGAAAGTTATTTGCTCTAACTAAAAGTAAACATCTGACATAAAATGTCCTGATTAATATAGGATAATTATTGTTGAGTGAAACAGAAAATATTTGGTTGGTTTGGTAGTTGGGAATATCTTATTCGTGTTTGCTATTTGTTATGTCTTTATTATGATATTATTTCTACTATTATTATAATGGATCACTTTTTTAATTTCTGACATATTTCACAAAAAAACTAACCTGTCTGTTATCAAATTCTTGAGCTTTATAATATCATTGAAGACCATTACCAAGTAATTGTTCTAATCAAAACAGAACTTGATACCAAAATTCCCTGTTGAAAAATTTTATGAAGGCTAAAACCAATCATAAAAATATGGTTAATCAGCCAATATTTACAAATATTGAATTATATGATTTGTTACTATAAATCTTTGTTACTGATTCTAAAGTAATTTTCCAAAAATCTTACACTTTTCAGGGTTTCCAGCACTGGTATTTACAGTATATATATATATATATATATTGACATTGCTACCTGGCCAATTCACTAGAATTACCTACTAATTAGATTTTAAAAGATTAATAGGTAAATTCCCCATTATGCTACAAAAGGCACAAGTGTGTAAACACACACACACATACACACACACACACACACATATATATATATATATATATATATATATATATATATATATATATATGAAAATGTGTGTGCGCAGATGGTAAGGTCAACCAAGTGGCAACAGCCTATTTTATGTTTGAACACAATCTCCATCGCCTGAAGATTGCATTCAAGCACGAAATAGACTGTCATCACTTGGTACTGACCTTAGTGTCCACTTATATTTGCACAAGCTCTGTGTCATTGAGTACATTTACCCATAAATATAGTAGATCTTAAAACTATATTTTTTTTATTATTTATATATAAATACATGCACACTGATCATGCACTTTTTCTTTTCTTTCTCCCCCTTTTTTTTTTTTTTTTTTTTTTTTTTTTTTTTTTTTTGGCTCTCTAGGAAAAACCTAAAATTCAAACTTTACCTGGCAATTAATATTACAAAAGTAACATTGGTTTGGTTCTAATATTTGTCTTCTCTGATATTAAAAAGCTTGAAAATATTGTCCAATTTAGAAAAATATTCATTTTATGGTAGAAACCTGAAAACAAGAAAGAAAAAATAGCAGATAACGCGTGATTTCCTGTGCAAGAAATTCTTGGACAGTCAACTTTGCAGCTATTAAAAAAAAATGTTTTCTTCAAAACAAACCATTTCTGATTTATGGGGAACATAAATTAAGTGCTGGCTGACAGCATTTCAATATGAAACAAGACTTAAAAATGTTATAAGTGCCTATCTAGGCATTATAATGAAACTCTAGTTTATATAGATCTTTTCGTTATTGGCTCATTAAAGAAATATATAGTTGGCAGGAGGAAAAAAAAAAGTTGCTTGCCAAAGCATTGCCCTATTAACTATACTGTAATATTAATAGATGAAAAATTGTTTTGTGAATATGGTTTTCACAAGTAGTTGTTAACAATGGTTCTTTTATTATGTCAATTACTAATTTACAAAGTAGTTAATACTTGACTATTTTGAGACTATATCAGTTATAAGACACTGTTTTGTTTTGTTTTTTTCATTTTAAGATAAAAATAATCTTATTGCCAAGATTGTTTCTACTATGAAAAATAAATCAATTTGTAAATTATTGATTGATAGTAAAACATTGGCAAGAGATTTTAAAGCAGCTCAAATAGCCTCCTTATACTTGATTTTTGATGGATAACCATTTAAAAATTCTGTTCAAAGAATAGCTGCTAAAATAAATGACAAGATATATAACACTTATTCATAAGGATGCATCTTGGAATTTTATACAAAACTGCCTTCTTTTGCTTTCTCTAACTTTTTCTAAAACCATTTCACACTAGGACAAAAGGTTACTCCTCCTAAATAGCATTGGTTTAGTTTTAAAAAATAAGAAAAAGGTTTTGTTAATTATAGATATATAATTTATAAGCTTTCTTTTAAGACCTATTGTAATCATCATTTTTTCCTATATTATTTACCTATAAGTATTGTTGTTTACAAAGACTTAGTTTTCAGTGTCTGATATAATATATGTCAAACTATAAAGTCTAACTTTTGTACTCCTAGAGATAAAAAAAATAATTGAATTCCAGTTTACATAATAAATAGGAATAGTAAAATTTACTTACTTTTTCATTTTCCTGGTGGTCTGACTGCATGAGTTTAAGTGTGCTACTAGAATGGCATCTAGGTCCCACCCTTTTACTGTTGAAATAGTTAAATATAACTGCCACTTCTACTCCAACAGTTTCTTTTCTCGCGCTTCCATTTACTTGCTTCCCTCATAACTAAAACATCAAAAATTTAAATGCAACATCAATCACCATGTTCTGTTGTCTTGAAACACATTCATCTTTTACCCTTTCCTCAATCCCCACCACATACCCAGTCTTTTCTTTGACTTTCATTCTCTGTAACCCCCTGTGTACTAGTGGCACTCCAGCCTTGCTTGAAGTGAAATGATTAAAAAAAAAACTGAAGATTTTATTTCTATAAATCATGCAATAACATTAATTTCCTTAGAGAAATTCATGAGTATTTCATTACAATCAGCCATTTTTTTCTGTGTTGTATTAATAAGCATGCAGAAACTAGATGATTACTATACAAATAACGGTATTCATGATTTCTGTATTTACACTTAATTTCAAATGACCCCAAACTATTTGGTTGAGAAGAAATGATCTGGTAAGGGATTAAATTTTATAAATCTGATATATATATATATATATATAATGTGTCTTCTCTAAAATTTAGTTATAACTTAATCTGAAGAATATGACAAATGGAAAACTGTTGCATTGAAACTAGATTACATGTTAGGCCTCATCAGATCAAAAATGAAAAAAAATAAATTTGTGTGTATGCTTAAATAATAAATTGTTAATACTTTTATAACTTGATCTAACAATGCTTAGAATATAAACATGTCTGTCATTTCGAATTTTTTGTTTTTTTTTAACAAATGAAAGTATTTAATACATTAAAAATTGTTCAATGCTACTCTAGAAGTTTTGCTTGAAGCAAAAGTACAACCAATCTCACCAGAAATTTTTATATTTAATTTCACCTAAATATTTGAAGGAAACATTTAACAAATTTTTTTTTTTATTTTTTTTATTTTAAGTCAATTTTGTATGTTGCATAGAAAATATTTTGCAGGCATAACTCAGTGGTCAATCATAAAATTACAATACGATGGTCTTAGAGATTTCCATCATGGTGCTGAATTAGTGACCTTCATTAATATGGAAACATTTTTATGTTCTATCACTGGGAAAATAAAAAGGGTGTTGGAAGGGTCTTTTCCTTCAATTATCAATCTTATATTAATAAAATCTGTGATACCCAAGTAGATAAATATTCAGTTCATTTTAAGGAATATTAATAATTATATTCCAAGACTTGTGACTGTTTTCTTTAAATTGCTTCCAACACATATTTGTATTTTCCCTCCACCACCTACTTCAGAAGGAAATAGTTTTATTTTAAATGATAAATATATTTCAGCTTTTAAACAGTCTTAAAAGTATTTACTGGGGCCAGACACCCACCAGATTGATGTCTTCTTTTTTTTTTTTTTTTTTTAATATATCTACTACATTCCAAGCAAATGATTTGTTAAAACATTTGAATTAGTTTAGATGAACTATTTCATAAAAAAAATTACTTAAATATAGTGAATTCTGAAATTTTAAATTACTTACCTCATTTACAAAAACATTTAAAATGTGCTTTTGCTGATATGAAAATTTTGCACATCAAAGAATTGTTGTCCATCAACAATTTAGTAGCTAAATGTTACTTATTTATATATATTTTTTCTGTTTAATGAACCCTGCTGATTTAGTTATATCTCTATGAATCTTTTTTTATTTATCTTTTTGGTGAATTCTTTATGGGATGACTGGCCTTTTATTTCTACTCTCTACAAAGCTTTCTCCACCAAATCCTGTCTAAACATATTTAAATTGACTCCTGTACATGTGTCAATATTGAATTCCAAATTGTTTGGCTTTCAATAATTTTGCCCCTCTTTTCCATGTCTATAATAGTTTGTATCTTGACATACAACTGAAATTTATTGCTTCTGGTCTATACAAAAGAAATCAATATTAGAACTCCCTACATATAATTTTCTGTTTGTTATCTTTTTATATATAGAGGAGTGTGACAAAAACAATATCTACTTCTTTTTAGGGCAATGCAGAATTTTTTTTCTTTTATAATCAATTTAGCAATATATATTATATTAATTGTAAGTTTTGTTTCAGATTCAAAGCACAAAATAAAAACATGCTACAAATTTTCTCTGCCTCAGTTTCACTTTTCAAAATATGTGTCTTTAATGCATAGGTTCCGATAAAAGTTCAGGTCTGCTTTTAAGACTGTAGTTCCTCTAGGCAAGTCAAAGTTAAAGTGCCAAGAGAGAAATCGCAGCAGTTTAAATATTATCTAATGGCCCAATCCACCCTGTGCAGGAGGGGGACACAAGTTTATGCTCCTGCTGCTGATAGGAACGGTCCATTAAGCTAGGGAAGGGGGAGATAACTGGTTATACCAATAATAAACAATAGATAACAGGTTCATTTATACAAATAGAAGCTTTTATTCTATAATTAAATGTCATACTTTACTCTTTACTAAATTTGGCCCTGAACTCTCTACTCAGTAACTCTTACTACTGTGATGTCACCTCATGCCACTTCTTTTCAGCTAAGGTATAGATGGTTGACAGTTTTTTTCTTAAGTAATATTTGCCCAATACAAAGCTCAAGGACATAGGAAGTGACAGTTATGAGGAAGATCTTTGGCTTGAAGAGGTTAAGATCATAGTGTTCAGGAAAACATACATGCAGGAGTCTGTTGTACAAAGTATTGGTTCATGGGAAGAAACTGAAAGGAACTTCCTTCTTACCAATGGAATATGGAGGGAATGAAGAAGATTCAACCCTGTAGACATAGCAAGGAACGTCTTGGCTGTAATGGTCTAAACTGGGGGCACTAAAGAATTGAGCTTTTCTGAACATTTACCATGGCTTACAATTTTGCATGTATGGGAAAGGGGCTGCAATATGGAAAATAAGTTATTCCCAAATGATTTTTGAATTCTATAAAAGCTGGGAAGTAAGTATTAGACTACTCCAGTCCAGACATGGAAGCAATACTCCACTTTGGATCTAATCTGACTCTTGTAAAGATAAAGCATGCCAGAAGGAGTTTGATACTTTCTGGAGCAGTACAATGAATGCACCATATTTCCAGCCTCTTTGGCAATGGAGTGACATTGGTAATGCTCAGTTTTGTGTGACACATTGGAAGACAGTAGTTACAGTTCAAGTCACCAGTAATTGTTTATTTCTGTAACAATCAAAATACATTCTTGGGAAACAATTGTTGTCAAGCCCATGTTAAGAATTGCCTATTCTCTGTTTCTGAATATTTCATTCCTGTGCTATATTCATCGTTTCTCAAATCCTATATCTATGGCTTGGGTCACTGGCAAGACCAATCCTATATGAAGCATTCATTTGCACATTACACCTGATCATTGAAGCTAATCCTAGTTGGATTTAGCAAGCCTTCTGTCTTTGCTTCTTGTCTATGTTTCTATATCATTTTTGTTTTAAAATATTTTGATCAGTCACAGTAGTGATACCAAAGTGGATTTGTTGTTTGTTCCTCTCACTTTGCTGGTTGATATTAGCCTTGTTCTGTTTGCTTCAGTTTTTTTATAAAACAATGTAGCTTCTCCAACTTTTGTCTTGTCTAGAATTTCTGTATCTGCCTTTCTTTGTCTCTAAGAAAAATTCTTATATAAATTTTTGTTTGGAACAGAAAGCGTGCATATGTACACAATTAAAAGAAAAACAGGTGCACACACATCTATCTATTTCTCCCTCTCTATAATATATATATATATATATATATAATCACTTGGAGACTTGATCATTTTCTTTCATTTTGAATTCAGTTGCTTTTCATTGCAGCTACTCACTGTCATTTTACAGCCATTAGTAAACAGCACTTATTGGAAATAAAGATCATATTTGATAGTGTATATGACCCCTTCCCTCTCTCAATATATATATATATATATATATATATATTGTCATCCACAGACTGTTTCGCTGTATCACAGCTCATCAGTGACTAGACGTCTGGTTGCCTTTAGCTATGATTGAAACCTGAATGAATTGGTGTCATTCAGAGATTTTACCCCAAAGCCATTGGCACACAGCAGAGAAGAAGGTGAATTTAAGCGTATTTATTTTTAGATAAACACACAGTGACTGAGAGAACTCAATTTGATTTACCAAGGAGTCATGCATTATTAGCCGTAATAGTCAGTGTTTACAAACCTACACTTCCTCCCCAGAGCTCAACCAAAATAAATTTTTCAGGAGCATATATATTGTCATCCACAGACAGATTGTTTCATTGTACTACAGCTCATCAGTATGGCTATATATATGCACTTTTCTTTCTTTATTGTGGGAATCTCAGTATATCTCCTGGGTCTTTCTATGCAAAGCTGAGGCATCTGATAGACTAAGTTTTACCCAATTGCTGTAGAATACTATTACTTAAAGACCTTACTTCCTAATACTATAATATTAAATGTAAATAGAGAAGGATCTTCTCATCAAATACAGTAAGCTCTCAACAAGACTTGAACTTGCATCAAGAAGCCTATACTACCATGGTCTCTTACTGATTGAGTTTCAAGTGCTTTATAGCAAGTTATAGTAAAAAGCCACTGAAATTATGATAAAATACAAGTCAAAAAACATTAATAATGGTTGACAAGGCTTCATCTAATAAAATGTCAAGGTAGGAAATATTAATATATTTGACATTCACTTTATATCTAATTCATTTTGCAACTAATTTCACTTAAAGTAAAAAATAAAATAAAAATAAACATATCCTCTGAAAAATAATTTTTTTTTTTTTTTAAACAAACAATTAAAATTCCAAAATTGAATCCTGATCAATTCTCCAAAAATCTTATTGAGACTTGGATGTTATCTGAATTGCATACTAATTTATGTGACTATTTTGAATCATTGAATAAAATTTTTTTTTGTTTACAAGGTTCATTTAAATTTTCACATACTCAACTTTTAATCTTAAGTGTTTTACACTCTGCAGATTTATCTTTGGTTCAGGCCTTTATACCCTTGACCATACCACACAATAATTCACTTTTAATGTTAAAATCATTTTAACTTCTAAAATTAAAAATATCAGAATCCAATGACATAACTTATTCAATTCCATTTAGTTCATTATTTTTTAAACATTTTAATTATTAAAAACTTCTGTCAGATTGTTACTAATGATAGTCCTTAATATTCCTAAGTTTAAAATATATCTATATACAGTAGCAGAGCATATATAATTTCAAACAAGCATTCAAGCAACTGTACTTAAAATCTTCTCTAATTCAACTTTGCATCTTATCAGTTCTTGAAGGGACTGTTATAAAAAAAGATTTGGAAAAAAAAAAAAATTGCTCTGCAGTAGTGACATGGAACTTTTCTTTTTTTACTGCTCCCTGGAAACAAATTTTTCATGACCTTATGTTGGGAGATTTCAACCACTGCATTCAAACTTTTTTCAATGTGATATATGAATATATCTTGAGATTTTTCTTTGCTTAAAATGTGTCTCTAAACACTGCCATTATTTTAACTATTCTCACTCCTTAGCAATGTTCATTGTTTTAAAAACTGATCTATGGCTTAATAGGACTTGTATCAGAAAATTATTATAATTATCTCTGAAAAATTCTTAGTCTAAAAATATTTTCTAGCTTTAAATAATCTGCAAAAGGTTGATAAGCTGTAAAAAGTAACAAATCAGTTTAGATTATATTAATGTGAAGTAGTGGTAAGATCAATTTGCAGACTATTACTGCTTTAGTGGGTTCAGTACTCACTATGCGCCCTATATTTTTGGTGTTGTGCCAGATCATTTTATCATAAGCTATTTTCACAGACCATTGTTACTATAATGAGTTTGATAATCAGTGATAGTTGTGTATTTACAACTTTTTATTTTTATTTTTTTAATGTTATATAGTTCAGATAAAGAAATTGATTAAAAATACATCTGTCATGTGAAAATACCCAATTACTGGTAGTGGCTTTTGAGGTTAAATATCAACAATTGCTCTGTGGCAAGTGATCTTGGGGAGAGAATTCTACTTAGGGCCACAAATTTTAGCCTCTAAATGGATTTACTCCAAAAGAAGAAAATATTACATATATTTGATTCTGTTCTTGGATGTTTCATTCTATTAAATGGTAATTACTTGTAGCTGATGTTCCATGTCACTGGAATTCAGTATAGTGTGTTTACCAATTTTGACTGCTATTTTTAATTCTGTTTCAAATGAAGAAAAATTTATATAAAGGTTTTATTTTAGATTTATGATATATTGGGATTGGATGAATCCTGTTTAATGGCCATCATGTTTTCAAATGCCAACCAAGTCCTCTCCAAAAAAAAAAAAAAAATTTTCCTACATTTTATTTCCCCTGATTTGGTCTTGTATTAAATTAAGATGAGCTTAATAAAAATCAATATTAATGACTATAGTGACAGAATAGTGGAATTATTATAAAAGGAAGATGAAGAGACATAACCGCCTTTACTGAAGTTTAACTATGAAGTAGGAAAATTAATTTATTGGTTCAGTCACTCCTGTTTAGCCAAAGATATTATAGTAAAGATGATTTGATGTAACCCAGCATCACTAGTCTGTTCAAGCTGAGCTAAAAACAAGAATTTTCAATGTTTGTTTTCAATGTTCCCTACCATTTTTTTTACTTATATATTGTACTAAACTGAGTTTAATACATGTTCAATATATTGGCAACCAACTGGTTGAAAACTTAAGACCAATTTATCTACAAGAGGGTGGTGAAAAGTTCTTAGCTTAACCAAGAAAAGATTCCAAAATTCTGATGTTTGGCAATTTGGTCAGATTTTGAGAAGTAGGTCAGGCTGTGAAATATATTTCCTCACCACCTTTCTAGAACCACACCTTGACCACTTGACTTTTGAATGCAAAGTAAGTAAATTAGTGTATCTTGCACTTCAGCTATAAATAACTTTACTATTATCATAACACAGTAGTTCACAAGTTCATCTCATAGATTACTTCACTTTCATAGTAAGTTCAATTCTTGCTGGGTGCTTCTTTACTATGACTTTTTACCAGACTAAGCTAAATTTAGTAAATAACCTTACAGTTTAAAATCCAAAGATGATGTTTCCCTGATCACTAGAATGTTAATGTGTTCAAATCTAGAGCTAACTATTATCTTCCCCACATATCTGTATAAACTACCGTCTACCTCAAGTGGTCCCAAGGCCTTGTACAGAGTGAACCTTACTGTAAAAAAAAAAAAAAAATAATAAATATACTTACTGCCAATAGAAATATCCCTTTGTCATTATCTAATGATTAGTAAAGTATTTTTACACGCTCTTGCTCCACTTTTATGACTGTCAGACTAACTTGTTGGAAGTATGTGTTATCTTTTGATATAACTATATTTACACGATTTTGTTTTTCCTTTTAAGCATCTTATTTACTCGACTTATGTACTCAAATTTGACTAAATCTTAAGCCATTTCACAACTGATGTTAGTGTTGCTTAGGCAATTAAAAAGAAAAAAAAAAGTAAAATTGAACGAAGAGTTATTAAATATTTTATACTGTATTCAAGAAGTCAACCAATTCAGTTACATTGAAGTGACTTTTTTATTTATTATATCCAAGCATAAAAAAATTTTAAGTAACCATTTCAGCTACTTGTATACTCTTTTACAAAAATTTAAACAACTGGTCAAAATCTTAAGTTGCGTATTTATTTATATATATATATATATAATATATATATATATATATATATATATATATTTCACTAGCTGAACTTGTGAAACTTCCACAGGTGTTGACAACTAAGGCTCTCCATTATTTTATGCCTCTGCTTCGTACTTTTACTCTTTACCTGTATCTTCTTATTCTATTCCTTATCCCTGCAATCTTCATGCAATGTCATACAAATATGGTTTAATTTCATATGCAAATAAGGTGTGCATATATATTTTCTACTTCATCCTCTCTCTTATTTATTTATTTGACTTTCTCTCTTTTAATGTATTTCAATTACTTTTTACTTACTTTTGCATATTTCAACTCTTTCTCCCTTGATATCAAGCTTGTCTGCCCCTACTTTTTCTTATCTCCATTCATTCCTTTTTTGCTCTCTTGTGTCTGCATATAATATATATTTGTTTAAGAGTCTAGAATTCACTTGACAAACAAAAACTCACAGTCACCATGCAATGTTGATTCCTATGTCCACATTATATATACAGTTTTGTTAAACTCAACTGACAAGGTCTGTCTATTTAATTGTATTTTAATTTTTCAATTTTTGGCATAAGATGTGCATCAGGATCAGAATTGTGGATAAACTGTCCAAAGTTTTTGCTTTTTATTTTTTATTTTTTTCTCATATCCTTTGAGAGACTGCATCATGAATATTATTATTATTAATAATAAACAAAATGATTGATGTAACTCTTCCAATATTTTTCAATAGTTAAGAGTACAATTTAAAAGATGAAAAGAAAAAACAGTTTTTGACAATGTTAAACAGTATTTCAACAGAATGTCTCTCTTCAAGTTATATTTAAACAATTTTTTCAAGTATAAAAATATATAAATCAACAAAAAATTGTAAGTCTTTGTACAAATGTTGATTGTCTTCTAACAAAAAAATGGCTGTACTGGAAATGAACGAGTCAAAACCAATGAAACGCTGCCCACATGAAGGCATGCAACTGAAATGTGCTTAATATGATGGTCATCTTGTTCATCTTGAAATTTTCCATTAGTTGATTAGTTACTAAAAGGAAAAAGGAATTAATCAAGCAGCTTAGTATAAATCTTATGGAACTCTCCTGTCATTCTGTTCATTCCCCCGGGCCAGGAAGTTAGTAATTTGCTTATGTAACCATCTTCAGGCATTTTAGGTTGGTAGATTCTGAATATTTTTTTTCAGAATGTGTATCTTAAGATATTTGTCAAAATTACAGTCATTAGTAATAAAATGTTCTGCAAGCTCCATTAATGTTACATTGTTCCTAGCATCATACCTTTTTCTCTTAAATCTTTTATTTAATTTTTATTTATTTAATTTTTCTGCTGTGCAACCCACATGAATAATAATAATAACAAAAGCAAAAAAAAAAAATCCAATTCTTAGATTTGACCCACATGTACCATTTGTATTTGAACAAAATATGAACTTTAGACAGTTTATCCCCAATTTTGATCCTGATGTACAGAATCTTACTCAAAATTTGCAAAAAATAAAATAAAAAATAGATCTTGTTGGTTAAATTCTTGCTGCATAAATATATATATTCTTGTTGCCTATATATAGTTCAAGAATTTTTTTTTTTTTTAATCAAGATAATTTTGTAGCTGACTTTTTGATTAATAAAATGTCTCCTGTTTTAAGAATACTATTTAGATGGTGTGTCACTAAAAATCTTATATATATATATATATATATATATATAATGTAAAATAAAAAGGCTTAAACACTAATATTCCATGGTTATAATTTATTACATTGGAATCACAATTACAATCCAATTCATCAGACCTACAAATTCAAAAAGAAATAATTTCATTTTGAATTTGTAGGTCTGATGAATTGGATTGTAATTGCGATTCCAATGTAATAAATTATAACCATGGTATATTAGTGTTTAAGCCTTTTTATTATATTCTTACTCTGTTCCAGACATTGAGTTCTACCTGGATTCTATCCTCTTGGAATATATATATATATATATATATATATATATATATATTAACCACTTACATTATCTATCTCTCTCTCTCTCTATATATATATATATATATATATATATATGACTTTTTTCTTTCTCTGGCCTTCTTACCTCCTACTTTTCCTCTACATTTTCATCCTCTTCCCATTTCTTTCCTGGATTTTTCTAATTGCTTCCAAGCTTTTTCAAGTCAGCAAATTGAAATGATTTTAGCTCAGAAAAGCTTGAATAGGGCAGATACTACACTCTGATCTTAACAATTGTGTATACAAATCATCAAAATTGTAGTACAGATTCTTTGTCATATTTGTATTTTTTTTTCTTTAAAAGAAAGAAAAATTGACAAAAAAATAAGTTATACTAATTTAATTATCATATTTTTTTTTATGTATCCTACCAACTGTTATTCAGCTTTGCTAAAAGTTGGTAATACTTGCTCCCAACAGATTTAAATGGTATCTGGCATGAGAAATTATATTAGACCCTTTTTTTTTCTTTTTTTTTTTTTTAATTTATTTTATATAGCATGATATCTACGAAGGGTGGAGTGTTGTTAATCTCAAATTCAAATGTTAAATCTATTATAGGTTTGATGTTTTTAAGTTTAACAAAATCAGCTAAAACTGTCATTTGGGTATTTTAATAGGGAATGAGCCATGTATCTAAAATAAAATATTTTATCACAAAATTCTTACCACTACACGCTTTTCAAGAATGTTCATGTTACACCTCACTAACCATAGTTCAATTAGGACTCATTTAAACACATGCCAAAATTTAACCAAACTCTATCTGCAACATACTCATAGAAAATACAAATATAATAGCCTCATCTACATATAAAAAAAGGCTAAAGATAATGGAAGTATTAATAATAATAAAGAAAAAGCTAGGCTCAATAACATTAACTATGAACACAGCCATAATGTGCTGACTGTGTTTGGAAAATAAAAAAAAAACATTCCCATCACACTAGAAACATAAAATCCACACATCTCAGTAAAAAATAAAAAGCACCCTTGATAATGGCTAATAGAATATCCAAAAGCACTCAAATATATAGAACATTCAGACAATTTTTACACACTTTGTCCAGAAAAGAAGTCATATGCAAACACAAGAAAAATTGAATTTAAAAAAAAAAGAAAAAAAAAAGCAGTTTAATCTCAGTACAATCAGTTATCTTTAAGAGAGGAACACATACACACATATATACACATATACATACATATAATCAGTGGTGGGATTTTTTTTTTTTTTTTTTTAAAACCAGTTCTCTCTTTCTTGACATCCCAAATGTTTTGTCAATGGGTATAAAAGCCAGGGGGATTTTAAGAACCAGTTCTGCAAACTTGAGTAGTCTAAGTAAACAGTTTGCATATATGCCATTGCAAAGAAAAATTCTAGAATTCATCACTTGTGTTTGTGTGTGAAAAACAAATTTTTTTTTTTTTTTTTTTTTTTTTTTGCAAATCAATACAGTAAAGCTAAGTTTGTCATAAGTAATAATTGTATGCTTCTACATTCTCATGTATATAAATAAGGTCGATGGGTGTGCATATTTATGGGAAATAGAAAATACAAGCACATTTTTAGTTATATTTTATTCTTTTATTTTGTTACATTATTTGATATATTTGGTAGGAGGGAAAAATAGCAGGCATATATTTTTTTGATTTTCAAGGTTATTTCTCTGGATTGGTTCTTCATTTTTGGTTACAACATCAGTCTCTTGCCAAATAGGTACTATTTCTGAGAGTTAATTCTGTTCAAGTTCTGGAGATTGCCTGAAGATATCTTTGTCATGTTACACTGGTGCATTTAGGGCTGATTATTCAATATAAACTCTAGTGTATCTACACCTAACTGTTGCTGCTAATGTCCAATTCAGATAACTGTGTTACTCTTTCTATTGATTCAGCACATCTTTGACAGAAAAGAGTCTTTGGTATTCTAGAATTTTCTTTTCTTTGCCTGTCATAAAGCATAGAATTTCAAATGGTTGCTATGGTGATTCCCCATCCCCCCCCCCGTATATTTCACATAAATTTCAAACTTCACTCTGCCTAACACCTAATTCAAAATAACAAAGCTAAGTTTTTGGCAGATGAGAACCAAAATATCTGTCCACTTTACTGATGGCATATCAAACAATAAATACTTTTGAAGAGACAATTTTATTACTTATAGAAGACTGATTCTGAAAATTTATTTGTCAACTTTAACCAAATTTGTTTAGACATGAAACTCCTTCCCCCAAACTCGAGATTTACCCAATTTCAAGTCCAGCTTCCAAATTTCTTTTGATCTATTTCAAAATAGAATCTGCAATATTCTTTTCCTTGGAAATGCCTGGATACATTTCTCCTATTGTCTTGTAGCTTTTACTTTATATTTTAGCTAATAAGAACACTAAAAATTGCAGTATATTTCGAGAATCCATATATTTTAAACTTTTTTTTTTTCTAAATTATTGTTTCAAGTTTTAAATAGTGACATCCATTTGAGATATATATATATATATATATATTAGGTTGGTGTAAAAATAATGTCGTTTTCTCACATTACTATGTGAGAAAACGACATTATTTTTGCACCAACCTTATATATATATATATATATATATATATATATATATATATATATATATATAAAATAGGAAAGAGCTGGTTAGGTAAATAATCCAAAGTTCTTTAGTATTTTTGTTATTATTTTTAAAAAATAGTGCTCGATACAAAAGTAGAGCATAAATATAATTATTTATTTAAAAATATGATTCCAACACGCTACATAAGAGTTCTCATGTTTCAAAACAAGAGCCGAAAACTTCAATATAATTATTTGAATTAAATTGAATTAAAGTAAGCTCTGTTCCATCTTCAAGTGAAATTTTTTTGGGGAATCTGATTTTTTGGGAATTTGATTCCAAAAAAATTTCGCTTGAAGATGGAACAGAGCTTACTTTAATTCAAATAATTATATTGAAGTTTTCAACTCTTGTTTTAAAACATGAGAACTCTTATGCAGTGTGTTGGAATCATATTTTTAAATATATATATATATATATATATATATATATATATATATATATATATATATATATATATATATATATATATATATATCTCGATAAATAATATGTGTTTGTGTGAGAATGTGTTTTGAAGAATGCTAAGAAAGATAAATTACCTGGTTTCATATTCTGAATATGTGTTTTATAAACTTTATTTATTTTTGTAATGGAGAATCTCTCCATTTTTCAAGATAAAAATTATCATAAAGATTTAAAACCTGAATAAAAATCAATGTTATTTTTAACATGCTGGAGTTAAGCTGATGCTGAATCCTTAGAACTTTGCCTATGCCCAGTAGGTGAAAGAGACTGTAAAATATATGGTGTTTTCTTTTTTTGTTTTTTTTTTTTCCTCAGAAATTTTTGCTCATCAGGGTATTAACACTGAAAGTGGTCCAGACAGACTTGCATTAAGTGCGTGCAAAAGTTCTGATATTTTTTTTTTTTTTACCTTGAAAAGTAGAGAGTGTAGGAAATTATTTTGACTTTTTTTCTTTGGGGTGGGGCATGTTTTTATTTATTTTTAATAAATATAAAAATGTTGGAAACTTGCCAGATGAAAGTAATTCTAAAAACTTATAAGAAATCATTCTGACTTTAAAAAAAAAAAAAAAATTTTGACATTTCAGTGTTTGTTCACACCATCCACAGTATGACCCAAACATGACTCATATTGCTTTCTTATAAAGAAAAGTAAGAATTTCCATGAATTCATGTGTGGTTAGATACATGTCAGATGAATATAGCTTTCACCACAATGTGACATTCATTGATCAATATGTAACTCTTTGCTTAACAAAGGATGAATTTGAGAATATATTTTGAAATAAGATGTTTTTTTTTTTTTTTCCCTTTCACTGAAACAGACATTAAACACATAAGTGTTATTGCCTTCTCCATTTTCCCTTTCTTTTTCTCACTGAAACTAAACAGTGTCTCTAATATGTCTTTTCTGCATTTCCTTACAATCAAAAAGGAATAGTTCATTATTTATGAGGAATTGTCAAGGCATAACGTATCTATTAGGTTGGTGCAAAAATAATGTCGTTTTCTCACATGTGAGAAAACGACATTATTTTTGCACCAACCTAATATTAACTAAAGAACAAGCAAAATTATTGTAATAATAATAATAAACTGCAATACTTGCATTGCTAAAAATGAAAGAATATATTACAAGCATTGTCGATGTTTTTAATTTTCTGCATTTACTGTGGGGAGGGGGTCCTTTCTTTCCATGTAAAATAGATCAGCCAGAATCTTGTGGGACCAAAATGACACAAAAGATAGTTTTAATTGCTCAAATAATTCTTTCAGTGAAGATACAAACCATTAAAAAAAGACCAAACAATAGCACTCAAATTCTTAACCTTTTTCTTAAAGAAGTTCTTTAGCCATTCCTGTATTTTCCTAAAATGTCATTGGAATTTTGCTTTCTCTTTTTGCATTGTCTTCATACTTTTTGTTAATGTTTTCAGGTTTATTATGTTAAAACATTACTTTCATTATTTATATATAAAAATTATTTAATATTATTAAAATGTATCTTATTTTTAATGGTTACTCTTGATCAAAAAAAAAAAAAAAAAATCCTTTGGTCCAAGTATTTGATAAGAGCCAGTCACTGAATACAAAATTGTTTTTTTTTTGTTTTTTTTTTAAATGCTCAATTTCAATCATTTTTTTTTTTATTTACTTGGTTTAAATATATTTAACTTTTAATAGCATAAAAATAGCAGCTTCATCTTTTACTACTATTTATAGTCATTTCTGACAACTAAGAATTTTTTTTCTAATTTTTAATTCATTTCTATAGTAAGATCATTTGCACTTTTTTTTCTATAGTAAATAATTAACAGTGATTTTTTACATTATGTATCTAAGCTGTTCTAACATTAACCTTTCCATTAATTTTTTTTTCCTGCTGTCAAACTTTCTTGAATATAAAAATTAATTGCAGTACATATATTAGCCCTATTCTAATAATAATATTTGCATTAATTCCTGACCTATGACACCATTACTCTCCAATTTATATAATTAAAAAGAAAAGAAAGAAAAAAAGAGATCTCAATTCATCACTGAAATTTGCTAAAACAAAGACTAATTTAATCCATCTTGACTCTTGAGTGAATTCCCTGACCTGGTGGACAGAGCAAATACTAATTTTAATTAGAAACTTATTTCTTTAAAAAGATACTTATATTTTTTAAATCTATCTTACCCACAACAAACTACCAATCAAGTGTTTGAATTTGGTACATCTAAAAGAGGTAATATTATAGTAAGTAATTGAAGAACTAGTTTCATTCAATTGGTTTAATGATCTCTGGGTATAATTTATTCACATATCTCTTGATGAAAATAAAAAAATTACTATTTAATTTTTTGAAGTGCATTAAAAACCTTACAGATAAAAAAAAGTTTTCTTTTAGTAAAGCATTATACCTGAACCAACTATAAATTTTACATTAATCAAAATTTAATTATCTTACACTTTATCCAAGTTTTAAAAAAAATATGAAGAGGTTTTATTCTCTACTTTTTATATTGGGAATAAAAATGCATTTATTTTTTTCCCACAATTGATTTCTTCCCTCCCCATTTTTTCAAATTTTAGTCTCTCCAGACATCTGTAGTTCTTTTTTCTTTTTCTTTTTTCTTTTTTTTTTTTTCTTTTTTTTTTCTTTTTTTTTGGGGGGGTAACTTGTTTTTATTAATTTTTTTTTTATTTTTTTTTTTTTTAGTAATGCAAAGGCAAGACCATTACAGAACTTCAATCTTCAAATCAAAATCGAAATGTTTACAATGATTAGCATGGTAGTTAGACACAAACTGAGTTTTTGGGGGTTTTTTTTCCTCCTGGCATAAAAAAATAAATAGTTTGAGAACACAGTTGACTTAGTTAAACAAATATTTTTAATAATGGATGGTAGTAAATATTCTAATTTACTTTGTCAATCCCCAGCTCTGTTTCATTGCAGGCTATTTTACTGACTTCTCTTTAAGTTTTATTTAGTCTAGAGCCATATTTTCACCTTTAAGAAAATAAATCAAAAGTTGACTGGGTTACAAGAATTGTTTGATAGTTACCAAGACGTCTACCTGACAAAAACATAGGCACAACAATTCAATGTGTATTAGGAAGCAAAAATGCCTTGTTGCATAGTAAAAAAAAAAAATCAAAGATGTCAAGTCTTGATCCCATAGAATGCAATGGAGAAGTCTAAGGGATTAAATCTTTAGTGATAAAGCGATTAAGACTTGAGTATTCAAATGTGAAAATAAGGATGTTAGATGTTGTCTTAGTAATTATTTAGCTTTTTTTTCTGTTTCTTTATCTGTTTTTTCTTCTATTTTTAACTATATCTTCTTTCTTTTTTATCTTTTAACTTCTTCCATTATCTGTTTATATTTTTTCCACTTTATCTTTTTTTTAAGGCTCAAATGCATGAATTCAATGACTATTCGCACAAAAAACAGTTAATGTTTGATTTGATGAATTCAAGAATATTTGTGTTAAACAAGCTGAATGGAATTTTTTTTCTTTTGATATATGTTCTCTTGGTATTTTGCAAAATTTCCAGTTGAAGTTTTACTTTTTAGCTGAACATTTTTTTTTCTCATCTCTGCTGGTTACAGTTCAAAATCTGCATATTTTTTTGTGGTAATGTATTTTTAAAAAATTTTTTTATTTTTTTTTTTATTTATTTATTTTATTTTTTTTTTTGGTGGTCTATAATAAATTACTTTAACCCTTTCCAAACAGACTAATCAAGCAGACACTTGAATTTGTTTATAACCAAATCTAATAAAAATCAGTTGGCCATAGAGAGGTCATACACTCTTGAATCAGTCTGAGCAATATGGCAACTTCCATATATTGGCAATGTGCTTCAAAATCAGTGACTTGTAATTTTTCATTGATAGACGGTCAAATTTCAATATGACAACCAGATTTATGGATGCCCAGGAAGCTTTGCAGAACATTTTTGTGTCTGATAAATGAATTTGAAATTAGGAAAAAATAGATGATTACTTGAATGTCAACAACACTGACAATAGGCCAAATACATTGTACAAATAACAATACATACTAACTGACAATCAGGTTGACTATGTTCATAGTCTGAGCCCTATCCTACTAGAATATGATACAATGTGCAAAATATATATATATGACAGAAATTGAATTTGAGCTACATTAGCCTTTAGAAATAAATATAGTCTGGAGAGGGTAAAAAATTAACATTTTCTGGTTCCTTCATTAATTGATATTGATACTTTGACCAATGGATAGAAAAATCCATATAATATTGTTTAAAGTTTTGAAATAAGATACAGTGAAAACTTTAAAGTTATTATCAGACTTTGTGTTAGCATCACACCATTTTATCTGTTTAATTCTTCAACCATCTCCAGGGGAAATTCTTATCTGGTCATCAGAATTTTTATGATGATCTTAAATTTAACCAATGTTTAGTACTTGTTGTTGTTTTTGTTTTTTTTTTTGTTTGTTTGTTGTTTTTTTTTTCTAAAGACTGTCTTCTGTATTTTATAAACAAAGATAATGTTGACATCATAAGCCGAAAAGTAGCTATTTGTCAAGACTCTCATCTTAAACATTACAACAATTAGAGCTCTCCAGGATTAATGCAGAATCTGTTGCTCACGCCAGATACGTTCTTGTCTTTGGTCTGGATGCAGCAAAACACGAGACAAATTTGATCTCCAGGGGTGCCGATTCTGCAGCAGCACCTTCACATTATGCTTAACAAAGATCAGAGTATTTTGATGGCTTGAGTAATACTGGTTGCAAAGGTCTGGACAATTTCTGTCCTTGCTCACTCTTTAAAAAGATCTCGTGTCCCATTCTATCATTGTAGGACATAGGTAGGTAAATATTGAATTAAGCATGTAAATTTTACCTGAAAATGGCTGAAGAATTAATTAACCAACTTTTAATGTTTCTTTGATTCAAAAGAATCCATACAAAATCTATTTGTGTGGGTGGCTATCATATAGCCTACAAATTGGCTGCTAACCATAATTATAAAATTTAAAATTATTTTTTTTATCTTTGTTTATTGTGATACTTTTTGTTATTTTGGGGTCATCTAGACCAACAACAATCCATAAAGATCCTTCATAATTATCACATGATATAAAGACTATAGGATTATCACAACATTTTGTCAACAACTGGTCAAGAGATGCTGAACGTATTCTGGCGCAAGCAATAGAAATATATGCCTATTATTATTATTGTAACCTATCAGCTAAAACATAAAAATACAAAGAAGCAAAAAAGGAAAGAAATGCACACTGCTGAGTGTGCATTTCTCTGCATGTATGTTCAAGTGAGCAGATGAGTCTCTTTGTACATGGGTTAGATTACATTTTTTTAATCTTTTTTATTTGTTTATTTTATTTATTTTATTATTTTTTTTTAATGTCATACTTTTTCCTCTTCATCTCCTTTTATGAAGGAGAATATCCGTGATTGTCAAGATAGTGAGAACATCTTCCGTTCCTCTTTCTTAGATGCATTGTAAAGGTTTGGGTTGTGTTCAGTTGTCATTACAATGATGACGACGACAACAACTACAACAACAAAGAATTTAAAAAAAAAAAAAAAAAATTTTTAAATTTAAAAAAAATTAAAGCAAAGTTTTACCAAGAATAAAGGAAACAAAAAATTGAATAAAATTAATTTTCAAAATATTTCTGGAGTTTTGTTTTTATTTTGGTGAAGGAGTGAAGCTTTAAATCATCACTTGATGATGATCATTGATCTCAAATGAAATCTCAATCGATAATGTTTATGCTGTTTAAGCATTTAAGAAGCAATTTTTTTTGTCTCAAGTAAATACAGTACTGTTCGACAAAAGTGACTCACTTGATTTTTTTTTTTACTAAATGTTCTCTTCTCCGATGAAACGAAAGTTGAGCTAAATTTAAATCTGAAAAAGATTTGAAAGCTCTTTGAAGTTAGCAGTAAGTACTGTCAAGCATCCATTCAGTATAATGTTCTGGGGATGCTTTTCTTTTCATGGATTTGGTTTCTTAAAACCTATTGAAAAGACCCTCAGGAGCGAGCAGTACAAGAGAATTTTAGAGTCTTCTCTGCCCCCTTCTGCTGAAAGGGTGCAAATCGACCCCACCAAGCTCATTTTTTTATGCAGGATAATGCTCCCTGTCACAAATCAAAATTGATGAAGGAATACTTTGATGAGAAGCAGGTGAGGCTTATGACAAGGCCGCCCTAATCTCCTGACCTCAACCCCATAGAAAACTTATGGAGCATGTTGCTCAACTAGTTTCTCGAGAGTACTAGTACATTATAATGCTCCATAAGTTTTCCAATAATGTTTACTTTATTACAAAGGCATATTACAAAAAAAAAAGCATCATAGATATGGAGCATTGATGGCACAAATTTATTTGGATAATTACCATACATACGCATCATAGTGCAGCAGACAGAAGTGAGGATTTTGGGACAATTTCATGTACTTTGCATCCAGCATGCCACACAGAGGCATGTGGAAGTGAAGAAAATTAATTTTGAGCGACATTCGGCATCCCATATCCTTATAAGCCTGTAACAACTTCTTGATACACTCTTCGTAATCTGGTATCTGTGTATTACCAAGGATGCCATGGCAGACTGACTTAAATGCTTCCCATGCTCTCAGTTCATTTAAGAAGCTCTGCAGCAGCACAACCTCTTTTTCATGTCAAAGAATGAGGTAAAATCCTTGTTTTGTATCCCGAAACTGTTGATCCTTACATCCACCATGATCAGGTGCTTAGGCCAGGATACCAAGAGCTCTGATTGCTGCTTAGATAGATACAAATCATGGGCAAAGTCATTTGGGTTTTCCTGGGTAATCCAGTGGGTCTCTTTGGCATTTTCTCTTGAATAAACAGGGACATTGTTTTCAGAAGAGCCAACTTGGGAGAATTTTCATCTGAAGGCAATTTTTAATATAATGAAGAAATAAGATTTTTATGTGCTGGGGGTGTAGGGACAAGGAAATCATCTGAGTGAGAAACAAGTCTCATAACTGAAGAAAGCTTGAAATATATATATATATTTTTTTAAAGAAGCATTGAAACCAGTTGTATTTTTTTTAGACAAAAATAACAATCATCTGCATGGCTTCGTTGCTCTCTCTCCTGATAATCAGGACGTAAAAGTTGTCATGAAACTATGCAATTAGTCTATTGTAATAAGGTTTACAACAGATGTGTATAACCCAGGATTTGTCCTTATTTCCAATTTTACAATCAGAATAATGCCAGCAGTTCTCAGGAGAGGAGTAATTGTTTGATGTTGTGCAACTCGTGAATTCCCCATAAACATTTGTATAGAATTTAATGCGTAGCTGAAAATAGAAATAATAAAATCATGATCTTTATTTTATTTCTTTTTAAATGCTCTACTATTACTGGGAGTCATAATAAGAGCAATTTTGTATATCCAGAAGCCTCAAAAAAGATTATATGAGCATCGCAAACATATGCAGCATAACAACACTTGAAATGTACTGGGAGTTCATCATGATGCATTTAATCAAAATTTTGACTTAATAAATGACAGTCTGATCAGGACTGAAAAGGATTCACTAAAAAGAAAATGTGGGCTAATCTCATAATTCTCCACCATATACTTAAGACCAGGACCATACATAATGTCACAGATCATCGCAAAGGCAATTATAGTACAATAAGGTATATGAGCTAGAATAGAAGAAAACATATCTTATATATTATATATATATATTATATATATATATATATATAAGATATACTTTGAAATCTCACATTTCTTCAGAAATGTGAGATTTAAATGTTCAATTGTGAAATAACTGTGTGTGACTGACCAGACAAAAAGAATTTGCCATTACAGAAGCAAGATTAATTGACTTGTTTTTTACAACTTTTTCAATCATTTAACCCCAAGTAAGGCTATAAAATCACTAAGACACAAGGGGTTACTGAGTGGGAGAGAATAGGAGGAAAAAAACATTATTAAGGAGAGAGAATAATAAAAGAAAAGGTATTAAGGAAACAAGATAACGATTGACAATGCATTTAAATTTTTGAAGATCAAACTTGACTGTAAAGCAAGATGCTAAAAGAGATTTCCACAAGAGAGAAGTGTGATAGAAGAAATTATTAGCATAGAAATTATGGTTACATCTAGCCATTTAAAATGTAAAAGGATGAGACCTTACCGACAATCTAGTACTGCACTTAAATTCATAAAGTCTAAGTACTATAAAGTTCAGAACAATTTCCATGACAGTATTTATATAAAAGGCACAGGTAAGCTATAATATAGTGGTGAGAAGATAATCATTACATCTCAAGCAAGGCAATAAAGACACTAGGATACAAACAATAAAAGAACAGGAATTAAGAAGACAAGATAACACTGCATTTAAATTTTTGAAGAACAAACTTGACTAGAAAGCAAGAAACTAAAAGAGATTTTCACAAGAGAGAAGTGTGATAGAAGAAACTATTAGCATAGAACTTATGGTTACATCTAGCAATTTCAACTGTAAAAGGATGAGTCCTTGCTGTTATTCTAGTACTGAGCTTAGATTCATAGAGTCTAGGTACCATAGAAGGAAGTTCATCAGGATAATTACCATGAAATTATTTATAGAAAAGGCAGAGTTAATCTACATTACAGCAGTGGGAATGTGACTGAAGCTGAGATGCCATGTGAGGAGCAATAACATTTCATATTCTTGTATTTTATCAAGAATCTCTAAATATACAGCAGGGCCACCAGACAAGATGTGGCAGTAATATTCAATTCATGGACAAATGGCACATTCTGGCAAGAAAAATTGTCTAACTCAGCACAATAAACTCACTTTCCAAGCAGTAGACTTAGAAATTTAGATTTAAGAAAAATTAGAAAAGTAATAAGCAAGAAAAGAGGATTGACTTGAAAGTATGAAAAAAATGTATTAGAAAGTAATGTAAAGATAATTAAAAGTGAATATAAGATAATTAAAAATATGATACACAAATTTGTTTGTTGCTCTTTTTCTTGAGCAGAAAAAATAGAAAAATATATAAAAAATGTAAATTAAGTAAATGATTAATAAAAAAAAAAAGGTGTAGATTAAAGTAAATAAATAAATATTGTAATAATCTAAGTTTGTTTACTACACATGCTTTCCAGAGAAGTGTTTAAAAAGTTAAAAGAAAGGTAGGTGGTTAATAAAAAAATAAATTATAAATTTTATGTGAAACATTTAAACTTTCTAAAAATAGAATGACTCAAAATAGAACTGTTGAAACATGTCAAGCAATGACAGGCGGTTTGTAACTTAATTTTCACATTTAAAAAACATATATACATCTTTGCATTTTTTTTTGACCAATCATGAAGCTGATTTTCACCCACGTAAATTTAAAATTTGAGACACGCCTGGAGTCGATTTCGGGACTGTATACAATATCATTTTGAGCAGAACATTTCAGAAAACAGAAGGTGACAACATATTAGGATATCAGAAGAAAAAGCAATTTTGGCTGTCACAGTCGGGTTGTTTCATATGGAAGAAGTAAGAAGCAAATGAAGACAGAAACAGAAAAAGATGCAGAACCAAAATGAAACCCGTGAAGTGAAAAATTCCTTAAATTAATAACCGAACCATGTTAAAAAAAAAAAAGAATAAATTTGTTTAAATCCCAGTGACATTGGTGAACCAACCAAAGCCTTTGGCTTTCAATTAAGTAAGTGTATCATTTTTGAAAGAATGTATTTTGAGCATTTTTTAAAAGAACTTTATTGTACTTTCTCAAGATTTTTCGATTATTAAAAATTTATTGAATATCTTATATATTTTTTATAAGCCATATTTTTACGTTTTTTAATTGGTTATCTTGCCTTTAATTAGCTACGTTATGGTAGTGGGAAAGTGACTGAAGATGAGATGCCAAGTCAGGACCAAAAATATTTTTTCAAGTATCTCTAAATATATAGCAGGGGCTCCAAACCAGATGTGACAGCAATATACAAAGCATGGACGAATGGTAGACTTATTAGGTTATTTAAAGCCAGAATATATATTTAGATTGTAACAATTTTTTTGAGATAATAAGAATTTTCTGATACAAGTCCTACTAAATAACCCATAACAGGAAGAAAAGAGGTGGAGTCATACCATTCTCAAGGGTAATTGTGCATAAGAAATATGACAAACCTGATTGGAATTGGAACTCTGCTCTTCAATTTCCCATTCCAAGCTATTATTTATTACAGCATCCTCCACATCCAAGCTTACAACATCTGGCATTCCCAAACAGTAACTCATCTAGGTACAGACTAGGCTCAGCATTTCTTAACTTCAGTGATCATGCAAGAACCTTTTGTAGGTTATTTAAAGTATGAAAATATTTTTAGATTGTAAGAATTTTTTGGTAATAATAATAATGTTTTTACTGATGAAAGTTCTACTAATTAACCCATAGCTGGGAGTGAAGAGGTGGATTCATGTCTTTCCCAAGAGTATTTGTGCATAAGTGATTATCACAAACCCAACCAGAGTCAAGTTTCAATTCAGAGCCATTATCTGTTACGCCACTTACAGCACCTGGTCACCCATCTAGGTACTGACTAGGCTCAACATTGCTTAATTTTAGTGATCATACAAGAACCAGCGTTTCAATGTGATATGGCCATAAACCTGATGGAAGCAAGAAATTTCAGATCAAAAATACATTAACACAGAAGTCAAATGAGAAATGCTGCAACAAATATCACTTGGCAATTTCTATGGTTTGTGTATAGAAGAACATACCTTTCAAGAATTGGGCTTTGAAGCCATCATGGCAAATATCTAGAGATGCTTTTTTTTAAGAAATCACAACATGAGTTAGATGTAAGTCAAACTAAGCTAAAATGCTGCTTTTATTTGAAAGCTTTTGTTTTATCAATCAACTGTTTAGATTTTATACCAACTGTGACAAATACTTTTTCTAGGAAGACTTGACAAGAGTTAAATATAAGAAAGATAAGTAAAAATAAGATAAATTTATGAGTGACATTTGTGGCCGACATATACATTAGTCTAGTTTTAGCAGGAATTTCAATTATCCTCTCATTGATCACCTGAAATATTTGAATGTTTCTTCTTCTTCTTCTTCTATGTCTTGCATGCCTTTAAGAAATTAGGGGAGGGTGATTTTTCATTTTTTTTAAAAAATCAACATTGCCCTTGGTGTAAAAGCTGAGGTTTAATGTGATAAGTACTGACACCAAAAATCAGATTTATAGCTTTTACCAGTTTTTGAGCATTTAGTTTTAAAGACTATCTAAAAAAAATGTACAGAAATATCTAATTTCCACAAATTTTTGCTTACAAAATGACTTTTACTATTACTTTTACTAAATTTTACTGTTTAAAGAATAAATACAAATATAGTTATATCTTTTGCATTAGATACATTGAATGGAAAATATATTCAAACCAGAATTCTAATTATGAATCACTACAAGGAAAATATGAAATTTTTTTATTGTATTCAGCAATTAAAAACTATAAAATTGTAAAAGATTACAAAAATAAAGTCTACTCAATGAATAAAATTTGTTAGATCATTTGTTAGATCATAATTAATAAAAGCAAAAAATTAATAAAAGTGTATATAACACCATAATACTACTGAGTACAAATTATAAGACAAAATGCTTTAAACTTGCATTGTTTATTGGAAATCACACTAAAACTACTGGACTGTATAACATATTACAATATAATGATAGCTAAATTGTTCAGTCTAATTTCCCTTTGAAGTAAATGAAGGTCTTATTTGATGGCACAAGACTGTGCTATAAAGTTTTTCACTGATCACCGGAATGAAATTCCAATGCTACGATTTTGAACTTAATCTTTAAACTCATTTCCTTAAAAAACAATTTGGAAAAGAATATTTTGTATCTTTATTTATCATGTGAAACCACAACATTCAAAGTGATTGTTTAAAAATCAACCTACCATATTAGGACATGGGTGATCATGGCTCTCCAAAACTTGCTATCCCTTGAAGCTTTTAACTGTGTTTCTTATTTTGTCAAACCTCCCCATTCTGCCATCTATTCACACAAGCTCATCAAGAAGGTGACTCTTTTATCCTCAATATACTTTTTGCCTTTTTCTGAACATAAATGTTGCCATTTTCTTTAAGACTTCCTACTTGCTTACTCACTCTGTTCATAGAATTCTCGGTATTCCTCTGTAGAATCACATTTCACTTGTCTTCAGTTTTCTCTTCATTTGTGGGGAGATTTGTCCAACATTCACTGCCATATAAGAGAATGGATATCAAATAGCAATCTGACACTCTTTTCTTTGTTCTTAATAAATTTTTTATGTTTCTCAGAACTTTTCTTAGCTTTTGGAAAGCCTCTTTCGCTAGTCCAAATGTCTGATCAGATTTCAGCATCACATTTTCCATCCTGTTAAAACATTTCCCAGATATTTAAACTTCTGTACTTATTTGATGTTGACATCTCCAATTTGTAACTTGTATCTTGGGTTTTTTCTCTTGGTGATGACCATAGTTTCTGTCTTCTTGCAGTTGATGGTTCATCTTTTTTTTTCTCGTTTTTTTACCACTCTGTCTAGAAAACCCTGTAGTTTTCTTTCCAGGTCAGCCATTAACACAGTGTCATCTGCATATCTTATATTGTTAATATTAAGAGGCTCAATAAATCTGAGAAGACATATCCTTGTTTGTGTTATTTTCTATTTTTGATTATTCTGAATGCTTTCAAAAAATTCTATTAAAAGAAAAATATATGCAGAAAGAAGGGCAAATGAATGTTGTTTGTAGAAATCAGCCAAGGTCAGTATGTTTATATAACTGTTTTGAAACAAAGGACACTTTCATTTGTTTTTGAAGGCAAGCAGGGTTTGCTGTCATCTGTAAAAGGTAGTGACATCAGTCAGATGTCAGATATGAATCTTGTATCCCACACTCACTCCTACAACATCCAAACAAATTTCAGGTCACAAAACTCAAAGATTGTAGGAGGTTGGGGAAGTGGTATGTTTACTTGGTTTGAAATGAAATGTTTTCACACAGATGACAGTACAAGCTAAGTTTGTCTTTTTTTAAACTTTTATTAATTAATCCTTACATACCCATTACTATGCTGCAATATCTGGCCTAAAGTTTTCAGATTCTCACTTTCCAGCCTTCAGAATTGCTGACATGGCTTTGTGGGTGATGACTTATTTTCCATCCAACAACCACTTTCCCACAATGGCACAAGCCTATCACGACTTCCATGACAAATGTTTAGACAAGTTCAATTCTTTAGTACCCCCAGTTTAGACCTTTACAGCCAAGACATTCCTTGCTACATCCACAGGGTTGAATCACCTTCATTTCCTCCATATTCCATTGGTAAGAAGGAAGTTTCACTCAGTTTCTTCCCAAGAACCAATACTTTGTACAACAGACTCCCACATCTATGCTTTCCTGAACACTACGATCTTAACCTCTTCAAGCCAAAGATCTTCCTCATAATCATCACTTTCTATGTCTTTGAGCTTTGTATTCAGCAAACATTACTTAAAAAAAAAAAACTGTCAGCCATCTATACTACACCCTGACCCTCACAGGTGACATCACAGTAGTTAGAGTTAGTGAGCAGAGAGTTTGATCCTCACTGAGAGTCCCATACTTTATCTTATCTTTGGCACAATGCCAAATTTTAGTAAAAAGTAAAGTATGACATTTAATTATAGAAGAATAAAAGCCTCTAATCAATTTGTATAAATGAACCTGTTAACTATTGTTTATTGTAACTAGTATAACCATCCTCCCTCCAACTTAATGGATTGTTCCTATCAGCAGTGGTAGCAGCAGGAGCATAAACTTGTGTCCCCCTCCTGCACAGGGTGGATTGGGCCATTAGATAATACTTAAACTGCTGCGATTTCTCTCTTGGCACTTTAACTTTGACTTGCCTAGAGGAATTACTGACATTTTAAATCAGACCTGTACTCTTGTCAGAACCTATGCATTAATGACATATTTTGATAAGTGGAAGTGAGGCAGAGAAAATTTGTAGCATGTTCTTATTTTGTGCTTTGAACCTGAAATAAAACTTACAATTAATTAATATATATTGTTAAATTGATTATAAAGAAAAAAAAATTCTGCATTGCCCTAAAAAGAAGTAAATATTGTTTTTGTCACCCTCCTCTATATATAAAAAGATAATAAACAGAAAATTATATGTAGGGAGTTCTAATATTGATTTCTTTTGTATAGACCAGAAGCAATAAATTTCAGTTGTATGTCAACATACAAACTACTATAGACATAGAAAAGAGGGGCAAAATTGTCAAAAAAAAAAAAAAGTAATCTATCCTCCATATTCTCATAATCTTCTCTTTCTTACTTCCTCCTCTTACATTCATCTCATACACTTCATTCCATAACCCTATATCTTGGGTGGCTCTTGGGCTTGTATTGAGTGGATATTAGGATATAAAAAAAAAGTCTGCTATTAAATTTCATAAAAGCTAAAAATGGCTTCTGTAAGATTCTATGAAAGCCTTTATGAGGGCCCCACTATGAAGCAATGGCTTGTAAGTTCATCCAACAGATAATTTACACCTCAGTTCAATCCTATGGGTTCTCACCATATATAGCCCTGTGCCAAACTAACCTAAGCTTAGTAATCATCCATCTAATGGTTGTGTTTATCCTCACCACTCTTGATGCTTCTTGAACAGTCTGTCACCAGTTATGTGGATTAATCTCTGTGAATTTCAAGACATTTTTTGACAAAACTTGTAAACATGTTTAAAGTACGGTGCAGAGCAGCCTACTAGGTATTGTTCTGTAGCCAGCTCACTAGGCATAACATCCTTTGGTATACAATCATCTTTCATTCGATGAACATGACCTAACTATCGCAGTCGTCACTGGCAGAAGATGATCCAGCACAAGATAATAAATGAAGGTAATCATGACCAGTCATTTCGACTTCAATTACTGATGTGACATGGCTTCTCTGTCTTTTCTATAAATATTTTCATGGCAACTGTTCTGGAGCTTTTTTCTCTAATACCTTGACTACATGAATTTAAGCATGGCTACCAGATAGACAACTAAGTCTCACCATTTTACTGTTGAACTAGTTAGATGTAATCATTAGTCCTATTCTATTAGTTTCTTTTCTTGCACTCCTTGACTGTGAAACTCCCTTCAAATTCTTGCTTCTCTGCCATCTACAATCTTCAAAAATTTAAATGCAATGGTAATCGCCATCTTCTGTCTTCCTAAATCCTGTTCCTTCTCTTTACCTCACCTCTCCTCATTAAAGGATTCTCATTCTCTTTCACTTCCTGTAACCCCTGCCCCTGTCCAATGTCCTACTAGAATTATCGCCTTGCCTGGGGTGAAATAATTTTTTAAAAAGCCACATTCAAAAAACACGACACATTTAGAGACAGTCCAGAAACATGCCTGGGTAGATAAACACAGACGATGATTCCAGTATCTTGTAGATTTTGTCCCATGTTTCATAGTTGCCATTATTCAGGTGCCACTTCACACTTTTCACCTGTGGAACTCCCTTCTGATTTCTTGTTTCCCTGATAACTACAAATTTAAATGCAACGTCAATCACCATCTTCTTGAACCCTGTTCCTTTATTGTCCTTTCCTCAATCCTCGCTACTAAAGTCTTCTCACTTTCTTTCACTCTCTGTAATCCCTTGCGTCATAGTGGTATTGTTACCTTGCTTGGGGTGAAATGATTTTTAAAAATAGCTATTAGAAATAGATTTTTTTAATCATTTCAACCCAAGCAAAGCAATAAAGCCACTAAGATGCAAGGGGTTAGTAAGTGTTATAAAATATAAGAAAAAAATCACTATTTATGAGAGAGAATATAAAAAAGACAAGAATCAAGAAGACATAAGATAATGATTGACATTGAATTTAAAAGGTCGAAGTTGACTGAGAAGCAACAAGCTGGAAGAGATTCCACAAGTGAGAAGTGTGATAGGAGAAACTATTAGCATAGATCTTACAGTTACATCTAGCCATTTCAACTGTAAAATGACAAATCTTTTGACATAACATGTCGAGGATAAGAATTGGATACATTATATAAGTTAGAATTATTAACCAACACTGAAAAGTCTTTCTCTTCTAAGTGTCATGTCCCTTCAGGATGTTGACAATCATGGCTATCCACAATGTCCTGGCCTTTGTAGCTTGAAGTAAATTTTACCTTTTTGTTATCTCTCCTAAATGTTGCTCCTCCACTCATTTACTCAAGCTCGCTAGTTAGGTTATGCATTGTTTTTTTCTGTCTCTCTTACCTTCAATCTGTCCTGTGAGTAACAAATTTTCCAAGCCTTCTGTTATCATTATGTGCTCTAGAAAGTTCAGCTATCTCTTCTTGGTGTTATGTATAAGTATCCTTTGTGTTTCCATTCCTGCCAAAACTTTGTCGTTGTTCATATTCATCCTTCTGTAGAACCACACTTCTGTTGCTTCAAGTCTCTTCTTCATCTGTGAGGAGATTGTCCAGCATTCACTAACATATAGGAGGACTGATATTACATAACAGTTCAGTACTCTTTTCTTTGCTTCTAATGAAATTTTCTATTGTTTAATACTTTCCTTAGCTTTTGGAAGACATCTTTCACTATCTCAATGCACCTTTGGATTTCAGTATCACACTTAGTAAAAGATTTGATTTCTTTGTGGAGCAAAGACAGAAATAAACACGAAAATACTTTAAAAATAAATATTTAACATTTTTCAACCGACAGGTCATGTTCCCCCAACAATAAAAAACATGCTTCATGATCCTTTTGAAGAATATTTAAACAAAGTTTCTAGACAGACAAACCAGAAGGAAAGACAACCGGCAACAGAGAGCAACAGATCACGATGCTCGATTTAAGTAAAATTCCCATACACAGTCCATCCTAGATATGACGATAAACTACATCCACATCCTGGGTAAGATGATGAACTACGTTCAACAACAAGGCCTCTGATCAGGAGGTTTTGAGGAGCGTTGAACCACCTCTTAATTGCTGGTGTTCCCAGGTCCACCCTGACCCATGGTGCTAGCACCTGTTGGGGTCCAAGCTATGGGTAAATAGTTAACCCCCAAACTGGGGTCAAAACACTATGAAAGTGTAAAAATAGGTTTTAATACCAGAAATACTTTGTAAAAAATTAATACCAACAATACATTATTATCAGCAATACATTTTTGAAAAATAAATATTACCAGCAATAAAAATTTTGTTAGCATTAAATAACCCATTGAGGTTGATATGCCATAAACCGAAACAAACCAAACCAAACCAAACTAAACCTTACACAGTCACTCGTCTTTCTCATCAAGCTACAGAACACTTACACTTTCCTCTTCATTTTTCCTCTTGTCTCTTCATTCTCACACAGTTATTTTTTTATTTCTTCTCATGTTGGAAAACAACTACAAGGAAAGGATTGTATTCTGATAAATATAAGAACTTTAACATGCACACACACCAAGAAAAAATTAGTTGTAAAATAACACGAAAATAAAAAAAATATCTTTATTTTTATCTTTAAACATCTTTTTTTGACTTTTTATTATGAGTTGATTCAAATCCACAATATCTTTATCCTTAGCTTGTGCTCAATGATTTCTTCCAAATAATACTTGTATCGCAAAAGCCAATTGTAATATACAAACAGTGACTAGATGTAGGGTTGCCAACTCACTAAAATGAAATGCACGCTGTGGGGCTATGTTTCCCCAATCAGGAGTCCACAGATCCACAAAGCTGGATTAAATCAGTTTGGTATTTTTCAGTAATAGGGATCGTGAAAGATACCAAGAAAGAGAGAGGAAAGTGAGAGTGAGAAAGAGGATCGAGAGAGAGAAAAAAAGAAGCGACAAAGAGAGGGACAGAGAGGTTAAGGACACACAGGCAAGATTTCGCACATGTTGCTGTCCTTGGTGTTTATTAAGTACATCTCCCAAAAATATGCAAACACGTAATTTTTAAAAAGAACCATCGATTCTAAAAATGGACGGCAAAAACGTGTCCCGCATCAGTTAATGCGGAACTTGTCCTTCAACTTGACGGTTGGCAACATAACTATAGTATATTTTGACTACCTTTTATGGTCAAAAAAGAAATTAGCGACTCTATTGTGGGACGCAATTTCAGATTGGGCCTTTCTTACCTCTACATTGGTTTCTTGGTATTTATCGCTGTTCTCTGCCTTGTATCCGCTTCATTCGTTCGTTCTATCGATACTGCACATATCGTACGATGTACTCCGACAGAACTCACTCTCTTCTCTAAAATGGTCTACTTAATGTTCGTGAGTCGCCAATCACTTGCCTGGGTGATAAACATACTAGACATCCTGGCACCTCAGAGTCGAGCACCAACACATCCGGATCTCCCTCCTCGATTCCATTCAACCATGCTAATATTATACACAGTTGCTGATGAACCAGTTTCTTGTGGAACAACAAAGAAGAAGGGTCTCTTTTGACGGAATGATGTGCTCGCCTTCTCTCAAATCAAAGTCCTACATGCCAGACAAAGACAAACTCTCTTTCGTCAAGAATAAGGTGTGACACTATTTAGCTATGCTAATTGGCTAAACTAATTAACCGTGGAAATTAAAAGCAAGAAATACTTAAGGCGAGAAGAAGCTATCACGAAAGACATACTGAGCAATGTTATTTTTTTTTAACAAAAGACCAGTGGGTAAAGATTTTATTTTTAATTTGCGAAGAAAAGTATTTTTTTCGCAGAAGATAGAAAATTTGTAAGATTTCAGATCTTTCAGAATTAATTTATGCCATGATGCGGCGAGGAACGGCAGGGTGCGAATAAAAGATGGCAATCTGCCCATGGCAATAATGAAAATTTCAAATTGGTCAAGAGGCTTACAAAGCAGAATGCTAGAAGATAATCGGAAATTGGTTCAAGCATGCGACCGAGAAAGAATTAGCTGAGACCACCCCAAAGAAAAGTGAAGGAAGAAGAGAAAAAGAAAAAGAATAAGCCATTAACTATCTTTTGGAGATATCATTTGGTTTTGGAAGGGAACCATCTGTTTTATCTCCAGAACTGACCATGATAAAAGTTTGTTACCTGGACAGACTGTTGGCGACAGAGTGCGAAGATGTTGAGGAAGAAAAAGAGATTCAGTTGACCACCTTGGCGGAAATCCCGTTGATGAATCCCAAATGATGTCAAGTTAAGATAGAGATTTAATGTCCATAGTACGATTCGTGGGGGTTCTAGTTGGTGGAAAAGAAAGAAAAGAAAAAGGAAGATATTTTTTTTCTTTGAGCGATAATTGTAAACTGAGACCAGTCTAGCCACACCCACGCTACCGAGCGTTCATTGGCTGAATGGTGGCGTGAGCGATGGTCGAAGGTAAACATATGAGAAAGAAGGGAAACCTGTTGACGCCTCTGAGGGGATTGGTGTGAGATACTAATATGAGAAAGGAAGAATTTGGGAGGACAATTCCATTAAGAACCCCTCTAAAACAGAAAGTAATTGACTTCCAAAAATGGGAAGTGATAAATTTTCCTGTCCAAAAACAAAGAAAATCCTTATTACGGATTTGGAATTATCGAGGAACCCAAACCACGACAGGGCGCCACCCGGTTTTGGTCGGCGTCCATATAAACGAACATCCAAAGAGCAGAGACAGTTGGGCAGTTAGGCAGACACAGTAAAAGTTGGAGTCACAGAGTTGAGCTGTGAGCTCGGAGACCAGCCTCGCAGGTGCTGACTGAAAGATTCCACGCATTCCGACTTAGACTTCTAACCAAAAACATTTTTTTTTTTTGAAGAACGACTTAGACTCACACCACCAAAACAAGTTTTACGAATATCGCCTGAAGATACCAAAATCCAGTTTATTGAAAAACAACTTAAAATATTAAGACTCGCCTATGAAACGCAAAGTGTCACGTATCCATAGAAGTGGTTTGGGAGAAAGACGCAGTCCTGTATTCAGCAACCAGATATAAAGATACTTGTTATTCTTTTTTTGAACGCATTTGAATCTTTCGAGTTGTTATTTTATTGTCTTTTACATATACTTGTGTGGTATCGCCTTTGCCCCGATTTCGGCTTGCACTACGACCCGACACCTGATTGATTTCGTCTACCTAAGATCAAATCACAACGTGGTTAAGTTAGACTAGAAATCAAAGTAGTTACTTCGGTAACCAGACGTTGGAGGCGAGCTGGGAACGACAGAGCTGATGCCAAATCTAACCAGATTTCCATCAGAATCGGCCAAGGGTTAGATCGTCACAGGATAGCACGGGTGCTAGGACCAGGGTGATGTCACAAAGGCAAGTCCTGTTCACCATTTCTGCCATTTGACTCTGGTTCTGGTTCACTACGTCTGCTGCACCTTTAATACGTAATATATTAGAAATGTACTCAGTAAATTGGACTAGCAAAAGCATTCCAAAAGCTAAGCAAGGTACTGAGAAACCGAAAGCTTTTGTTAGAAACAAAGAAAAGAATGCTGGATTGCTATGTTTTATCCATCCTCTTATATGTCAATAAATGTTGGACAATGGATGAGGAGAAAAGTAGAGGCAGCAGAAATGGGGTTATATAGAAGAATACTGAGAATTCCATGGATGGATCGAGTAAGCAACAAGGAAGTCTTAAAGAAAATGGCAACAGAAAGAACATGCCCAGAATCAGGAAGAGAAAGCTGAAAGTGGAGGGCAGCGAGCCACTTACCGGATGAGCTTGTGTGAATGGATGGCGGAACGGGTGAGCGGTGGCATTAGCAAATAAAGAAAAAACTGCTAAGAAGCACAAGGAATAGGATGTTTTAGAGAGCCATGATCGCCCATGTTCTGAAGATATGCGGCACATAGAAAAAGAAGAAGAAGAAGAAGAAGAAGACATGTGTTGTTGCTGGCACCCGGCTTAGATGTGTTTGTGGAAAGTGTTGCACTGTAAAAATCATATAACAAACTTCAATGAAGTGGCGCAAATGAATAATTGCTAAATAGGTTGCTAGCAATTTTCTGTAGAAAGTAAAATATTTTGTCTGAGTTTGTATCAACTTTGTGGGAAAGAAACTAATGAAAATCCGTCTCCTATCTAACACAATAGAGATTTCAAATTTCAGACTGCGATTGAGCTACGGTAGTTATTTAAAAAAAAACCGGTTACAAAATATTCTTAATGGAGTCTTTTCAAGCTCGAATAATTCGCAAGAACAGTTTCGAAATAACCTTATACATTGAAATAGCGGTAGCGCAATTTTGACATAACTGGAGATGGGTTTACGATAAAACCTCATCATATCCAAATATCACTGTAAACTCTTCGAACCTATGGGAAAATTATATAAAATCGATAAACAAAATAATATTAACGTGTCTTCCAAAAACCACCCTATGAAGTAAATCAACCTTTCCTTTTTGGTCATTCCACCTTTGATATGTTATCTGGCCTAGAGTGAACACTTAAGGCACATAAAAATGAAAATTTTGAGCTATTTTATTTGAAATATTGTATTCTGTTTTCATTATTTTTAATAAATGTAAACTTTTTTTCAAATTTCACTTCGGAATTTCGAGTCTTGTTTGTGCGAATAAGAGAGGTGACGCCCTTTCTTCTTCCACCCCCTACCTGAAAAAAATTCTTTTTACATTAACTCATTTCCTAGCCTGCCTGATTAAGGCCAGGTATTCTTTTGTGAAACAATGACAGGTGCTAGGAGTAATACTTGCAAAAATGATAGGGTTTTTTTCACTGACTCCGATAATGTTTCTTGAAAATAAATAATGGACGTCATGTTATTTTTGTTTTCTTTAACTTTTTACAGTATAAAAAAGCTTTGTCTTTTCACAAACTGACAAAATATCTTGCTTTAATTCATCATACTGTAGCATTCATCAGACTGTAGCATTGAAAGAGGAATTTTTGCAACAATTTCAGCAGGTAAATCCAGTGGCGAACTGACGAGAGTGTCAACTTACCTGGTCGTATATAATCCACCTATCTCTATCTATAAAAGGCAGGGTGTGTGTGTGTGTAACGAATGCACGGTCGCAATTTCGGACGGATTTGCACCAAAATTTACATGCACATGTTCCAAGTTAACTGGAAGGCCAAGACTGACATTGCATTTCCCAACTCACATCAATAGTGGAAATAATCGATATTTTCATGCTTCTACGGCAGTTTTCATGTAGTTTGCGGCCATTTTCTACTGGCCAGAGTGAGAGCCTATAGCTGGCTGCCACGAATAGGCAGGAAGATTCTATTGGCCAGCGTGAGAGCCAATAGCTGACTGACACGAATGTTAACTATCATGCTAGCATGCAAAAAAAAATCGATAGCTGCATTCGTCACAAGTGGGAAAAATTTAAATCTGCATGGCACTTTACTCCAATTGGCTCATTCGCTTGCTTAAAGCCAACGTTTATTCTTATTCCGCAGAACTGGGTTGGGTGTGAAAAAGTATTTGTTGTTAACATTCTTTTTTCATTCGTTTTTTCCAGTTACGAGTCCTTTTGTAAAGTTGATCGTTTTGTGTTCATTTTGTTTAATTCTTTTTTCGTAACAGATTTAATGTTTAGTATAGAGCTTAGAAAAAATTCGCAGTGTGAGATAGGCAAGAAGTAAGGCATGTAGCAACATCAGCACGGCAAAGGGCACTCCTTTAAAGGCAAGGAAGGGCAAAAATATTTTAAGTCAAGTGATAGCGATTGCTGTATGGGTCGTACAATTTTTGAATCAAGCACGGGCAAAGCCAGGTCATGCTGCTAGAGTATCAAATAAAAATACAATAAAGAAACAAACACAGCCAACTGTTTTAGTAACAAAATAAAATCTTTATAAACACATCGGTGCCGTTTACCTACCGAACTGTTTCTGCTTTAGTGTGCATCCTACTACCACATTTGTATCCTACATTATTAATCATTATAAATATATTTGCTGCTGTTTTTAGCGTGTGTATTACCGATCAGTTTCTGCTATAATGTGTATCCTACAACCACATTTGTATCCTACATTATTAAAGCATTGTAATTATATTTAGCGTCGCTTTAGCGTGTGTCCTACCAATCAGATTCTGCTTTAGTGTGTATCCAACCACCACATTTGTATCGTACATTATTAAGTGATTGTAAATATATTTGGTGACGATACAGCGTGCATCCCACCGATCAGTTTCTGCTTTAGTGTGTAACCTACCACCACATTTGTATCCTACCTCATTAAGGTATTGCCCCTACTTTTTTTGGTTGTTGAAAGACATTCACAATATTTTCATTTAAAGTATTCAAATATGTTGTTTTATGATTTTTTTAGTCAGATTTCTTATTTTATCATTCTTATTGATTTTAAATTTTATAATACAACAATCAACATTAAATGGTATTGCTCCTTCCGCTTTTGTTTTTCCACTCACTTTAGCTAATGTACGATACAAATGTGGTGATAGGCTGCACTGATCATTAGAAATCAAGCTAAAGGGGCACCAACTCTCAGTTACTCAAGTCTAATGTCCGGGGACAGTTGCAAAACTAAATATCGTAAAGACAAGTTTAAGAAATTTGCTGTCTGCGAAGAATTTGGAATTATACATGTTATCTGTGGGGTTAACTCCAAGTACTTTCCTGAAACCATTACTAGCAGACACTCTCCGGACTATAAATACACTTTTAACGTTATATCTTTCTTATTACTTGTGCCGTGTATATAAGACATATATATATATATATATATATATATATATATATATATATATATATATATATATATATATATATATATATATAAGACACGACAGAGATAATAAGAAAGATATAACGTTAAAAGAGAAACAAGCTAAAAATATATTGTGTAAAGGGAATACAACTTTTGGAAATTACTAAAAAAATGATTAAAAGGTTATTGAATAATTGAAAAAAGCAAATGAAACATTGGCAAAATAAGATCAATAACATTTTTTAATCATTTCACCCTAAGCAAACCAATAAAACCAGTAAGACAAACACACACACAGACACACACACACACACACACATATATATATATATGTTGTAACCTAGAAAGGGTTATTGAATGAGGTATATCCAAAATGATTTTTCTGCTTGATTTCCGCGGTTCTGAAATTGCTTGAGGCCTTTGCATATTGAATGTGTCAAACATTGTGTCTATTACTTCCTCCTCTTCCTGAGGTAGACCGTTATAATCCTCTAACAGCCTCTTTCTGGTCTGATTTAAGTATCTTTTATGTGAGAACTTCGGACCCTGAATTATGTAAATCACGTTCCCGATTCGTTTCTCTATTGTACTTGGCTCCCAATAGGATGTGTTGTTTTTGAACATTTAAAAAAAACTTTCTCCCCTGGGCTAAATTTTCTTTTTGGTACAAACGACGTTGGTGATTGCTTTGTCTGTTTTGGCAGTAATTTGTCGAATACCGATCTAATTTTTCGGGCGAACATTACTTCCGCCGGCGATAATGCCGATGGCGTAGTACTGTTCGGTGTAATTCTATACACTTGCAAGAATTGTTGTAAAGCCTTTTCTGTTGGTACGTCATAAGCTTTCCTTAGTGCTCTTTTTAATGTATCTACAAACCTCTTCGCTTGCCCGTTCGACTTTGGATGATATGGCGGAGATTTGATGTGTTTCACCAGAAAAGTTTCACAAAATTCTTGAAAATCCGCAGATGTAAATTGTGTCCCATTATCGGTGACTAAACAATCAATCACTCCGAAACGAACAAACAGCTCGTGAAGGCAATTTATTGTCGTCTCAGAAGTAGGTTTTCTACAACGAAATACTTCTGGCCATTTGCTGTAACTGTCTACTACAATCAAGTAGCAGAAACCTTCTAATGGACCTGCGAAATCTACATGGATTCTCGACCACGGTCGATCTGTCTTAGGCCATGGCTTATAAGTGATCGGAGGTGCCTTGGCTGCTAAGGAACAGCCCTTACATTTGTCCACCATATGTATAATATCTTGATCTATGTTTGGCCAGTACACGTAACTTCGCATTAAGGATTTCATCCTATTCTTTCCTGGATGGCCCATGTGAAAATGTGGATTCGCCTTTGTAGCGTTTTGTAGCGTTTTCGGGGTTACTACCCTTTCATTATATAGCAGAACATTATCACATAACGAAAAATTGTCTGGTATATGCTTATCTTTTCCTGCAATTTTTGTTTTCGTTTCCTTTATAAATTCATCATTCACTGCTTCGTTTCTTATTTCCTGTAATGTGACAGGGAGGTTTCGAATTGTACTACATAATGATGTTCTAATATCTTTCTCATATCGTAGCGCTGCAATTACGGAATCTTCTAATGGCTCCGTTTTCTTTGGTATTAGTCTCGAAAGACCGTCTGCATGCCCGATTTTGTTTGATGGAAGATACTCCAATTTGAAATTATAATTTAATAAAATCATCCCCCATCTTAGTAATCTATTAGCAGTGTAGACAGGTAGACCTTTCTTTGATCCAAATATTGTTAGTAACGGCTTGTGGTCCGTCTGCAAGGTGAAAAATCTACCGTAAATATATCTGTGGAATCTTGTAACCGCAAAAATAATCCCCACCGCTTCTTTTTCGATTTGCGAGTAATTTTGTTCGGCTGGTAGTAAGGTTCTTGACGCATGCACGATGGGTTTTAGTATCCCATCCGGCATTTTATGGAGTATACATGCCCCAACACCATAGGCACTCGCGACTATTATTTCCAATTTTTGGATCATAATGCGCTAAAAAATAAATCTGCTGTTAGAGTCTTAATGATTTTGTCGAAAGTTTTCTGACATTCATATGACCATTCCCAAACTTTCTGCTTCTTCAACAGGTCGTTTAGGGGTGCGCGTAATTTGTGCATGTTAGCAATAAATTCTTGATAATAATTTACTAAGCCCAAGAAGCTCTGTAACTCGGCTAAATTTTTTGGAGCCGGCATTTATTTTTATTGCCGTGGTTCTTTCTGGGTCTGGTCTTCTTCTTTCTTCGTTAATAATATGGCCCAGATATTTTATCTCCTTCATAAAAAAG
Organism: Acanthosepion lycidas; assembly: GCA_963932145.1. Lineage (NCBI taxonomy): Eukaryota > Metazoa > Mollusca > Cephalopoda > Sepiida > Sepiidae > Acanthosepion > Acanthosepion lycidas. Next base: position 57,380,896 of record OZ010596.1, on the reverse strand, counting down.
TCACATTTATTTTCCTTTACCTTAAAACCGTAATTTTGTATCTGCCTGAAAACCTCTTGAACGTTTTCCCAGTGTTGTTCAATATTTTTGCTATTTATTAGGATGTCATCAAGGTATGCGATCGTGAAATCCAGTCCGCCTAACATAGTGTCCATTATTTGCTGAAATATCGCCGGCACGACCTTGATCCCGAATGGTAATCTCTGGAACTTATATAATCCTTTATGAGTGTTTATGCACAACAACCTCGAGCTTTCCTCATCTACTGGTACTTGTAGGTATGCTTCGCTCAAGTCTATTTTTGGGAAAAATTTTCCTCCGTTCAACTTTGGGAAAACTTCCTCTGGACTAGGGAGAGGATAGTGATAATCTTTAATCGCTGCATTCAATCCCGTCGAGAAATCAACGCATACTCGTATCTCACCCGATTTCTTTTTCACGTAAACCGTAGGTGCGGTCCATTGACTATATTCCACCTTTGTCAATATACCGGGTTTCACGAGTCTATCCAACTCTTTGTCTATCTTTTCTAATGATGCGAAAGGTATATTTCTTTTCTTCTTGAAAATGGGTTGTACATTTTCTTTTAGTTCGATTTTGGCCGTCATTTTTGTCAGTCTGGTTTGGAGTGAACTATTATCGGCTCGACTCGATTCGTCCTGCTCTCTTGAGAGGCGTAGTATACATAGTGTTAGGAAGAGTTCATTCTGTAGTTATAGGTAAAGGACCCATGACATATATATATATATATATATATATATATATATATATATATATATATATATATATATATATATATAATAACAAGGCTTAAACACTAATATTCCATGGTCATAATTTATTCCATTGGAATCGTAAATACGATCCAATTCATCAGACCTACAAATTCAAAAAGAAAACAGAAAAAAACCTACTCCGGAAATAAAAATAGAATTTAGAGAGAGTGTAAGTGTGTGGGACGAATGTTAGTTCATAAGAGAGGGGTTTAACAGAGAGGGTTATTTAAAAACTAGGTGTGAGTGGAAGGGGGAAAAATGATTGTTGTCGGATGTCTAATACAATAAAGATACATTTCGTGGTGACATACACACACCATGGCCGATCAAATCTTAAAGAAGGAGGGAGAGGTAAGGAAAGAAGTGGTGGGGAAGAAAGATGGGGCGGGTGAAATTAAAATTGAAAGGGACGCTGTGTAATTGAGAAAATTTGACAAAAATAATATCGACTACAGGTTACAAATCAAATATATATATATAGTGACAGTCTGCTTCATGCTTGAACGCAAACTTCAGGCCATATCTATTGTGTTTTTTGGCCCGATTCTTTATATATGCTAATTAATAGTACATTATAGGTAGTAAGGTATATTGTATTATCTTAACGGTCATTTTGTGGGTGGTAGTAAATATATACCTATAAACACGATTATGCATCATCAAAATTTCCCATTGTAAAGTCAAAAGTTCTTTCTAAGCGTCTTCGTTGTCGATTAATAGTGATTTTCGCCAGAGTTTAATGACTATTACTTCGTTTGAATTTATTTTTATTTGTTCTTGAGTTAAGGATATGACCTTATGTAGCATAGATTTAGTCACAGATGAGTAGAAATCTTTTATATCTAGTTGTATAAATTCGCAATTATGTTCATTTTTAGTCTATAGTTGATTTTTGTTTTTCCACTAATTTACTTCTAACTTCGCCCTGTAAGGATACAAAAAGCAACCATATCCCTTTGGTGAATATAAATTCACATGGGTCATGTGAAAGCCGCTAAGTGATTTCAGTCGGTTCCCAGGAGCTAAACAGAGCGGTTACTTATTTTAGCTTGGACCGAGATTAAATCTACCTCCTCCAGCATATATTTATCTTACAAATCACTGGCGTCGTTTTCTTTTGGGAATATATCTTCCCCGGATATAGAAAGAAATTATCTTCGGCTAGCATAGGTTAGAAAACCCAAACTTGCCGTTTCCTGCTTGTAGATTATCTCCTCGCTTGGGACATAGATGAATCCGACCCGCTTGAATCTAGAGTCCTAAAATGGCTTCTTCAGAAACACAGAAAAATCTCCATATTATATGTAAATCTTTTCGTTCTCCTTTCACTCTGCTGGTTGTGTAGATACGTTATATTCTCTCCGCGTGAGGCACGTATATATATGTATGTATAATTTTGTGTCTGACGTAGCATAATAAAACTTTCCTTTCAGCCATTTCATTCCGTCCGTGAAATACGGCGTTATTATATCATGGACATAATAATGTCCATAATGGAGGAAATATAACTGGGAGACTAAACCTTTCTTTCATAAGTCTCCCCATATTGGTCACCAATATTATAGTTTTAATGTATGCTATATTTATGGATAAAAGAGCTCAATATTAGGGATAGAACGTATGTAAATATAAAAGTGAACACAGATGTCAACAGCAACAGTCTGTTTCATGCTTGAACGAATTATTCAGGCAATATATGTTGTGCTGTGTCTCGACTATTTATATAGATATTAGTCAATGGTGCATTATGGGTAATAAGGTCTATTGTATTATCCTAACAGTTGGCGATAGCGATTGTTTCAAATTATTCTATTGAGTAGAAATAATGGTGAATTCGAATGCAGTTACAGTAGAACCTCGGTTCACGAATTTAATTCGTTCCTGAAACCCGTTCGTAACCCGAAATGTTCGTTAAGCGAAACTATTTTTCCAATAGGAATCACTGTAAAATGAATTAATCCGTTCCTTGTCCCAAGATGATTGCTTATTTAAACTTTTACAAAAGTACTTTGTGCACAAGTTTATACACAAAACTAATGAAAATCTTTAAATGTAAGAAAAATTAAATAAACCCAATACTAAATTGATAAAATATACACGGACACTTTAATTTTACCGTACCTGTAAGTAGGAGAGTTGATGGCGTAAGAAGAAGGTGGTGTGGAGGGGGAAAGAAAGGGATGTTATTGTTTGGAAAATGGAAGGAAAGACATGATCGTCTCTTTATTTATAAGAATAGTAAAGATCGTTGATTTTGCCATAAACTGAGTATGAAGAAACAATATCATCAACAATTGTTTTTCTTTTAACTTTTCCTTTACCAGTATCAATGCTAGCTTTCTTTGGATCCATGACTGAGGACTAAATAAAGAGAAAAAAAGGCACAATACAATAAAATTAGAAAAGAAAAGCACAGCATAACACACGAACGAATGTATACAACATGGCGGTCGACTCAAAAATGATTCCGTTCCGGTTAACTCGGTCGGTAATGTTGTTCGAGAACCGAAATTTTGTTCGATCAGCGAGGCATTTTTATCTCGAACTTTCTGTTCGAAAACCGATTTGTTCGACATATGAGACTTTCGAGAACCGAGGTTTCTCTGCATTTGTAGCTATTTTATAGTGTTTGTTTTTTGTTAACATTTTATTTATTACTTAATTATTTCTTGTTGTTTATTACTATTACATTATGTGTGCATTCGTAGTTTGTTGAAAATTTACAGAAAATAAATGTACTGAAAAAGAGAAAAATCTAGCTAAAATAAAACAAAAGGAAAAAGTTAAAATGGCAACTCTGCTTTGCTTTTTTATTTAAATTTAATCATTTCATCTCATACAAGCGGTTACTGAGAGTGAAAGAGAACGAGAATGCTGATTTACAGCAAAAAAGCAATGATAAAAGGGCAAGATTTGGCAAGTATGGGTATGATTCTTGCTTGCACTGAACTCTTTCATAATACTGAACCTGATTGCACCATGTGCCACGTGTCGCTGTCTAAAGCTCGATTGCTGACGACTGAAAATATCACAATATCTTCTATTTATTAGGATGCTTATACTGTCCCTAAGTCAAAATCGGCACTATCATTCAAAAAAGGTCATTGTTTTTTTCCTTTTAAAACTATATACTTTTTTTTTAATTTCCCAGCCACCTGCTAGGTATTTATTTCGTAATAAGCGAACACATTCTGCTTTCAGTATTTGCTTGTCTTTTAACCTTTAAGATTCAAACATTTGACATTAGCTTCTGTGTTGTTTTTTCGTTATTTTTTATTTTTTTATTTTTTTTATTTTTTCGTTTTATGTTTGTGTGCGCGCCATAGATCTTTTACTGTCAGAACAAAGGAAACAAAGGCAAAACACCAGATCTTTTTTTTTAATCGCTTCTTAATCAGGAGAAGAATTTTTCAGCATCTCATCATCATAACAACGTCAATTTTCACGCCCGAAACAAATTTTGTATACCAAATAATAAATTACTTCACTTAGATTTCCTTTAGATTTATTTACCTACACTCATTTCTAGCCCCAATCCTTTATGAAGAAATGCATGTAGAATGAATATTGTTCACAAAAGTCTAAAAACAGGGTCCTTTTTCATACGTTTGTGGGTCTATTTGTCTGAGCATAGCCGTAAATTGTTAACATAGAGATTCAGTAGTTGCTGCATAGTTTGCATAAATTATATTGCATTCCAAACGATATTTTTATTTACAAAACTTTAACTTTTTTATTTTATAAATTCTGAAATTTATTGGTAAAAATCGTGAATAAAAAATAAAAAATTGAAGAAACCAATGATGTCTATGCATTCATTTTCCCAACTGGAGAATCTCTCTCTAACAATAATTAAAACAATATATATATATATATATATATATATATATATATATATATATATATATATATATATATATATATTTCCAAGAGGATAGAATCCAGGTAGAGCTAAATGTCCGGGACTGAGCAAGAATAAAAGGCACAAACACTAATATTCCATAGTTATAATTTATTACATTGGAATTGTAATCACGATTCCATTCATCAGACCTAAAAATGCTTTTTGAATTTGTAGGTCTGATGAATGGGATCGTGATTACGATTCCAATGTAATAAATTATAACTATGGAATATTAGTGTTTCAGCCTTATATATATATATATATATATATATATATATATATATATATATATATATATATTGGTTACACAACCACTACATTATAGCACCATTTAACTTGGCATGTATCTGATAATGTTTCATTACATCTGATATCAACAACCAAAATAACAACAAAACACAAAAACGCCAACAAATCCTTATCAACAACACAAAATATTAACCAGGAAATATAGAAAAATATACAAACTATTAAAAAGAAAACTTCTAGGACTTTCGTGGATCGTTTTTAACCAAACTTGTTTGTGTGCGTGTACGTGTGTGCGTATGTATGTCTGCATTATTGAATAGAACAGCAAAGGAATAAATAAGATAAAGAACAAATAGGACACGTTTATCAATCCATTTTATTAAAGCTTCATCAGAGAATGAGATGTGGAGAAAAAGAAGAAAAAAATTCTGGTATTTTATACTTCATTTTATAGTTAATTTCTTGGAACTTCGAATGGACGCGTCGTTTCTCCTTGAATTCGGAACGCCATAAATTATACTAACATTTGTTTAACAAGTCGAATGCACGTGAAACATAATTAACCAATGAAAATCAAACGACACAAAAGTAAAAATAACAGAATTTCTTCCTTGTTTTTCGGCATGTTTCATTCTCTGATGAAGCATTAATAAAAGTGAAGCAATTTAGATTGACAAACATTTCTTATTTTCTTTATCGTATTCATTCTGTCGGATTCCGATCCATATTTGATCCCAACTCCAAGGAATACTTAATTTTTATGCAGTTTTTCTTGTTTTCATACAAGGGAATAAATGGTGTTGTATTCTGTCGCAACTCCAGTGCATTAATTCAAACGGTAGTGCTCACTTCGACATCCACCGCTTATATGACAAAAATAAGCCTTAATTTCATCCGACTCTGTAGTGTACACTCACTTCCGAAATACCGTTTAAAAAATATCATGGTCATAAAACCTTTTTCCTGAACAGTCAGAACAGGCCCACATGTTTTTCGTATCAGCCTTTTCTGAGCCATTCACTCAGTATGAAACCAACACCGGTATCACCCACGAAGTTAGATCCAACCCGGTTAGCAATGGATCCTACGGCATGCAAGTTTAACTGACCACGGAATACTACACGACAGCCCAGGTCACCACAGCGACATCAAGGCGCTTCCATCAGCAGCGATGCTTTCGACCAGCGACGAAACCAGAAGTAGCAGAGACTAAGTCTCGATAACTACAATGTGATAAATCGTGGAATATTTCTCCCATAAGTCTATCTCACTCAACCGTATATGCGTGCTGATTTTCTCCACGTGTTTATTTCAACTACTACCTTGTATTATGCCTCAAACAAACACTCAGTCTACCACAACTGATATATATCCCGCAACCTACCTTGTAGATTTTTTTAGTCATTTCGACCGAAGCAAGGTAATAAATCCACTAAGGCGCAGGGGATTACTGAGAGAATAGGAGGAAAAAAACATTATTAAGGAGAGAAAACAATAAAAAAACAAGAAATAAAAAGACAGAAGATAATGATTGACATTGCATTTAAAAAAAAATTTTGAAGATCGAAGTTGACTGGAAAGCAAGAAGCAGGAAGAGTGTTCCACAAGCGAGAAGTGTGAAAGAAGAAACTATTTAGCATATAGAACTTTTGCTTGTCTTAAAAATGTCCTATCTCCATTCATTGTTTTATCACGTATTCTTTTTAAAGCCACTATTACAATGGATCAAGAAAAAATTAAATTTCAAATTAACAATATTTTTTATATGTCATATTTAAATAATTGTAGCACATATGGTCAAACAGAAGTTTAAAAACACTTTCTAAATCGGGCTGATAACAGTTCACTACACCATCGTAAATGCCTTCATTAACCTTTATCACTCTGTATTATTATCACTTCCTTTTCTACTTCATTCTTTTTAGAGGCTTCTCAATTGCAGTATCCTTATTGCTAATTTCACTCAAAGTTATTTTCTGTTGCCATAGCAGGATATGACAACACAACTATGAAATTCAAAGACACTACTGTTCAGAGATCAGAATCACCTTCAGTAGCAGGGTAAACTTGTACAGCGAATGAAATAACATACAGAGTGATGATAAAGGTTAAAATAACAATCAGAAGCCATGGAAAATTAAACTGCAATTTCTTAACGTTATTGTGGTCCTATTTTCTTTGTGATTCATCATTACCTGCAAGATTGCTATTTACTAATCTTAGCTTAGCATAGTTTGGTTTTGGTAATGCCACAAATATGAGAATTTCACTGAATAAGGATCGAACTCACAACACGCGCTAAACTACACAACTGTGAGGCAACCGCTGTACAGGTGAGGGCTGGTTGCTGCTGTTTTGGTTTTAATACATAAAGTCTCTACTCTCTCTACACCAGTCTTTAGACGGTACAAAGCATGTTTTTTTTTTTTTTTTTTTGGCTTTCGAGGTCATGTTTTGAAGAAATCAGCCACGTGAGACGCTGTAAAGATGTCTGCCTTCGTTGTCGATCAATCACCTTTAATACTACTTAGCTTCTTATTTACTTTTTGTAATTATTTACAACTAAGATCATTGTCACTGCTACAGTAGTTTTGCCATTGTACATGTGTATTAAAAAAAGCAAGCAAACGAAAAGCAAATAAATATTTTTTTAGAATCGCGTATTCAACGAGCAGAAAACAAAAAAACAAAAAACTAACAAAACACATTGATTTTTTTTTTTTAACTGAGTTGAATGATATTCAGAAAATCGTTGAATAGAGAGAGAGAGATAGAGAGAGAGAGAAAGAAAAGATATTACATTACAATTTAGAGATCTTATTCTTCTTAATTATTTTTTTTAAAGTTTTTATTAATCTCAATCAATAGAATAGATTTATGATAAATCATTTATCTTTTTATATAGCAAAAAAAGTTTAAATCAAAATATTTATACTGCGTACCTAAAAATAAAAAAAATATTCCGTTCGTTTATCTTTCAGTGAAATTATTATATAATTTTTATTTTTTTAATAATTATTATAAAAAGGTTTTGCTGCTTGCTTATTTTACAATAGTTTATGGAGTAAGAAGTGAGGAGAACATGCTTTGAAAATCAGCATTCAAAATTCTGATTGTACCCGTACTCGACCACTGGTAGGAAATACCGTATACGCAACTATGCCAGCCACATGGTAAATTGCTTGTACAAAGTCCGAGGTTAGGGGTACTCCTTTGTCAGTATTTAATTTTAATTAGATTTATTTACTAAACTTAGTCCTAGCAAAAAATAAATAAATAAAAATATAACAGTTGTGTTGTGAAGAACTGAATTCATTGCACTACCTAACTACTCACTGAATGTTTTTTTGCGAGACGCGCTTGGCAACCACAGTTAAAGCCTAAAGGGTTAGACGCCCGGCGTCCTAAATTTAAGAAAATGGTGTTTCAGTTTAACCTTTTGTTCCCTTAAAATAATAAAAAAAAGGTATGTTACATTGGTCCGTTTGGGTTTAATGTATGTATCTCTCCCAGTTTTACCAGTCGCTTGTCGGAATTAAAACCCCAAAAAATAATAATGATGATAAATAAAGTTCACAACCCAAAAAAAAGTAAGGAATTTGAATTCTAATATTGTCAGACCCTTGGCGCAACATAATCTTCTTGACTTGTTTCCTGCTATTTCGCCTTACGGCGATCAATTTCGTTCTTTTTTTTAGAAAGCTTTTTTAAAGGATGGGATTGAGAAAGAGTTCAAAATTTTTTTTTTAAATAATTAAATTGATTTTTTTGAAAAATTCTTGTGTAGGTCTCATTTAAGTTCAAATTAAAAAAAGAAATCTGAAATAAATTCCTTAAAATTTGAATCTGTTTCACTTTTCAGAAAACTTACGCAAATAAATTTACACTCTCTCCGTCTTTTCGTTTTTATCTTTTTCCTCTTTTTCGCCGTCACACAAATATACATACGCACGCACACACTAATAAATGCACAAAAAAGCCGAGTATAAAAGTCCACATTCCTCGCCCGCAAATTTTATTGGTGCTGTCAGCGGTGTGAGGTTCACGTCGCAGCTTGGCGTCTGTTTAATAATAATAATAATAATTAATTAATTAATCAACGTCTTTCATTAGTTCTCTACTTTTGGGGATTTCTGGTTCAATAGAAGCAATTACTGACATCTAATAATTAATAATAGCCAAGAAGAAAAACAGTTTATAAAACCTTTATTATTTGAGTCAATCGAAAAAATAACCTTTTTTTTTTTTTTTGCTTTTTCGGATTTTGTTCTGTGTTGTTCAACTTTTCATATCGATGCGAGAGGAAGTTGCTTCTAGCTTTCGCTTGGCCAACCCAGATGAGATCAGTAAGTAAATCTGCCGTTTTCTTAATTTATTCTCTGGTTTTAAATCTTGTTATATTGGAGGATATTTAATTAAATTTACGAAAATCTGTATTTAGGTGCATGTGAAGTTTCTAGTGCCCCCACCTCCCCCTTTTTAGTCAACTATTGAAAATAGTTTGTAATTTTTTTTTTAATAATAATTCAAAATAGTAATACGCTCAAATCTTCTGCATATATTTTCTATTTAGTATTTATTATACATTTTTCTGACTGGGGTTGTTCAAAATGAGTTAATAAAGTTCACAACTGCAATTTTCGGTGTTTTAGAGACAATCTGAGATTTATTATAATTATATTGTTTATTTTTTCATTTATTTCAAAATCTATTTGATCCCAAAATCGATTGGATTGACGATTGAGTTACTTTTACTTACTTCTTCAACACGACTAAATAACTGTTCCAAAAAAAAATAGACTAAATAAGTTCGTAAAGAAAAACCGAATGACATTTTTTTTAATCGAAAAAAAAAAATCTAACTTTTAAAAAAGATGATAAATAACTATCCAAAATAAAATAATAGTTACACTGTAGTGTAACTTCAATGTTTTTTCTAGAATTTTTGCCATTTTATTAAAATCGAGTGTCTTTTTGGCCTACCATAATTAATCCGAGATAAACATCAGTCAAGAAAAAAAAGTACATAAACCAAGAGAAATTGTTTTCAATTTTTCAATGTAACTTGAACCTTTTTTTTTTTTTTTTTTTTTTTTTAAATCTATCATATTTCTCGTTGTGTCGTTCATTTTATTTATTAAAGACTTAACTTTTTATTTCGTTCCTGTTCGAGAACAATAAAACTCTTCAGAGTAAGAGGACTATCAGACTCTGAGAGTCTTTTTTTTAGTTAGATTCATTTTTGCTTTTTAGGTTTTGTTATCATTTTTCTTTCACCAAAATAGGGAAGAAAATTTTCGTTTTCTAAGCAGGTTAGTAATCTCTATTATTCAGTTATTGATTTTATATTCAGTTCAACATAACATAAAATATTTTAAAAAATTTAAGAAGGGTAAGATTTTTTTAAATTCACCGTCAGTAATTTTCTTTTCTTACAAATTATTTCTTAATGCAAACAATAAAACTACTAATTACTTTTTAATTATAAAATATTAAAAACATGTTAATAGTTTAAAAAAAAATGGTTGAATATTTTTGTACAAAATGTGAACGAAACAAATAGTTTAAGTCACTTTTTTTTTTTTTTTTTTTTTTTTTTTTTTTGAACTGAAATTAATTAGTGAAATATATATATTTTTTTAACAATGTTTGAAAATATTGTTTCGGTTTATTAAAAAAAAAAATCTATTTTCTCCTAATGAGCTTTATTATAAAAATAAAATGAGAAATATAAAGCCTTTATATTTTTGATTTTTGGAAATAAACAATATCCGTTTATGATCCCATGATGAAGATTGTCAAAGAACATAGGATTAAAAAAAAAAATAATTGATAAACAAAAACATGAGAAAATTAGAATTTTTCATTTTAAACAAATTGATCTGCAACTTCTTATTTTCTAAACAAAATACCTATTTTCTTTTCTCTCCATATTCCACCTCTTGAACTTAATTTTAAATATTCTGATCGAAGCTGTAAATTTCTAAAATTGTTTCTCTGAGGAAGAATATCACTGACTCTGAGGAAGAAAAAGACCTTTTCTTTTTATTAATTAACTCGCCCATTCTAACTTTTAAACTGTGCATACGTGACAGGACAGATTTCCCCTTTCCTCTTTTATGGGAGTGGAAGAACAAAACACACACACAAAAAAAAACAAAAAAAAAAACTTCTTTTTTAACTAATTTTTACTTGTATTTTTCTCTTAATTTTTTGTTTAAGCCTTGGAAAAATTCAAAAGTGTATGAACGTCATAATCTTATAATCTTTCGTGTCTTCTTGAGTGAAAAATAAAGATAACATGATTGGAACATGAAGTGTTTTTTAAACCCGAAAAGTAGGCAGAAATAATGACCTCCTAGTTTGTGTGTGCGTGAGTGTATTTTTTTTTTACTTCGCTTCTTTACTAGCGAAATCCGTCTTGCTCTTCTTACTGGATCAGGTAATGTGAAGATTGGGTTTCCGCCAAATTTACTCAATAATGGGACTTAAAAATGTCTTACTCCTTCTTGAGCATTGTTTGTTTTTAGAGCGATGTTTTAGAAACCATATTGAATTAAAAAAAAGCATTTCAAAACAACTGTCTGTTATTTGGTGAAATGAAAATTAAAAACAAATACCGTTTTTTTTTTTTTTTATTCCTTTTTATAAGTCATAAAAAGTAACCCTTTTCGTTACACTTTTTTCTTTTTTTAATGGTTTTGAACTTAGTTCTCAACCCTAATTCTAAAAAAAGGAATGTATTCAATAATCCTGACGTACATAACTGAAAAACAAAAACAAAAAAAAAATCTTTAAAAAAAATTCTTTGTCTATGTAATTCCAAAGTTAAGTAAATTTATTAAACTAAAAAAGACTGATCGAATTGCTTTTTGTGTCACTTTAACAAACTAAAACTTGCTTGTCATAAATTATCAACACTAGCGAAGAATTTTTTTTTTTTTTTTTTTTTTTTTTTTTTTTGTGAAAAGAAAACGAAAACCCTATCTCTTACTTTTAAGAAAATAGGACAAGTGACGAAACAAGATTCGAAAAATAAAAATGAAATAAAAAAAAATATACCAATCATGGTTGTTAATGTTATGTTTTTTTTTTAACAGTGCTACTACACTACTGCTGAGCATTTATTTTTACGTGTTTAGTTTGTTTGGCAAACCAGCAGCTTGTTTTTTTTTATCCTTTTTGGGATATAGCTTATCGCAAATTTTTATTTGTAAGAATACCAGTTAAACCTGATTAGAACACGATACATCGATTTTATATACCATATATCCACGTGGAGTTGTCACGTAAAACTATAATTATGATCCTCCCTGAGTGTTTTTTTTACTTTTTTTGTACCTTTTTGTGAATGTGTGTCATAAACTAGGTTTTTAGCTACTAAATAATTTGTTGCATGCTTTACCTTTTCTTAAAAACCATCATTATTACCGTAATTACGACTGTCGAGGCTTCAGTTTTCTCTGGAGTTGATTGTTCTGTGTTTGTAGTCTTTTTGTACCACTAGAGAGAGACTAACTATTATTAATTAGTGAATGTGTAAATCTCTTGTCCCCTTTTTCTCCATTGAAAAAATGTCATTTACATTCATTATAAGTTCCTTTTAGTTTTATTTTAATAATATCAATAGCACTTAGTGACTAAGACTCAACATTGACGTCTAATCTCGATAAGTCTGGATGGACTGATTGATAATTTCTTTTCATCCCTTTGTATTGGCAGCTATAGATCAACAAACAACTCTATCACTAAAAATCCGAGATCTTAAAATTTTAAATCTTATTGTTTTTCTTATAGATAGCACTTTGTTTTTAAAAACAAATAGGACTTAAATAATTAAGAAACGCTTGGTCATAATAAATTTGCAGCAATAAATCATTTTGAAAAATCCCATTGTTTTTTTTTTTGTTTTTTTTTAATTCTTTAATGTTCTTCATTATTTACAATAAGGTGAAGAAATTATTAATCATCTATCCTGTAGTGTAAACTTTCTAGAAATTGCTGAAATTAGTCACTTCAGTCATTTAAGTCAGATTTTTCAGCGTTAAATTAGATTTTAACCTCAAACTTGGGTTACTAAATTTATTGGTCTTTTTAAAAAAAAATGATTTCACCTTAAACTTGTGTAAAAATGTAAATTGAGATAAAATAAAAAGCATCTTGTAGCACTGAATCTAAAGATTTTTCTTTTTCAAAATTATTTTGACTACATAAATCATGTTAAGAGATTTTTTTAAAAAAGTGATGAAAATTTTGTCCATTGGAGATAACTCTAGGTCTATTAATTGCTAATTACATAGTTGTTTCCCTTTGCAAATGATTATACGCTGTGATATTGGAAAATTTTATAGCACAACCGAAGTGTCATAAATGACCGAATAAGGCTTTTTTAAAGTCTTATCCGGTCAGGTGGTTAGAAATGGGTTGATAAGAACTTTTCCGACATTTCTTGTAATATAAATTCTTTAGATAAAAGCTGACATGACATCGAGTTTAAAGTTAATAATATAAAAAAAAAATGATTATACAGTACACTAAGAAAATAAAGATAATGATAGGTAGATAAACTTTAAACTGCAAATTATAAATGGGTTTCTGAATTGAAAGAAATAAGTTTGTTACTTTTATCTGATCATTGTGTTTTGTGTTAAAATGTTAACACAGTATCAGAATTAAAAATTTTGATGCTATGTTAGTGAGACTCCTTACAAGTAAGATAACAAACTACTTGTGTTTATTTTGCAAGCAGAACAAGCTGTAAAATCAGTCGAGTTTTTGATAAAGTGAAAAATTAATGAATGTTCGCTATTTATTTGTTTATTTTAATTTCACTTAGAATACTGTTGTAAATTGTTTTGTTTTTGTTTTATATCAAATCACTACAGCACTTAAAAGTGCTGTAGTAATTTGATATAAAACAAAAAAAAACCTATAGTGCATTGAAAATGTAAAGAATTCATTAACCTTTGCTTTTAAAGACGTTCCTCCCTATGATATATAAAAAGGTTACAATGTGAAAAATTGAATGTTTTTGTCATAGAAAAATAAATTCTGTGTTTTACAGATTTACTTAATTATGCATATGTAATTTTTATTAATTTTTAATAATTTTATTTTGTCAAACAATTTTCTTTAAAAAAAAAAAAATTCTTCAGTGTATATATTTTTTTTTTTCAGAATTAACCTGTAGAAAAAGACAATGTGTTTCCAAATATTAATCTACACCTAGGTTTATTTCCCAATATCACATTTCCTAACAGAATTAGTACTCTCTCAAGCCACCGTACACAACGAATATATCAAAAGAAAACTGTTGAATCTGTCAACACAACAATACAAACGATATTTCTACATATGAAAATATTCTCTTCAAACAAAGTAATTGAGGTTATTTTTCAGTTGACCAAATGGATATACTATCATTTCTAAATTCTTCTAGTTGCTAATTACATTTTGTTTCAGTAAATTCATTTTGTTTTTTGCTTATCTATCTATATATATATATATATATATATATATATATATAGCCTGAAGAATTTTTTTAAAGAAAATTGTTTGACAAAATAAAATTATTAAAAAATTAATAAATAAATTGCATCAGCTAAAACTAGTTTTTATATTATATATATATATATATATATATATATATATATATATATATATATATGTATGTTGAATATTTGTATGTAAAATAAAACTAAATTCAACATATGAATTTTTAATATTTTAACTTTGATAACCTCTCAGTAATTTAAAGACTTCATTATATTATTTTTCCAGTGTGTGTATAGTAGGGAAGTTATTGCAAGTATTATATTCAGGTTAATGTTTTTCTTCCAGAAGTCGGTATGGGGAATGTTGCAAATGTGCCACCTGTATTAGATTTCAGAGGCAAATTCTCATATGGCGTACATCATCAAAAATGACTCCCAAGACAAGGCAATTGTTGCATTAGTGTTTCAACAATTCTCATCACTATAGCTGTTTTGTGTACAGCATTTGGAAAACAGATACACTGCCAGATTTTTATTATGCGTGTTTATATCTATCCTTATTAAGCATATTGCTAAGTAGTTTTCTGGGTGTCAGGTTTTATTTTACAAGCAAACAAAATGCAACATGAATTTATATTTAGAAATAAATCCCCAAAATATAGGCAATAAAACAAATATTTAATGGACACCATATCCCACATATTTGAATAAATTTTTTTAAATGTTAATATGGGCTCTTTAACATTATGTAATTGTTTTTATTCTTTCATTGATTTTTTTTTTTTTTTTTTTTTTTTTTTTTTTTTATCTTTTCTATTATTTCTACTTTAAGATTACTTGCAGCAATTTTTATCACTTTGCACAGTTCTTGGCTTGAATATTGTCTTCCGTACTCTTTGGGTTGGAGCAAAAGTTTTTAGCATTTTTCAATAGGTGGTGTTTGAACATCTGATTTCTGGTCATACATGACTGAAATTTATGACATATATACATATTTTGATAGGTGGCATTTCAGTCTTTGTATATGATTCATAATTGGATTGTGAATTTTAAATGTCTTTACATTATATGTGAAAATAGTGGAAAATGAGATGTTTCCATCACTCAATGCTCTTTTAATTCTGGAAAGGGAGAAAATGTATAAACAGCAAAAAATATAGGTGCCATTTATGAAGATGATACCATAGTTATGAGTACTGTTCATAAGTGGTTCACTAGGTTCATAAGTGGACATTTTGATCTGGAAGACTACAAATTTTCCATTGAGCCTGCAGTTAATAATGATGACCAAATTGTAACACTGATTAAAAATAATCCAGGTCATATGGCACTGGATATTGCAGAAATCTCATAAATAAAATGTGTGTGTGTGTGTGTGTCCAAGCAACTCCTCCACTCTCACTGGTCCAATTTCAATGATTCCTAGCTCATTCAAAAGCCCTAGAAAAGGTGCAGCGAACAATATTCAATGAGCTCAGATTCAGGGTTGCCAGATTATGTAAGGTTAAAAATATATTATACTAGCCATCATCGTTGCTTTCATGGTTCAAGGGGAATAACTCTTTTCCTTTTGTATCCAAAATTACAGCTAGCTTAAAAGCCTCCTGTGTAGGACTCTTGGTTTGGCCATCATCACAATAGCTAAGGAGGAGATGTGATAGGCATCAATAAACTACAGAAGAACTCGAAATTGATCGCTACATTTAAATACTGAACTAATGCTTGAGCTTACTTTTAAAAGTTCAATGATAATTCTTCTGCTGCCACTTAATTTTGATTTGACATACATAGATCTTTATTTTCCGTATAAAAATTTTTTATTTCATGGGTGACAGAATAGGGGATAATTTATAAGATGAAATTAATATAGTGTAAAGATGGGAAAATAGAAATTAGATTTAGTTACATTCAACATTTGAAGAGTTAGAGAAACATAATAGCTAATTAAGTAATTCCTATATTATGGAATATATATGAATAAATGTGAAATTGGAGCTCAATTCTCCCCATGAATTTGGTATTTACTTGACAGTTGCATTGTGATAGAAGATTGGTTTAGTGTGGGGAGCCCAAGCACGTACACCCAGGCTAGGAACAAAAATTCACTGAGCCACTGCATCTGTCGGTTGTGCTGGCATCAGTATGAGCACCAATCCCCCACTCTAGTGCAATGAGAGGGCACAGCTTCAGGTAGCTGTTCCCCAGGGCTGGGCATCTCAGTATAATTTTTTTCAGTTCTGACTTTGTCCTTTGACAGAGCCACCCCTGAGCACACTTTGCTGAAAGGCAGATGCAACTGAAAGATGATAAATAAACATGTTACAAACTACTTTATAGTAATTTACATGGTATTTACTTGAAAACGAGGCCTGGTTGTGACACAAGGTCAGTTTAATGTGGAGTGCCCGAGTGTGTGCACCCGGGCAAGGAACAAAAATTCCCCAAGCCCCTGCAACCATCAGCACCGATCCCTCCCCCTGGTGCAATGGGAGGGCACAGCCTCGGGTAGCTGTTCCCCAGGACTGGGCACCTCTTCAGTATAATTTTCTCAGTTGCGACTCTGTCCAAGGACAGAAATGCAACTGAGATGATAAAGTATAAACTACTGTTTAGGAATATCATCTTGTATAGTGCAGAAAAGTATTTGAAATTTGCATTTTACTTGACCTTCAACAAGTTGGCATCTATTTATAAAACTTTCCTTAACTATAGCAAGCCAATTTATGAATGAAATGTTCATTTAAAATTTTTCTTTCAAAGACTTCAAGTAGTGAATATATCTTTGTGAAGCAATAGTGAGTGGGAGAAGCCTGCTAGTATTAAATATATTTCATGAGCATGGTAAAGCATTTGAAAACACTTGGATGTATGAATTACTGCAATGTTTAATGGATTGTATTTCCATCTGCAATCTCAGCTCAAATGCAGCATGAATGGCCTTTTTTTTTTTTTTTTTTAAGAATAATCACAAGTGATGAAAAGTGGATTGTTTACAACAATGTGAATTGAAAACCTTACTGGGAAAAACAAAATGAACCATGATTAACCATTCCAAAAGCCAATCTGCATCTAAAGAAGGTAATGCTGTGTACCTGATAGGACATTGTGTATTACAAGCTTCTTCTGCAAACTCAGACATTGAATTAAGACTAGTATTGTTACCAATTGGATCATTCAAAGGCAGTAATCAATGAAAAGGTTTCTGAATTGATCTATTGGCAGGGTGTCATCTTCAATGCCAAACTTCATATCTCTTTGAAGCCCTGACAGAAATTGGTACAGCTTGGCTGGGATGGATGTCCTGGTATCTGACCTTTCACCTTTGGATTACCACTTATTCCTACAAGAAATCTCTTAATGGGAAGAACTTTATTCCCTGGAAGCCCATAAAAGCCACTTAGATGAGTTCATCAACCAGAAAGACACCAAGTTCTGGAAGGACAAAATCCTGAAGCTGCCTCAAAGATGGTAAATGGTAGTGGAAGAAAATGTTGCATTTGTGGTTGAATAAATCAATGTACAAATATTAAAATATCTTGTCCAAGAACTTATAATAATTCTGCTTTTATCTGATGCTGTCATCAACTTCAAAGAGACCCTTAATTTTACTGCCAAGAATACAGATGAAAAACCTTACTCCACCCCACCCCCTGTTGTATTCTAACTTGTATTGGTTGACTTCTTTTTCCATGAAGGACCCAATCTCTAGCTCAACTGTCAGCCCTACATTCATTTCTAAACATTATTCTTGAGAAATTGGTTTTCGTCTACTTTTTTTGTTCAGCTTACACATTTTGCTCTGTGATATGTATTTACAGGTGGTAGCTTACTTGATTTCATGCCTTTTGCCAATGCTCTTAATATTTTTCATCTTTTCTGTTTACATTCACAACTCCAGTTTCTTCAAATATGCTCTTGCTGGTCAATCTACTTTTCTTACTTGCCCATGTTTCTCATCTCAAATCATCTTTTTTTTCTTTAATATCTTAAAGGTAGACTTTTTTTATCATGTAAGTATTTTCCTTTTTTTTTGTTTTTCTATAACTTTTTTTTTTTTTTTTCAGTTTTCATTGTTTCAGCACTCATTTTACAATTTGTTTCTCTTTTGAGGTCATCTCTTTATGACCCATAACAATCTTTATATATCTGATCTTACAAATAATTAACAATAATTACTTTATATTGTGAATAACCATTGAATTGCTTGATAAAATATCACCCAACTAATTAAGTTATTGTAAATATTTTTCATAAAAATATCTGCTGAAATTCACATGTTCAGGATATAAGTCAATCCTGAAGATTTTACCAACATTAGGTGGTTCATACTAATTTTATTGTCTTACAGCCACATCATACTGAAACACAGTGTGATCACCAAAGTTAAGCAATGTTGAGCCTGGTCAATACCTAGATGGGTGATTGCTTGAGAATAACAGGTGCCGTAAGCTTAGATTTGTGGGTGGTGTAATGGATAATGGCTCCGAATTGTTAATCAGAAAGCAGTTCCAATTCCAGTCAGGTTTGTTATATTCATTTAGATACAAATACCTTTTGGTAAAGGTATGAATCCACTTCTTCTTTCCCCAGCTATGGGTTAATTAGTAAAACTTGTATCACTGATGACTAAACCATTATTATCTAAAAACAAAAAAAATAAATAAATAAAATAAGATTGTGTACAAGCTATTTAGATTTCAGCATTAAATAACACATAGAGGTTGATATGCCACTAAACAAAAACCAACCAACCAACCAATTTTATTGTGAAAACATTGACTTTTATAGTAAAATCAGATGGTGTGCTTTTTATCATTAAACTGTTGGTAAAATACCTGATTTTCAGGTAAGTAATTTGTCTGCTGATACCTGTTATTCTTTCTGGCTTATTTCAATTTGATTTGTCTCTTTAATGGCATATCAACTCCTTATGGGTCATTTAATGCTGAAGTTTAATTTTCTTGGAAGTAATGAAAATGTTATTCTGCTTTAACAATTGAATACATGATAAATGATACTCAGTTTTTGTGCATATACATGTTTGTGTGGTCATGATTACGAGAGGCAGTGATGCTTGTTATGTTAAAGTTAGTTCATCATGGGATATGGTAAGCAAGCTAGTCTAATTCATCATTACTTTATATTGAATTTAATACTCACCAGATGCCCTATACTTCTCAACTTGTACTAGGACTTAGCTCATTTACCAACTAAGCCAGTGTGATGAAAGCCCATTTAAAGCAGGGTGCCTCATGTAAAACTGATGTATGGCTGCCCCTCCCTTCCATGGCAAAAGTAGATTTCAACATTTTAAATCCATCATACAATATGCAACACCCGAGTTTAGGAATGAAGTCCAGAGGCAGCAAATTAAAGCTGATGGTCTGTAACTGAGATCGTTTTTGTTGCTTTAAAGCCACTAAGATGCAAGGGGATGTTACTGAGTGTGAAAGAATATGAGAAAAAGATAAACATTAAGCAGAAAGAACAGTAACAGAACAGGAATTAAGACATTGTGATTGCAATTGACATTGTAATTACTTTTTTTGAAGGTTAAAGTTGATGGAAATACAAGAATTCCACAAGCATGAATTGTGAGAAGAAAATATTAGCATAGCACTTATGATTACATCAACTGAAAAATGATGATCCCTAGCTGCCAACAATAATTGAGAATATACTAAATTACTAAAAGTTTAGTAGTACATACAAAATGTCTTCCCATAAACTTGTGGATTTTTTTTAATATTTATACCAAGACCTGTTTGTAAGAATACTCAAAGATTTTTGCAATTATTATTTTTTTTCCATCCCTCTAAATGATTTATTTTGATCTTATGATGAAAGAATGCATTATTTGTTTCTATATTTGTGAATCTCTTTAATCAGAATAAAAATAATTTTTATTGCTTTACATGATTAAAGTCTTTATCAAATAGATTCTTTTTGTTGTGTTGTGGGAAAGAGGGAAAATCAATTTTGTTCCTAAATTGTAATCTATGGTAACAGCTTGTCAGTTTAGAAATTCTCTATGGTCTATTTGGTATTTAAATCTTAATAGAATGGGGTGTGCACATGGATTTGTATATGCGTTTGTTTGTTTTTTTTTAATTTTTGTTAATCTATAAAAAAACAAAAAACAAAAACAAACAATGGCTATACATATTTGAACAATATCAGTATTTACAATTTATATTGGTCACTGTTAGAAAATTATCTTATGGTTTTGAGGTACACATTAGTGTAAGTATTGTGTGTCTGCCTACAATATCAATCCATTGTGCATTGCCCCTTTTTTTGCTTTTTTTTTTCCCATTCTCTTGGATACTACAGGAATTTTCCTGGTAATTTGCTCCTTTACAGATGTTAACGGCCTGACCTGTTTGTAAAGACAGGTGGAAAGAAGTTAGTGCAACTAATCAAATGGTGGCTATTATCTACCACTCCTTTCTCTCTCTCTCTCTCTCTAATATATATATATGTATGTATGTATGTATATATACACACACACACACACACACACAGGGGCGGATTGAGAGTATTACGGGTCCTCGGACCGAAAATGCAATGGGCCCCCTTTCCCAATTTTTTACAGCTAAATCATTTAACTTAAATGCCACATATAGAGGCTGTGCAGCAGGTGATCTGTGCATATTGGCTTAAATAAGAAAAAACTTTAGTTTAAGATTAATGTTGGGATGATTGCTAATTTTTTTCCGATTTCAATATCGATTCCAGGAAAATGTTGATTCACGATTCCGATACCAAGACGATTCTGATTCCTTGCCTACTTAGGTTCTCTACCTGTATGTGTAGGGAACCCCAATTTTCATCGATCACAGGAATCGCGGAATTGTTTTGAAACGGAAGCCAGTTTTTTTTTTTTTTTTGTTTTTTTTTTTTTTTTTTGTTTTTTTTTTTTTTTTTATGCAATCGTTTTCGATGTTAAATTAATCTTTTTTCTTTTCTTTTTTTTTTTTTTTTTTTAATGCTTTAAAAAAAACTCTCTTGTATTTTTGTAAATATTTTAAAGCAGGACCTTGTTATTTCTTTTAATTTTATTCTTCGTAAATATTTCTAATTATTATCCTTTTAACACCTAAAGAAGAATTTTAAAATTCAATGTCTGCATTCATAAAAAAAAAAATCCTGAAAAATATTATCTAGAATCTAGATTTATTAAAAAAAAATAGTTAAGAAACTGTTTGTAGGAAGAAGATCAAAGCCAGTTAGTCCCCCTCCCACTCCAAATATACTGTCTGTTTCACTGATTAAGTTAAGTGTAAGTGGGATTTATAGATAAGTTTGACCTAAAAAAATGAAAGAAAGAAAAAAAGAGCAAATCAAATAAATTTTAATAACGTATTTCTTTGGTTTCATTTTATATAACTTATTTTTATGAAATGGTACATTTCTCTCTTACTGGTTAGAAATATGGAAAAAAGTTTTTTTTCAACATCAGACTAAATTTAAAGAGAAACGTAATGAAAGAATCGGAAATCTAAAGTATTTATTTAACGATGCGATTCCGATTCCCCCCCCACCCCCACAAAATACACGATTCTTACGATTCCGATTAAACGTCCCATCACTATTTATTTATGTATGCATTTATATGCATCAAAAGATTTGAAAACTTGAAACTCATAAAGATGTTCATGGACACATATGACAAAGCGTAATGACATGTCAAACAAAATTTCCATTTTATTACTGTGAATCAACACGTAAACAATGTACTAAATTATAAAATTTATAATAGATATTAAAAACAAATAAAATGTGTTAACATACACTTTTTAAAAATATCACTTACATTTTAATACGTCTTAATATAAGATATACTATGCTTTACAATAATACTGAGCCAAAAATTTCAAATATCAACTTTCCAAGGATTACAGTAACAACATTGTACTCATTTCAGTAGAGGATTCTGCAATTTTATCAATAATTTTGTCTTTGTTTGATTTGGTTTTCATTGCTATGTCTTTTTCAATAGCAATTAGCATAAGTGACTCCAAGTTATTTTGTGTGAGCGAAGATCTCAGCCTTGTTTTCAACAGTCTTAGTTTAGAAAAACATCTTTCACATGTGCACTGTGTGATGCTTAGAGTTACAATAAATTTATATGCAGCACATAAATTTTCATATGCAGCTGCACACAGCCTGTACTCAGATAATAGCTTGAAAGCACATGACAAACAATTCTTACATGTTGTCTTGGCAGATGATTGAGTAACATTTGTATCCTCCTCCTCTGAATCCAAGCTGTCTGAATCATTTTCATTGTCATTTATATTTTCTAGCAGCCCTTTTTTCAAGTCTTTGTAGCTTGATGCAAATGAAATCAGTTCATCCAATTTCTGGTATTGCATTAGCAATCAAACCTAGCTCAATGTTATGTGGGGATGCCAAAATTTCAGAAAACCTGTTTGGATCAAAGCAGGAAATTTGCTTATAGAGCTTCTCATGAGACGAGAATCTAGCTCGCATGCTGGAGAGCACAGCATCAATAACCGCATTATAGTATAAAACCTCAAAAATTTTCTTCTCGTCTGTGATACCTTCTGGTGCTGAGCGACTAGATCTCATGGTTGAAATTGAGAAGCTATTAGGGACAAAAATCTTCACTTCTTCTAATTTATAATTTGCACGAACAACAAAATCAGACGCAGTTTCATAAATGCCTTTAAAATCTCTTGAGATTTTTTCAATATTTTCAGTGGCTTTGTTAATCATGCACCAAGCCTGCATGATATCCAGGGCTGGTGTCTGCAGATAATCTGACACAGGTGTTGTAATTTCAAAAATTCGTATGAATGTAAACGCCATTAAGATGGTTTCAAATTTGCGCAAGTTTTCACTCAATTTCTGTGCTTCATAGCGAACTGAAATCAATTGCTTCGCTTACTTCCTGAAGGATGATCAGAAGGTCCGAAAAGAATTCTGATGACTGATCTGCATAATTGCCAAACAATTTTCGAAGTGCTCTGCTTCTACTTGACCATCTAGTTTGACCAATACGCTCTAGTCTTAAGCGTTTCTTATTTCCTCTTTTGGTCTGCATATGCTCTTCCCACACCTTCCTCCTTTTGTAAGAATCATTGAAAAATGAGCATAGTTCATTTAGCAAACCAAAAAGACTAACTGATGCAACACATCCACTGCTTGCATCACTGATCACCAGATTCAGAACATGTGCATAACACCAAGTATGGATGTGACTTGGGCGAGCTGCTTTCATAAGTGCCTGAAGACCAGAGTAAACACCACTCATATTTGCTGCTCCATCAAACGAATCTCCAATACACTGCCTCAGTGTCAGACCTCTCTCTGCAAGTGAATTTCGTAACAGGCTGTGCAAGCATTTTCCACTTGAATTATTCACATTTACCAGGCGAACAAGTCTTTCTTTAGCTCTGTCTCCAACTACATATCTAAGGACAATTGCACACTGATCATGGGCAGAAATGTCTTGGGTAGAGTCAAGTTGCACTGAAAACATCCCTGCATTTTTCACCTCCTTCACAATTTCATTTTTAACCATGTCTGAAATAATATTTATTATCTTATTGACAGTTGTTTTACTTAAAAAAAGTAACAAATTTGCCACGCCCTTTCTTAGATGGATCTCTTTGTTTGCCTTGCAAAACCACCTTCTGCAAATCTTCCTGCAGGTGTGGATTGTACTCTGCAAGAAGCTTTATAGCCTCTAAAAAATTCCCAGCATTGTCCGGATTATTTTCATCAAATGCAGTTGCAACAGCTTCTCCATAATTGCCGCGGTAAGACAAAACTTGAAACCCAATGTAAAATATTGCATCAATTATACACTTTAAAACAGCGATGCTGAAGAACTTGTTGTGTTCTTAAGGAGAGTTGTTTCTTTAACAAATTGTGCTTGGCGGATCTTTCATAAGCATTCAGAAAATATGCATCAGTAGAATGCTTATGACACTGGCTCTTTTCATGTTCCAAAAGTCTCGTTGCGATGTGTCTCCAATCAGAACAGCCCTGGATCATCTGTATATTTTGACTTTTTTCGGGAGCATACGTCAAACAAATGAGCAATGTAAACTCTTATTTTCTTCACTGTATGTTACCCACTTTCTGTTAATATTCATGCCCTGAATGCCTTGTCTGTCATATACAACAGCACTATTAAATGGTATATTACATACAGGCTGGTTTGGATGAAATTTCCAGAACATCTCCTGTGAAATTGACGCATTATGGCTGGTATCCGGTTTTTAAAAAATACGCACTTTTTGCATGTGTAACCTGCATACTGGTTGTCATGGAATCAGGCCTTAAAATCTCAGATGGTGGCTCATCGAATTCGCTTTCATCAGGTGTGATTTCAAATTCAGATGGTGCTTCTGCACATGTTGATGTTTTATCTTGTAAGCCAAACTCACTTGTAACTTTGTCTTGTTCAGAGGATGTAGCTTTCTTAGCAAAAAATGTATCAATTTTATTTGTTGTCTTCTTTATCATGGATATTTTATCTTTTTTCTCTTTTCTCTTTTCTCTTTTGAGCACCACTTTTATGCTTGTAGTCAGACATCATTAAATAGGGTTTTTAGCTACCTGCACACCAGACAAATAGTTTCTTCTCAGTAAAATCTGTTTGGGAACAATTTTATAAAGAGCAAGTAAGTACACTGTAACAAAGAAAATACAATCGATAGCAAGTAATTATGTAGAATATCAGGTTTTAAAATTATAAAATGAAAATAAAATAATACGTAATTTCAATATTTCAGAACCTAAACGAAAACTAGTTTCCATTAATGTAAACTAAACATAGAATTCAAATCTATTCATTCACCCTGAAATCCATGAATAAGATTGCAAAATTAGGAATGTCAAATCCCTGAAATTTGCTAAATATATGAATAATTTCTGTTTCTTTATTAAAAAAAAAAAAAAAAAAAAAAATAGTATCTTTTACTTAGAATAACATCTATCGGTAAGTAAAAAATCGAACTTTTAACGTGATCACTTACCGTCACTTCTCTACATTTATCTAAAATATGAACGCGGGTTAGTTTTATATTCGATGTATATTTGCATATTGATAGGGGGGGATAGATTTTTGGGACGCTCCTTCATTGTGAAATTGTTGTTAGTTAAACTAGGCACATTTCAAATATTTGAATTATTTTACTAATTAAGATCATACAAAGGTAATTTTTTAATTACACATTACATTTTTGTTCATTAAATGGTTATTAACTAACAAAAGGATGGCATTTTATCGCATTTGGTTTGTTTGTTTTTTTTTTTTTTAATTTAATTTACTTGCCTTCTTTTCACGAATCAATAAATAACAATTATCGGCTAAATTCGAAAGTTGAGTTTTTCGTAAATTTACTTTTTTGATTTATTATTTCGAGTACGTATTTACAAATAATAGTTCTATTTATTTATTTGGAAGTTTGTTCTCTGAGTTAAGTAATAATTTTCTATATAATTTTTTTTCTAAGGAGTTAAAAAACAGACTTCCAAAACACAGCGACTAAATATATAAAATAATGTCTGAAGAGCAAACAAGATAAGAGACACGACTGCAATTGCACAGTCACAGTGAGTGCACATATACATATATAAATATCTTATCAACTGAAATTATATCAATTCAATGATTTAGAAGAATGTGGTAAGATCTAATGCACTCACTGGCATAAATTGACTGTTAGTATTAACCCCTTCGTCAATTTAAAAACAATATTGATTAAAAAAATTTTTTAATTTCGCTTGAATTCGCATTAAACCCTCTTTATTGACATTTTAAAAACTTCGACTTAAATTACATAATGCGAATTTAAATTTACTCAATATTTGTAACAAATTAGCATAATTATAGATTAGGTATGTCCCAGGTAACGCTAAAAAAGTGGTATACCCTGGAGAAAAAAGGTCCCCAAATTGATAAAAAAAATTTTTAACTTGTAAATGTTTATGTTAAAATTAAAGAGGGAAGACCAAAGTATTTTTTGAATATTTTTTCAGATTTTTTTAATCCTTCCTGTAAATTTTAAAAATTTTATTTAAAAATCTCGTTTTTCTTGAATAAAAAAAAAAAAATCAGTAAAATTGATTTATCGACATTTCTGCCCGAATTTGTAAAAAAAAAAACAAAATTAGTTCAAAAATGAATTAAAATTCAGTTACACCTTTTTTTTTTTTTTGTTATCTTAGGAAATTTAGAATGATTAAAGTATACTTAATGTAATTTGAAAGAAACATTACTTACTTTTTTAGCAGAAAATTTTTTAATAGAGATATTTCCAACAGCTGGGTTTGTTACATTCACTTACATGCTGCAAATACTCTAGGGAAAGGTAGGAATCCAACTCTTCTCCTCCACCCTCAGCTGTGTGTTAATTTGTAGGGATTTTATAAATAAATCATTCTCCCAAAAATTTGTTCAATCTGAAAATATTTTCTAGTTTCAAATAACCTGTAAACAAACAAATCCATTAATCCATCATTTTTTCTCATCAGGAACAATATTGAATGCTGTGGCATTGCTCTCAAATAAATGTATTACCATATAAAAATACAAAAATTACTCCACTTGTTAATATAGTTGCTGAGTCAGTTACTTTTCTCTCTCCTCTCTTCTTTATAGTGAGGTGCCATTAGCAATTTCAAGATGGTTAATGCTAGACAATAACTTTAGTTGATACATTTGCTTAAAAGTGAAAGGACAGTTGCAACAGGAATGTTTCAAAATTAACTATTATGCCAACTTATGCTTCTATTCATAGTATGATGAAGAAATTGATTTGCTTATTAATTAATGAACAATAGTTCTCTATTATCTCTATCAGGATTTAAGTCAGCCCATTTATAATTACCAGCTTTTAATTTGGTTGTCTTGATGTGAATGATACAATCTATATTCTGCACATTCTATTTATAGAATGTCTGGTGTGAGACCTTAGTTATGTATTGAAAACTGAGATGCTGCTTGTCCAGCATTATGTGTTGATGTGTTATAGATACTTTTTTCATTACTGTTCCTAATCCTGTGGTTGTACTGAAAGTGTGTACAGTTTCCGCTTTTATATCGAAAATGAAACTTGGATGCTATTTGAGTGCAACATTAGCAAAAAATCTTGATTGAGCAGGATGAATTTTGAAAATTAAAGAAAAGCTTCAACTCAGTTCAGTGGTTCTATTTATATAGGCTGTGAAATAAAGAAAAATCAACACTTCTGCTGCTGTGGACATAGTTTGTGTTATAAACTAACAAGTGCTGAGGGCCTTTTCCAAACCAGCATAGACATATTGTGCATTGGGTACAAGTATCTGATTGAGACCAATACTTGGCCACAGCAGAGGGACCAAAAATTTGGAGAGTTGAGTTAGTAAAAGGAATTAACTGAAACTGAGATCACCCCCACCACCCATCAAAAAAAAAAAAAAGGCATGGCACATGGTAAAAGGGTTTGGTTCAAAATTTCAATGTATATCACCTGAAGGCTGCCTGAGTGTACAACGGCTGAAACGTGAATATGTCAATAAAGATGAGGATAACAGTTCAAATGTAAATAGTTACAATAGCACATGTCAGAAATTTAAATAGAAATGTTTGACTTCACGAAAGTTGTTGACTAGAAAATATGATGTGAATTAATGAATTCGATTTTATTGAAGTAATTCATTTTTAAAAAATGATTCTATTTATAGTCAAATAATGTGAATGAGAAAAATGTTGACAGTTTAAACTTAAGTTTCAGAATGGTGAAACTTTATATTAAAAAACCCTATTTGACATATTTGGGAAGGATATTAGAATAATCCAGAACCTATACTGTCGGCAAACCACCTGCATACAGATAGGAAATGAGTTTAGTAAATATCCAAAAATAAAAAGGGGTGTAAGGCATGCATGTGTCTTCCCACAAGACATTTTCAACCTATATAGCAAGGTCATTCTGAGAATTAGAAGTCATACCAGGATTTGTTATTGGCACCCACAATCTTAACGACATAAGATATTTAAATGAGGCAGTTTTGATAGCAGACACAGAAAGGAAACTACAAGAACTCCTAGAGGTGGCACTGAAGGGAAACTACAAGAAAAGATTAAACATCAATTGCAAGAAAACTAAATGTGTGGTTGTTAGCAAAAAGAACAGCCCAGCATGAAAATTAGATTGATGATACCGAAATCAAGCAGGTGCAACAATTTAGATCTCGTATTAACAAAAGATAGAAAGTGTGACACAAAGATCTAAAGGTACATTAGGATAGTGAAAGATGCCTTTCAAAAGCTGAGCAAGGTTTTATGAAATAAGATCCTATGTACCTACAGGATATAAACAGTCCTAGCTCTCTCAGTTCTTGGTTGTTGTGTAATTATTTGTGGCCATAACCATACTAGTTTTAGAAATTCAGATTACCAAAAGCAAGTTTTTTTTTTTTTTTTTTTTTTTTTTTAAGCCAATGATGCACAGCTCACAAGCACTGTTGTTGTGGATGGCTTCAGCAGTGCTATGGCAATTTGAATTCATGGAGTATGATATAGAAATTGTGCTTGTCTTTGTTTCAATATTATATTTAAAATAAAAAAACTCAAGGGAATACAGGCTTTGGAACTGATTTATAGGTGTACATAGTAACAGAAGGGAATACTATATGAAAAAAAGAAATGATCACATTAATGTAACATGAACAAAACGGAAAACTACCTTTATTTTGTTTCAACCTTATATATAATTATTTTTAGTGGATACTTGTATTGAGTAGATGCTCCATTTATTTAAACAGTATATTTATTTTCATTTATCGGCCTGAATATTCAAGAAGTGTGTGTGTGTATATGAATTGTGGCCATTTAATAATGGTACTATTTAACCATCATTTTGTTTTCTAAGCGTCTGTTTTGCTGGGAATCACATGCCTAGCTCACCACTTGACAGTTCTAATAACCTGATTCTTGAAAGCTTTTTTTTTTTTCCTCTATGAAATCACCAGTGACTGTTTTTATGTAAATCATCTACACAGCCTGTTGGTCAGCTTGGCTGTTAATTAGAAAGCTTTTTCTCTAAAATTCTTTTAAGAAACCACATCAATCTAATGAATAAATCTAAATGTAAACAAGCTTAAGGGATTTTATTTTATTTTTTATTTTTTTAAATTTTAGTATTGATACATGTGTGTTAAAAAAATCTATAAAATGTAAATCTTTATCTTCAAAATCTTTGTAAGGGCTGGAAATTTGATATATAGGGTGAGAGAATATTTTTAGGTGTAAAAATCATCTTGCTTCTAAAATCTCATTTGATTTTAAAATTTTGGTACTTATTTAATCAACTCAGGAATTTTTTGTCCATTCCAAATAATTTTGGAGAAGGAAAATTGCACAATGCAAGTATCAAATATACAAGACTTGATGCTGACAATACTCAGATGAGTGCTGCAGAGAGATTGAGAATTTGTGAAATGATCAGAGGATAGACATTACATGGATTCAGTATTGTGCTCAGCATTTGAGCAATTCAAGTTTTTTTTTTCTGGAATATATTTTAAATGTTTTCATCTTGTGGAGGCAGTGTCAACTGTACAATCAACATTGTGAAATTACTGTATGGATTTGTATGGTTTATCTTGAAAATTTTGGCTTTGGATCACTGCTTCCAAGTCGGGCAGCCAAATGGGGTTAAGTTTCTCACTTGCATTTAAGAATTTGTTTGTTGGTGGGAATTTACTCTTGAAACCATTTTTATAATAAACTTTCAGAGAAATTAGCAAAGAAAAATTACTTCTAGGATAGGCAATCCTTTTGATTTTGATAATTACCTTGAAATGACAAAATCCTCATTTGAGATAATTTGACTTTAGCATTGGAACTGCTAGTGTATACAGACCATTACATTATATTTCATTAACCAATTGCATCCTAGTGGCTTTTATTGCCTTGCTTTGAGGTGAAATGATTTTTTTTTAATGCAGATCCTGTAGGTGTGATATAAATTTGTTAGCAATGTACCCATTAAGTAACAAGATTATTTACCTATGGATCAGCACTTCTACCTAGTGTCTGAGCAGTTTTTGTGCTACACTCACACAAAATATATAGTTACACATTTTCATATATGTGGATATTTTATACAATTTATCCATCTGTCATTTTTGATAGGTACTATTTTAGTAACGTCTGAAGAAAAAAAATGACAGTAATGTTGAACTTTGCAATTGCTTTGTACTTATAATAAACTTGGTGAAGCTTTGTCTTGTTTCTGTTTAATACTTGTTGAATGTTCAACGAAGTAAATAATATTCTATTCACTATTTTGAAAATGGTTGTATGGGCAAATTGAAAATGCAGGGTCAAATGTTGACAGAAAATTAGTTGAAAATGACTCCTGAAAACCCCCAAAGAGAGCCATGGTTAGAGAATTCTAAGAGTGGGGAAGTGAAAGGGATTAAGTCTTGTTAGATAACTATATCAGATATATTTAAATTTCTACCTTCATTTACTTTAGCTCTCACTCACTCTCTCTCTCTCTCACACACACACACACACACACACACACACACACACACACACACACACACACACGCAATGATAAATTTTTATATATCAAGATCAATTTTTGGGAAATCTATGACAAAATGGAAAAGGTGTTGTGTGTGATGCATTTCATCTTTTCAGATTTCATCAGACTAAGGGGATGTTTATGTTAATGCAACTACATAGGCATATGATGAAGTAATGGTTAGTGACTCTGACTGGGGAATCTGAGAGCCAAGTTTGAATTCCAGTTGAGTTCATTGCATTTCACTTGCATGCTAATACCCTAAGGGAAGGTATGAATCCATCTCTTCTCCCCTCAGCTATGGGTAAAATAGGACAGACTGGGTCCTATAGCCTTGGGTGGCAACCAGTCTAAAAGAAGGAAACTCTGAATTCAAACCAAATGGTACTATCCTAAAAATGTATATGCATGCATCTGGGAACTGTGAATCCAAATTCTCACTAAAACTCAAAGATTTGCCTGTCCAAATGAATATGATCTTTGGATGCAGCAAGTTCATTTGACAGAGCTGGCTCAACCAACCAGATGAATGCTGCAACAGATACAGATAGCACACAAAGAAGAGGGGAGGACACTGAAAATTTTTTATTTATTTTATTTTTTTAAAAATATGTTTTGGGTATATAGTCTAACCAGTTTCATTTAGTTTCTTTTTGCTTTTAAACTTTTATTACTAAAGATTCCACGCACACATTTGCAAATATAATTATTTATATGATAAATAATAAACATTATCTTTTTAAATAAAATCTCCAGCTGTACAGGATTTTGAGCCTGTCTTATTCTGCTTTATAAATTCAAACTCGAAGAAATCTAACAGCAAACAAGAAGTAAAAGCCATTTATGTATTGCTGACATTTTTCTTTTTTTAACAAGGCCTGTGGTTGGTATCCATGTTACCATAACAACAGAATACATCATTATCTCGAGTATATCATATCAGGTTGTATGACGAATGAAATTACATTGTGTTTTACATATGTGTGTCTTACTGAACCCAAAATTCATGGATGTTTGGGAAACATAAGATGAAAATTCAGAATAAGTGTTAAGCTTTAAAGATTTTTTTTTTCTGTAATCAGATCATTAACAAAACTATCTTCAAAAGTTACTGGTTACTCACTTATGAAACCAAATATTATTCTTTGTTTATATTTGATTTGTTTATACTAAATAGATGATAACAAATAGTAAACCTGATAATAATTCAGCCTTGACATATTTAAAATTGTATTAACTACATGTTAAAAAAATGTAACTTTTAATTTAGAAATAATTGTTCAGTACTGATTCAAATTTTCTTCTATTCTACCCAAAGTAAAACTTTTTTCTCTTTTATATTCTAAAATGATAATAGCTTAATTCTGTCTAATGCTCATGTATACAATGCTAACTGTTGCCAATGATAGATTTGTCAAAAGATTGAGATCAAATTAAGGTTAGTTCTTGTAAACATCACAAACTGATAATCAGTCTGATATTGTTGTATTTGATATAGATTAGCATTCTTTTTTTTTCTATTATTGTACCCCCAGGAAAGGCAATGATGCCACAAAGATGCAAGGTGTTACTGGTAGTGAGAGAGAATGAAAAACTTTAGTGAGGAGAAAGGACAATAAAAGAACAGTTTTCAGAAAATGGCAATTGGCATTGCATTTAAATTTTTGAACATTGTAGGTCGCAGGAAAGCAAGGAACTAGAAGAGTTCCACAGGCAAGGAGTGTGAGAAAAGAAACTATTAGAAGAAAAGAGTAAAGCTCATCAGAATAATTACCATGTAATTATTTATAGAAAAGACAGAAGGAAGTCACACCACAGTGGCGGAAAGTAATTGAATTTGAAATGCCAGGTCAGGACCAATAATATTACAGACTCTTCTTTGGATTTTGTTAAGAATTTCAAGATATCTATTAGGAGCTCTAGACCAGATATGGCAGCAATATTCAATGCATGGACAAATGGTAGATTTATAAATGTGCAAGATTAATTCCAATGAGAAAAATTGTCTGGCATTACTTGGTGAACCCACTTTCTGAGCAGTAGATCTAGCAATTGACTCAATATGGTCACTCCACATCATGTCCGTGAAAAATGTGAGACCAAGAAGACACAGAGTTGCTCTTTTGGAGTTTAGCATCAGCCATACTGATAACAGGCAGAAATGTTCTCTCTGGTGATTAAATGTTAGCAGTTTTGTTTTGGAGGCATTAAAATTTACAAGCCATTCCTTTCCCTGGTTAAACACTGATTAGCAGTCCTTTTCAAGAGTGGTTGTCAGTTTTACTTTATCAGACATGCTACTAAGACAGGCGTAATAGTTGTCATCAGCCTAAATATCTAGTTTGGAACTGATAACAGAAGTTTTTGGAGATAAGAAACAACTTCAGTCCAAGGATAGAGCTCTGAGGGTAGCCCTGCATTAATGTGAAATGTATTAGAACCCTGTCTATTCAACATGACCTTCATTACATGATTTGTTAAGAACAATTGGATTAAGCTAAATATTCATCCAGAGAAGCTGTAGCCCTTGAGCTTGTGGTGAAAACCAGCATGCTGTTCTTATCTACCTCTTAAATTGTTTAGTATAATTAGACCTACTGCTATTGTACCTGTCAAAAATGTTTACATATGGATGCCTAGGATTCAAGTTGCCTTGGTGTGCATAGTGAAAAGTATTATGCCTTATCAGTTCATTACCACAATACAACAACTGAATTGCAGTTAAGCAAGGTAGAGTAAGAAAGCTAAAATGGTGAGAAGGGATATAGATGAAAGACAGGCATACCCCCTTTGATCTTTTTAAATTGGGTCAATCTTTCTACAGAAACCTTGTTCTATCAGTAATACTTGCATTAATTCTTGATCACAGGCAATCTCTTGCCCCTGCCTTCATTTTTTTTTTTTTTAATGCACAGTATAGATTGATTATTTTTTTAAAATTCTAAAAGAAATCTCACAGAAAAATTACACATTTACTGGTTAAATTATCAAATACCATTTTGGAGCACTAATGTTACTATGGTGACTTTCATTTTCTAAAAGCTCTGTGAATGATCTTTACCTTTTTGCACCCAAACCAATAATGGGTTCTTAGTCTGTAAGGAGGCTAATGTATACTCTTTCTACCCACTAGGTAAACTTCTGAATTTGATATTTTATTTTTATATAAATATTCTAGCAGAACAAATAAGTATTAAATGTTATATTTTTATTTTTACTGAATTAATGTTCTGATTACTCTCTGTCTCAGTGCAAAATGTAATATGTAAATTTTGGCATTTGTTTTACTTTCTTGCTCTGATTTTAATGTTTGGTGTGTTGTTATATATGAAATTAGTAGAGTGGATCAAAGCTTTAACCTTTTTCTTTTTTCCCTGCTTCTTTTTCTTCCAAGTTCTTACTTTTTCTTTCCTTTTTTTTTCTTTCCTTTTTTTTTCTTTCCTTTTTTTTTTCTTTCCTTTTTTTTTTCTTTCCTTTTTTTTTCTTTCCTTTTTTTTTCTTTCCTTTTTTTTTCTTTCCTTTTTTTTTTCTTTCCTTTTTTTTTTCTTTCCTTTTTTTTTCTTTCCTTTTTTTTTTCTTTCCTTTTTTTTCTTTCCTTTTTTTTTCTTTCCTTTTTTTTTCTTTCCTTTTTTTTTCTTTCCTTTTTTTTTCTTTCCTTTTTTTTTTCTTTCCTTTTTTTTTTCTTTCCTTTTTTTTTTCTTTCCTTTTTTTTTTCTTTCCTTTTTTTTTTCTTTCCTTTTTTTTTCTTTCCTTTTTTTTTTCTTTCCTTTTTTTTCTTTCCTTTTTTTTTCTTTCCTTTTTTTTTCTTTCCTTTTTTTTTTCTTTCCTTTTTTTTTTCTTTCCTTTTTTTTTTCTTTCCTTTTTTTTTTCTTTCCTTTTTTTTTTCTTTCCTTTTTTTTTTCTTTCCTTTTTTTTTTCTTTCCTTTTTTTTTTCTTTCCTTTTTTTTTTCTTTCCTTTTTTTTTTCTTTCCTTTTTTTTTTCTTTCCTTTTTTTTTTCTTTCCTTTTTTTTTTCTTTCCTTTTTTTTTTCTTTCCTTTTTTTTTTTCTTTCCTTTTTTTTTTCTTTCCTTTTTTTTTTCTTTCCTTTTTCTTTCCTTTTTTTTTCTTTCCTTTTTTTTTCTTTCCTTTTTTTTTTCTTTCCTTTTTTTTTTCTTTCCTTTTTTTTTCTTTCCTTTTTTTTTCTTTCCTTTTTTTTTCTTTCCTTTTTTTTTTCTTTCCTTTTTTTTTTCCTTTTTTTTTTCTTTCCTTTTTTTTTTCTTTCCTTTTTTTTTCCTTTTTTTTTCTTTCCTTTTTTTTTTCTTTCCTTTTTTTTTTCTTTCCTTTTTTTTTTCTTTTTTTTTTTTTCTTTTTTTTTCTTTCCTTTTTTTTCTTTCCTTTTTTTTTCTTTCCTTTTTTTTTCTTTCCTTTTTTTTTTCTTTCCTTTTTTTTTCTTTCCTTTTTTTTTTCTTTCCTTTTTTTTTTCTTTTTTTTTTCTTTCCTTTTTTTTTTCTTTCCTTTTTTTTTTCTTTCCTTTTTTTTTTCTTTCCTTTTTTTTTCTTTCCTTTTTTTTTCTTTCCTTTTTTTTTTCTTTCCTTTTTTTTTTCTTTCCTTTTTTTTTTCTTTCCTTTTTTTTTTCTTTCCTTTTTTTTTTCTTTCCTTTTTTTTTTCTTTCCTTTTTTTTTCTTTCCTTTTTTTTTCTTTCCTTTTTTTTTCTTTCCTTTTTTTTTCTTTCCTTTTTTTCTTTCCTTTTTTTTTTCTTTCCTTTTTTTTTTCTTTCCTTTTTTTTTTTCCTTTTTTTTTTCTTTCCTTTTTTTTTTCTTTCCTTTTTTTTTCTTTCCTTTTTTTTTTCTTTCCTTTTTTTTCTTTCCTTTTTTTTTCTTTCCTTTTTTTCTTTCCTTTTTTTTTCTTTCCTTTTTTTTTTCTTTCCTTTTTTTTTTCTTTCCTTTTTTTTTTTCTTTCCTTTTTTTTTCTTTCCTTTTTTTTTTTCTTTCCTTTTTTTTCTTTCCTTTTTTTTTCTTTCCTTTTTTTTTTCTTTCCTTTTTTTTTTTCTTTCCTTTTTTTTTTTCTTTCCTTTTTTTTTTTCTTTCCTTTTTTTTTCTTTCCTTTTTTTTTCTTTCCTTTTTTTTTTTCTTTCCTTTTTTTTTTTCTTTCCTTTTTTTTTCTTTCCTTTTTTTTTCTTTCCTTTTTTTTTTCTTTCCTTTTTTTTTTCTTTCCTTTTTTTTTTCTTTCCTTTTTTTTTTTCTTTCCTTTTTTTTTTTCTTTCCTTTTTTTTTTTCTTTCCTTTTTTTTTTCTTTCCTTTTTTTTTTCTTTCCTTTTTTTTTTTTCTTTCCTTTTTTTTTTTCTTTCCTTTTTTTTTTTTCTTTCCTTTTTTTTTTTTCTTTCCTTTTTTTTTTTTCTTTCCTTTTTTTTTTTTCTTTCCTTTTTTTTTTTTCTTTCCTTTTTTTTTTTTCTTTCCTTTTTTTTTTTTCTTTCCTTTTTTTTTTTTCTTTCCTTTTTTTTTTTGAGTGAAGTCTTTCAAGCCATAGAAAATTTTTTGGCATGGTTTGATGACCTAATGTGAATTTGGTCTACTTGAAGCTTATCTACATTTATGCAAATTTTTTTATTTGCTGAGGTGGGGGTGTGATATCTTCATGCATTAGATTTCAGATTCCTTTTCAAAATTTTTCAATTTTAAATAGCTATTTTTGTAATTTGTTAATGTTTTAACTTGACAGGACTGTGGTCTACTTTAAAATTCAAAGCTTTACGGTTTACACAAATGCATTTCATATTCCTTTTCAAAAACATTGCAGAAAATGGTATTTAAGTAACCACCAATCCTTTCTTTCTTTTTCCTTTAGTATGTTCTGAAATTTTAGAAAACTGATAAAATTGGTCCTATTTTGTTAGCTTGTCTGTTCCTATTCAAACAAAAAAATGTGAATGCAAAAATATATATATATATATATATATATATATGTGTGTGTCAATAACTGAATAAATAAATGCCTTTTTCTGTCCAGTACAATTAGCTTCCAAGGGGCTAAATAATCTTTTTAGTGTGTATGTGTATATATATATATATATATGTAATTATGTTTGATCATGAGCTGTTCTAAGCTTTGAATAGTGGATTTAGTTTCAGAAAATGAAAAAAAAAAACTGTCCAATATTTGGATATTTTTTATTGTGCTTTTCCTCGATCTAAGATTTCGGCTCATATGAGCCATCATCAGAGTTGTTATATGGACATTACAACAGAGATGACATTGGTTTATGTTTAAAAATAAAAAAAAAATTCCAAGTGTTGGATACTATTGTGATTTCTTATGTTTGGAGGGTGGTTAACAAGATTGTGTCAAGATAGATTAAGCTTAAAATATTTTAATGTAATATAGTAATTTCAAGTGGTAGCTTTATTTGGTATAATGTTAAGTGTTCAGGTGGCAAAAAAAATTCTGTGCCTGTGGGGAGCATGAACACTAAACTTTGTTTGGCTGTATAAAACTACACACACATATCTATATATATATATATATATATATTGTACTGGAGCAACAGGTAATTATTCAAACATATATTGTTAAATATAACTGACAATGTCTATTATACTTCTTCAATAGTGAAAATGTCCCGCATGGTTACAATGACAAAACATTGTAAAAAAATATTTGATAAGAATCGAGCTACAGTTGAACATAAAACAGTTTTGCTATTATTGGTTTTTCCATTCAGTTTGTTCTTGTTTTTGTTTTTTTTTCTGTGGTTTCCAGCTAGTTAAGGATAAGAGGGTATTGAAGCATATTTAAATATGATGGATTTACTGGTACTTTATTATGATAATTCCTGTCATAGTACCAGTAATAATTATGCTGTCTGAGTAGATAATATAACAGAATTGGACAAAGTAGAAATAACTGCCTGAGATAAAATTATAGCAACACAATGAACATTGGGGATCAAATTAGTCTAAGTTTGCATATAAGATGCAGAATTTTTTTCTTAGTGCATCCTACACGTACTTTAAAAAAGTTAACTTATTTCCTTTCAAAAAATGGTATTGTAATTAACTGACTGATTAGTTGGTTGCTTTTCATGATTTTTTTTTTCCTTTCTCCTTCAGGTCAAGCTCCTCAGTGTGATTACTTGAGATCAGAGTATGCTGAACTCAGAAGCCGAAGTAATGGAAACCGATCTGTGGCTTGGTCACCTGATGGGTCTTACTTTGCCTGGTCTTGTGGAAGAGGATACGTATATTTGTACAAATGGGACAGCAATCAAAATAAAATGTGAGTATATATTGAATCATAATTCTTTTCTCTCTCTCATTCTCTTTTTTCTTTTTTTTTTTTCCCCCTCCTCAATGTTTCATTTCATGATAAATCTTTGAACATTATCATTTAAAAATGAGTAGTTTACTTATTGCTTTATTATCACATATTGCTTCCATCAAAGAAAGACTAGTAATGCTTTTCCTCTTTATTAATTTCTCTATATTCTCTATGGTGAAAACTTCTGTAATTCAACCTTAACAATAACATAATGAAACAATAAGTCAACACTTTCCAGTATTTTCTGGCAAAAAGACTTATATTATTCCAAAGGCTATATATGATGCTTGCTTTGCAACATGAAATGTGTTAAACAACTTTTTACTTCTTCAGTCTTAGATCCAGTGCCGATTCCAAGGCGACCTTATCTAAACAACGGATCTTTGACTGTGGAGAAAGTGTCTGGTCTCTGGCCTTCAGCACCTTGCCAGAACCAGATTCTTCTAAACAAGAAGTTTCCAGCATCCATCTCCGTCCGAGGCATATCAACTTCAAGAAATACCTAACATTAGCAATTGGTGTCAATTCGGGAAGGATTCAACTCTGGAACTGCCATAATGGTAAATATGTTATTTCCGTTATGTAAATTTTGCTGAAGCTGTTTGAACTAATTTAACAAAAACTGAGACATGATTCCTACAAAATTGGTGAATTTAATATTCTTAGGATGAAGATCATATTGAGTCACCCTCTCTCTCATCCTTTCATTTCTCTCTCTCTCTCTCTTGTCCTCGTCCTTTCATTTCTCTCTCTCTCTCTCTCTCTTGTCCTCGTCCTTTCATTTCTCTCTCTCTCTCTCGTCCTCGTCCTTTCATTTCTCTCTCTCTCTCTCGTCCTCGTCCTTTCATTTCTCTCTCTCTCTCTCGTCCTCGTCCTTTCATTTCTCTCTCTCTCTCTCGTCCTCGTCCTTTCATTTCTCTCTCTCTCTCTCGTCCTCGTCCTTTCATTTCTCTCTCTCTCTCTCGTCCTCGTCCTTTCATTTCTCTCTCTCTCTCTCGTCCTCGTCCTTTCATTTCTCTCTCTCTCTCTCGTCCTTTCATTTCTCTCTCTCTCTCTCGTCCTTTCATTTCTCTCTCTCTCTCTCGTCCTTTCATTTCTCTCTCTCTCTCTCGTCCTCGTCCTTTCATTTCTCTCTCTCTCTCTCGTCCTCGTCCTTTCATTTCTCTCTCTCTCTCTCGTCCTCGTCCTTTCATTTCTCTCTCTCTCTCTCGTCCTCGTCCTTTCATTTCTCTCTCTCTCTCTCGTCCTCGTCCTTTCATTTCTCTCTCTCTCTCTCTCGTCCTCGTCTTTCTCTCTCTCTCTCTCTCGTCCTCGTCTTTCTCTCTCTCTCTCTCTCGTCCTCGTCTTTCTCTCTCTCTCTCTCTCGTCCTCGTCTTTCTCTCTCTCTCTCTCTCGTCCTCGTCTTTCTCTCTCTCTCTCTCTCGTCCTCGTCTTTCTCTCTCTCTCTCTCGTCCTCGTCTTTCTCTCTCTCTCTCTCGTCCTCGTCTTTCTCTCTCTCTCTCTCGTCCTCGTCTTTCTCTCTCTCTCTCTCGTCCTCGTCTTTCTCTCTCTCTCTCTCGTCCTCGTCTTTCTCTCTCTCTCTCTCGTCCTCGTCTTTCTCTCTCTCTCTCTCGTCCTCGTCTTTCTCTCTCTCTCTCTCGTCCTCGTCTTTCTCTCTCTCTCTCTCGTCCTCGTCCTTTCATTTCTCTCTCTCTCTCTCGTCCTCGTCCTTTCATTTCTCTCTCTCTCTCTCGTCCTCGTCCTTTCATTTCTCTCTCTCTCTCTCGTCCTCGTCCTTTCATTTCTCTCTCTCTCTCTCTCGTCCTCGTCCTTTCATTCTCTCTCTCTCTCTCTCTCGTCCTCGTCCTTTCATTTCTCTCTCTCTCTCTCTCGTCCTCGTCCTTTCATTTCTCTCTCTCTCTCTCTCGTCCTCGTCCTTTCATTTCTCTCTCTCTCTCTCTCGTCCTCGTCCTTTCATTTCTCTCTCTCTCTCTCTCGTCCTCGTCCTTTCATTTCTCTCTCTCTCTCTCTCGTCCTCGTCCTTTCATTTCTCTCTCTCTCTCTCTCGTCCTCGTCCTTTCATTTCTCTCTCTCTCGTCCTCGTCCTTTCATTTCTCTCTCTCTCGTCCTCGTCCTTTCATTTCTCTCTCTCTCGTCCTCGTCCTTTCATTTCTCTCTCTCTCGTCCTCGTCCTTTCATTTCTCTCTCTCTCGTCCTCGTCCTTTCATTTCTCTCTCTCTCGTCCTCGTCCTTTCATTTCTCTCTCTCTCGTCCTCGTCCTTTCATTTCTCTCTCTCTCGTCCTCGTCCTTTCATTTCTCTCTCTCTCGTCCTCGTCCTTTCATTTCTCTCTCTCTCTCTCGTCCTCGTCCTTTCATTTCTCTCTCTCTCGTCCTCGTCCTTTCATTTCTCTCTCTCTCGTCCTCGTCCTTTCATTTCTCTCTCTCTCGTCCTCGTCCTTTCATTTCTCTCTCTCTCGTCCTCGTCCTTTCATTTCTCTCTCTCTCGTCCTCGTCCTTTCATTTCTCTCTCTCTCGTCCTCGTCCTTTCATTTCTCTCTCTCTCGTCCTCGTCCTTTCATTTCTCTCTCTCTCGTCCTCGTCCTTTCATTTCTCTCTCTCTCGTCCTCGTCCTTTCATTTCTCTCTCTCTCGTCCTCGTCCTTTCATTTCTCTCTCTCTCGTCCTCGTCCTTTCATTTCTCTCTCTCTCGTCCTCGTCCTTTCATTTCTCTCTCTCTCGTCCTCGTCCTTTCATTTCTCTCTCTCTCGTCCTCGTCCTTTCATTTCTCTCTCTCTCGTCCTCGTCCTTTCATTTCTCTCTCTCTCGTCCTCGTCCTTTCATTTCTCTCTCTCTCGTCCTCGTCCTTTCATTTCTCTCTCTCTCGTCCTCGTCCTTTCATTTCTCTCTCTCTCGTCCTCGTCCTTTCATTTCTCTCTCTCTCGTCCTCGTCCTTTCATTTCTCTCTCTCTCGTCCTCGTCCTTTCATTTCTCTCTCTCTCGTCCTCGTCCTTTCATTTCTCTCTCTCTCGTCCTCGTCCTTTCATTTCTCTCTCTCTCGTCCTCGTCCTTTCATTTCTCTCTCTCTCGTCCTCGTCCTTTCATTTCTCTCTCTCTCGTCCTCGTCCTTTCATTTCTCTCTCTCTCGTCCTCGTCCTTTCATTTCTCTCTCTCTCGTCCTCGTCCTTTCATTTCTCTCTCTCTCGTCCTCGTCCTTTCATTTCTCTCTCTCTCGTCCTCGTCCTTTCATTTCTCTCTCTCTCGTCCTCGTCCTTTCATTTCTCTCTCTCTCGTCCTCGTCCTTTCATTTCTCTCTCTCTCGTCCTCGTCCTTTCATTTCTCTCTCTCTCGTCCTCGTCCTTTCATTTCTCTCTCTCTCGTCCTCGTCCTTTCATTTCTCTCTCTCTCGTCCTCGTCCTTTCATTTCTCTCTCTCTCGTCCTCGTCCTTTCATTTCTCTCTCGTCCTCGTCCTTTCATTTCTCTCTCTCTCTCTCTCGTCCTTTCATTTCTCTCTCTCTCTCTCTCGTCCTTTCATTTCTCTCTCTCTCTCTCTCTCGTCCTTTCATTTCTCTCTCTCTCGTCATCGTCCTTTCATTTCTCTCTCTCTCGTCATCGTCCTTTCATTTCTCTCTCTCTCGTCATCGTCCTTTCATTTCTCTCTCTCTCGTCATCGTCCTTTCATTTCTCTCTCTCTCTCTCGTCCTCGTCCTTTCATTTCTCTCTCTCTCTCGTCCTCGTCCTTTCATTTCTCTCCCTCGTCCTTTCATTTCTCTCTCTCTCGTCCTTTCATTTCTCTCTCTCTCGTCCTCGTCCCTTCATTTCTCTCTCTCTCTCTCTCTCTCTCTCTCTCGTCCTCGTCCTTTCATTTCTCTCTCTCTCTCGTCCTCGTCCTTTCATTTCTCTCTCTCTCTCTCTCTCTCTCTCTCTCTCTCGTCGAGTTCCCATCTCCCCCCTCTCACACTGTCTTCTTGCTATCTTTCCAGCTCTTTCTCTCCCACTACCATTTAATTTTTATAATCATCTCTATTCATTCATTCTTGCTTCTGTTTCCACAATAAGTAACATTCATTAAAATCATCACATGCTATTGTATTTGTTTTTTATTCTAATAGATGCTAGTGCATGAAAATGTCAAAATGTGTGAATGAGA
This sequence comes from Acanthosepion lycidas, assembly GCA_963932145.1. Classification (NCBI taxonomy): domain Eukaryota; kingdom Metazoa; phylum Mollusca; class Cephalopoda; order Sepiida; family Sepiidae; genus Acanthosepion; species Acanthosepion lycidas. The sequence goes on along the minus strand of OZ010596.1, from coordinate 57,338,494 downwards.
ATTTTTGTTGGTTACTCATCTGATTGTTACATAGAAAATATTTTTGGAATTTCCTCTTGGTCAGGCAGATTGAAAAATGTGTGAAATGTCTGATATACAGGACATGCTGGGTAACATGGCTCACTGTTCAAATTCCCTAAACTAGACTAACATGAGTCGCTTAGCTTACTATTTGGTAGTAATGGTCTGCATAATCACAACCCAATGTTGAAGTCCCCATCATTTCAAATAAATTTGATAAGTAATCATGTTTAATTTCAAGTAATCTCATTGCTTGTAAAAATGTGTAACTAACTTCATTATTGTTGCATTAGCCATGGCAAGTTATAAATGCTTATTTTCCTGCCATATAATCTAAACTTGTTTAATGTTACCAGCAATGAAATAGATTTTTTTCTACCATCTTCTATCAGCTATTTTTATGTAGAGATGCCTAGGAGTTATGGAGACGGGCAAGGATGCAAATTTAAGAATTTGTTTTGTCATAATAGAGAATCTTAAAATGGTAAAGGCATCTTTAGCAGAAGTCTTATGTCCAATTAGTATTGCTTGTGCTAATATTAATTGCCTATTCTTATAGCAGAGAGAATATGTATACTTGTGCCAATGACACAGTAAGCAAAATAATTTTTTCAAAGCACAACATACAGATTAACTGGTAGAACAATGTGTTGGGAGGTGGTACAAAACTGTCACAACATGAGATGCCCCTATTGTGGAATTTGAACAATGTCAAGTTAGTCAGCATGTTCTGTATCTCACCAGACATTTTTCACATTTCTCAATTCACTATACTTGTATTACTTCTTGTCATTGCTGTGTCTATAATAACATCTATTATTATAGACAACATTTCAACCAAGTACTCTCTGGTCATCATCAGGTGTTCATTGATTGGCTTGATATAGGGGTATCTGTTGATTGTGATATTTTGTCTCTGTGATGTCAGCTATTGTCCATTCATGCTGAATCGGTGTTTGAACTCATGACCTCAGTAACACGTGTAATCAACTCCTATATCTCCTACACCATCATCCCAAAGGACATTTTTTTTTTTATTCTGTTTTGTGTGTGTTTTTATATATATATATATATATATATATATATATATATATATATATAATGAGGAATTTAACTGAAATAATAATAAAAACAAAAGAATATTAATATACAACCCAGTGTGTCTGAAGATTTTAATTTTTTAATATTTTTTATTGTTCAAGCAAATGGTTTTTGAGATATCTATCTATATCTATATATATATATATATATATATATATGTGTGTGTCAAATGGTTTTATAATAACATCTAAATCAACCCACACATTTTTCTTGATCCCATCGCCAAAAATGATCTCATTTTCTCTTCAATTTTTTTTCTTTGGGGAAACCATTTCATATTTAAAAATTACATCAGTATTTTGGATAATGCTTTTGTACATTTAAAAATTTGTATGGATGAAAGTTTTGGCCATTTCTTTCATAGATCTTTCCATATAAAACTCCTGGGTTACATAAACATCAATGAATTTTTTTTTATTTTTCCTCTCCAGGTAATCTACTATGTCTCCTTGATGACCACACAAAGCTAGTTCGGTGTTTAAACTTTGCTCCTGATGGCAGTCAAATTTTAGTGTCTGGTTCCAATGATGGAACCCTTAAGCTCTGGGATCTTGATGATGATGGAAATATGACCCATACTCTGCGTACACCTTTAAAAAATATTGTCTATTGCTGCAAATTCTCTCCAGGTGCCAGGTACTTAGCTGCCTGTGGTGAAAAACGATTGGTAAGTTGAATATTAAAACTAAATAAATTGAATTATCAGTATGGTTGCTATTATTGGGAAATAATTTTCCTTTTAGCTTTATTGCTATGAACTTTGTGAAAACGTTACTAATTTTTGTATCCAACTAATATATTAGGTTGGTGCAAAAATAATTTTGTTTTCTAACTTATGTTACTATGTGATAAAACGAAATTATTTTTGCACCAACCTAATATAAAAATATTATTTTATTTTATTTTATTTTATTTTTTTTTTTATTTTTTTTTTTAAATTTGAAACTTTTTAACCTCCAAAGAGCTTTGGAATTTTTCTTCTACAATAACTATAGAAGTAGAGCCTTCAAATTTGTATTGAATAAATTTGACATTTTTAATGAAAAGTGAAGGATATGGTTATAGAACAACAATTTGGTATTTGCTTGGTTAAAATAAATTTTTTGATTTAGTAATGACTCACATTTGCTCATTATTTGTTTTGAATCGATGTTATAGCAATTGAAGAGATGAAAAGTAAATTTTTAGAGTTTGTCTCAAATGCACAGTGAAAAAGTTTTTCATTGGTAGCTCCAAAAGTAACAAGGAGAAAACTTTTTTTTTTTTTTTTTTTTTTTTTTTTTGCAGGTGTACTAAAATATTATGCCAAATAATTCCACATATGCAGATTAGGCAAGACATTAATTTCAATTAAGAGATAATATAAAATTGACTTTGAAAATTTTTATACCAACTTCTATGTTATAAATTTTTATTTTTTTTATCCTTGTTATTAAATGTAAAACGTTTTTCTTCTAACAAAATGAGAAAAAAAATCTTGTCTTTCCTGCTATGAAAGTTAAATATTTAATTTATAGGGACTTGATAGGATGCATCCTTGCAATTTTTTTCTAGTTTTGGATTATTTTGAATATCACATTCACATATTATAATTACTAGTTCACTAGTATTTTAAAATCTAAATTGTTTATCCATTTTAAAATACTACATTTAGAAAATATATTCAGTTTAAATAGACTTCAAATATCCAGCTTATACTCTTTTCCTGTTATCTGGGGTAGTTGACAGACTAAGGAAAATTAGCCCTTGCAACACAGGTGTCCATTTCAATTTCATTCAAATTGTTTGCACATATCTTAAAATTTCTGAGAAGTTAAACAAAATCTTATAATTATTTTTAAATTAACATAACTTTTTTATCTTCAACTTTGATTTTATTGCTCAGCTCTGGGTATAGGTTGTCCAGATTGAATGGGGTTGTGCGAGTATGTGCTTGTGTCTACATTGAATGGCACAAGCACATGTAAGTTACTCGCATACAACATAGCCACATGCATATACATTACATATGCACATTCAAAATCGCACCAGATTCACTCCACTCCCTCCCCACTTTTTTTTTTTTTTGCTTGTTTGTAAACAACTGCTAGACAGTGCTGTTTACAATTTGCTGTATCATTGTTGAGCCCCTTTTATTTCTGGCTGCTTACTGCCCCTAGTGTTCTCATATTTACTCCTAGCCACAAGTTTTGGCCTTAATCTGTACCCATATATTCTATTTGCGGCTATGGTCTGGTAGCTTAACTGGTGAAAACATAACAAACATGAATTTTTTTTATTTTTTTTATTACTCCTTTTTTTTTATTAATAACCTTCTCATATTGTACTAGCTAACCAATGTCACATGCAGAAAGTCTTGCCTCCCCTCCATTCTATCATCTCCACACTTAGCTCTGGCAGACAGGTATTTGGGCTTGAATCTTTCATCTGACCTTTGGGGACGGTGTTTTACAGCATTGGTAGACAGCTCAAAACAGCTTTGTGCTAAACATGCTTTGTATATCATTGATGATGATGATAAAGGGACAAAAATTTGAGTTTCTTTGTATATCACTTTGATGAAAAAGCAGTTTCATTCAACCTTCTTGACATCTGAATTTCTATAATCTTGTGCTAATTATGTTTCAGTATTTTTATATGGGGTTCCAGAATAGTCATTTTCAGCCTTCCATCATCTTGGCTTGTCGTTCAAGACCGACTTTCTGTGTTACACTTCACTTCAAATATGTGACCCACTTTCTAAATTACAAACAGTAGAATTTGGATAAGCTAAATGTTTTTTTGAATAAGTTTTTGAATAGCTGATGACTTTCCTGTTTGATCAGTAATGCAGCTTTTAACTTCAGAGTTGCATGAAATTTACTCAAAAATGATCTTCACTAATTACAGTATGACAATACAGAGATGACAGATATGTTGTCATATGTGTCAAGACTTAAACAAAGTGCATGTCAACTCATCTTGCCAGTTGGGTTTGTTGACTCACCTGTCATTTCTCTGAATGCTCACACCCACACACCTCTCATCTTCTGTGTTATGTTACAGCATGACCATTTTAAATCTAGGAAAATCAAAATCTGAACAACTTTGAAGTAGTTAGACATGACTAAAAACAGTCAAAATAATGTTTTGAAAATCTTTAAATATCTTCTATGTGCCATGTCCCTACACGGCATTGACGATCGTGGCTCTCCACAATTTCTTGTCCTTTGGAACTCTTAATAAATTTTGTCTTTTTGTTATTTCCTAAACCTTGTTCTACCATCCATTTACTCAAGCTCCCAAGGTAGGTTACACGTTGCATCACTCTCTCTCTCTCTCTCTTGCCTTCCATCTGACCTGTGAGTATCAAATTTTCCAAGTCCTCCTTCCTCATTATCCACCCTAGAAATTTCAACTCTTTCTGATAAGTGCCCATTTTCTTTCCATTTTCTCAAAGTCATTATCGTTGTTCACATGTTCCATCCATAGTATTTTCAAGTATCATTCTGTTGCTTCAAGTCTTTTCTTCATGTGCGAGAAGATTGTCCAGCATTCACTACCATGTAGGAGGACTGATATTAAGTAACACTTCAGTACTCTTTTCTTTCTATGCTTATGTACACTTAAAATGTTGTCTATTATTGGTGTACATTTTGTCATTCTTCAAGGGAACAAGTAATTGCGCAAAATAAGAATGTGTATATACACACACACACACACACACACACACACACACACACACACACACACACACAAAGTTCGTGTGCACTTAAAAAAAAAAAAAATTTATAGCATTTTTTTTACAGATTATTTCTATCTGTAAAAAATATTAAAGTTTAATGTACCTAGTTTTAAGTATAGCTAAAATAATTGTGATTTCAGGTATTACTGTAAATTAGTTGGCAAATGTTTTCCGTGAACTGCAATACTTTTGTATTGCTAATGATGGAGGACATATGGAAACTGAAATAAAATTTCAATAAAACCTTAAAACAATATAGATTTACTTCTTTCTAATCCTTTTTACAAATTATTTCTATCGCAAATACAAATAAAATTATAAATATTTTAAAGTGCACACGAACTTTATGGACACCTGGTTTGTGTGTGTTTGTGTATATATTAGGTTGGTGCAAAAATAATGACGTAATAATGTTGTTTCTTGACGTTAAAAAATACGTCAAAAAATGACATTATTACGTCATTATTTTTGCACTAACCTAATATATATAATGTGTGTGTATATTACCAAATAAAAACTGACCAAACTCAATGGTTGGTTAAGTAACTAACCAATCATGGTTCCAATAGCGAATCCCAAATACATGTGAACACAAGAATGGTTCAACGTCCACTTTAACTGTCTTAAGCTACATTTTTTGCTGTGGGTGGTCTGGATCAATCACCTCACAGATGAATTCGCGTGGTCGTCATTGTACAGCATGGTCAAACTACCAAAATCACCTTGTAAACTTGTTGGATAGAGCCAGCTTTGAAGAAAGTCCAGACAGCAGTGTTCAAGATAAAGTGTTGCCAGCAGATGCAGAGAATTCATTGCAGGCAGAAATGATCAAATAACTCTAGTTTGTTAAGATCCCCAGCTCTCATTGGTCACATCTCAGTCATGGAGAAGGATCACCCTGGCCAGAGCCTGATAGATCCAAACATTCATCTTGACTTTGATCTCAGATCTCCTACAGCCTGCAACCTGCAACATAGTATCAATGCGGGCATCGATATCCTCCTTTCCCTAACCAGTGGAGTTTATTGCGATGTTGCCCAGGTACTTGAAGCAATCTAAGGTTTTCTCATCATTCATATCTTTTGTGCACACACACACACACACATATATATCTATATATATATAAAAGTGAACATAGAAGTCAACACTTAGAGGCGACAGTCTGTTTCATGCTATATGCAATCGTCAAGCCACGTGTGCTGTTATTTTTCTCGGCTATTTATATATATACGGGTTAGTGGTGCATTGTGGGTATTCTATTATGGCGGTTATTTCACCGGAAGTCGTTTGTTTATCTATTTAGGTCAAATTATATTGCTTGTTTTTATTTTTTGTTTCTTATTTTATTTATTTATTTATTTATTTATTTATTAACGTAGTAAAAATTATTTAACAGTTTTGTTTTGGTTTGGGAATTTAATTAAAACTATTTGTTCAGTTTTGGGGTTGATTGTTGTAGTTCATTCTAAGTATTATTTAGTAATATAATAACAAAATAACAAAAAAAAAAAAAAAATAGAAATAAAACATAAAAAAATACTATGTTACTTAAAAATCGAAAACCGAAAAGAGAAAATATACAAGTAAAATAAATTAACCTAAATTCATCCAAGTAAATAAATAAACAAACCAATCCCAAATAAAGATAATCAATTAAAAACTGTTCCCGCCAAAATAATACTTAGAATGAACTACAACAATCAACCCCAAAACTGAACAAATAGTTTTAATTAAATTCCCAAACCAAAACAAAACTGTTAAATAAGTGATATAAACAAATTTTTACTACGTTAATAAATAAATAAATAAAATTGTTGCATCCCAACTCTAGAGCTTTATAGACAGACCATTAATTACTCTGCCCACTCGTCAAGTGATATCAGCAATTGACTGCTAATACTTGATTTTTTTTTTTTTTTTTTTTTTTTTCCTTATGTGTGTCTGTTTGGGTGCCCATCTGGGCATATATGTTGAATGTTGTGATTGTCTTTTTTTTTTTTTTTCTTCTTCTCCCCCACTCCCCACTTTACACTCGCTCCTTAGACTTTTCTCTTTCTTCTTTTCTTTCAGTTCTCATTTGACTTTGTTTTCTAGACATATGCTGCTGTTAATGTTTTTTGAGCGCCCTAGTGTCTTGAGTTAGGAAAAAAAAAAATTTTTTTTTTTACATAATTAATAAATTTTGAGACTTAAACATATATATATATATATATATATATATATATATAGATATGGACTGTTATCCTCATCTTCATTGTCATATTCACAATGTTTCAGCTGTTGCACACTCCAGCCTTCTTCAGGTGATTGGAATTTTGAACCAAACCCTATATTCCGTCCACTGGGGTAGATTGTTCTAGTTCCACATGCCATGCCTCTTCCAGATGTCTCGGTTATTTCCCTTTAACTCAACTCTCCAAGTTTTTTTTTGTTCATCACTGTTGTAGCCTGGTATTGAACTTACTGTGCCATGCATCCTCAAGGACATATGGCCCAGTGGATAAAGATGTTGGTTAGATTCACTGACTAGACCCAAAGAGTTGTGAACAGTTTCAGAAACCTTGAAAGATATGCTATTTGAAATTAAAATAAATAAATTAAATGTATTTTTTATTTATTGTCTTTATTTTTTGCTCTCCCATGACCAGGTTATGATCTGGAAAATGAAGAAACCTTATGAAATTTTTCACAGACTTTCAGGCCACCAGAATGATGTGGTCTCCTGTGACTTTTCACCTGATGGTGTCCTTTTAGCTACAGCATCCTATGACACGAGAGTTATCATTTGGGATATTCATGAAGGACAAGCTCTAAGAGAACTTGGGTATGTTGTGATTTTTTTTGCTTTTATATATTTTTTCATGTCTTCCATTTTTATTTTTTGTATATTCAGCCAAGCAATATTACTCTTGTTAGGTTAACTGGCAGCAAAATAAATTTTATTTCTGTCTGAATTTCTGAGAGTTATCATTATTTACAGCCAGACTAATGACCACATCTGATATTATTACATTTTAGCAGTTGTGAACTTTGACCTTCTTATGGTTGACATTCTGGGAATTTCAAACTGAAACCTTGATTTAATTTACAGGAGTAGATTATTCTCCTTTCACTGTCCCTGTCTAAAGATATCTCCTCTTGTTCTTTTTTAGCATGTCAGACATTGCTAGTCCTGTTTCTGCTGAGTCCATACTGCCTAGGCCAGAGATTGAACTCACAGCTACCATGCCACCAAAATTATAGATTAAGTAAAAGATTCTGTTCAAAATTCTCTGAAGGTTACATGTATCGACAGACACCTGAAGAAGGTTGGAGAGCACAATGGCCAAAATATTGTGATAATATCAGCAAAGATGAGGACATTAGTCCCACTATAAATAATTTTTCTTTCTATGTCAACATGAAAGAAAATTAGTCTCCTACTACTATTAAGTGACTTTTAGAACCTTTTTAAGTTTAAATATTTAACATATGTTTACTTTGGTTTAACAACTTGTAAATTGTAATCAAATATATATTAGGGCATCTGTCAGTCTTGAGAAACCCTGTAACTGTGCCTGAATAGTTATGCCTTCTTCAGGAAAGGCAGAGAGCAATATAGTATGGCACTGGTGGTGTTGCAAGAGTTGCCACAAAGAAATTGAACACTACATCAGACTGTCTTAGGAACTGTGACTCCAGATTTGAATTCAGTTTTCCTTCTCTTTCTCTTAGTCTGGTTGTCAACCATGGCAACAGAGCCCAGCCAGCCCCATAGTTGGAAGCTTTGAATTCAGTTTTTTTCCTTCTAGACCAATTAATACCCTAGGCTATAGAACCCAGTCTGTCCTGCTATTTACCTTTAGCTGTGGAGAAGAGATGGATTCATACCTTTTCCAAGGACACACACACACACACATATATATATATATATATATATGCAAGAAATATAGTTTTAAGGTCTGCTATATTTATGGAATAAAGTGCTCAATATCAGAGATAGAACGTATGTAAATATAAAAATGAAGATTGAAGTCAACACTGAGACAACAGACTTTTAGACTAAACACGATCATCGGGCCTGATGATTGTGTCTATTATGAAACAGTCTGTCACCTGAGTTTTGACTTTAATGTTCACTTATCTATATATATCTATATATATATATATATATATATATATATATATATATATATATATAATTGAAATTTTAGTTTTTGAAAAGTCGAAAGGTAATATTTACAATAAAACCATTCTTTTGATCATCTTTTTCATGATTTTCATGTAAGAGAGACAAATGTTAGTTAACCTAGAGCTATGTGATTGCTCAGCTGAATGATGCTTGACCACTTGCTTTCATTGAAATTGAATCTGGGAACAAGCTATCTTGCAGCAAACAATTTCACTTTGCCTGTGCAGGACTTCTTCCAAGATTTAATGTTGGTTTATTGTAAATGTACAATGCAAGCCTTGTCCAAGCTTTTCAACATCCAGCTAATGATCATCCCATGTTGCATTTCATTTCTTGATTTCATTGAGTGCACCAAAAGTTGGGAAAGTACCCACTACTGCTCACAAGTTCAAAGATAAAGGCCACATCAAAGAATAAGAACTTGAACCTTGTTTTCCATATTATATGTAGATGTTTTATTAGGGGCTTCACCTACTCATCTGAGTAGATAGGTAGGTGATATGTGGGATGACTTCTGCTACGTTGGTCTAACAGCTCAGCTCTTCCTCCTACCAACTTTTCACCCATCCATTCATCTGGTTGGTTTGCAGTGCAAATGGACTGCACAGGAACCACAGTTTTCCACTAAGGATGAACCAGAACTCTTCCCTGATCATAAACATGACTGTTAATATAGAATATCACCTGGATATACCCTATTTCTGCTTTTGTTGCCATTTGATCTCCAAAAGTCTCATCTACTCCTTTACTTCTGTATTACCCTTCAGTCAAAGTGGATGCTACCTAGAAGATTAAACTTCAAAAGGAACCATCTGTTGGATATTGAACAGAAATACTTAAGATCAAGATAAAACCACCACTTCCCATTCTATGTGTGTGTCAATCGTATCAAATTATATTCAAAATAAACCTTTTTCTGAAATTATTCTAATAATGACTATCAAATCCTGTTAAATTATGCTGTAAGTAATCCTGCAAAATAAACCTGAAATAATTTGCAGGGGTTTTTTTTTTTTGGTTTTTTTTATATATAATAGATCTTTGAATAATACATCTTGCCTGGAAAAATTCTTCCTGGTTGTTTCATCGTTGCCTTCATTAATAGTTCCACACTCTTTTGTCATAAGAATAATTTTTTTTTTTTTTTTTTTTTTTTTTTTTTGTTCTACTGTACTAGTTTTTCTCAACTTATCACATACTTTATTTCCTATAAATAATGCACAATCACTGGCTTTGTAATTGTGGGATTAGATCAGTTTATGTTATCCTAACATTAACTTTTTTCCCCTTATTACAATAATGAAAATGTACAAACATTTTGAGAAAAAATTAACATCTAATCCCCAAATTGATATAGTCTGGAGCCAACAACTTGCTGACAACTAGTTTCATCCTCTATTGTTAAAATTTCTTTTTCATATTAACTCAAGCTAATAAACTTTTTTTTTCTCTCTCAAAAACATAAATCTTTTTTTTTTTTTTTTTTTTTTTTTTTTTTAAATCTGATTCAGTTTAAAAAGCAGATGTTAAAAATATTCACAAGAGGGTATTGAAAAGTTATTGGCTAAGCTCACTTCCCAAAAATCAGTATTTTAATGTTTGGTCATTGATTTTTATTTATTTTTTACTGGGCCAATAACTTTTCATCCCATTATACATAACCAGTCTCATGTCTCATCATCATATAGATTATGGCTCTCCATGGATTCCTCTGAAAATTGCCATGTCTTCTTGAGAATGATAGTGGAGTGGTTTTCCATTGCCTTCTCCATCATCTTGATTTCAATTTTCCTTCTCTCAAACTAGTTGTGATCCAAGGCAAAAATCCCAGTCTACCTTATCTTCTCTAAAGCTGATGTAGAAAAAGAGATGGGTTCAGACTTTTACCAAAGATTTTAGTGTGAAAATGAATGTACCAGACAATGCCAGAATTTGAACCCTGCTCATTGATTCTACTTTCCATGTTGCTAACAGTTGCCCTACCCACACAACTTTCTTCTTTTTATTATTATTATTAAGATCCAGAAATTGTGTAGAGAGTAAAGTAATGTCCCCTTTATAATTATAACCAAGTCCCTCTTTCCTACAAATGACAAAAAAAATGTTTTTCTAAAACTTAACTCTGGGTAAGGGTAGATTATATGAATAAAATTCCTCCCTGCTGCTGGTCAATAGCTGCACAGGTAGCCAGTGTAATATCAGCCAGCAAAGGTTTCAAATAATTTTTTCTTTCAACATTAAATGAACATATCCTGTGATGTAAAAAAAAAAAGAAAAGAAACAAAACGAAATGAGAAAGCCATTTGTAACTGTAAACAAAAGTAGTACACATGAATGAGCCAGCTTTTAAATTCTCACTCTTTTGTCATTGTCATGGATGAGTTTAGTTTTCAGGAAATATTTTTATCCTTTTATTTTATTTTTTTTTTAATTTTTAAAATTCTATTTTAACTTTTTTTTTTTTTTTTTTTTTTAATCTGTAAGCATTTTTTAATTTTTATTTATTTTTTTTTTTACCAAATTTGTTTGCTTTAGATTTCCTAATCTCTAAGAATTGTTCTCTGACAGTGGTTCTCCACCTCTTCATAATGTAATATACAAAAGTTATGAAATTAGTTTGATGGTTTCATCTTAGGACATCAAATGTAAATTTAAATGCTCAACAAAATTGGGATGGATCCAAGTTTTCTAACTTTGTATTAGGGGCTGGATGGCTAAACTGGTCACTTCTATGTTTACCACTTCTATCTTCTCTCTAAAACTAATTTATTAGTATTTTATTTAATATCTATTCTTCACACACAAAATAGACCTTATTGAAAAAAAGACATTACTATTTTGCAATGTAAGTTAATTCTTATTCTAAAAACTTAGATAATTTTAATTTGTCTGTAATTAAACTCTCTTTGGTGGTCTGTTTTGTTTGTTTGTTTTTTTTTATTATAATACAAAAATAGGTACCTCCACTAATTTTCGATACCTTGGTTTAAAATGAATTTTTATAAGTGAAAAAAGCTTTCTTGAAGCATTAACTGAAAGCTAAAGGATTAAATTTACTATTTCCAGTATGCAAAATGTTCTGATGTATTTCAAACAGAAATGATATTGATTGGAATCTTTTTTTTTTTTTTTTTTTTTTTTTTTTTTGTCATCTTAGTTGTCTTTCTTCACAATGTAATGCTGTATTAAAAAATCTTACAAAAACAAAATACTTTTCTGAAACTTTATTTGCAGAATATTAACAGATTTAAAGTATAATCTGATTTGAAAAAACATTTACTTTAAGTATAAAATAACAGAAATGGATTTTTTAAAACAAACAGTAATGGTGATTACGTACTAGTCACCACTTGTCAATCGCGTAACAAGTGCTGATAAAGGTGCTGTCAGATTGATTGTTGTTCTACAGAGACTTTATTTGTTAAAACATAATTTAAGAAAATGATAGGTGAACCCCATTTTTATATAATTTTTAAGTACTCAGTAATCTTAAAAATGTTGGAAAATATTCTCTGTAATCTAATTTTAGTAATGTTGACTTTAAATTTACTATAGTCATCACTCTTATTTTCTGATAATGTCATGTCCAGTCAACCTTCTTTTCAAAAATGGATATGTTACATGTTACATGATATGATATACATAAAAAAAAAAAATTAAATTATTTTAAAAATCTTGGTGCAAAATGATTTGGATTAATCTTTTCAATTTTTGATTAGTAAATATAGTTTTCACTTAATTATAATATCACCTAACTGGATTAAAGTAATGCAGAATTTTAAAAGATTTATATATTAGGTTGGTGTAAAAATAATGACGTAATAATGTCGTTTTTTGACGTTAAAAAATACGTCAAAAAACTACATTATTACGTCATTATTTTTGCACCAACCTAATATTATAAATTACTATAATTTTCTAATTAAATGATGTCATAGTTTTTATTGTTTTTTTTTTTTTTTTTTTTTTTTTTTTTTTTTTTTTTAAGCGATTTGAAGCAGGTTTTCAGGAAATGAGTAGTAGTTTGAAAAACAAATTTGATATATTCTCCAAGAATTTCTGCTTTTAACTAATAAAAAAATTTGGGATTGGATGAAAATTTCATTTCTTGAAATCCTTTTGAAATTAAGTAAGTGGGGGTAACACATGTTTAAAAACAAAAATAATTTCATTCATTTGTGAATAAGTCCTAAAAGTTTCATTAAAATTTGAAAATTATTTGAATTTTGCAAGAATTTCTAAATCAATGTATTTTTCATTTGAAAAAAGGTGCTAAAACACAAATTACATATCAACTTCTACAAAAAAAAAGGAAAAAAAAAAAATTTTTTTTTATCCAAAAGTTTGGACATGCTAGAAAGGATTAAAAAAAATTTATAAAAAAGTAGTTTGGTCTTTCCTCTTAATAACATAAACATTTTAATGATAAAACATTGTTTTTTATTGAGTTTGGGGGCCTATTTTCAGCAAAAAAGTGGAGGTACCTATATAAAAAGCTAAACCAAAGTAGCTGAATTACAGAATTAGCAAAGTTAGACTTCAAACTCTGAATGCTTAAAATGAACAAAATATTTAATCTTCTCCAAATTTGAATTTAAATTTTACAAGGGATTAGCTTTATATGAAGCTTCTTAGATGTAGACTTAAATGTCAGTATATCAGTCTTTGATATCTCTAATTTTTAGAATTTCCATTTTCCCTGAGAGCAATGTCTTTGACTATTATAATCATAAAATTCATACTGTTTGACAAAGACAGAATCCTCCTATAGTAGACATTCTTAGAGCATTTAAAAAATTTTTTTAAATTGCTTCATTTATAATTAAAGACTTAATTTTTAAGTCAAGCTATATATTTTTCTTAATAATGGCATGTGTCTACATCCTAAGTTCTTCATGCATAAACATTATAAAACATTTATATATCATGAATCTTAAGATTTGATATTTCTGTCAAAAAGCAACAAAATTTTAGTTTTAAAATGTCCATTATTTATTTTATTTTTTATTTTTTATGGGGGGTGGGCCTTGAGTTTATATATTTTATGTGGAAGTCTATTGAAAATCTTTTTCTTCATTCCTGGATTCTTGTTAATCCTTGACAACCCCATTGCCTAATTTCAAGGGGACTGGGGATCATGGGTTGAGAACCACTGATGTATGCCATGTGCACTGGCTAGAATTCTGGTCTGGATTTGGTCTCTTGCAGATCTTTTAGTGAAATTGAAACAGTTTTATTGGTGACAGATACCAAGGGCAGACGTCTAGTCGAGAACCCCTTGGATATTTGGACTTTACGTTCTCAGTGAGCAACAGGTACACTCTCTTGCTGTTATTCCTTCTACATTTCCACCTACATTCTCTATATACATGTATATGTATACATATACATACATATACTAAAAAAACATGAATGCTGTATAAAAGGTAATCTTTTATTTTTCTCATTACTAATTCATTATATTTAATTTTATCCTTTTTTTTTTTTAAATTTTTTTTTTTTTTTTTTTTTTTTTGGTAAATATAAAGAATGCTGGACTCTCCCTTTTGGTGCTTAAATCTTCACTGTTTCTCTTTTGCACATGGTAAATCCTTTTGCATGCTACTTTTCTGATGGTAGTATATTTCTTTATTTATATTTTTTAATAACTTCTCAATTTCTGGATCTTAGATTCTTTTTTTTTTTTTTTTTTCAGCGTTAACAATTTGAATGTTCAAAGTCTGCTTTAGTTAAAAAATTTAAAATAGTTTTTTGCTTTAATAAGTACATGTTTGTAAAAATGTAACAAATGTTGACAAAGAAAAATATGAAAACCTTTAGACTTTAAAAAAAACGACAAACTAATATCAAGAAAAGTTAAACTGATCTTGAATTTAGGAACAAAATAAAATAGGCAAGGCTTAATAAAAACGGTGCTCAAAAGTAGGTTTAAATCAACTATTTTCTTTTATCAAGACTTTCATTGAAACTAACTTTTTCTTCTGCAATGATACTAAAACATCAAAATCCTGAAACAATTCTTGATTTTAGGTTTACAATTTCTTTTAATTGGTTTATTTTCTACTTTAACTACAAATGATTAAAAACTTCCCTTGATCTTTTTAACCCATTACCTGCAGACAATGGAAATTTCAGTCATTGTGATTCTATGGTTCAGCTGTAAATAACAGAAATTTCCATTTTTATATATCTATATATATACATATATATACACACACACACAAGCTGAAGTGCCTGTCTGTACCAGTTAAGAAGCCAAAACATGAATTGCAGATGTTACAATTCCTTAGTCCTGCTAAGACTATCAGTCAAGTTCTGCTGTAGGGCACATTTTCTTTAAGTTTTCTCAACTACACAAACTGGTAGACAAAATAAACACTGTTTTTTTTTTAAAAAAAAAAAAAACACAACTACATTCTACTCGCAGGTTTCCATGAAAAATGTTTGAAGCAATAAAAAAAAATTTGGGTTAAAAATTTTTTTAAAATCCATTAATTCTTTAGAAATTGCTTTGTTTATGTTTGACATACAGAACTGAGCAGTATAGCTTTTGAGAAAAATTTAAATGAAACGTGTTTTTAGGGCAAATACAACCTTGCTTAACAGTGATGCTCAGTGTGATCTAAAGCTCACTGGATCAGACAGTGGCTCATCTATGAAGGGGAACACATGTTTGAATCCTACTGAAGGGCACATTTTCTTAAATTTTCTCACAAGCTTTTGTAGGACTATTGATCTCTAGGCAGGTAGATGTTAATTTCACTGTTTTTATTTTAAAAAAAAAAAAAAAAAAAAAGATTGAGGTTTACTGAAACATGCATACTCACTAAATATAAAATTCCTAGTAATAAGCAAATTAGTCTCATGTAAGTTCTGCTGACGTGAAATAAATGCAATGTATAACTACGAAACATCTATTTTACTTTATCTATATTCAAATGGCAAATTGATATTTTATTTTTAATCTCTATATTTTAAACTGTAGAATGAAACTGGCAGTCTTTTGTAATTTTAATGATTTCTTTCAGCATGGTGTCAGTGTGATTTTAAAATTGATTTGTGTAAGGTTAATTTGGTTGGTTGCAATTGAGGAAACAGTAACAGCAAATTAAATTGATAAATTTAACTAATTGACCAGATATACATGAAATATGAAAATAATTCAGAATTTTTTTTTTGTTTGTTTGTTTGTTTCAAGAGTTTTAAGCCAAAACTGAAGAATAATAATAATATCAAGCTAAATATTTCATTATATGATCATGTTAATTGCAATGGATATTAGCGTTAAATTTGTGACCACAATTTTATAAACACTTAGTCTTTTTACTAATAATGAAGAAAACTCCTACTAAATGACATCTACTCTATCACTTTTTTTGCTATTAGGGCATTGAGTCTTGAGAACTTACTTTGTGACTTCTCCTTTTCTGTATATAAATTCTAATAATTGAATTCTATTGTATAATTCTAGCCACTCTTTGGCAAGGTGTGTTGCAATTAGATTCTTTCATTGTGGAAAGCCGTTAGCCTAAGATAATTTAAAATAGTAAAAATCAGAAAATTATTTACCATATATGCCAGTATATAAGTTTACCTCTAAAAAGTTTGGCTGTTAATCTAGTCTATATTCATTAAATGTCAGCTCTTTGTAAGTAAAGTAGTACAATCGTTATTAGTTTGTAAACACTTCTACTGCTGTGGGCACATTCGTCTTTTATAAAACTTATATTGCATGTCAATGTATATAGATGTTTTCAAGACCATGTAAAATGTTAGACTCTTGTGCTGTTTCCAAACCATATTTTACTGTGTCTGGGGGTGGTGTTTAGCTTGGTCAGTACTGCATAGTATCCTATTGAAAACAAAATGGCAATGCCCATGAGAAATTATCAATGTCTTTATAGTCATTTATTTCAAGTAAATGACCATTTCCTATGCTATTTTTCCCCAAAAAAACTGGCTATACAGGAATGCTATAACAATGTGAAGCAGTGGTTGTATTATATTTAGAATATCTAATTGAATTGATATTAGAGGTTTATGATACTATACCAAGGTCACTGCTAGACACTCATCACAATTACACCTAAATTTGTGTTCCCTTTAACCTGTTGGTGTCATTCTTACACAAATAGAAGGTAGAATGTAACAAATCCATCATTAAAGCTGTACTGTTTTCATTAGATAGCTACATTCTGTAAAACTGAATAATAAATCATAAGTTTTTCATAAATAACACTTAGTTACAGTTAAGCTAACAATATATCTTCGTTTTCTGTGAGATATATAAGCTTTCAGTATTCATTTTTGTGCCTACCCTGAGAGGATGTTCAGCCATGAGAACACTTACAAGAACTTAAACCTATAATAAAAATTAAAAACTGTTTAGGTCTGACCCTTGCGTCTAGACATTGCTTACAGCCACATCACACATTGAAATATTGATTCCCATATGTTCACTGAAGTTAAACAACGTCAAGCTAGATGGGTGACCACTTGGGAATATCCAGTGCTGTAAGTTTGGATGTGTGGGTGAGGTAATGGATAATGGATCAAAATTGTTAATTGGAAAGCAGTTCTAATTCTCATTGAATTTGTTATATTCACTTATGTGCAAATATCCTTGAGGTCTGAATCCACCTCTTCTCCCCACAGCTATGGGTTAATTAGTAAGACTTGTATCACTAAACCATTATCTCAAAAAAAAATTCTTACAATCCAAAAATATTTTCTGTCTTTAACTAACCTACAAAGGGTTAAGCTGTAAAAAAAAAAATAAATAAATAAATAAATAAATCAATTGGGTTTAGTTTTCAAATCAATGCAACAAAGATCACCATATTGTCATAACTTCATAAGATGTGGCATAAACCATAACAGTTTATTGATATGCTTACTATTCATCATTTACATAGAAAAAATATAGAAATCTATATGATACTAAATCTGATATTTGTATAAACTCTAAGTAACTGAAACTGTGCAGCTGAATAATAATGTGGGAATTTTTTATTCAACTGGATTTTTTTTTTTTTTTTTTTTTTTTTAGGTTAAATGCTAATTAGTACTTATTTGTATATAAGTAAAAAAAAAAAAAATCTGGGAGCAAACAAAAGCTTTCTTTATGCACACAATATAGTATAATATACAAACAAGAGTGCAAATTCAGTGATCTTTTCCTTTCTGTTTATAATTTCATCTTGAAGGGAGACCTGATGGGTGACAGGATTGCAGAGTTTTCCACTAAATAGGTATTAAAAGACAAAAAAAATAGCCAATATGTATTGGTAAATGTTAAATGCAGCTTGTGGAATGTTGGAAGTGAAAATGTTTTGGCCTTGTAAAAACATTTAACTTATTCACAAAGAAAAAGTAAAAGAAAAGAAAAAAGCAAATAAAGTACAAGTCCCAAAATTCTCATCTTCCAGAAATTGTTGATGTTTTTTGGAAAAGCTTTTCTTTTTTTGAGTCCAATTTCTTATGAAGGGAATCTTCATACAACAGGAAAAAGACTAGACACAAGAATGTTTCTTATCTACTCCTTATATCTGACTGCTACAAAGTCTATCATGCAGACTGTTACATCTTGTCCGTTATTCATACCTGGCATGTGGATGTAGTAGTAGACACAAAATGCAGGTGAATGGATAACAAAAATGATCGGCTCCATTTTAAAGTGACTTGACGAGTATAACATTTCTAATAACTTGATAACTGTACATGCTTAAAAGCTACAATGTTGCAATTTAATAACTTGATATGTTTTAAGCACAGTGGAATTTCTATCTTTCTCCATAAATTACAATAAAATTTTATTTTAAGTTGGTATCCACTCAGTTGGGATATCACGTTTTATTAATAATTTTCAATAAAAGAAAAATGTTTATTTTATTCAAAACTGATTTATTAATAGAATATGTTCTAATGTGTCTGCTATAATTTGAATTTATTTAATTTGTTCATTTTACCAAATCTTAATTTGTACAGATTTTTAGAGTTTATCTTCAGAAAAACCACAAGATGAGAAGCAAAGGGTTTTGAAAATCTTATTTGAATCTCCTACATCTGCATCATATCTTTTGATAGTAGATATAAAATAGATGAATATAAATAAATAAATATTTATTATTTCATAGCAGATAAAAAAATTTGAGTTAAAATTGTTGTTAGATTTCTCTTCCAGTCCCAAATAGAAATTCACCTTCATGGACAAATCTTGACCGGTTGATATTTGTTTTTTAAAAGGGTTAACATCAAAAGTTACTCTTAGCATTTGAAGTATTTAGAATTAACCATGACTTTTTTTTATTTACAAGTATATCTGGGTAACAAAAATAGGTAAGTAGTATCTATTTATTAAAAATTTAGAACTGTCCTACAAATTAACATCAGTAACTCTGGTAATATAATCACTCTCCTATTTTGGTAGATGCAATAGCCTTTTTATTGCTGGTGTTTATTTCTTTATGCTACCTTGAGTGATTTCCCCCCCCCCTTTCAAGTTTTTTATTTTTTTTAATTAAACTTATAGGAAAGCATATATAGTAATTAGTTAAAAAAAAAACATTAAATGCTAAAATAAAACAGGCAGAAATAATTTGATGATTGTTGTTGAATTAAAAGCATATATCTGAAGAAGGAATTAGTGATTTTGTAATTTTAAGAATGTCAAAGTTGGAAATTAGCAGCTAAATTTAAATCTATTAGCTTTCATTTACAAAATTTCTTATGTGTCATAGGCTAGAATTGCGTTAACGTCTGTATTTAATCAACACATGCATGCATACTCAATACCTTTACTACTCTAAAAAAAGTTTTTGCTCGTTGATCATAATTTGCCTTCTTGTTTTAGTAACTCAGATTTCCAGTGGTTTCTCTTCTATACCACAAATTAATCATTTGAAGTGTGTGTATTTAGACATTGATCTAAAAATGGTGTTTCTCAACCAGTGTTACCTCTGGGACCCTAGTGTTAATCTAGAGGTCACTAGGGGTTCCACAAGAAACAGTAATAAAAAGGCTAATGCATTTTTGAGTAATCTTTGTTTAATTTTATATTCATAATTTTACTATACACATATGGCATGTTGCCGTAAAATCCTTGGTTATTATATTAAAGGCTTCAGCCTCTTATATTAATGTATTTATTGATGTCTGTGGCATCAGTATGCCTGTATGTAATGGATTCATGTATCATTGAGTGACTCCCTCAAGTACAGGACACATGCACCGTGTCCATATATTTTATTTACCATAGGAACTATGATAAAAATATAAGAGATAGCGACGAGGGTAAAAAAAAAAGGTTGAGAAACACTTGGTCTAAAATATCAAACCATTCAGTAAAGTGTCATCAGTTCTAAAAGGTGTCAGTCTGCACCACTATAAATAAGGATTATACTTTTCTTTTTTTCTATTTTTTTTCCTTATAGAAACACTTATATATTTTTTTTAGGAATTTACCTGATTTTTACCATGATTTTTTTTTTTTTTTTTTATATTGTTTTTTTTATCTTAACTACATTTTGTAATCTCAAATTTTGCAATTTTTTAAATATTAGAGAGAAGTGATTATTGATATTTTCAAAAATATTGGCCATATTAAGTGATTGACACAAAATCATGGATAAACAAAACAAAAAAAATTTGCTTGCCTTTTATTTACTGGTGAAATGATCCAGCAACTTATCTATATAGGATTAATACAAATATAAAATTTCTCACTAAGCTGATTCATGCTATATTCAGCACCTCTACTCCAGAGTTTTATAGACAAACGTTTGTGTAATTGTTCAATCTACACATCAGGAGGTATCAGCAGATATATGACAAAGTGGAAAAAGTTTTTGTGTGATGCATTTCATCCTTTATATGTAGTTGCACCAACATAACAAATTTAGTCTGAAGTCCTAAAGGACAAAATATGTCACACAAAAACTTTTTCCACTTTGTCATACATTTCTTCCCCAATATTATTCTTGATATATAAAAATTTATATATCATTATCTCATAGTTAGAAATAAGTTATAAGTCTTATTATTGGATTGATAACATCAAATAAGTAATTAATTATGGACAATGAGAACAAAATTATCATTTAACGGATCATTTGCTACTTTCAAAGTTTTGCAATGCAGAAGAAAATTTGAGATTAAAAATGGTGGTTCATAAAAAAAGCATGGTGGATAAGAAACTTTTTTGAAAAAAAAAAAAAAAAAAAAGTTCCATCTGAGACAATTTTCACCCCTCATCTCTAATTCTATCTTGTGACTCTTCCATTTCATTCTTGCTTTTAGTTTTCCCTTCCCACTAATGTTTCTACTTTATGCACTCTGCCTGCCATAACACACCTTTTCCTTCATAACTAAATCTACTGAACATGAGCTTTCTTCATCTTTTTTTATCCTTTCTTCTAATCAACTTAAGATATTTCTTTTCTTTCTTTTGCAGTCATCTCTTCCCCTCCCCCAGACCGATATTCGCCGGGGGTTGCAATAGTTATTATGTCCGGTCAGTGACATTTTCACGGTTGGGAACTTATCTTGGAACTGTGGCTGATGATGGGTAGGTATTGTTGATATTATTGTTTTATTTGCTTGCAGTAAAACCCAACCTGGAAATCATTGAAATCAGGGAATTGAAAAATAGTCTATTTTATTCATAAAGATCAGAGAACTATCATAGTTTTGGTTTAATTTCAGTGAAATCAGGGAATTTTTCAATGCAACTTGAGATACATCAAATGACATGTTCATTATATGCTTTTGTGGTGAAAACTCATCAATGCAGATGCAAAAGAGGCCCTGGATTGCATGCAGACATGTCTGTCAACATCAGTTACATCCAGGTTCTCCTCATTAGCAGTGGAAAATGGAGTCATTGGCTGTGAGCAGCTCATGTGGTGGTCCCCTTTCACAGAACACTGACTCCAGCTGACATATGATACTCAGTCTTGGCGTTGTAATGGCCACCACACAAAAAAAAAGTGACTGGCCACAATCTGTTAGTGTCAGGTAGTAGCCACAGCAGTAGTGAGTGATATCCATGCCAAGTATTGTTCACTCCCAGTCTGCTTTTTTGCCAATGGACTGGCACAAGATCTATTGTTGTGCACTCCACGTTACCCCCCATAGCTGCTGGAAGAGCAATTGATAAGGTGTTTCCCCTAACCTCGGCACACTCTTGCCATACATTAGAACAGCTTTTTAGATTGAAAATTGTTTGAAATGCTAAATGTCATTTATGTAATTTGTTATTGTTTTCTAGGATTAGTAAAATTTGAATAAAAATGTCTACTTATTTCAATCCTGATGGATGAACTGAAGAATAAATCCTGTATTTGTTTCACAGGTCATGCCAATGAAAGGCAATCCTATTAAAACTGTATTGCTTTTACCAAAAGACAATTTCATTGAGTAAAATGGGAGGATGACTAATCGCATTCTTGTTAGCAAAAATGTTTAAAACATAACTGAGAAAAAGTATCAATGGAAGAACAGAAGACAGGAGGAAAAAAAGAGTGGGGTAGCTGAACAATTTAAAACCTTAGAAAAGAAGCATACAAGGTGGAAAGAGAGCATTAGAAAAGAACTAAGTGATGTTGATAGGGACATTGCCGAACTTACAAAATCAAGAAAGTAATAAACTTGATTAATTTTTATATTTGGAGTAGATATGTTGCATTGGAATGATCAGAGAATTATATTAAATGATTAAGCTAGGAATTCTGTTGAGATTCATTATTTATATTGGAATATGTAAAATAAATAAAATATCAACTCTGCTTTTATTAAAAATACAAAAATACATTCTCTTATAATCAAAGCTATAAATTTAAATGTTTTTTTTTGTTTTTTTTTATATAAATAATACCTAAATAGCACATTGTAGCACAAGACTGTTTAACGATAAAGTAAATTCCAGTCCAAATTTGGCCAGGGTTTTCCAAATAAATGACAGCCATGGACACTGAAAATAACTTTGAATCTAGTGTTAAGTAATCCAATTTGGATTACACATTAAAAATTCCTATACAGATAATTTCAATCTGTTGTTTCTTTTAGGTATGTGAGAATGTGGAACTTGCTCTCCACGTCAGAAGATCCGGAGTCAATTGCAATGGTCACAAATGGCCTGTGCTGTGGTTTCAGTCCAACTGGTCAAGTTTTAGCAGTTGGGTAAGAATTTTTGATATTTCATAAGTTTTTGCATTTATTGTTGCAGCTGTGTTATAACTAATGCGATAATGCACCATCACCTGGCCCTTTTGGTTATCAGCAGGGTTTGTGGATAGAGAAGTTTGATACAATTAAGCTTCTGGGGACGGACATTGCAGAAGATATCTCCTGAACTAGCAGAGTGCCATTGTGCAGCAACTCTGTCCTGAGAATTCTCAGAAAAAAAATTTTACAAAGGAAGCTACTGATGACCTACCGCTGCTCTGTTGAGAATGTACTTCATCACAGTTTGATTTACCAGCTGCTCAGCAGCAGACAAGTGAACCTTCCAAAGTATTCTCATTGTTGCAGCAGAACAGAAAACATAATGAAAGTGAACATGCATCCCAGCTACCATTTGTTTCACCTGTTACACTCAGGATGCAATTTTACTGAGATTAGTTCTAGGACAAAATGCTTGAGGGGCCAGGTTTTATCTTTGGGCCCTGTGTAAAATGGACATTGCCAAACACTTGCCAATTTTCAATGTATTTTAAACATTAACAATTTGATAGTTTTTTTTTTTTTTTCCCCACCCCACCTGAGGACTGCTGTCCATTTTCATTCACAGTGACTGGAAGAATAAATATAATTGGGTTTATTTTCTTTATTTTTGATAATACCCACTTTGAAAAAGCCTTTTATTAAGTAAACTCTTTAAGTAAAACAAATCTACAAGTTTGAAAAGTTTATATATGAATGAGATGAAGGATTTATCAAAAATTATAAGGGATTTTTTTTCCCCACTTTTTTTTTTCCTCTTTCCCCACCCTTTTTTGGTCTTTCTAAGGTATGCTAAACAATTTAATATTTCAGTTTTCAGAAGGAAAACTTCTGGATCATTCAATAAATTTTTTTCTTTGCTAATATTGCTATGATTGTATTGTAATACTAAAAAGATTTTTATATGAAGCCATATTTTTAATAGCAAGACTTTTTAGTTTAAAGTTTGAGGTTGACAATGGATATGACAGTATTTTTTTTTTTTTATATTATTGTAAATTAGGGTATTAGTTTTCCAAATGATCACCATTCTCTTTGTTAACCCCTGTGAGATGCTGGTGACAAAACCTTTAAAATGTATTATAGGTAAATATATTAAAAATTAATCAAATGATGCTTCTAAACTAAAAAAAATGTTAAGTTAATTATGTTTGCAAGTAAGCAAATTTAAACATTTCCTTTATCTTTAATTTTGGTAAGTTTTTCTTTTTCACAAATTTGCATATCTTGAATAAACACTTTTAAAATGAACTAAATGATTCTTATAAACTTAAAAAAATAATTCCTTTATCATTATTTTTTTTTTTTTTTTTTTTTTTTTTCATGAATATGAATATCTTTAAAGATTGTTGAATAAGTACTTTTTGAGTTTTTTTGCCAGTATCAAATAAAATGTGTATTAAGAGATAGGATGTTTGATAAAGTTTATAGAAGTTTATATTATGCACACCAATATTTTTTGATGATTACAGGAGCCACTAAATTTTCTTTGAAGTCTAACTGCTAAAAAACAATGAAACGTATCCAATTGAGTGGTTCTTTTTATTGATGGGTTATAATAAAAATGAAATGCAAATTTTTTTTTTTTTTTTTTTTTTTTTTTTCTGGTGGGTAGGGGATTACAGAATTTTTTGATAAATGATTTTAAATTTAATTCTTTTCATTTTTTTTTTTTTTTTTTTTTTTTTTTTTTTTTTGTAGAACACGTTCAGGCTGTGTTTATTTTTACACATCTCAACAGCGTGTGCCTTCCCTACAGCACAAATGCCGTCAAGTGATCCGAAGTAAATTACCAAACAAAAACAATATGGATTTCTTAAAAATTCCTCATAGACTAAAAGAATACCTTTGTTATGAAGAATGGTGACTCATTCATGACAGCTGCTTGTATAAAAAGAACATTTCAGAAACTGGTTTAAAGTTAGTTACAGGTGAAAATTAATATCTTAACCCAGCATTGGGTTAGGTTTTCTTCAAAATGTGGAGACAAGGGAAATTGGGCTATTGCGTATCTTACATTTTTGTTGGAACACTTTTTGGCTAGAGGTGGATTTCTCAAGAGATTTAATAGAAAAAAAAATTAAAGATTTAGATAGTGCAGGGCGAGTGATTTTAAATATAAAATCATTTTACCTAGAAGTTAAACAGAATATTTTTTTTCCTTCTACAGATAATTAGAATTTAAGGTGTAAATCTGAATACCATTTAAAATTGATATTTTTTGCTAGTTTGCATTTCAGTCTGTCTCCCATAATTATTTTTCTTTCTGTTTAGTGTTAGAGCTGTTTTTCATCTATAACAAAAGTTCTATGTATGTATAAAGGTCTACTGATCAAAGCTGTTAATTAGAAACAATTTTTTTCTTTGAAAGAAGAATTTTTGGTCAGTCATATCATTATCTCCTCCCTGGCCTACAGGGTAACTGTTGACTCTTGACGGAAGAATCCAGCTGGGGAGGAGCAAAAATTTTCCACTTTTTCCCTGTAATCAATTCTGTTGATATTCCATATTAAAATATAATTAATTACAAAAAAAAAATTTTTTAAATCAAACTCTGAGTCTTGGTCTCTGTCTGTCTGTACCCTTGTTTCAGGCAACAAAGTTGCAAAACTTTATTCTCATTTCTTGTTTTTACATAATGGACTCTGAGAGAAAAATACCCCATTATTTCTGTGGCTGCTAATTGCATGAAAATTTTTTTTTGTATTATTTCAGTATTAAGTAATCATTTTCTCTCAGGTCTGTCTGATGTTCTTACAATATCTTATGTATACCTAATGTAAATTTAATGTCTACTTCAATTGATTTATTTTTATTTATTTTATTTTAAATTTTCTTTTGGTAGATTCTTAGCCTCATTAATATAATATGAAAATATTCTGTCCTAGTGTCGTTTATATACACACTAACTCATCTGTAGTAATTTCTGCCTTAATAACTTATTTAATTTTGATGTATGACTTTAGTTATTGTACATTGAATAAGTTGGGTTTTTTTTTTTTTTTTCTTTTTTAATAACTTTTTGTTGGTGTGGTAATATAAATTGCAAGTAAATTTAGAATATTTTTTCTCATGCTAAAAGCTTTTTCCCAAGGGAAATTATTCATTTACTGAGGCTTGATGCAAACATCAATCTCTTTATAGGGTAGGATTTAAATGTTCAATTTTTGTAGATTTTTTTTTTTTTTTTCTCTCTATTTCTCTCTATCTCTCTCTATCTCTCTCTCTCTCTCTCTCATATATATGACATGTTTGGATTAGAGTCAGTCTTCCCTATTAAATGCCATTACTTTCACCCAGTAAACTTCGAGAGACTTGAAAAATAAGGGATTTATGAATATATCTCAATAAAAGGGTTGGATTCTAAGCTATTTGTCTAGTCTGTTCAATTTCCTTTACATCCAACTATCTTACAAAGCCCAGCATCATGGAAGTGGTTATCGGTCAAAAGTCAGTATGAGGCAATAGTCATTGAACCTAAGTTACATGTAACTATATTTGATATTTTGAGAGATGATAGATTATTAATTTATGCTACAAAAATATTTTAGCTGACATGTTTGCAACAAACTGTTTCTTTTAAATATTGAATAATTGCAGATGGAAACAGGAAAGCTTTCCATTTGTTCCTTAATCTAGATATAATTATTTTTTATGTCATCAGTATTAACCTAGAAGTATAGTAACTTTTTTATCTTTAAATTATAAAAATATATATGCTGCTACCTTGTTGCTATTAAACCTTGCAATTAAAAAACAGTACTGACTGGTAAAATGGTGTTGCACAACCTTCAGAGTGAGGTAGATTTGCCTGTATTGAAAAACAGTATTTAGAAGTCTGACTTTTACTGATGTCAGAAGCAAACTTAAAACTCTGAGTATGAATGAATGAGGTTTAGACATTTTGACTTTTGCTGAAGAATTTGTGAAAATCTTTTAGTTTTTGGATTTATAGGATAAACAAAGATAAAACCTTTTTTTTTTTTTCTTTTTTTTTTGTCAATGATTGTCTCACCCGAGTTGACAGGTATACCACACATGGATTTTACAAGTACTATGTTTATGTTCTGAGAGAATAGTTTTTGTTAGCTTTAAAATTGATTTACATCCAATTCAGAGTAACAGGTTAATTTCTGATTTTGTGCTGGCCCCATCTCCACAGTCATTATTGATCTCAAAAGCAAATCTTTCTATCTCAGATTAATAATGAGTAAGTGAATGACAAAATAGTGGCGGGAAAAGCTTTTTATGATTCTAGACATAAATTTACTGTAGAGGATTCCCAAATTAGTACACTTTCAATAAATCTTTGCTATAATAAGCTAATTTTTCTTTTAATCAAAAATATATTCTTTAAATTGTTATGGTCTGCCCTATTATGGTGATCAACTAATGCATAGTGTATTTTGTTTTGTGTTCGTATAATATTTTATTTAAATTCCTTGATGTTTCATCTATGTATTTCATGGGACATTTTTCTTACAATGTGATATGATAAAAACAAAAATGGTGAATGAGATGAACTAATTTAAATATCTAGATACATCAGATGTCTAAATATTAAGGCTGAGCATCTCTGTATCTTTGCTGTTTCAATGTAAACTGTAACCAGCATTTGGTGTCTCCCCCACCACACTTGCCAAATATTCCCCTTTTTTATATACAAGACTAATTCCATCACTAAAACCATTATTAGTCTAAAGAAGCTCCTTGGAACAAAATGCATCCCTAAATTCTATTTTGTCATATTATATATATATATATATATATATATATATATTATTATTATTATTATTATTCATTTAAATAAGTTTAAACCATTTTGTATTTTCGGTCTGATGAGGCAAGTATTAAAAACTTACCAACTGAAATTAATTTATTAACAGATTTTTTTGAGATGTGTTAAGTTTTTTTCCTTTGGTGTATATGATATATATTTCATGAAATATGTCAGACAAGGTAGATTTAATTAATTTCTGTAGTTTTTTGCGCATTCTTATGTTTTTCTATTTTGTAGGAGTACAAACATTTTCCATAATTTTCATTGTTCCAAGTGCTTCTGCTTGCTTCTTTAGTCATTGGGGGTGTAGTTTTCCTGTTTTGACTAAGCTGTATTGTTTTTGTTTTTAAATGAGAGCACTTATTCTAAGGCTTCATGTGTTGAGTGCAGCTGGAATTTGCATGAGCATCTATTTAAAAAAAAACCAAAAAAAAACTCCATTTCCACTGTTAAATAGGTGAGGCTGATAGAAGAGAGATGTTTAATATACAGGGCCTCTCTAATAGCGAGATGTGGCCGAAAAGCACTTGGGACAATGAAAATTATGGAAAAAATTTTGTGTTCTTTTACTCCAACGAAACTGATAAAACATAAGGATGCTGGAAAA
Organism: Acanthosepion lycidas; assembly: GCA_963932145.1. Taxonomy (NCBI): domain Eukaryota; kingdom Metazoa; phylum Mollusca; class Cephalopoda; order Sepiida; family Sepiidae; genus Acanthosepion; species Acanthosepion lycidas. Next base: position 57,309,870 of record OZ010596.1, on the reverse strand, counting down.
ATGAAATAAAGAAATTAATTCAATATTCCTTGTCTGACATATTTCATGAAATATATATAGCCCATATAAAGATGTGTGTATATATATATATATATATATATATATATATATATATATATATATTATTATTTTTTTTTTTTTTTTTTTTTTTTTTTAAACAGTTGGGTTTTGGACAAATGCTATCCACCTCCCCATTTCTACCAGTTTCCATTGTACTTAACTACATAAATTTGTATTTACCTACATAAATAAATATCCAGTTTTACACCATGTCATCAACAATAGTTTCTTTAATTTTGAAAACTGCCTTATAGTAAAATAAATAAAATTTAACATTCAGCTAAATTCATATTTTACTAATAGATTAAAAACTTTTTTTTTTTTGACAGGCAAAAAAAAAGATTAAGGTTTGCAGTTTACCTTTTTTTTTTTATGTTTGTTTTCTAACTAATGCTGAGTTAAAAGAACAAATTAGAACACTTCTTCATCTTAATCTTCATTAAGTGATTATGCTAATTAATATTTAAAGGTAGAACATCCTATTTAATCAGCAGCATTCATCCAAAACTTCATTCACTCAAATTAAACTTTAATTCATAAAATTACTTTAAAATTAAACTACACATACTTCTAAAAGTTTGGACTTGTACAAAAACAATCTTAGGAATAGATTGCATCTAACTACATAGAAAAAGGCAGAATTTGGCAATAAATTTTATGTGCATTCATTAGGGACAGTTTGTTTTCTGATCAGGAAGTAAAATAAATTGTAATTTAGACATAGTCTCCCTCTGGTGCTAAGAGGGTAAAAAATCAAAGTTACACTTCTCAAAAGACCTTATTAGTTTGTTTTTCCTCTGGCTATGTAAAATAGTCTAAATAAGGATTTGTGTAAGCTCTGATTGCATCTAATTCCCCTTTTTGCTGATCAATTATGGACAGATAAAATTCTGTGGTACTATAACCAACTTTTTAAAGATTTATTCTGTATGTACTTTAACTAAAAAGACAAGGAACAATTACCTCCTGACATTAGCACTTCTGATTCCAGTCAATATAAACATAAAATATATATTGTCAAACAGACTAAAAAAAAAAAATGATAGATACTATTTTATTTAACAAATTTCATTTATGTATGATTTAATCATTGAACAAAAAAAAAATAGAAACTTTTTAAGTTATTTATTTTCTTAATCTCATTACACAGTGTCAAATAGCTGAAGTGGTTTCATTATTATATTTTCTTCATCCACCCCTTTTTTTCTTTTTTTACCACAAAGGTTTGTACTATTCACTCCAGCACAAAAAAAAAAACAATATGAAAATAAGTAATAAAAGTATTCAAACAGTTATTTTCCAACTTAAGTTGTCTGATTATGTTCCAAAGTTAGTTTAAGGACTGAAGTATATTAAAACAAAATTTGCAAACCTATGTTATCTTTAGAGTAATGACTGAAAATTTAAGAGATAGCATTTATTAAAAATAATCTTAGACTTTGGCTAGATTTACTCTCATGTACATGTATTTTTTTTTGTTTTTTCTAAACTGAAGAAAGAATAAAATCTATTAAGCTTTTCTTAAAAGCTAGTGAAAGTTACTTTTAAAACAATTGTTAATTTGAGATAATAGATTTAAATAAATCTTGTTATTCATGAATTCTTGTATAAGTTGGTGAGAAAAGAGATTTGAAACAATTGAGGTGGCAACTTAACACCAAAGGGTAGAAATATTTGTTGCTATTTATAAGGTCTTTTTTTTTTTTTTTTTTTTTTTTTTTTTTTTTTATGTAAAGCAACTTAATTTTAATATTTTTTTAAAGACTAACTGCCTCACAGGTTAAAAAAAAAAAAAAGCCATGGTACTTTGTTGGCTAAAAGGTGGAATTTTAATTTTTTAAAAATTTATTTCCTTTACATAATTTTAAATTTACTACATTTTCATAGTCTTTAACACAGTTTAGTTCTCAACTACTAATATTTTTCTCTGTAAAATTAATTTTGAAAAAATAAACCTGTATTGGACATATATCACACTCTATCTCTCTCTTGCATTTTTGACTTACGCAAAATATGACATTTGATAATTCTGGCTATGATCTAAACTATTAGGTTGGTGCAAAAATAATGATGTAAAAATGTCGTTTTTTGACGTATTTTTTAACTTCAAAAAACAACATTATTACGTCATTATTTTTGCACCAATCTAATACTTGACTATTGCATTGAAAGAAAATCTTGCTAGGAATCTAACATTTTCAGACTTATCTGTTAATTTATGTAAGATACATTATATATAACAAAATACATCTTAGGACTTTATAAACAACTGCCAAAGAAATTAGTTTTATTTTCAAAGTTCATCCCACTATGGAAATTGCAAACTTTTATCAGTTAATCATAAACTGGGACATTTATTTATTTTTATTTTGCTTGTATGCTGGCCTCTGGAGGTTGACAGTGGATGTGACATATTTTTAAATATTATTGTAAATTAGGGTAATAATATTTTCCAAGTTCTCACTCCTTCTCTTTGTTAGCCACTGTGACATGTGGGTAACAAGACCTTTAAAATTAAATGATGCTTCTAAAGTAAAAAAAATGAAAATATGTTAAGTTAATCATGTTTGCAAGTATGCAAATTTAAACATTTTCACAAATTTGAATATCTTTAAAAAAAAATTGATTAAATTATATGGAAACAATGCCTGGCTTACACTAAGAAGTATATTAAAGGGTTTGGAAACTACATATTTTACTGCTACCAAAAGACAGTCGCCTCATAATGAGCTATGTTTTGCATTAAGTGCAAAGAGCATCAGTTCATCCTGTAAAACTTTTGTTCACGTGTAACTTTGCCTTGGTTTTTGCAAAAAGTCTTAACAACCTTCAGTTTTTTTTATTTTTCTGCCAAACTGTGGGGTGGGCTGGGGGCCTGGAGATTGAAAAGTTGGTTTTGACCTATGTTGATAAATTTGCAACATGCCTATACAATTTCAGCAAAGAAATGTGGACATGCATAAATAGCATGCATATATATATATATATATATATATATATATATGACAGTATGAAGAAAAATATACGGGAAAAAAACAAACAAAAATCCTAATTTTTAATTAAAACAGCATAATAGGATTTTTTGTTTTTTCCGTATATTTTTCTTATATATATATATATATATATATATATATATATATATATATAATTATTTATTTAAAAAAATTTATAACATAAATATGTTATAAAATCACTACAAAAATAGCCATTTTGTTTCAACACCCTCGGTGTCTTATCAAGTGATGACGTTGAATGTAAAATAAATGGTTTTAAAAGTTTCAAATTAATTAACAATCCTTCGCAAGGGGAAGACGTTACAAAGGCTAGATGGGCCAATCAAAACAAGTATAGGAAAATTCAAAAAGCTTGACAACGAAGTCATGTTATAATATCTATTCAGATGTTTAAAATATGGGTAGTATTAAAAAAGAATTTATTCCAACCAATAATTACTAAATTATATAAAATTTAATATTAAAATTTAAAACTAATTACAAAATCAAAATTTAAAATTTAATCGCTATTAAGTTTACAACTATAAAATTACTGAGGAAAAAAGAAGAAATATATATGTTATTCAATTTATTTCTTAATTGAAGTTACTTTAGCTACTTTAATATCCGGTCCTTTGACAATGTATACATTTTAATCCTAAGAGTGTCTGAATGGGGTCCTAAACTCACGCGTAAAACAAACGCAATCAGATTCTAATATATAAGATAAAAATGACTAAAAATAATATTATTTAATATATTAAAATAGTGTATGTAAATATAAAATCGGACATCAAAGTCAACACCCATAGGTAACTACGATGTCCACCTCATATATATATACACACACATACACATATATATATATATATATATATATATATATATATATATACACACACATACACACTGAAATACCTACACATACATACATATATACACACAGCAATACACAAATATAGACATATATACACACATATACTAACCCATGTGGCCGTAATGACATACCTAAGTTTCCCTACCTACACGTACACACAAACAATTTCATATACAATAGGTGTCAACATACACATATACAACTGCAAACCTACATAAGTAAACACACACACACATCTATATATATATATATATATATATATATATATATATATATATATATATATATATATATATATATATTACACACATATACATATATACACATAAAAATACCTATCTATAATAACAAATACACATAAATACGACATTTAACCAAAAACATAAATAAACATACATACACACACATACATAGACATACATCCATATGCATGCAAACACAAAAATACACGTATCCTAACATACATATATAAACACATTCATACCAACATAAATATATACGTAAATAAATTTAGGTACACAATATAGCAATACACATACAAACATATACTCATATATACCTACACATACATGCGCATATACACACACGCACATATATACATACATGCATATATATATATATATATATATACAACTACATAAACATACAGACACTTACATATATACACATATATACATACATATACGGATACATACCCACATATATATATATACACACACATACCCACATCTACAAATACACATATACACTAATATTTTTAACTTCTTTTCTTCTTCTCCTTTTTACCTTCTTACTTTATATATATATATATATATATATATATATATACACACACACACACACACACACACACACACACACACACACATATATATATATACACACACACACACACACACACATATATATATACACACACACAGAAAAAGGAATAACACTATGTAGTTATACAATACACATTCATATCGTCAGATTGACCATCAGGCAATAAAATTTATAATGTATTAAACTTACAGCTACATATCATTATCATTTAAAGTATACGACCCCTATAATAAGTTAAATTTATAACGGTGTTTACAATTAACCATTAGTTCATATCTTTGATTTAAGAGATCAGCCTTGTTTTTAAATCTAATAATTTCAAATTTTTCGTTAAGACACAGGTAACATGGGGAATATAGGGAGTTACATGTCCGGGCTTTCTTAATCAATGTCCATTTAACCGTAGGTGTTTTGTTCTTTTCTTTTAGATTCCAAAAGTACTTGGATAATGAAGTCATGTACCTATAGTTGAGATTGTACTAAGATAAACTACAGAACTAATCCCACAGTTATTTTGTAGTGGACAATTATTAGGATACCTACAATTACATAACAAAACATAGTAACCTTTTGAGTAATCAAGCTTTTTGAGTCCCTATACTTGTTAAAGACTATGTTGTTATGTTTTTTAATTATTTTCTCTAGGTTATCTGCACAACTATAGCTTAATTTAAGGGTATTAGGATTAAATATTTTACTAAGTGGGTTAGTTTCAGGGTTAGGGAAATGTTTCTTGATGAGGTTTAGAAACATGCGTCCTAATTTAGATTTAATCATTATATTGAAAGGGAGTGAACCAGATGATCTTTCTAGATCTTCTTTTCTTATTATAGTTGTAGTTAACAGGGTTTTTATATTGAAGAGTGATATCTTTGTATCCACTATTTTTGAGTGCAGAATTGTAAAAATCATGATGTTTATTAAAAACATCTTTTGTTAGAAGAGTTAGTGCTAATTCTAAATCCAATGGAAGAGGGTATATGTTTGATAACTGAAGGGGGATGGTTGGAATTTGGATGAACGTATATCGGGTTGGAATTAACCTTCACATATGGTTGGAAAGAGTTGCTAGCAAGGTTTAGGGTGACGTCTAGAAAATCTACTTGTTTAACATTAGTAGTGACTATTGTCCTAAGACCTAAATCCTTAAATACCCTATGAATTATTTTCCTAATATGGTCTACCTTAATTTTAGTGGAGTTTTTAACAACTAATAAACCATCATCTCTATACAATCCTACACTATCGGAATCTAGACAATCAAAGGCACTTAAATTATACAACAGAAATAATCCAACCAGGTCAGAAGCATCAGCAGAGTCCAGAGAACCCATCGAAATGTCAAAATTGTTGTTGTAAGACTTTTTGGTGCACTGTTCATCCTTGTAGATTAGAACAGAATTTTGGCATTTCAAGATGATGTCCACCTCACTCTCATAAATATTAGAGTATTCCTGGGCAAAATCCAAGGCCAAAGTGAAAAGATCCTTCGATATAGAGGGATAGTAATCGATAATATCGAACTGTATGAAAGTACAGTTGCCCTTATATCGGATGTTATTAAACCAGTTGATAACATCAGCTGTGTTAACCCACTGTAGTAGTCCAAGGGTGTTTTTTATGGATTTGTTGGTTCTTTCCAAGATGGTCTTACTAATTCTACCGATTTCCAGTCTAGTAGGGTTTATAAGCCTAGTAGATGGCTTAGTTTTGAATTCGGGTTTATGGTCTTTTAACAAGACATAGGCTTCCTTAGTTTGTAGTTTGCCGACCCGATCACTAATCAATAGTTTATCAGTAATTGATTTACTGATACTATTAATGCTATCTATTTGGTTGAAGTTATTTGTATCAATTTTTTTGTAGTTACAAAGTAGAGCAGATATAGTAAGAATAGTAATTGTTGGTTATTGGAATTCATTCCATATACACCAATCATATACTTGGTATATATATATATATATATATATGCACACACACACACACACACACACACATCTTCCATTTTATAGGTATAGATTGGCAAAATAATTACTTGCTTTACTTATCTGTAATTATTTGAAGTTGCTAGGACTTGATAAAAGGTGGTGTTTGCAGTTTAAAGATTCCTAATCTACAGGAATTAAAAGCAAACCTACTTCCAACCACCTAAATAAGCTCAATAATAAAGATATCAGGTGATTTCAAAATTTTATCTCAGTACATGCATATATATCTAAAAATGCTAATCTTAGTATATGCACTTTACCCAAGGTTTTCTTACAGAAACTTCTTTGAGCCAGACAAGTTACTCTGTAGAAACCTGTATTCTGGCTTAGGAATGTAGACAACATCTATGTAGTCTAGCTCAACTAGTAAAATGTACAAATTCTTGAGGTTGATATGAAATTATTCAGTTAATGAAAAGTATAAATTTTTTTCCTATTAATATCATCCCTAGCAAGGCCGTACAGAGCCCTAAAATACAAGCGGTTACAGGGTGTGGAAGAATTAAGAACAAACATTAATAGTGAGCGGAAAGAGAAAAAGGTAATCAGGAGGACAGTAGATAGCAATTGACATTGCACTTAAGTTTTGGTAGATTAAAGTTGGCTGGAAAGCATGGAGCTGGGAGTTCCACAAGTAAGAAATGCAAGAAAAGAAATTGTTAGCATAGATCTTATGGCTACATCTCTGCCAGTTTAACTGTAAATTGAGATCTTGCTGCCAGTCTAGTACAGCATTTAAATTCATAAAAATTATACAATTTTTATTTATTTACTTTTTTTATTTATATAATTTTATTTTGTTTCCATTAAAAAGAAAAAAATTGGGAGATTGTATAGATGTGCCAGAGGTTCTTAGTAGTAATTATTGAAATAAAAGAACAAAATCAAAGATATAAATAAATAATGTTTATGACTTCAATTGGGCCGAGTCCTTTATAAATCTGGTTGGTGACAGTTTGTGTGGCATGGTAGTTATTAGTTTCCAAGTCAGGCTTTGATAGTAATCATCATCTTGATGGCAGTTTCAGGAGTGTGATTACTTTGGAAATATGTTGCGGCACAAATTTGCAATGTATATCAGCCCTCAAAAAGGGCAGGAAAATGTCTTAAGGAGACAACCACTTAGTTCTTCACACGACACAGTTGGACCAGTTTCTAGCTGTCTCTATATACAATTTTAAAAGGCTCCAGACTATTTGGCGTGAAGATTGGTTTCAGCTAACATCAAAAATCTCTTTGTTCTTTTGATTGGCTAAAATTCTTTTATTTATTTTCTCACATTCCATTCTTTTTCTTTTTTTGTTTATAGCAGAAGTTATGCATGGAGCCTCTCTTGCTTTGGCCAATTTCTAGTTACAATAACTAGACCTTGGACTAGGAAACTTCCATTTTGCAGCAGTTGTTCAGTTTTTTTCTTCCTCTTTTTTATATGAGAGTTGCCTTTTCATTAGTTGAAAGAAGTATAGAGAGAGACGAGTAGAGATAAAGAAAGAGATGTGGGTTTTTAAAAGCAAATGCCTTATTTTAATTTTTTTTTTTAATATTTTATCTTTATATTTGGGCATGGCACAAGGTCTCCTCCTTATATAGATAATACATTCGCCAAAGCCTGGAGAATGGATGGCTGCACCAAGGTAACAAGAGCAGGAAAAAGACTGAATTTAATAGTTTTGAAATAATGTTGACCCTGATTTGAAAAAAAAGAAATAGATAATACTAGAATTATATACTCTATTTTATGCACAGGGCCAGTGCAAGTGTCTCCTTCACCTCCAAATGATATGGGGGCCCACCACTCTACTACATCTCAATTTTCATAAAGTAGTTGTCATATAAAATACAAATTTTATTGTAACCTAATTATGTACAATAATGGATCTTATGCAATATAGGTGAAGAATTAACTAGAAAAATTGGAAATAAATCCAATGTATCTAAATATGAATAAGATATGTTATAACAGATCATTTCATTTTAAATAAACAATGTTTTGTAGCAATTTTTAAAATCAACTTGAGATTTTTTTTTGTTAAATTTCTGTGAAAACATCACCCCTTACATCTGGCCACCTAACTCCTCATACTGCAACCCCCTTGATTATTATGTGTGGAACACAGTTGAGCGAGAGATCAACTCCTTGTAACACCAAAGATGAATTAAAAGCAAGGATTATGGCAGCATTCACCAACTTAAGCAAGAAGACCGTCCAGAAGAGTTTCAGAAGATTCTGAAGTCAACTGGAGACCATGGTTGAAGTCAATGACGATTTTATTGAATAAAATTACTCTTTAGTATTTCAAGATATTTTTTTATTTTTGTGTAATTTAGATGACAATTTATCCATCGCGCCGTGTATATATATATATATATATATATATATATATATATATTAGGTGCAAACAAATGTTTTCAGCATTTTTATATTAAAAAGAGAAAAATAGTTTTCTCCTGTGTATTCAGTCTTTACTTACCAAAAAATAGAATGTTGGGAACTTTTTTATTTTTTTATTTTTTTTTGACACCTAATGTAAGTTTGTTTTTTAACTGAAGTATAAGCTTAGATAAAAAGCCAGGTTTCTGAATGTTAATTTTTCAAGGATACCACACTTATTAGTTTGCAACTATGTGTGAGCTACACACATGAGCATACCTGCACAATAAACAATTCACACATCTTCAATTTTGCAGATTACAAAATCAATTTCACTGAATCTCCTTTTTTTTTTGCAAACATAGAACAAACAACATGACAACAGAAAAATAATAGCCCAATCAATTTGCTATATTGTGGTGCTGAAAAGTTATAAGCTTTGAACCTCTGGAAAGAAATATGAAATACAGGTCTTCAAAAGATTCTTCAATAAATGTAATCATTTCACAGGATTTCATTTTCAGCTATTGGCAACTTCAAAGGTCTTCAATTGTCTATTTCATTTCCACTGATCAAAAACACAGCAAAGTTCAACGATCTCCTCTTTCATATTGTGTATGTAAGTCGTCTCCATCACACTCTCTCTTTATGTGTATAAATTCCATCTTTCTTTCCAGACACATACTGACTTTTATTTGAACAAAAATATCTGAAAGGGACATTGATTTCACATAAAACTTTTCTTTATCCACTAACTTTAAATTGACCCACCCATTTATTTATTTATATATATATATATATATATATATATATAATAAAATAAAACAAAACAAAACATCTCTAATTCTTAGTTTTTAACTATGGTGAGAATAATTTCAAAATGCAAGTAAGGATTTATTGCAAAACAATTTGAGAAAGGCGAAATTTTACTTCAAAATCAAAATGCCTCAAAAAAACTGAGCTTTGCTTAATGTGTTGAAAGAAATCTGAATCTCACTTAAGATTTGGACTAAGCTGATCTTTGTCATGAAGTTCATGCAGGACTGGAACCCTTAGGCTAATAAAATCACCCCTCGTAACATATTTTAGCAACATTTACATAGCTTGAAGTAAACTTATTGCAAATCCTTTAAGTAAACTAGAAAGACATGAATAAACTTTAAAAGACAGCATTATATTTTTGCTTATCAATAAAATATTCTTTAAAAAATACCACTATTTATTGCAAACCAAATTAGTACATATTCCGACACAACTATAGCAAAAACATTTTTTATAACTAGCATTATAACAATAAAACAATCAAAATATGAGTTTGTCATATTGATATTTTCTAAAACTAATAATATAATACTAATATAATAATATTTAGAACATATAGAAAATTAAAATCATTTCTTTATAAAAGTTTGAGGTGCCCTAGGCTGCAACATATACTAGCCTAAAGGATAACCTGGCCCTGGGACCTAGGCTGAAGGATAATCTGGCACTGGGTACATGCTTTAAAAAAAAAAGTGTACTTATCTTCCTCTCTCTCAGCTTTCAATGAAGCTGAACAATATATCAACTGAAACATTATCTTAAAAACAATAAAAATTAATATTGTACTAGTGTTTATATTTATAATTCATTTGTATTGGTATAAGGAAAGGAGTCAGGATTGTAGTGATAAAAAAAGCGATTATCTCCCTTCTGGTTGAAATGGGTCACATGATGGCCGTTTAGTAATGTTACTTTATGGTGTGACGAAAGTGGTCAATCATTCAGATTCCAAAAGTCAAATGAAGTATTTGTTTTTTTAACTCAGGCTCCTTGGGCCGAGCTGAGGCCAAATCTGCCTCCCTCATCCATGCAGTGCTGCTAACAAGCCTATGCCACCTTTTACCTATGGAAATATATCTTCACCAGATATAGAAAATATCTCAATTTGGAAAAAATCAAACTTGCGAAATATGTCCTTGATGGTGACGGAGCAGATAAATCCAGCCTACTTGAATCTGAAAATCTTATTATGACTTCTCCAGAAACACTCAAGAATCTCCAAAAGACCCAATTCATATTGGGAATTATTGTACATAAGTCTTTCTTTTTTCATGCTCTTTTTCACTCTGCTTGTTGTGTGGATATGTGTTATATTTTCTCTGTATGGGACACATGTATATATAATTTTGTGTATGACTTAGCAGCATAAAACTCTCTCTGAGAACAAAGCATGTTTATCATTCCTTTTCTTAATAATAATACCAATGATGAGGGAAATGCAAATGGGAAAATAAGCGAATTTGAGGAGACTATGCCGGTGGATCACTTTATATTCAGAATAAACAGTAAATCAACACAAAAAGCCCTATTAAATGAAGGAAGAGATTTAAGGATTGCGTCAGCTTTAAAAGTAGCAGAAATGGATGAAGCTACAACCAGACAACTAGAAGCTATTCATGCCCCGGCAGAAACAACGACCTCGCATATGATTAAAAACAAAAGCGCGAGGAAATACAGACACTGTGCTATGGACCACAAGGTGGGATAATGCCCAGCAAAGGGTAAAACGTGCATGAAGTTTAAGAAAATTGGCCACTTCGCACGTACATGCCTCTCAAGTGAAAAAAGAACAGAATCGAGGATAACTGTTGCAAAGTTAAGACGAGTATAGATTTTTTTTAAAAATATTATCAGAAGGCTTTTTATTATTTTTGGTTAATTTATAATTGATTAGTCTGCATGAAGAAAACTTTACAAACATTTCTTGTTGTTTGCCTGGCACAAAGTCAATAACAACATTCTCAATAAGTGATAAAACAACTCTTTTGTATGAGAAAGAGATTTGAATTTATATACAGAAAGTTACATTTGTTGTTGCTGAAATAAAATTGAGAGAGATTGTATCTTTTGGAACTTTTTACGTTTTTCTTTTGTTTGCTCTCAGGAAAGTTTCACTATTTTCTTTTAAAAGATTGAATACGTGTTCATCTTATTTTTAATTCCTCTCTTGTCCAACGTCAGGAATTTTTATTCTTCCCAAAATAAATAATAGGGGTACAGCCCCACTACAGGCTCATCCAATCAGTGGCTAGTATTAATTTAAAACTGTATAACGCCTATGCATTATTTAGAATTCTAATTTTTCTTGGAAAAGAGTCTAGCCTTCTTTGGGCAACCATGTAACCCAAGAAGGTATGAAAAGTAAAACGCACGAATCATGCGCCAGTGCGACCAGAAGCTTCCAACAGGAAACCTGAAACTTTTCGTGAGAATCTCAGTCGATTAGTGAAGCCAAACAAATCTTTCTCAAATACTGAGATATAATAATTTCTGTGACAGTGAATATTACACAAAACTGTCTTAGTTTGGAACATTTCAGTCAGTGTAAGATTGGATGTTTTGATTTTTTTCTTTTTGTAAATCAGTTTTTAAATTGTAAAATACTGTTCTTTCAAAACAAATCAGTAAATTTTGCTCGCAAGAATATTTTTATAAAACAAATAAAATTGTCTGCCTTTAACAGTGAATGGTTTCATAGAAGTTTCCTTTTTTTTATACTCCTTACAATTACATCGCATATTAAGAAATAGAATTTAAAATAATAAATTTGAGAATGAATGAATTTAACATATGTTCTGAGCCTGGTATGCGAATTTGCAAAATGATAAATTTGATATTGAAATAGAATTATATTATTACTTGATATATTTTTTCTTTGTGAAATGTGTCAGGTATTTTTAGAAAAGGTTGTAATTTGAAATTGAGCAGCTTTTTTGTAGTGAGCATTGCAATTTTTGATGCAGTATTTGAGAAAGATTTGTTTGGCTTCACTAATCGACTGAGATTCTCACGAAAAGTTTCAGGTTTCCTGTTGGAAGCTTCTGGTCGCACTGGCGCATGATTCGTGCGTTTTACTTTTCATACCTTCTTGGGTTACATGGTTGCCCAAAGAAGGCTAGACTCTTTTCCAAGAAAAATCATTAGAATTCTAAATAATGCATAGGCGTTATACAGTTTTAAATTAATACTAGCCACTGATTGGATGAGCCTGTAGTGGGGCTGTACCCCTATTATTTATTTTGGGAAGAATAAAAATTCCTGACGTTGGACAAGAGAGGAATTAAAAATAAGATGAACACGTATTCAATCTGTGACATGAATCAAAGTAAATTATATTCACAAAAATTTACATTTAGGTTTGTAAGAATGAGTGAGTTGGCCGAAGGTAAGTTTGTGAACATTCATGTCCGGTTTCTTGATGGGATCTGACCGCAACTGACAGCTTCCTCGCGGGAAAAAAGTTTTATAGAGTTTTGAACAACCCCACGATTTGGCGGCAAAAAAGGTTACATTAACCCCTGCCCTGATTGGCCAAATCTATCCAATCAGCGGACATTTAACATATGTGAGGATGTGTGGGTATATATATGTGTGTGTGTGTGTGTAGACGTACAGTTGCACAAGCCTACTTTTGTATAAATTTTTAAGCATAAAAATTTACCACATAAAATTTATATTGAAATTATTTCAAAAACAGCAATATTTGCTGAAATATATCCATGTTTCAAAATTAATTAAAGATAGAATTCTAAAGAAATATATCCAAACAGAACCTCAACACACAGGAACAGGTCCTAAAAGAATTCCCTGACGTATTTGATCAGATAGGATACCTACCAGGGGGATATACTATAAACATAGACCCCAAAATATCACCAGTTGTCCACCCATCACGTAGAGTCCCAGTATCACTGAGGGACAAATTCAAAGCTGAACTGGACTTTCTTGTGAAGCCCATCACAAAACCCACCTCACATCTTTGCTCATTGTCTTGTCTCTAGGTCATAAGGGAACCGCGGAAAACAAAACAGAGCTGGTGGCAAAATTCTGCAAGGCAACATCATTATTTTCCTTTACACTGGATTTATTACTTTTTGTATTTTTTTCATATACACAGAAGGGCCTCTTATTTTTCATCGGTGTGGGGATGGCTTCATTAATTCTCAAATACTTTCCTTGATATGTCCATTCAGTTTTGCTTATGGCCAGCATTGCCTGTCCTTTGCAGTAGGCTAAAACACATCCTTTTACCTCGGTGGTCTTCAAGCCTTTCTTTTTGCACCTCAAATCCATTTGGTACCTAAATTTAGGTCTTACCCATTATTGTCAGATAAATGGACTCATCTCTCTTGATCAGGGATCTTATCAACGAAGGGGAGATAACCTATATTTTTTATACTACTGCGAGTACTATGTTATGTCATGTTTTATTGATGTTTTGCATTGTTACAATTAATAAAAATGGTAAACATTTTGGCACACATCTTTTCATTTCTCTTAATCTCTCATCTTTATATGTTTTAGCTGCTTCTTGAGGTTGTAGCCGTTACAAAATAACAACCCAACAGGATCAAAATAACAACCCAACAGGATCAAAATAACAATAACAAACAGGATTGTTGTTACTATTTATGAATCTATTAAAAATAGTATCAACAATTTATTATCTTTTTGTCATAACAACAATTTAACCAGTGTACATGAAAGAGTTCACACATAGCTTAAGGTGTAGGTCAGGGTGTAATTGTAAGCTGAAGAACCGGATATTCTTTTATTTTGAGATAAGCTTTTTGTAAAAGAATGTACTTGTGAAAGACAGCTAGCAGGAAGTAATTGCTGATTTTGAATCCTGTTTAGTTTAGTTTTTATATTAGTTGGGAGGATCACAGGTCCAGCTCGTCGATGCAGAAAACGCTGATTAGAATTTTTTTCTGTGCTAACTTCTGACCAACCAGAGAGTTCTACTAAGGCATAATAAACAGAAAAATACTGGATAATTATAGTCCTGAAATAACAGTTATTATTTTCACTAGCGTGTTTTCTTGTGGTCTACCGTGGTAGCACAATTTTTTTTTAACGAACCCCTTTTGTCTAAAAAGAAACTACTTATTTGATAAATAAATACATAAGTATCTTTTTATTTTAACAGATAGAATATAAATCACTTTAATTACTGCATTTATGAAACCTAAATCCTCTTCTTGAAACAATCGCCTTAAAAAAAAAAAAACCACGTGTGCAAATTTGTCTTCAGAAGTTGTGAAATAATGGATCAGACAGTACGTATGCGTTTATCACTCAAGTTTAATTGGTGTCTTTCAAATCCATTATTACCTCCCTTGAATAATTGTTTTTTTTTTTTTTAAATTTTATTTATTTTGGTGTGTTTTTCTTTCTTTCTTTCTTTCTTTCCCGGAGCCTGACACAATGGTGGAAGGAAATATTGACCGGTTGTGCCGACCGGAGAAAGCAATTGATATGCCAAACAAATGTAACTTATAAAAACAACGTAAAATCTGAAAGAACAAAGGTTGGCGAATGCGTTTACCGGATGATAACATGGAAGATTCAGGTAGAGAGGGAATGTTTGTTATGCGTAGACAGGCACGTTTTTTTTTTTTTTATACAAATAAAAAAAAATGGAGAAAGATGCTGTCTTTTTCAACTTGAAAAAGACAGCATCTCTCTATTTCGATTAATTGTTTATCGCTTAATCAGTTACTTTTTTTTTTTTTAAATTTAAGACAGTTTAACTAACAATTGTATTTATTTTTAGAAGGCTACGAACAGCAAGCGTGAATCAAGAAGTGATTAAAAATAAAATAATAATAAAAATAGGAGATCTACAATTGCTACACATCATTGAAGAATTATTTCCAAGTTAAAGAGGAGGCAAGAAATTTTTAAAATAAATAAAAATGGACAAAACAACATAAAATCAGGCGTCAAGTCTACTCTAAGTCTACTGATAATAATATCATAATAATATGCAACTTTTTTATTCTTTTTGACAGCACTTAAATATTTTACTTATTTATTTTTTTACCTTGAATAACTAAAATAAAAATTTAGTTCCAAATTCAGACTTTGTCCAATTTTAGATAAAGCACTTTAAATGCTTGTCATCATTCCTTTTTTGTTGTTGAAAAAGATAAACCTGTAAAAAAATCTTTAATTTTTTTTTTATGCATATTGACAGATTTAAATTTGTTTTGGAAACTTTGGAGAAACAATTTTTTTTTTGGGAAGTAGAATTATTTGCTTTCAACCAAAAACCATCAGTATTTAATGATTGAAACTAAATAGTATTTTCATACCCTAATGAACACAATTTTATTATAAAATTTTTATATCAGAGTTTTTTTTTCATTGAAACTATCAGATAGCTGAATTTTTTTTTCAGTTTTTCTATTTTTATGATTTTAAAACTCAGAATCTTTGGATTTTGTGCTAAAAAGAGGTGAAAAAAAGAGGTTACTTTGGAAAAGGAATCATTTCTATCTGACATAAAAACAAAAAACTTGAAAAAAATCCATTGTAACCCTTTTTAGGTCTTAAAAACATGGTTTTTAAATATTTTTTCTAGTGGAATGTTTCTAGAAATATACTCTCACAATGTGATATATAAAAAAAATAAAATCAGTTTTTAACTTAGATGCAATTATAGTATACATTAAAGAAAATTCTTTGAAAGTTTCATATGCCTTTACTGTTCAAACAATATAATTCCTGACAAAAGAGTTAAAGTCAGTTATCTTCAGTGATTAACTAACAATCTGAATACATTTACATTGTGTACAGAAAAATATAATTTCCACAACAAAATTCTATCAACAGAATTTTGATAGAATTTGAATCTTGCATTCGTGCCTAAAATAGTGTAGGGAATTGCATCATAAAAAATAACAAAATGAAATAAAATTCTCTTGTAAAATGTGTAAATACATTAGTAGTACATAAAAAAAATAATGTTTCTTTTTTTTAAGGTTTGTATATATTTAACCAAGTTTGAATTTATTTTTAGTTTGTTATTTTACTTTCTAATGCTAGAAAACTGCAACTTATACAGGTTGCAGCAGAAATACCTCTCACATAAAAGTAAGACATTATTAGCAATGGTGTCTTCATCTAGCTAATGTCTTATCATTATGGTGATTTTCTAAACGTAGCTTAGCGAAACAAGCTTGCTAATCTTTATAACACATCAATTATGCTGCACCATATATTTATTTTTAATAAGTGTATAATAATTTCTATTAAAAAAAATCACGGTTTTGTTTTGAACAAAGGGTGCTGGGAATTTTTGCACACTTAGTACATTCTATTAAGCAATACAAGATACTTAATCTCAAGACATACACTTTATCCCACTAGAGTAGAAAGTTTTGTTTATAATGCTTCAAGATGTATAATATGTATTTCTATACAAATGTGAAAATGTAGCAGAATTGTTTTTTATCAATACTTATTTAGTCAATTACTTTCCAGACCTAAACATACAACTTAATTAAGATTATTAAAAAAAATTGTTTTTTTTTTATAATCAGACAAAATACAATTACAATACATTTTATTAAACATTCACTGAACTTTTCTTTTCTTATTTCTTTAAATTTTTACTTTAAATTGGCAGATGAATTGTGTCCATCTGATGGTTTGAAGCTATCCGTCCCTTTTTATCCACAGAGATACAGTTGGGACTGTGGCCTAGCTTGTTCCTGTATGGTATTGCGGTAAGTTATACTAAAACTGTTCGTGTATTTGAATTCCTATTTTTTCAAATTTTTTTTTTCAATAATGTTCATCTTGTATGAGGTTAAAGAGCCACTCAAGGTAAAGGTTTACAGAGTAAGAGGTACAGTTTATGGGGATATATGCGGAAGATAACAAGTAACCCTAGACTTGAACAGGTTAAGATTGTAATGATTGGGGAAGCATCCTCTTGGGAGTTGGTTTTCCTAATTCAGATTTAGGATCATATGGTGTCTTACCCAAAAACCACTTTTTATTGAAGTTGCACAATGTTTGAATATCTCAAGAACTGATTGCATGGCTTTAATATAACTTGGTAACCAATCAAAAATTACCTTACTGTACATGCATGAACAGACACTCCTTATGGTCTTAATTAGTCAGCATTGAGTGAGGTTGTGTACTGTGTGGCCATCACATTCTCAATAGCTGAATAAGTAGTTTCTTTACATGCAGTTTTTTTTGTTTTTTTTACAAAAGCTTGCACATTGCATGTCTGTCAACCCGATTACCATACAGATCTAGCTCCCTATGATTTCTGGCTTTCCTTAAATCACAGTTAAAATACTGTGAGCAAAATTAAGGAGAATGCAATGATGTTGCCGACTGTGATCTAAAAAAGGACATTATAGTTTTAAAATGATCATGGGAAAAGTGTTTGTAGGGAATATTGCATCAGTGGGGACTCAAGTGCCATTATCTTAGGCTAATTTTTTTTATTAATATTAAAATACTCAGATATTTTCTGGACATGCCTCATTTGTTTGTGTATATGCACCTACTCTTTCACAAATTATTACAAAGAGAGAATACACATAGGAGTTTTATAAGAATTTGAAAATGATAGTAAAGGATGATAACCCATTACCATTTAAAGATCAACCTTGAACTTGAAACGCTTACTAATGCAAGGATCTGATTGGCTAATTACTGTCCAATCGTGACTCCTTCCTGGAGCCATGCAGTAAATTCAATCTTCCTCTTTTATGCAATAATAATCTCAGTGACCACATGTTTATTGAAACCGTTAATGGAGTCCAGAAGCCATGAGTCTGCAAATCCCACTTGTTCCTTCGACACTCCTCTAACAGTTAAGTCTGCAAAAATATACATTATATTTGCAAGCCTTTTGCCGATGTGTGCATACACTCCTTTGTACATTAAACCTTCAAATTTAATACTGTCATTGAGTTGCTTCTCTTCTTCAAGTATGTCCATCTTTGACTTGTGGAATTTAACTGCGCCCAAGGAAAACCTTTATAGTTTCTCTCTCCAACAAATAAGATCCTTTTGGCAATATGGTGGTCATATATGTGGAAGTTGGATTGGCGGCATGCATGCAATAATCTTGCTACAAGTAAACAATTCCCAGTGATCTGTGTTGACACTCCTGCATGCCACCTTTTCTCTGATCTTTGTTGTGTGGTCTTAAAATGTCCTGATCTTTGCAAACATATATGCTAAATGGCCTACTGTTGCAGAAATATCCATTTGACCATTGTTACCAACTTTGAAGCTCTATTGACATTTAACATGCACAGCACATTTTTTGAAATGACTATCTCACCCCATAATCTGACCACCTTTCAAATGCCTAAGTGAATAAAAGAAGTATATGTGCATTTCTCTGCCATGACATCCAATAATACTGAACTCTTTCACCACACTGAACCTTGCAGCAATGAAAGGTGACATCATCTAAAGCTCATACACAAATAGTGCACTGGTATATAGTGTTACTATGTTCAAGATAAGAAAAGACTTTGAAAATTTCTATAACTTCGATCTAGCATGCACATGTCAAGATTGACAGCATCCTTCAAGGTTTACAATCTTATTTTCTATCACACATGTAAAATAAACTTCTTTATAATTTTTTTTTTGACAATTGAAAGAATATCTAGTTTCGGTTAAATTTTTTTTACAATTTGCAATTTGTGTTAAGACTCTTTTAAGCTAAGATGATTTTTTTAAAAGAAAATGAATTTTACAAATCAGGCTGAATATGTTAACTGAACCTTAAACAAATTTAACTTCTTTTCTACTTATAAAGTTTCTATACAAATTTATTTTGGTTACAAGTGTCTGATAGGTGAAGATAATTTTCACAAAATCCCCATGGAAAAAATATTAAAAGCTTCCATAATTTAAAATAGTTAAGTTTAGATTTGGAATCTTATTTTGTTTCAGCAAATAAGGTTGAAAATTATTTTGTACTCTGCACAATAGACATAAAATTTGAGTGATTAATATAGGATTTCTTTGTTTGCCAAATTCATTTTTTTTACTTTTAAATTTGACATAATTTTAGTAAAGATTAAAGAAATTCTGTTGTTTTTGTGTTGCAGGTTCTTGGATAAGAACTGTAATGCAGTCTACTCCAGTGATCTGAAATGGCTGCAGTGTAAAGAAAGGTGAGAGTTCAAACTGCATTTTATTTGTAGGTTTTTTTATACCAATCAACCCTTTTTTTTATTATTAATTGGATATATGTCAGCATTAAATAAGGTTAATTTGCACAAGCAGACTTAGTACAGCTTTGAACATTTTTGGCTCGCCTTTGGGTAAGAAACAGCGTCTGTTAATATTTTTAGCATATTAAGACTGATTTGAAAATCTTTTCAAAAATGCTCAGAGGGAATCTGCCTGTAGCAACGTAAGCTTTGTCATTATACAAATACAAATGAAAATCACAAAAATTTTGCATTAGCTGGTAAACATGTTTTGAAAATTTTTTATTATCATGAGGATTTTCAAATTTATTTCTTATGCTACACACACACACACAATGTTCAATTTAGCTAGAAAATAAAATTTCAGATTAAGAGATTAAAATAGTCTTGAATGATTGATTGAAAACTTAGAATTGCTGCTGAGGATGTACTTATAAATACTTACATTACCTGCTGTCAGCATGTGTGTGTGTGTATATATATTAAATAAAAACCGTTGATGGAACCAATGAACAACTTTGCAAAACCTAAACCTCTTATCCAAATATGGTCTCAAATAAAAACGACAATACTGAAAAAAAAAGTGAAGAAAGGTGTAAAGGCAAACTTACTTACCTACTCAGTAAAGTGCTCGAAGCCTGGATTGCCTAGACCAAGTATAAAATGCTTAGCAACGTTAAATTCTGTGAAAGGATGAAGGATGGCTCTAGTCATAACTTGTATGAGCATGTATATATATATATATATATATATATATATATATATATAATGATTAGAAGAAGACTTTATCCATTTTCTCTGTAATTTTTATTTCATGAACACATTTATATATATATATATATATATATATGTATGTATATATATTATGAAATGGACAAAGTCTGACAATTACTTTAAGACATTTTTATGTTTATACATTCTTTTTATTGATACAAATATTTAAGTAAATGCTCTGTTTATAATAAACAGTATTAATAACATTTACAGGCCTGAATGTCCGAGAAATTTTCATAGAAAATATTCGTCCTCCGACAGGAATCGAACATGTATCCTATACAGAACCGTCATATAGCCTGACATACCTTAACCGACTGAGCCACAGAGGATTGTTCGGTTAGCAAGTTCGATTTTACTGCTTTTAAACTACAATCTTCCATAATGTGATGTCATTTGTTTACATTTGGATACATGTTGAGCAGATATGAATGTATGTTAGAGATTCATGGAAGATTGTAGTTTATAAAACTTTGTTCATAACGAAATTAGTCCTGGGTATGATGATAAACTACATCCAGAAGCAAGGGCTTTTATCAGGAGATTGGAGGTTTTGAGAAGTGTAGAACCACCTCTTAGTTGCTGCTGTTCACGGAGTCACGCTGACCCAAGGTGGTAGCATCTGTTAGAGTCTCAGCTATGGACAAATCGTAAACTCCAAAACAAAACCCAATGAAAGTATAAAAATACCAGCAACACATTTTTATATTAAAAAAATTACCAATAATGCCTATTTATCTGTAGTTGAAGACATAAGATTGAGTTCAAAATATTTAGATTTGGCAACCCATAGAAGTTGCTATATCATTAAATAAAATTAACCAAACCAATTGTAACAAAATAAATGACAGTTATTTGAAATAAATTTGAATTTTGGGTCAAAATGAAAACAGATTTATTTACAAACTCATGCAATATGTTTTTTTTAATTAAGAAGTAATTTATTTCACAGAAGTTTCTAGAAAGATAACTTTCACAATATTGGTGTAACATCATAGAGAATGAAGGAAAGGCTGCTGAAAAGTTCTCAACCAAACTATGAAACCCTGTAGTTTGGTTGTTTGATCAGATTTTGTGAAGTGGGCTGGACTGAGAACTTTTCAGCACCTCTTCACATACACATTAATTATTATTAATTAATTTTAACAAAAAGTACTGAAAATCTTTGCACAACTAATAAAATCTGATGATGCCTTAAAATTTCTTTCACTGCCATGTTTTTTTTTCTCAGTTTGAAATGAAAAGAAATGAAGGTTTTGCAGTGTTGACAATGTCTTAACAGCAGATAATTATACGCTGATTTATTTAGACTGACATTGTCAGTTCTCATGCAAATGGCTTTATTCTTCTAAGTCAGATAAATTAACTGCATTGAAATTAATTAGTTTGCACTCAGAGGCTGTTTTTGCATCATTAGTTTCATAATTTTGGTCAATATATTTATTGGGGTCAAAGTGTATGACAACTACATGCATTTTATTAGATAAAAACTTATTTTACATATTTTATTCAGTGGTTCTTTATAAAAAAAAAAAAAAGAAAAAGGTGTGTTCTTTTTTCAGCCCCCAAAAATATACCTGATGCTTACCTTTCACCTGTATTTGTTCCTTTACATTGTTTTTGTTATTTCTTGTTTTCCCTGATTTGATGAGCTTTTCGAAACCCATATCAATTCATTAACAGATCATCTTTTTATATCAGCATCGATGTGTTTCCTGTAGAGTATTCACTTTTCATAGAGAAAAAGTGAACTTGAACAACAGTCATGAGAAATTCTCTTGTGTCAAGAATAATTTTAGAATTTTGTTTCATTTACTCATAAAATTATGATTTTTGAATCAAGTTACAATTATTGTGTCTTTATCTTGATAGCTAAAAGATTATCTTAAAAGTAAATTTGATTTTTACTTTCCATAAAGCAAGAAATTTATCAAAGGATTTTAAATTGTTATTCTGAAATGTTGTAATCTTGTCAACTTGCTGTATTTTATTCTCTTCACTCCAGACTATTTACATATTGTGCTGGAGAATTACCTTGGAGGGCAAGTGTGGCATAGCCGAAATTTGCACATAAGACAAGCAAATTGTGAGCAAGGCGAACAGTACATGCATTGGTGTTGGAATGACACAGAGCCAGATTGCAGCTGGCAGTGTGCACAAGATGCTAATATTCTGACTTGGGAAAAATGCATAAAAGAGGCGAGTGTTCATTAGGAGGGCAGTAAGCATCTGTGCTCAGGGAAGCACAGAGCAGTGTGTTACAGAGTGTTATTCCAGTTTCAGTACTACAGAAAAAACAGTTTCTTGCTACACATATAAAGTTAAGCTAGGCACAAGTATTAGTAGTGTAAAGTATCTGGGAAAACATTAACCAACCAGATTTCATGAAGTCTTTGTATTTTTAAAAGTCACAAATGTTTCTAAGGAAACAAGTCAAGAACAACTTTGTTAATCCATTGATTATAAGGTTTTAGAATTTCATGAGGAAAAGAAGAAACAGAAATAAAAGAAGTTAAATTCTTTGAGTGGAATTCAGCCAACTGATAAGATCAATTTTTTCCACCCATCGTTTCATTTTAGTTTATAATTTGTTTTATAAATTAAGAATGTGTAATATCAGTTTCATGAAAATATTTTCTTTCTTTTACTCCAGTTCTTGTTTAACAAATATCCTCTATCCGGTTTAAAATGAGATAACTTGTGCAATAAGTGAATAAAGAGGTGGGAGTAGACATTTTATTAGGTTGCACCAACCTAATATGGTAAATTTCACAATTGAAAGGAATCTATTATTGAAATTTTCTATTCCTTTCACATTTCTTAAATAAAAAAAGAAAAAGAAAAGACTAACTCATTACTTTACTCTCTTTGTTAAATAAAAAATAAAAGAAATCTTTGAAATATAAGACAAGCATCAATGAATTTAATTCATCAAGCAAAAATGCTGTTGTATCAAAACATGTATGTATATTTACATGGTTAAAATTTCTGCTACCAAGTGTAAAAGAATTTTTTTCTGCTTTATCACAGTCGTAAAACCTCCATATTTAGCTCAGAAATAGCTGAAATTGTAAACCTAATTGTTGGCACTGATCAAACAAAATTAGTACTGTTGGTCATAAGAAGTTGACTCATTCTTGCTTGAGAATGAAACAGGATGCCCAAATATTTTGGGTTCAGGCCAAAATTCAAAAGTTATTTTATAAACAAGTTAATTCTTGTTCTCAAAAAGAATAAAAAAAAAACTTCTATACTTGTAATAATAAAGAATAATATGAAATTAGATGTAAAGATGTAATGCTAGCAAATATGTTTTTAATATTATTTCTTTGTTGCCCTTATTATTATTATTCTGCTTAATTTGGACTGTTGAATTGTCGATTACTTTTAAAGCAAAAATATTATCATTTCATTTCCGGTGATCAATATTTTTCACATATTAAACTAGAAGAGAATTTTTAAAGAAATAAAAAAAAATTCTCTTCTAGTTTAATTTTTTAAAATATTTCAACAGGCATTTGGTTCAGAGATATGTGTATACAAAGTGTTATACTCAAGGGGTGGGAACTTAGTTTATGAACTTTTTATGCTAAATTTCACACTTGGAAAGAATCTATTATTGAATTTTTCTTTCAATGCCTTTCACATTTCTTAAATAAATAAAAAAATAAGCAAACTTTTTCTCCTTATTTTACTCACTTTTCTGGCTTGTTCAACGGAGGCTCCTGTTACCTTTACACTAAACCTAATTTCCACTGCTTCCTTCAAAGTAGTCCTGTTATCTGCATACGTGGATTAAACATGTGACCATCAATGAAGTTTTAGAGAAAATGGAAGAAAAAAGGAAACTTATACTTAATATCAGAAAGAGACAGTTGAAATTTCTAAGGCACCTCATAAGGAAGGAGGACTTGGAGAATTTGATACTCACAGGACAGATTGAAGGCTACTGGGACAGGAAAACAATGCATAACCTACCTTGCAATCTTGAGTAGGTGGATGGCAGAATAGGGTTTAAAAGAGACAACGAAAAGACAACATTTATTAAGAGCTACAAAAGACAGGAAATTTTGGAGAGCCATGATTGCCTGTCCTGAAGAAGAAGAAGAAATGTGCGTTGTATGTGCCATTAAAATTCCCCAAATTCTTGGGTGTCACTTCATATAAATATAACTAATACTTAAATTTAGAGACAGCTACCTGATAACATATAGCTCCACTCTTCATTGGAAGAATAATGGCTGCTGAATATCTCTTGGCAGATATTGTATAGATATATCTATCCAGGAATGTTCCATTGATTAATTCATTTTTTATGGTTTATCAACACTTTGCAGGTTATTTAAAGCCAGAAAATATTTTTAGATTGTAAGAATTTTTTTTTTGAGATAATAATGATTTAGGGATACAACAAGTCTTACTAATTAATCCATATCTGAGGAGAGAAGAGGTGAGTTCATATCTTTCCAGGGTATTCACATGTAAGTGATTATCACTGGTCAACACTAAATTTATTGTTGAAATTTTTTTAGCTGATTTAGGATAATCTTGATGTGCTGAATCCAAAAATCACATTGGTTTTGCTCAATCAGGTCAACTTTTTGAGCAATGGTCACATGCTTTTTTTTAGGTTTTTGTTTACGTTGTCATGTCCATTAAAATATCTAAATATGCAATATATTTCACACAATAAAACTAATTATCATGTTAATTATGATAACAAAATAATCTAGTTTGTGATCTCAGCTTGTCAAAGTCCTCTGGCAAACTGTTGGCATCCAGATTGAAGGAAAAAAAAAACTCCTCTCTGACAGTGTTTGCATCAGGCATCAACCTTACCTCAGTTTTTTCTCTGAACAGCTTCTGCACAAAATTGGAGTGCCACAGTACGAACCCAAAGATTAGAGACTGTTCATTGACAGTGGCAAGCAATCTCTGAAAAGTGTTCTGGTGCACAATGGAAACCAGTTTGCCTCAATACTCCTCACTCACCCAACTACACTGAAGGAGAAATACGAAGCAGTGAAGTATATGCTGGAGAAAATTCATTATGATCAGCAGGAGTGGTTTATTTGCGTTAACCTGAAGATAGTGAAGTTTTTGTTGGGACAATAGTTCAGGTTCACCAAGTACCTATGCTTTCTGTGCATGTGGAATAGTAGGGATACTGCTTAGCATTACAAGAAAAAGGACCAGCATGTTCAGGAGAAATTGATGCCTTGCAGAGCAACGAATGTCAACAATAAGCCTCTGGTAGACAGAGACAGGATACTTAACCCACTGCAGCACATCAAGCTCGGCTTGATCAAATAGTTCACCAAAGCTCTGGACAAGAATGGTAACTACTTCACTTACTTGTGCCAGGTTTTTCCAGGATTGACAATGGAGAAGTTGAAAGCTGGCATCTTTGGTGGTTCTCAAATACGTCATCTCATCAGAGGTCCAGAATTTGAAAACTCAATGTATGGAAGCATTGAAGGATTTGCTCTGATCATGATGAACTTTCTTGGCAACAACAAGGCCAGGAACTATACAGAACTTGTCATCAATATACTAACTGCTTTCAAAAAACCTAGGATGCAACATGAGCATCAAAATGCATTATTTATTCTTAGATATGGATCGGTTTACTGAGAATCTGTGATCAATGAGTGACAAACAGGGGGAAAGATTCCATCAGGACATAAAAGAGATGGAAACCAGGTATCAGGGACACTGCGATGTAGTCATATTGACTGATTACTGCTGTACTTTAAAGAGACACACCCTTTCTGCTGATCATTCTAAGAGTTTGAATATACTGAATTTTGAACAATGATAACATAACATGCAATTTATATGTACTTAAATTTATCAATGTATATTATTCAATTTATTGTAATCAATCTTTGTAACATTTAATTAATAAATTGTGTTAGAAATCATTTTTTCCTTTAAAAACTTATTTTGTTTGAGAAATATTAACAAAATTCAATTGATAATGTCACAAAAATGCAATCGAATTAATCAGAAGGTTGAATTTTTAAAAACTCAACTTAGAACAAAAACATGATCTGATCAAGAGAAATAGATGTCATTTTTGGATTCAGCAGTGAAAAATTGTCCTAAATCATTTGGAAAAACATAAACAACTTAAAAAAAATCTTTTTTTGTTGTCTAGTGTAATGAACCCAAGGGGCATTGGAACTCGGCATGGCACTCTGATTAACAATTCTGAACTATTATCCATTACACCACCCACACATCCAAGCTTACAGCACTTGTTATTCTCAAGCAGTCACCCATCCATGTACTCACTAGGCTCAATGTTGCTTAACTTGGATGATCATACAGGAACCCATGTTTCAACGTGATGCGGCCAGGAATGTTCAAGTGTTTCTCATAACTGATTTGTATTTATTGGATGCAACTACAGGAAATTTAGTGAGATCCTCTGAGTTCTTTTCTATAAGTGGGGGAGGAGAAAAACCATCCAGTATACTGCTGTCTCTAATTTTTGGCACTTCAAGACACATGCACATGTAACAATCTGTGAATATTAAATAAAAGAATAATCAACAAAATAAAGCAAATCATTTATAAATTATTGTAATGTGATGAGACTATATTGAGTTCCTTCAGAGATTAGAATGAGGAGAATGATTAGGAAATGTTAGTAAAGTAGGATAGCTTTGAAAGTTTCTAGTGGAACCAATCCAAATAGATTTTAATCATAGCAACAAAGTTATTGAATCTCTTCTCAGTTTTTATTTTATTTTCACGAAATATCTTAAGGATATTTCATCACTTCCTGTAAACTCTTATATAAGTAGTACCTGCTCTAGTTTTATTGGAGAGACCTGAAAGCTTGGTCTTTGTAACTCCATGTGTGTATTTATACGTTAAATCAATTGTTTTGTCAAATACCGCTCCCTCCCAATACTCTGGTTCAGTGAAGTGAATAAAAACCAATTGAATGTACCAGCTAAAATAAATGTGTGTCATTAAGTTTTTCAACTCTATCTATCTTGTCATTCCGTGCCTAACTAGATGATCTGATTGGGAATTTTCAATAATATCTTAACCACCAGATGGTGTTAGAAAATATAGAATTATATTTGGTACTTGTAGATAATGGATTTGCTTGGATAAATTGAGTTTTTTAAAATTCTTTTATAATATATGTACGGAGGAAAAAAAAAAGAGAAATTAAAAAAAAATTACAAATGTAAATATAATATTCAGTGCTTCTTTTATTTATGGGGTTAGCAGGGTTATCCCCATCTCTTCAATAACCAAAAATTTAACTAGGTACAAGTATTAGTAGTCTAAAGTATTTGGGTAAACATTAACCAACCAGATTCCTTGGCTTCATTTTATATATATGAAGAATTTTGCATTTTTAAAAGTCACAAATGTTTCTAAGCAAACAAGTCGAGAACAATTTTGCTAAAGATCTCAGTTTTTTTTTTGAAAATTGTCCTGTTTCATACTAACCTCAAATCAGATTTGGATTTTGTAGCTGCAATAAGTGTGAATTATCACAGACCAGTAGTCCAAATGTAAATAATGATAACTCTTCATTCCAGAAATTCAGACCTAAACTAAGATTTTCTCAAATTAGTATTACTTGTTTGTAGTGTGTGGACAATCCATTTGGCTCTGTTGATGAAGCTGCATGATGTACGACATCACTTTTGCACCATAACTTTAGGAGTGGACAAAAATTATGCCAAGCAGGTAGGTTTTCATTTTTTTTTTTTTTTTCATAATTGTAGTTTGCTGTATTTATCCTTATATTTCAGTTGATGTCATTAACATTTTACTTACGACATTAATAGCCATTTGTGCATACACAGAATCAGAGAAGATCAGGAAAAAAATATAAGACAAGGAAAATAATAAAATAATGAGAGCTTTAAATTTCATATGATTTTTTTAATAAATTTACATAGTGAAAAAATATTTTTAAATACCTGCAAATTATCTATAAAAGTATTTAATTTTTAATATGTGATGTACATGAATTGATATATATATATATATATATATATATATGTGTATGTATGTAACCAGAACATACACACATGCACATACACATGTAAAGAGAAAAAAATCAACCTAACACCAAAAACTAGTGCATAAATTAATTTCTAACTTAATATAAAAATAACAAGAATAGGAAAATCCAGTCAGTTGCTGTAACTTCCTGATAAGTTGATTGAATGATGATAAAAAGGTTTGTTTACGAAACTCCATAGTCAATGTGCTGAATATAACATCAATCAGTTAAGTGATGAATTTTATTTGTATTTTATTTAATAACCCTAAGTAATACATGCATTAATTCTTGGCCACTGCTAATCTGTTTTTCCCTGATTTTCAATGCATAACATTGCAGATTGAATATTGTCATCCAAAATTTGCTCAAGCAAATTTTGGATGACAAATTTCATTTTTGGTTGTTAACTCAAACTATTTTTAGACACAAATGTCACTATGTCATATGCCTAGGCATGAGCTTCACCTACAGCAACACCAATATTCACCAAGAGTAAACTGTTCCAAATTCTTCTGTCATAAGTTTGTTTGATTCACTAAGTACATTTCTGAAGTTTATATTTAGCATTAAGTTTTCTTGCAGAAGTGAGATAAGAATAAAATTAGGACCATTTCTAATATATGTAAATATTCATATCTACTTACTTCCTGTATATGAATTTACTATTTATTATGTTACTATGTATGTAAGTAAAAGAATGAATGAAAGTAATATGATAGGTTCAATAAGGCAGTCAAAATAGTAAGGAATTGACAAACTTCAAGACATCTGCTCTAAAAACAAAGGGTTAAGGAAAAAGAGTAGATCATTTGAAAATTAATTGGTAACCAATTGCTTAAAATGTAAACATATTTTAAACTTTTTATCAGAATTCAAACTTTAATCATTTATAAAATAACGTAATGCAACTCTTGGCATTATGACTGAAAAAAAATACATGAAGACTTATTGACTGAAAATGAGGCTTACACTTGTATTATGTTGAAACACTGATTCCTGTACAATTACTGAAGTTAAGCAATAATGAATTTGGTGAGTACCTAGATAGGTAATCATTTGGGAGTATCAGGTATTCCAAACTTGGATGTGCAGGTGGTATAAATGGATAATGGATCAGAGTTGTTAATTTGAGATCCAAGTTCCAATTCCCATTAGATTCATTATATTCACTTGCATGCAAATACCATTGAAAAATGTATGAATTCACCTCTTCTCCTCCCAGCTATGGATTAATTAGTAAGATTTGTAACATTAAAAAATTATTGTATCCAGAAAAAATATTTTCTGGCTTTAAATAACTTACAAAGTGTTGATAACCCATAAAAAATGAATCAGTCAATCAATCATTGTAATGATTTCTTACATGACAAATGAAATAATAATCACAATTATATTTTAGTGTTGATAAATATCTTACCATTGTTTATTTTTTAATTATTTCACCCCCAAGTAAGGTGATAATGCCACTAAGACACAAGGCATTACTGGGAGTGAAAGGGAGTGAAGACTAGTCAGGAAAAGGACAATAAAGGGACAGGATTCAGAAAGACAGAAGATGGTAATTGACATAGCATTTAAATGTTTGAAGATTCTAGGTGGCAGTGAAGCAAGAAATCAGAAGGGAGTTCCACAAGTGAGAAGTGTGAGAAAAGAAACTATTAGAATAGAACAGACAGTTACATATAGGTAGTTCAACAGTAAAACAGTAAGACCTAGTTGCTAATCACACATTTAAATTCATGCAGTCAAGGAACCAAGGAGCAAAGCTCATCACTTACTGCTACCCATTTATTTATCTTTAGTCATTTGTTTCAGTTAAGAAAATTAGCTTTGGTGAAAGTGGTGGGAAGAGACTATGATGATTGAGTACAAAATTTTGTAATTTTTTGTTTTTGTTAAGCTTAGCACTGTATAATGTGCATAGAAAATCAGGAAGAACTACCTTGTTGGTCAGGAATTTATGTAATCATCACAAACAGAAAATAAGTTTGATTGACATGCTAAAAGCTATGCAACTAATCTAATTTCTATTGGAAAAATACAGGAGTGTGACAAAGATGGGTTTTCCTATCACATTTATTTAACTTGTACAACAAAATGATTCTAAACAGGAGAAGACAAAACAGTTTAGCAGATGACAATGTGTATTGACGGTAGTCTTGGTAAGAAAATTGAAAAGGACAAGGTAGTCAATGAAAGTCTGAGGAAGGAAATCTCTTAGTTGCTCCATACATAGTTGATATGTCCCAGAAGGGATATATTTGTTTGAAGTAGCAAAGTGGTTTTGGACTACTGTAACCGGGTAGGACAATCTAGCAGGTAACCATAATGGACTGGTCCTCATCGTGGTGGTAGGCAATAGGCGTCATCCCTGTACCTCCACATCAGTCTGTATTTATGGCTGACACCAACCAATCATATTACTGTGAGGGGTAACCCAGGTGTATGCATATTCATTACATCAATAGTTATAAGCAAAAGAGACAACCTACCCAAAGTCTCAGTTACAATTATTTACACTATTTAAATTTGGACTATTGTACTCAAATTTGGTGGTGTTATCACAATGTTTCAACCATTGTGCTCTCTGGCCTTCATCAGGTGTATTTCAATCTGGGTAACCTACAGGGAATTCCAAACTGAACCCATTATTTAATGTACAGTTCTCAGTACTTCTCACTTATTACTTGCTCCATTTCTACTTGGACTGAGTGGAAACAGAGTGAGCAATAACTGACTAGTACTAAAGATAAGAACTAAACAAGATATTCTAAAGAAACATGGCATATAGATAATAAATACATTGAAAGTGGTTTACTATAGAGATGCATTGAAAATTAAGGAAAAATGGTTAAGAATTAATGACAGAAAATGCCTATTGTATTATAGAAATGTATTACAGTTGATTTTAATATAGAAGTGCATTGGAATTAGGCTGTTAGGAATTGTCAGTAAATAATGAAAGTGTTACTCATAGAAGAGTTATATGTGTAATGTAAATGAACCATTAATGATTTACTATAGAAAAGCATTGAAAATCATGAACAAAGGATTGTTGGGAATGAATGCAAATATTACTGGCACAATAATGAGTTAAATGATTAAGATAAATTTTACGATTTAAGAAAGACAAATTAGTTTTGTTAGTATCTTTAGCTGGTTTTGTATTTTTAAAATTCATATATTGTGTAGCTCTTAGTAACATGATTATTTTGTTATTGTGTGGAAAAAAGTAAATAAAACCACATAAAGGAAATTGTCCCTTCTACTTGAGTTTGGTTAGCATGAAAACTCTTCTTTACTTTCCTTCTTCAATTGAATATTATAAAACTTCTAAAATTGATTGAGAAATTTTTTTTAAAACATTAGTGAGATTCCCTGATGCAATCAGTCCATCATATATAATGCCGTCTTGTTAATACATACCATTTTGTGATACCAAGTTTAACAGGATAATGCCAATATTATGTTGTTGGATAAAATGTAGTTTAATGGGGGGATAATTAATGTGATGATGTGTGTACGTACTCATTATGGTGTCAGGTTGGAAACATCAGTCATGCTTTTGTTCAAGGCCGGGAATGATTGGGAGACAGGTTTAAATAGTTAATCAAAGCAATCATTTATGACCATGTTTGTTTACACAAAAGTTCTGTGATTGGAATATGTACGACAATCAGTTTCATTGTAAAACTTTCATGTATTGGCCATTTAAAAATAGTGATTAGACTTGAAATCATTTTATTTTTCTCCAGTTATATTTGTACAACTCCATGGCAACAGGCAAACATGTCTCTGTCCATACAACAAAATTGGAATTGGCATTCCTTTACATAAGGAATTGTAAAAGTAAGCATTTTTATCAAGGCCTCAGTTTGCAGATATAAAAACTGAATAAATATATGAAAACAGCAATCATTAAAATTCGTTTCACTAATCATCAGTGGCTATCACACTTCATCTGATTGTAGCGCCTCTTAATGCTCTTTGTATGTTGTAGTGTCATACTGGTGAATATTTTGTCATTAATTCATTAGAAGAGGATGAAACCAGTGCAGCAAATTTGTTTGCTTGTAAAATCTGTAATTATATTTTGATATAAATACAGAATTTTTTTCAAATCACTATTTAGTTGTAAATTATTCTTTCTGTATCATCTATTTTTAAAACCTTCTTTTTCCTTTCTGACACATCTAATTAACTTTTTATTTGCAAATTTTGTTACTCCCATATCAGAGTATTCTTTTACAAAATTTGTCCAGGTAAAAGAAAAGACAGATATATTTTTTAAACTTTAAATAATTGATGAATAAAATCTTCATGATGAATAATGAAGAAATTTGCATTTGTAGCTGTTTTGGGAAAAGTGAGTTTATAAAAATAGCCTTTCAAGTCAGTTTTAGTGTTTATAAATTTTTTCTCCAAAATTTAAAAAAAACATTTTTTGAATTCATAGTAATTGAGAATTTAGCATTTTATTTTTCTGGTAACCCTTGAATGACAAATACTTTTTTAATAAATGTACAGACCAACAAATGAGCAATTTATTCCTTTCTAAAATATAAATATACAACACTAGACCACTTGTTTAAAATAGGGAAAAATTATTTTGGAAATAATTTTTGTAGGGTAGCATTCTTTAAAGCTTCCTTAGGCTGCAATTTATCAGAATTGAAAAATATTGATTCATTTTATTGATTTAGAAATGGGGTTCTGTTTATAATATTGCTACAGTGTCAAATGACTTTTATAGAGTTATTGGACTTACCTGCTTTATGTATGAAAACAGACTTGAGTAGGGTTACAATATATACATGTAATTAAAATAGAAATTTGCATAAATTAATAAAAGTATATATCTATTTGTTCTTCATTTAAGATAAACAATTGTTAATCTTTCTCTATGTGCTTCTGAAAAAAAAACATGTAAAAAAACTTTATAAAGTGTTAAAAAAATTTTTTAAATTTTTTAAAAAAATTCAGAAAATTAAAAAATATCAATGACGTTACCACACTTTCAAACTCGAGATTTGTAAATAACATTTAGGTCCTATAACCAGAGAATAATTTTTACACAATACTGATTTTATAAACAACCCCACCCCCTTCTAAATCGATGAAAAAAAAAATGAATATTTTTTTAATTTGACAAGACATGGTCTGAGGAAGGTCTAAAGAATACTAATGTACAAAAATTATTTTCCAAAACATTTTTCCCTATTTTTGTTATGTAGTGCCAAATATTCAAATAAACCGACCTTAAAATCATTACTAATTTTGATAATTTTACTGCTTCTTTTTCAGAGTTATTATAAAGATCGCTTCAGTGAAGATGAAAGACAAGTGAACCAATTGTTTGAGAATGCCGAAGAAAAGGGAATTTCATTGGAGAAAAGGTGAAGAATATGCTTTAAATTTTGTTCTTGTTGCTTTTATGAAGAACAATATTCAGTTATAATTCAGGAAAAAAAGCAAAAAAAAAAAAAAACAATTCTCAATTTTCTTCCTTATGATGAATTGACAGGGAGAATTCTTGTTCTTTTCCTTGTAAAGTCTTTTTATTATACAATGATTTAGTTGAACTGTTTTCCTAATCTCCATTGTTATAGTTAATGTTTTATCTATTATATCCTCTGACCTTTTTCAGGGGCTTGTTGCATTCACTAACAATGTAAAAATATTGAATCAAAAAGTCTTTATGCAAATCATGGGAGTAAAATTTTCAAATATTGTTGTATATGTTTGGGTATAATCTCACACAAGTTAGTTCTTAGCACTTCAGGAAAATGGCCCATTTACATATAAGTATTGATTAAATCATGTAATTGGTCTGTGAAATCCATGCTCTGGTTCAGTGGCATGAACAGAAGTGACATCACAAGGATAAATTGACTAAAAATTGACCCATACCAGTTATCTTCCCATAGTGAAGACAACGGAATAAGTCTTCCATTATAGTTTTGGTTTGGAATTCATTAAAAAAGACGGACTTGAAGAAGATTGGAGAATACAACAGCCAAAATTTGTGACTACATTAACCAAGATTCGGATAACAGTTTGGCTACATCACTGTATAATAATTTCTTGTTTCAAAACTTCGGTCAGAAATGAATTCTTTTTTCTGTTACTTTCAAATTCAAACTGCCTATTTATAGCAAATAAAAAAACATATTTATCATATTTATTTATAATATAGTATTTTGTTCATAAAAATTTGATTCATAACAAATAAAAATACAATTTTAAAATTTTATATTGCAATATTTAAAAATTATTTTTCGGACAATTTATATATAGATCGACATCAATTCTGTTTTAATTTCCAACCAGCAATCAAAAATCTTAACATGATCATTTTCTAAAGTTGTTCCTTTACATCACAATTTCCCAGATCTGTTGAATTAGCTGAGATTCTTGAACATCTCCTTGAAGGAAACATTCTTATCTGCCTTATAGACTACAGTGTGTTGGCCTGCACAGGCTGCTTTAAAGAGAAAGAGGTAAGTGAAAGATCACAAGCATGCCAACAGTATTTCTAGCAAAACATTTGTGAAATAAGAAAACTTTCATTGAAGATTAATGGTCACAAGATTTTTTTTAGCAGAGATTTTAGGGTACAACATGATTTAGTCTTTTATTTATACTTTGACTGGGAGTTGGCAACCCTTTTCACCTCTGTGGGACAGATAAATGTCATTAAAAAGCTTGAAATATACAAATTACTTCTTTCGATAGATACCATTATTTTTTGCCTCAATAAATGCTGGATGCTAGGAAATCATTTTTGTATAAGAATGTCAAAGAACTCAATTTTTTTTTTTTTTTTCAAGCAAAACATTTTTTGAATGCATTAGACACTATCTTTAAAAGTTGTATGAATATGACACAGTGGATGTTGGTAAATTAAGTCTAATAAAATAAAAACTTGTGAACAATCAATGTGAGATGATGCTTTTTGTTGCTTGAAAGTTTATTAATATTGTTGATGCCAAGAGTAAGATATTATTCAGATGGGCATCAAATTTTTTTTTCTCGAATGGTTATTTTTTTTAAATAGTTGCCATACCGTGGAAGATACGCATTAGTTTTTGCACTTTGACCTCTTTAGAAAATATATTTGTCAAACACCAACACATGTTCAGAATTAAATTTCAATCTTAATGTAATGTTGCACTGCATCTGAAACTATTCCATTTGATGATTTCCTGATGTAGTTTACATTTCCACATCAAATGAAAGAGCAAACGACTTCAACTGCTTTGCATACAAGGGAAAGATTTTCTAAAGCCTTGGATCCTTATTCACAAAAAATACCTGGTTCTTGTACTTTACGTTTTTCTCTGAAAATCAGAAAAATGTACGCAATTTCCCTTTTCAATTTCCTCTCAAAAGCTATCACAGGACCAAGCAGCTTATGTATCAGCCAAATTTTCTTCTTTCAATTTGTAAGTTTATGAATTCTTTACCAGAAATGGCAAGATTGCAAATCAATGAGGGTCAGAAAAAAGTGAAATGAGTTCATTTCTGCTTTCAAGGAATATGTCACCTCTTCATACAATGCGAATACTTTCTGGAATCAACCCTCAACTAAGACAACATATGTTGCAGAAAGAAGCTAGGTCTGCATATTCTGTTTCCATATCCTACAAAAAAACATGATAATGAGAATTGAATCCTGTTGACAGTGTAACAAAACACCATAACAATCTACTAGTATGGTCAAAGGGAAACATTAAAAAGGAACAATTATTTGTGAGCTGAAAAAGCATAGCATCCAAATATTTACTTGTGGGCCAGATCTGGAGAGATTGTCTACCCCTAGCTTAACTAATGAAGACCACCAAATTGTCATTAAACAATTGTATTAGGGTATCGGTATATAAACACTAGATTTTAAAATCTGCGTAGATTACCATAGAGATTACTTAAATCTCTAGCTAAAATCACGTTACTTTTTACTCTACAATCTCTTTACAAATATTGTTACCAACATTTTTCACTAATGTATATTTTATGCATCCACACAATATATAAACAAATATTACTGTGATTCATTCTTTATATGTTTCTGTTGAAACTTATAGTAAAAGGTTTATAAATGAGTGATGTTAAAAGGAAAAGAATATCAAGACTTGAAATAATTACTTTTTGTTTTTCTTTGCCAGGGTTGTACATTGTTGAAATGTTTTGGAAATTGCATTAATTATTATCAAGGTAAGATCAGCTTAAAAGCAAAAACAAAAAACAAACAACTTTGCCATTATTATTTTCATTTTATTTGATGAAGCATTTTCAATCATTCTGAGTTGTATTTACTTTCATCACAGTTTTTACTTAAGCTATCAATTTATGGCAATGAGTATCGCGTGCAGAATCAGCAACCAAAGGTAGGTTCTTGGAGAGATTCAAGCCTTCATTGCAATCAAAAGCCATTCAAAATTAAGATTAGAGTACACACAAGTCAGAAATTAATAATGGTTGACAATGTTTCATTTTAATGTAAAATAAAGATATTGCTGAAAATAGATGAAAAACAAATATGATGCCAATGAAATGATTTATAGGTTAGATTTTCTCTTCTGTAAAGTTTCAATTCCTTGTAGATTAGTAAGTTAAAGAAGCCGATAGATTCAACATGTTTGAATCTTACTAAAAAGAGATTTTTTTTTTTTTTTTTTTTTTT
This sequence comes from Acanthosepion lycidas, assembly GCA_963932145.1. Taxonomy (NCBI): domain Eukaryota; kingdom Metazoa; phylum Mollusca; class Cephalopoda; order Sepiida; family Sepiidae; genus Acanthosepion; species Acanthosepion lycidas. The sequence continues at coordinate 57,272,231 of OZ010596.1, read as the reverse complement.
CAAATCTTGGGGTGTATAAATGCTGCTATAGAGCATAATATACAGCTTGAGTAAAAGAAAAAAGAAAAGTAAAAAATAAGGTGAAAGTTAATAATAATTATCATTAAACCATGTTTAAGTACATCTAGGATGTGTGGAGTATTTTCACTGTAGGGAGGATTACTTTTATAAAACTTATTGGAGATTTGGGTGAATAAGTGGTTAGACTGTACACTCATCCTGAAAGAAATTGAGGTGATCCCTTTATAACATGAGTTTTCTTATTGAACAGCAGACAGTTAAATGTTCAGACAATGAAAAAAAAAAAAAAAAAAAAAAAAATACATTTCACTTTTTAAATCAGAACAAAAAGAAGACTTGCTGATTGGGCCAAGAACTTTTCAGCACCCCCTTGTATAATTAAGAAATGTCACTAATTATTTTTTGTGTTATGGTTTAATAACTTGAATATGTTTGCAGGTTTTAATCCGAAAATGAAATTTGAAATATTAAAAATTTCTTGCATTCATTTCCAGAAAATTCTAAGCAATAAAAAAAATTATGATTTATTGGTTATAATTTAAAAATAATTTATTTAGCATTAAAATGTAATCAGTGCAAAAGATAGATTGGAATAATTGTCTTATATACTATTTGCATACACCATTCCCTAATATGCTTTCTTTATAGTAACTTTTACTTGTTTTTTTTATTGCAATTCTCAGGCTAAATAACGAATATGCCTCCTCTCAGGCTCCAACTTATATTCCTTTTCCCTTGAGAAGTTCTGGTCATTCAAATTTAACAACTAAAATATTGACAATTCTTCATACACTACTCTTTAATTTTGGAATATAATGTATTCTGAAATTAGCTGGAAGATCAGAATTAAGTTTTAATGTTTTTTTTTTTTTAATAGATAAAGATTGTGGGAAGTTTTTTACTGAAATATTGAGTGATGTAATTTAGCTAAAATTCAACTTTCAATCAAGAGTAAGAGTAACCTCCCTTTGCTTAAACTGTTCCCGTTTACTTTAGCATTTAAATTTACTCTCTTTCTAGGACACTTCATTGTCGTGTGTGGTTATCATAAAGTTAAGAAGTTGATATATTACATGAATCCGAATGATTCTCATGGTAAGTTCTCAGCTATAACAATTGTGCTATTGAATTTTCTTGAGGAGATGCAACTGAGCCAAGTTTGATTTAAAGTTTTTTCTCTTTTTCTTTCAGAAGAAATATGCAGCTGCAGCATGGAACTATTTGACATTGCAAGAAAACGATATGGAACTGATGAAGATTTGTTATTTATTTACAAAGACTGATATTCACATATGTTCTTGTTTCAATTTTCTATATTAAACATTATGACATTAAATAAGTTATTTCTCCTTTTAACAAATGTCTCATTCAATTTGCATGAATTAAAACTAGTTTGAAGCTTTATTTAAAAAGAAAAGATGGAGATTTCAATTTTTTTTTTTTAAATATATTTTTCAAATGTTTTGCCAGCACCTTATGTAGATAATGAGAGACTATGAGAGTCTCATGGCTGTATCAGACTATTGATTAACTGCTCTTCTCAATGAATTCTCTTAGGTGCCTAAAGGGGTGGGGGATGGATAGTGACTGTCATTTATTTATTTAATTTTTTTTGATGAAATTTCCCTGCCCTGAGCTTATAAAAATCATCCAGATTATTAATTTTGCACTTTTGACCTGTTAAATGATTTTTCAACCTTTTTTTTTTTTTATCAAGTGTTGCATACTGAGAACGTTTTAGGCATGAAGTAGTACACAAAAATACTGATTAAAATAACCAAGAAATATGCCAAAATAATAATTTTAACAGTGACATTTTTTTTTTAAAAAAGAAACTTTGAAGCCTGTGTCTTATCTTTCAATACAAAGCAGTAATGGTAGAAAAAGCATAATGAAGAAAGCAACATTTTTATTTCCTGAGGTGAATTTGTAACAGAATTTACATATGTATTTAAGACTCAAAACAAAAAAGATGGATTAACTAACATTTAAAAAGAACACAAAATACATTATAGTTTGTTTCTTTCAGTGTATGCATAATGGATGTGTACATACACAGAAAAAATCATGTAAGCTAGCACTAATCTTGAATCCTCTCCCCAAGCCAAATTTTATGAATGTAAATACAATATATTATCAATTTGTTACTAAAAATTCTATTATTAATAATATTGATTAAAAATTTTACAAAAAGTAAGTTACTGAATTTGTGTGGGAGAAAATATTTCCTTTCTCCACCTGAGTGTAAATTATAATAGAAAATTGCATAGATAATTTGTTGTCTCAAAGAATAGAATTCATTTTATTATTACTCCAAAGGAAATCTGTTGTATGCAAATTATAAATATACTCAATATAAAGCCTATTTATGTACAAAGTAAATTTTGGGAAAAACTGTCAAATATGACAAGGCAGCTCACATTTGTAGAGCTAAAATATAATTAAAGTTAAAAAAAAATAATTTAAACAGTCCCCAGTTCTGATGATTTCTACATTAACTTCAATAAAACTTTTTCAGTTTCATGAAAAAGCTTGAGGGTGAAATTCTGACTAGTTGCTCTCTGCAGAAAAGTTTTCTTCTCCTTCCCTAAGGAAGGTTGTGTAATTTTGACACATTCGAATATAAGAGAGGCCATTCATTTATTCCTTGTCAACAAAAAAAAATTTTGAAATTACCTCGTCAGCTTTTATCCATGTTGAATTTAAAATGAGAAAACTCCAATAATATTTTTTTTAAGTGAACTTGAAAGAAAATGATCTATTTTATCCTTGTTTATCAATAAAGAATATGAATAAATAAAATAAGGAGAGGGTGGCTCATATGTAGAAATGGTTGTTATGTTAATTGTCTTTCATATAACCAAAAAGGAATAACAAAAAAATAAATAAATGGGAAAATTTTTTTATTTGTTTATATGAATTTTTAAGACATTTTACCTTTTCTTTAAAAAAAAAAAAAAAAAGAAAGAAAGAAAAAAAAAAAGAAAGAAAAAAATCAAGAAATAAAATTATCTAAATTTTGTTAAACTTGTTTCCCAATCATCTCCTTAAAATCTGACTAGGTTGAAATCAACTGAAAAAAAATTAAGGTGGGGGGGAAGAAAAATTTGGATGGCAACATTTTGTTATGTAAGAATTTATTAACAGGAGACTTTTATCAAAGATCAAACCGGAAATGAAGGTATGTGTTAAAAATTTCAAGTTTTGTTCTCATGGCAAGAGATTTGTTAAAATGATTTCAATTAAAGAAATATTTTACAAGTTTTAATGAATTTAACAATCACTTGATGCATTCATTAAAATCTTTCAGATGATATGAGAACAAATAACTTGTTTGAGATTAATACAGTCAATTCTGTCTCCAATATTTCTTTTTTTTTTTTTTTTCAGGTTTGCTGACTGAATGGTTAAGATTTACAATCTCTCCCACCTTTATCTATTTACAAATTAAATGGAATCCCAAATCTATAAAATACTTTCATCATGCTAGAATGGAAGACAGAAAAGGCGAGGTCACTTGAACCCTTTGAGTGCATTTTCCCTCCTCAACAGGTCAAAGTTGTCTCACAATGTTGTTGTTACCAAGTTGTCTCACAATTTTGTTGTTACCAAATTGGCCAATAGATCTTCATCTTGCAGCCTGATTTTATCATTTAATCTCATGCTGAACGGATCAGTAATGCTTGATTCAAAGTCCACAAAAGTTTCAAGGGGAGAAGGAGGAAGAAAAAAAAAATAAAAACCTTTAAGATATCTAAGTTACAAAATTTATGGTAACATTCAAGGTTTCACCAAAAATTGATTTATCAACCTTTTAAATCTCAGAGAATTCATCCATTTGAAGATTTTCTTTTTTTTCTAAAACCTGAGTCTTGAAATTCCAACACAGCATTATTTCTTGCACTGACTGTAGAATGAAATAAAAACCTTATGCCTGGAAGATAGCATTTGTTACAATCAAAATTCTTCAGTCTTTACAGGTAATAATAAACAATTGGCAGAAGAAAGAATTTTCATTCTGAAAAAAAAGAAAAAACCTAAAACTGAGGTATTCAGAAAAATGATATGTTGTTAGAACCACTTGTATATTTTGGAGCTTCTTAGAAGAAAAAAGTTGAACTTCGGAAACATCTTCTACCTTACCTCCTACTAAATTATGTCATGTTATTTCACCACCTGAACAGTTGTGAACAGAAACTGAGCAACAAATACAAAATGCCAGATTTCAGCGCATTTTGACCAGTTGCAGTTTCTGATTTCCTATGTTTCTAAGTGAAAAGCCTGTTTTAGGAATTGCAGCAGGAAAAGTGCTGTTACCTAGGCTTGACACAGGAAACAAAAGCAATGCTGACTTAAGAAAGGCACACGGAAATAGAATTTATAAGATAAAAACGATAACACTAGAGTCCTTCAGGCAATCCATTGAAATGAGAGCTTTTAACAGTATTTCAGGGATTGGAGAAAGATAAAAGCTTGTTTGCAAAATGATTAAACCCAAGCTCTTACCAAATTTAGGATTTTTAAAAATCTTTGGTTTATTATAGTTATAAAAAAATCTATTCCTATTTTTATAGCTCAATATTTGGTGTGGAGAAGAAATGGGAGTACAGAATAAAATATTTGCTATTAGAGGAGAAAAAAAAAAATCTATTAGTTCTAAAATATTCTTCCAATTTTGTGTTTATCTCCCAATTCTTTTTGCTAATTGAAACTAATCTCTGTGTTTTCTAAGGAACAGGCATGGTTTTCAGGCGTTCAAATGCTGCCTTTTCTAAGGCCTCTCTGTGGTCCGGATGGGCAATCTGGATAAGATGATAGGCACGTTGTCTCAACGTCTTGCCAAACAGATAAGCAATACCCCATTCAGTCACTACATAGTGAACATGGGCACGAGTTGTTACAACACCGCCACCTGAGAAAAAAAAAAGAAAGAAAGAAAAACCGCCATAAAAAAAAGATCATTATAACATCATCATTCATCTGATATCATAAGCACCTATATTTCTTGGCAAAAAGGTTTAATTGTCTGTTTATTACAGATTAGTTGTTTATATAAACTATGATATAATAGACAGGAGTTATTAATCATTTTTTTTATCTAAATGCCACACAATTTCTTTTTTTAATATTTTCTTTTGCTCTACTCCCACCAGTATAGGTATGTCCACTAGGTCACGTAAAAAAGCGTCATATCACGATAAAAAATGACTCATAAATCAACGAAAACAAAGTTTTGTTTAAATATGTTGTTATTTAATTGAAAGCTAAAGCATTAAATTTATTATTTACACTAAGTAAAATATTCTGAAGTCTTTTAGATAGAAATTATATAGATTGGAATGTCAAATATATGCTCGATTTTTGTTTAATTTTCTTAAAAGCGGACATTTTCTTAAATTTTAAGAAATTTGTAAACAAACAAAATTTTGAATTTAAACTTCTTCCTAAAATAAATTTATATATTTTTGACACGTTATTTGAGTAAAATTAGAAAATTTAAAGTTAAAATAATCTGATATGAAACAAACAGTACTTACTTATAGCTTAAAAAATTTGTATCCAAACATTTCTTAACGATGTGTCTGAAATTTTTGCATGTCTTTCATCGATTTCGCAATTGACGAGGCGATGACAGACAGCTATGGATGATCAAAATTGACAAATTTTTAAATTAGGCGAACGCCGTTTTTCGTTTGTAACTAGTACTTTTTAAATATTAACATTTTTATTCAGCAATTATGTACTATTTTTTTAATTTTTTTATTTCATACTTTCTTAATTAGACAATTTTTTAAATCATTACATAATTGTTTAAACTTTTCTTATTAATTAGATAATTGTATATAAACTTTTCTTATTCAAACTTTTTCATTAGATAATAATTTTTTAACTTTTTTTTTTTTTAGATAATTGTTTGAAGTTTTTATTAGATACTAATTCTTTATTGTTTTAATTATATAATTGTTTAAATTTTTTAAATGCATAATTCTTTAAACTTTTTTATTATTTAGGTAATTCTTTTAACCTTTTTTTATTATTTAGGTAATTCTTTTAACCTTTTTTTATTATTTAGGTAATTCTTTTAACCTTTTTTTATTATTTAGGTAATTCTTTAAACTTTTTTTTTATTATTCACGTAATTCTTTAAACTTTTTTTATTATTCACGTAATTCTTTAAACTTTTTTTTATTATTCAGGTAATGTTATTGTCTTGGTTTCCGTTTCTCTTACTTTCTCAATCTTATGTTAAATTAATTAATAAGAAAAAAATTATTTCAATGAAATATTATCCAAAATAAAAGAAAATACTTTAAAGAAAAATATTTAATAAAAAGTAATTAAAAATAATTACAACTTTTAAAATTTGAAAAGAATTTCTGCAAACACGTTAACGATGTGGATCTGAACTGGACAGAGAAGAGAAATAACTGCGGTGCCAGACGACACAAATCACGTGACATTTTTATGTCGCGTATACATTTTCATACATAGAAATTATGAACGTTTTTCAATAAAAATTTATTTTTAAAATTATTTTAAAATTATTTCTGCATAAACGAGTGTTATGTGCTTTTCAAAGTTCGATTCGTAAATTTACATTTTCATTACCGTTATCATTACATTGCGAGAACGATTGAAATAAATAATTTTAAACGATTTTTGAAGTATTAAGACGTTAATGAATAAATTTTTAAAATCTGGAAAAAATTTGCAAAAAATACATTATTCATCGAAAAATTTTTATTTCTTCACAAAATAATGTCCTTAGTATAACGTATCTACAAAAACAGGTGGAAGCTTTTCTAATTAATTAAATTAGATACTTTTTACATTTTTTTTTTTTACAATTCAAATCTGATTTTCTATAAAGTAGCAAATGTTTGACAAAAAAAAATTGGTGATTTACTTTCTACAATGATTCCTGTTTATAACTAATAAAAAAAATCCCGGGAACTCTGATTTAATTTCTCGAAATTTCATGAAAATATGTAAGTGGGTGGAAACATGTTAAAAAAAAAATGTCTTTTTAACAAGATTTTCTGAAAAAAAATTTTTTTTAAATAATTTCATTCATTTCTGAATAAGTCCTGAAAGTTACATTAAAATCCAACAATTATTTGATTTTTGCAAGAATTTCCTAATTAACGTGTGTTTTCCTCGGGGAAAAGCGCAAAATAAAACAAACCTTTTTTTAGTCTTATCGCGCAGTCGTAAAAAAAAACATAATTTTTAACCAAAATTTTCTACGTGTTAGAAAGGAGTAAAAAATTTCAAAAAATATTTAAAAAATACTTTGGTCTTTCCTCTTTCATAACAACATAAACATATTGAGACAAAACTTTGTTTTCGTTGATTTATGAGTCATTTTTGATCGTGATAGGCCGCTTTTTTACGTGACCTAGTGGAGGTACCTACACCAGTATAATACAATAACAAACAATTAGGATTATTTACAAAAATTAATAACTTTTCTTTTAATCATTTCATCCCAAGGAAGGCAATAAAGCCACTAAGACATGGGGGCTGGTTACAGAGTGAAAGAATATTAAAAAAAAAAAAAAAAAAAAAAGGAGTGAGAACAATAAAAGAATCAAGAAGATAAATTTTTTAACAGGTTTTATCAGCATGGTTCATGATGCATGTGGGCCAAAACTTTACTTTTTGCTTTACTCCAAATTTTAGTGTTTGTGTCTTTTACAGATCACACTGAATCTTTCACACACAAGATGTTGAACAAAGACAATATTCTTCCAAATTTGTTTTACGTGTTCAATCCATGTGTGGATGTGCCTCCAAATATTACTTTGGCATGTTTTTCTCCACATACTACAATCAGCAACATACTCCTCAAACTTTGATGGTTGTATTTCAATGTTTGATATTATCTTTCTGTTTATCTTTGTATCTAAGTGGGATGTCTTCTGAGATTATACATCCATTGCCAGAAGTTGGTCATAAATGAGAAGTTACAACAGTCTTTCATCATTCATCCTAACAACATGGCCAGCCCATCTTAATTGAGTCTCTGCATCAAGAAGGCAACTATTTGGTGCACATTCTTTCTAATCATTACATATACAATACTAAAAATGCATTTTCAAGAAGAACATAAATGCTAGAATTTTTGCAATACATATAATAATAAGAGAAATATGAATTTTAAAAATTCCTTAATACTTATCTACTTTCTGTTAAAAAACACAAAATATTAACTTCACAGCCACACCTCCAGAATAGAAAGAGTTTATTTCTGCACCCCAAACATCATAAAAAAGGGTGTAACATTCTTAATCCTTCAAAAATAGTATTGTCTTATCCAATCAAAGTAATTGGTGAGGGTCATACAAAAAAGTTACATTAGCCTTGAAAAGTAAAATTTGATGATTGAATTAATGAATATTCAAGTTTTGTCACTTTATCTGTATATAGTGTAAATCAAAAAGAAAAGGATTGTCATTGTTCAGGAAATAAGGTAATCACATTATAGACAATAGGGTTAGATGCATCACATTAATGCATTGCTAGTGATTTTTCTACATAGATACGTTGAAACTGAAAGAAAAAACGGATTGTCAATGGGAAGTTGTCAGTATAAGCATTATTATGTACCTGTTATCATTACATCAGCTGCTACTCAAGATAATTGACTGATCTTGTAAGAGGCTTCAATTTTACTGTTTTAACTGTAGTCACATTTTTACGGTGAAAGATTTTTTGGCATTAACTCAAGATACAGAAATCAAAAACCTTCATTTTAATCTGACACAAAATAAACTTGAATAAAATTGTGCATGTCATTTGGGATTGAATATTAGAAAGACTTCAAAAACATTTGAAACATTATTATTAGGATGAAAAATGAAATTAAAGAGGAGGGAATATAATTACCTTGTTTAATATAGGGAATAATTTTAGACACTCCTTTTTTTGTGGATGAGGCCAAAGCAATGATTGGCTTTCCAAGACCGTCATGGCTAAGAGCTGCACCTCGGATGAAATCAACTTGACCACCAAATCCTGAAAGAAGAAAAATGTTTTTTTGATGATTTGGTAAAGAAAATCTTAGTTTTCCCATTTTACTTTTTATGAATTATGTTTTGAGAAAGAAACATTCCTTTTACTGTGTCTGAACACAACTTGGAATCCATTTTATCTCAGAAGCAAGAAGATTATTCCTACATAAAATTCTAATTAGAGAAAAAAAAAAACTTGTTTTTGTAAGTAAATTACTTAACTCATTAAAACATCATGGATTAAATTTCTTTTAAAGTGGGGGTATCTAGATGGTGGATAATTTTTAAATACCAACTTTTTATCATCTTTCTATATCTAACATACAGAACTTTATATTCTGCCCCACCCTTGGCTGATTAACAGATGGCAGACTAAATTAAAATGAAAGAAAAAGAAATATGCCTTAAAGAAGCCTATTCATTCTAACCATTGTCACCTTGAGTAAATATAAATAGGTAAAAATAGTAAAAGGCAAACTGATTGGATAAAATTGTCAAGAAGAATTCAAAATACAATGTAAAAGGAAAAAGTCTAATGAATTTTTAGATGCATTATTTCAAATATTTCCCTGTTTGACATCACAAGTTGGTTTTGAGTTGCACTAACAGACAGTGACAAGTGTAACGGCTGCAGAAATGTTCCTTTCAACACTCGTGGATAAATGCATCATTCTTTGGTATTTGAATTAATGATGTACAGGCGTGACCCAAGCATGTGCCACCTTTTAAAAGTGCCTGAAAAATCAGACTACGGGTTGACCCAAGCTTTGTGAGTGAATTTCCATAGATGGAACTGTTTGGAAGCCATTGACTAGCTGCTCTCCTCAATAGATTCTCTTAAATGCCTTTGTAGGGGAGGAGGAGGGTCCGGGGTATTTATTTAATTTTTTTTTTTTTTATATGAAATTTCCCTGCCCTGAGCTTATAAAGATCACCCAGATTATTAATTTTGCACTTTGACCTGTTAAATGATTTTTCAACCATTTTTTTTAATCAAGTGTTGCATACTGAGACCCCACCACCACCACCAGCATGACGTCACAAGTCATTGTGACCAAGGATTTGAGTGTACTAGCTTTGTTCAAACTTGATCATGCCCGATGATGTGATCCCTCCTGAAAACTATAAGGTCTGTTCAACATAGTGAACTATAAGCCAAGGGTTGGCTCTCTGGATGTTGAAAAAACACAAATGTACCTGAGCAGGCCTCAGCAACAGAGATTGGCTAGCTGCTCTAACAGACAGGTGTGCTTGGATTCAAGTAGCTGGTCATTAATATCTACAGACTAGATTATTAAATGACATAATTATTATGCTATGTTTTTTTAATTAAAACAAAGGAAGATTATAAATCTATAATTAATGTATTAACTTTACAAAAATCAACATGAGTTTTGTGTATGCCCTCAAGTACTTTTGTTGGTGCAAACAAATCATAGAAATATATGATACAAATTAACTAACTTACTACAGAAATAAAAATTGCATTTTGAATAAGGTTTATTTCAGATTTTTTAATCACGAGTCTGGAAATAGGGCTGAATGGAAATACTGAACTGTAAAAAAAATCATTTACAAATAACATCAATGAAAGCATGACTGATTTAACTCTATCCATATTCATCAATAAGAAGTGATATTTATGCATTTATAATAGAATTCTTCAGGCAGACTCCATAATAGCCTTGAAGGCATCTTCCTTTTTAGCAAAGTTATCCAAATGGTTGAAAAAGAAAATATCAACAGATCTGGAGAAGATGGAGGATGAGGTCAGGTTTCAAAAACCAATTTACGATATCGTCTGTGCAATATGTAGCCAAAAGAATAAAAGGAATCTTTTTAATTAACTTCTTTATGAAAAAAACAAAAACAAAAACAAAAAAAAAAATAATAAAGTGGACCATACCTACTGCTGATGGCCATACAGTAGCCATAATCTTTTGTTGGTGCAGTGTTAGCTTTGGTTGACTGATTTGTTTTTTATGGCTTATCAACCTTTTGCAACTTATTTAAAGCCAGAAAATATTTTTAGATTATAAGAATTTTTTGGAGATAATAAAGGATTAACTGTTACCAGTTTTACTAATTAACCCATAACTGGAGGGAAAAGAAGTGGATTCATACTTTTCCCAAGAGTATTTGCATGTAAATGAATATAACAAACTTGACTAGAATTGAAACTTGGCTCTCGTATTCATTACACCACCTGCGCATCGAAGCTTTACAGCACCTGATATTCCCAAGTGGTCACTCATCTAGATACTGATTGGTCTTTCAATGTGATATGGCCATAAGCCCGTTACCTTTGGAAATTCATTTGGATCTTCAACATTGTCAGATACAGATCAGATAATCCAAATGATTAAAGCCGTGATATAATAAAATCAACTCTTAGTTTCCAAACAATACAATAATCAAATAGAATTTTTAAAGAGTGCAGCAGCAGCTGTTGTTGTATTTTTTGTTAACATTTCAAGCTTATTGTCTTGTTCTATACAAATCAAAGAAAACCAGAAGTCTATTGTTTAATATTAACAAGTAGCATGTCATTTTTTTTGTATTTATAGTTTGTATGACATGATAAATATGATATCTAATTAATTTTTATGCCTAAGATAGTACAGGTATACCTTGGGTTATGTTGTTTCGAGTTAAGTTGTTCTCAATTGTATGTCATTTGTCAAAAAAATATATGGAACAATAAAAATCAAGTTTAAGTCATTTTATTTGAATTTATGTCTGTCACAAATATTGAAGTCGTAATATCACTAGAAAAGCGTTAAAAGCATATAAAATCATGTTACTGTACAATAAGAATAAAAATCTATAAAATCATATTAAAATATATACATTTACAGTAAATGTTAATATAATCATCATAAATCGTAAAGAACGAAATATGAAAACATCTGTGACTCTGTGTTGTCTTATTTAGTGGTCTGTAAGACTATATCACTGATAAATTATTTTATTCAGAATACTGTATGTACATATATCATAAATACTGTAATAGGCAATGGGGAGTGCTTATTTGTAATTTATAGTGTGGTTATTTCGATTTAAGTCATTTTTCAACCCAAGATAAGTGAACATTTAATCACTGGAAGGTAAGGTGGAAATAAATAATTTTATCCAAAATACTGTACATACATATCATAAATACTGTAATATACAATGGGGAGTGCTTATTTACAGTTTATAGTGTGGTTATTTCAACTTAAGTCATTTTTCGACCTAAGTGATAACCTGTGGAACCAATTAATGATGTAGGGTGAGGTATACCTGTACTCTCATCTTTTGATGCGTGTGTGTGTTAAAGGAGGATACTGATGACCAAATTATAGAAATACATTCTGGCCATGTCTGTCTATTGATGAAAATAAATTCATTATCTAAATAAGAATTCTGTCATTTCTTCTAACCATTCTTCTTTTCCCCTAACTGAGTCACAGAAATTAAAAACTTACCAGAGTAAATACGAGTCCCAATGGAATCTGAGCACACTTGTCCAGTCAGATCAACTTCAATGCATGAATTAATGGCAGTAACTCTTGGATTCTGACAGATGATAGCTGGACTGTTTGTCCAGGCCACATCACACATGACTGAAACAAGCAGAAAAATAAACATGATATCAATATGCCCAATCAAGTCTCCCCCATTTCTTTTTTCCTTAAGTAAAAATATATATTTAGGTTGTTTAATTATATAAATTTGTAAAACACCCATAATTGCATAAGAAATGTCCGAATTTTATGAAAGTTAATAGAGTACAAAATCATATACAGATCAAGTATGGATTGGAATCCAACAGGATGATAAGATAAAGAACAAATAGGAAATGTTAATCAATCTAACATGTTTCGCTTTTATTAAGCTGATTAAGCTTCATCAGAGAATGAGATTGACTCATCATGAAATAAAATTGAAACATGTCAGAGTGCTAAACGTTTCCTATTTGTTTATTTTATTACATTATATATATATATATATATATATATATATATATATATTTGCAAATTAACTTTTGAATAGTATTTCCGTTCATCTTATTTTTGTTTTTTTCATGCAGCTTTCTGATGATCATTTTACGATTAAGACTTCGTTTTCTTCCTAACAAGATTTGATCAGTTATCTCCCTTTATCTATTAGCTACAAAAGTGCATTAAATTGGCTAGGAATGAAGTGCCATATAAAAAATATTAGATTTACATGACTTCAATATATTTTATTTAAAGAATTTAATGAAGTTATAAATTAAAATTTAAAAAAGTAATAAACTATTAGTTTTGCAAATTTTAAAATCATTTTAAAAAGAACAATTTTAAATTTGTACAAGTTTGCTTTTTTCATTTGTTTTTAAGCTTCAATTTTTGGAAAATCAAAAAAAAATTAATATATTTCATGAAAAGTCAATTATTTTAGCGAGAATAAAAATGTGTACAAGTTTTTTTACTACATTTTTATTAAAAAAATAAAAATGCCTCTATGTAAACAGCTTAAATGTGCCTGATAACAAGATCAAAGCATTTAGATGCAAAAAAAAAAAACAAAAAAACAAATGAGAAAGATTTACTAACATGTTTTACAATTAGCTGATAGCCATAAACGATGAATCTATTTTGCTTTTGACTTCTGTCCTAAGCCCCTATTCTACAACTAAGAGAAGACATGTCTATAGGATGGGCAATCTGATAATTTTCTTTGAAAATATTTTCATATTCATTTGAGCTGAATCCAGGGCTTAAATTATAATTCTGAATGGCTTTGAAATTTTCACCATTCATGTTTGTGAAACTGACAACTTACAAAGTAAACATTTTTAATTACCACACACTATTTCAACAACTTATCATCGTAAATAGAAACTGAAAAAGCAGAAGAGACACAAGCCAACAATCACCCATGTGTCATTTGACACTCTCTGAACCAGGGTTGTGACAAAGTGGGAGAAATGTTCATTCACCTGTTAAGATTTTTGATCAGACAAAAAGAATTTGACAAAATCTTACTAATTTACAGAAGAGCAAAAGGAAATTCTATAATTTGATGATGAAACCATTAATGATCCAGTATTTTAAACTCTGCACCCCCAAATATGGTATTAGTTAATTTAAGGAAGCTCTAAATCCTGAAGCATTGCAACCACAACAGGATCTCATTACCCATGGTAAATAAGTTCATAGATTCCACATCCCCACCCAGGCAGACAATAATGCCCATTTCAGAAGAAAGGAGACAATGCCACCAACTAAGATGTATATTTGGCTTGTGGCAAATCAATTGTAAAAGGTGACAAAACATTTCAGCAGTCAATGAGCATTTTTTTTATTAAAATTAATTTAAGCTTTTTCCCTCTCGATCTAACGAGGCAGACTTTGGAGGCATTTAAATTGATTATGATTATTATTATTATTATTATTAAAGGCTTACTTTTTATCTTATTACTTGTTTATGCCTTACTCATTCAAAATATAATTTGTGAAGTAATTTTGGCTTAACAAGTTTGTTCCAATGTGTCATTCTTTTTCCGAGTGACATGTGTTAATCTATTTTAGTTGTTGCTGTTGAAATCTCTCAAGTAATGTGGTTTTTGCTATCTGCTACAGTTCTTTGTGATTCTATAATGTTAGGCCATGAGGTCTGATGAAAGATGGTCCTCACACGCTTCACTAGCTCAAAGCCATTTTTAACCATCAATCTGAGAAAGCTGTTGAATAAAATACAGTTTAGATATTTCTGAATGAGTTTCGCACTAAGCATAAGAACTATATGAAAATCTCAATCTGACAAGACTATTTAAGAACATGTCTCATTTTTAGGTTATTGTTTTGGTTTTGTAGCAACTTGCAGTATTGTACGAAACTATTCGTAGCACAGCCTATTCTATATTCCATTTCCTTATCTTCCCTATTAAACCTATTATAACTGATCCATTTACCAAGGTTCCTGAAATGATTAGTATTTACTAATTCCGCATCGTAAAGTTTTATGTTGGATTCCGTATGCCATCATCTCTTTCATTTCTAGATCAGTTTCCTTCCTAACCTTTTGTTTGAAGTTGTGTGGAATGTCAACAGCTTGATTATATCTTCAAGTTACATGTGATATCCATTTTAGCTGTTGCTTTTGTTGAAAGTATTCAAGAGATGTGGTTTCTCTTATCTGGTACAGTTTTTTGTATGTGATTCCGTAGCCTCTGTTCACAATGATCCAAGAAGTGTGCTCTTCACAATAACCTATGGGCTTAATTTGCTCAAAGCCATTTTTATGCATTGATCTTAGAAAACAGTTGTATACAACTGACAGTTTAGATATTTGTTTAGTGTTTGCTAATTCAACATCTTGCATTTTTATGACAGATTCAAAGTCGGTCATCAAAGATATTTAATCAAATATAATGAAAAGATGTTGCAATCAGTGAAACTAGGAAAGAAAACTGTTAAGCATAAACATTAATGTTGCTGAAGTATATCATATGGATGATACCTGTCTCCTCTCATCATATCATATGGATGATACCTGTCTCCTTTCATCACCTTCTATACTCTCTCCACAGCATGACTAAATTACACTAAGCAAAATATATTGAATGTAATACAACAGATCATAGAAACCTGAAGACAAAAACTGTTAAAGGCATATTGATGGATCCACAAGTAATTTTGAGATCAAGACAAATTATACAGACTGATACAGAAATTGTACAGAATAGTGCAATGAGTGATGATGTATTTGTGGTGTGACAAGAGATGGATAGAGGTTCATAACCTCTCAGTGCATTGATTGTCACTTTTATGTCATCAAAGACATATATTGGCTTATATTATTATCTGACCTGCAATAATCGTATTTGGGGAAAAAGGTTTTTCTTTCTGGGTATAGATCGTTAGAATAGAGATTGTACTGAATACACAAAGCAAAAATAAATTTTGAATAATAATTTTTATTTCATTTTTTTGATATTTACCAAGCTTAGCTTAGTCTGTTGGCACACAGAAAGATCAGCATTTGAAATCCTGGTTTTGACCTGGGTTCAAACACCAACCTTTGGCACCAGTGGAGAAATATGCCACTATCTCAGCCACAAGGCAGGCCCATCAATTGATCTATATAACAAGAAAATAGGTAAATAATGTCTGCAGACATCGTCTTGTATCATAAAATTCAACATGCCTTCAGCTGTTAACAGACAGTGGAACAAGAAAATTAAATCTGTTAAATTTAAAAAAAAAATATTGTAAGTTTTCTACACAATCTTCTTCATTAAAAAAAAGAAGAAAAAAAGAAAAAGAAAAAAGTAGTTGATATTTAAAAAAATGAATTTTGTATAAATGATATGGGGTGGTTAAAAGCAAAATACAGCCACTCCTCAGAGTTATACAAAATCATACCCCCCACAGAAAAAAAACATCTAGTTGATACTGTATGTTACATGTACACTTTGCTTATAATTGTTTTCTTTCTTCAAAATGAATAAAAAAAAAATAAATAAAGTGAAAAATAAAAATTGTACTGTATTTACAGAATGCAAACCGATATACAGAATACAGAGCTGATATTCAAATTTGATTATTACATTTACTACTAAACTGTATGAACATTTAAAAATAAATTAGAAATGTAACAAATGGTACAAAAATGACATGAAAGCTATCTGAAAGTAATTGAGACAAACCCATTTTACATGTGGCACGCCTGAAATATGTGCTCACAGTACAACTTCTCACATAGCCTCATTAAGTGAGGAGTGGCAGTAGACACATTTGAAACTTCAGAGATAATCATTCAGCCCTTTCCTTTAGATGGATGCAAGATTGATATTGCATAGATGTTGAACACGTTTTTCTTTACTACTGTACTGTATGAACATTTAGAAATAAAATTAGAAATGTTACAAATGCTGCAAAAATGACATAAAAGCTGAAATATGCACTCACTGTACAACTGCTTATTTAGTGACCAGTTTTTGGAAGAAAACTCTGTAGTTAATTGAAGAGTGGCTGTATAATAACTGGTGTTATAAAAAGTGAATTTCTGATGAAGGAAAAAAATTTAAAAATTTTTTATTCTTTTTAAAAAATATCCTCTAATAAAAAAACAAATATATAACTCCTAAAACGAAACTCAATTCTTTATTCCAATAAAATGATTTTTTAAACATGGGACCAGCATTTTTAGCCAAATTTAATAGAGATGTCCGCATAACAGGGAATTGATAAAGATGCCACAGTGTGAACAAGTGATTAATAAGTCTGTAGACTAGAGTGAATTCAGTCTTTACTGGGGATCTTGCACCAGACAAAACTATGCTTGATAAATATCACACAGGGAACTGATTTATGACCGATACCTAAACAATTTTCCAACTTGTGAATAAAGTAGCAATCGTGAAGTCAAAATATTTATGTATATTTAAATATGTAAAAATGGAATATATAAAGTAAGGATGTTGAAATTTTTTTTATTTTAGTGTTAACATTTCATTACATGTAAAGTACAAATGAAATCACCAAGGAAAAGTCATCACCATGGCAACCAAAGTAAGTAAGTTGAAATATTTATTAATATTAGGTTGGTGCAAAAATAATGTCGTTTTTTGACGTATTTTTTTAACGTCAAAAAACGTCATTATTTTTGCACCAACCTAATATTAAGCCAGTTTGAATTTTTTTTCAAATTGGCTGCAGTGTTTTATGTAGCTGTGTTACCATGGTAACGAAAGTTATCATTCATGCTTTTGAAAATGTAGATGTAACGTAGCAAAACATTAAATAGTTTACACATGGTTTCATTTTTACAGACTTTGATATTTCACATGAATCATTTATTATTTTTGAATATCAGAAATCGAAAATGAATTAATAATTAAGTCTAAAAATATTTCACTGTACCGAGTTTAAATGACCTTATACACACATCTGCAGCCTGATGTGCTATTAATTAGCTAAAGTAGCCTGGATATTTCAATGTACAATGTTTAATTTATGCAATTAATATTTACTACTGAATCAAGTGCATTGACAGGGAAAGAGATTATATTGAAAATAGATATTGAGCGAAATACTTTTTTTCCTAATCTGACCTTGAGCTCATTGATGTATCTACATGCATTTGTAGATACATCATACACACTGGGTTGCGATGGATAAATTGTCGTCTAAATTAGGCAAAAATGAAAATAAGACTAACACCTCATTTCAACGGATATATTCACCAAAATTACACAAAAATATCTTGAAATACTAAAGAGTAAATTTATTCAATAAAATTGCCATTGGCTTCAACCATGGCCACTAGACGACTTCAGAATCTCCTTCTGGATAGTCTCTTTGTTTAAGTTTGTGAATGCTGTCATAATCCTTGCCTTATCTTTAGTGTTACAAGAAGTTTTGTTGGTCTCTCACTCAACTGCGCCCCACACATAATAATCAAGGGGGTTGCAGTCTGGGGAGTTAGGTGTCCAGGTGTAAAGTGTAATAGGATCACAGAAGTTGTCTGACAGCCATGACTAGTTTCTCCTACTTGTGTGGCATGGTGCAGAATACTGTTGCCAGAGATAGGGTCTTCCAGCAGCCACTCTCTTAACCTAGGGCTGCATTACCTCCTCAAGGCACTTGATGTAGGCCTCCGTGTTGAGTCTGAGATGCTGTGGGAAGATGAATGGAGGCACAATGTCACCATCACTAGCGATCACTCCAAACACGATGATGTTGATTGAATATATCATCCAACTCTTTCTGAATCCTCTGCAATGTCCTCAGAATGACACTCAAATACTCTGTAATGTTCGTTTTGGAGCATCTGATGTGAATGCCAAGCAGTACAACATATCATTTCCAAATTTCTGGCAGAGTGAATTGCGTCATGGTGCTCTTTTTCTAACAGATGGTGCCCAATTGACCCGACTATACTGAGCAGTCAACAAAATCAAAAACAATGTGCAAACTAAAAAATATAAAATGGCGACAATTTACATGTGGCACCCAGTATGTGAGTATATACATGTGTGTGTGTGTGTGTGTGTGTGTGTGTGTGTATATATATATATATATATATATATATATATATATGTATGTGTGTGTGTATATGTATGTGTGTGTGTGTATATATATATATAGATGTGTGTGTGTGTGTGTGTATATGTGTGTGTGTGTGTGTGTATATATGAATTGTGATCAAATATAGATTGAAATCTGACAGAATGATAGGATAAGGAACAAATAGGAAACTGTTATAAATTTAAAATATTTAATTTTTATTTAAGTTTCATCAGAGATTATTTTGGGAAATGAATTATGGAAGAGAGAGTTCTGGTGCTTCTAGTTCTTTTACGTCTTTTACTTTGAGAAAACTGAAATCTCCAAGGAGATTTTATTCAGTGTGGGGTGTGGGAGTGAAAGACCTAAACCTAAAAGAACAAGAAGCACCAAAACTTTCTCTTCCATAATTCATTTCCAAACAAAAAAATTTGTAATGAAATATAAATGAAAACATGGCAAATTTATAGACGTTTCCTATTTGTTCTTTATCATTGTCAGATTTTTATCTATATTTGATCCCAATTCACACACACTATAATGTTGTAAGTTGCGTACACAGAGTAAAATAATGAACAATTACTCACCAACAAAAGGATTATTATCCAAGAAATCATAAAGTTTCCTTGTGCCCACAGTGAAACTGCTCACTATCTTACCAGTTTGGAGTACCTTCTTGGAGTTATTTACAGCCCCAGTTTTCACTAAATCAACCACACCGTCACTGAACATTTCAGAATGGATGCCTAAATCTTTGTGGTTTCCCAGCTGTGCTAACACAGCATCAGGTATAGAACCAATGCCTGAAAAAGAATATATATATATATATACCAGAGAATATCAATCAAAGAATTACATGTGGCAGATCAATTTAGAATATTTAGAAATTCACAATAGTGCAGTGACAAATATATTTTGACAGTTGTTCAAGGAAAGCCATTTTCTGTTGTGTGTTGCAATTGCAAGATGAACTGAATTGTCATAAGTAATGATTTGTCAATGTGGATAGTAAGGAAGTTGTATCAAACAATAGCCACATTGCTTCCTAACTATTCCAAGAGAATTTAGTCTGTTTCAGTATAAAATTTAAATAGTTAAGTTTATAAAAAAAAATAAAAATAAAATTGTCAAATTAATTTGTCAAGAAAAAATAAATTAAAAAAAAAAAAAGAAATCGAATGTGAAACATGATTGACCAATGAAAATCAAACAACCCAAAAGTAAAAATAGAAGAATTTCTTTCTTTTTTCTCCATATTTTATTCTTTGATGAATATTTAATAAAAGTGAAACATTTTAGATTGATAAATGTTTCCTATTTTTTCTTTATCTTATACTTCACAAAATAAAATATATTCACTACTTGAAATCTTTGAAACAAAAATTTTAAATGAATATTTCATTTATAAATTGGTTGGTTAGAGTTAAGGAAAGCTTTACAAATAGATGCCAACTTGTTGAAGACCAAATAAAATGCAAATTTCAAAGACTTATAAATTACTATAAAGTAGTTTGTAACACGTTTATTTATCATCTCTCAGTTGCGTCTCTGTCTTCAATCAGAGTACACTCAGGGCGCCTCCATCAAAGGACAGTATCACAACTGAGGAAAATTATACTGAGAGGTGCCCAGCCCTTGGGAATAGCTGCCCAAGGCCACGCCCTCTCATTGCACCAAAGAGAAATACTGGTGCTCACACCAAGGCCAATACAACTGACAGTTGCATGGGGTAAGGGGAATTTTTGTTCTTAGCCTGGGTGTACACATGGTATAGAAAAAACTATAATTAAACTGACCATGTGTCGCAACACGACTAGGAGGGAGGGGGGTGAGTAAGTATCAAATTGCTATAAAGTAGAGCTGGGGCTTTTTAATCTCAGAATTCATGGGAGAATTGAGCACCAATTTCACATTTATTCATATAGATTCCATAATATAGGTTTTACTTAATTAGCTATTGTTTCTCTAACTTTTCAAAAGTTGAATGTATAACTAATTCTAATTTCTATTTTCCCATCTTTACACTATATTAATTTTATCTTATAAATTGTCCCACTGTTCTGTCACCCATGTAATAAAAATAATTGTTTGTATGGAATATATGGATCTACATACATCAAATCATCTTTTAATTAAGTGGCAGCAGAAGAATTATCTTTGAACTTTTAAAAGGTAAGCTTAAACATTAATTCAATACTTAAATACAGCAATCATAGGGCAGCTTTTAAGCTAATTTATAATAAAACAAGCACTGTAATTTTGGATACAAAAGGATAAGAGTTACTCCACTTGAACCATAAAAGCAACAATAATGGTTTGTATAATATATTAACATATATTTTTTACCTTGCATAATCTGGCAATCCTAAATCTGTGCTCAACGAAAATTGTTCCCTGCACCTAACTTTTCTAGGGCTTTTGAATGACCTATGAATCATTAAAATCAGACCTGTGGGAGCGGAGGAATTGCTTGGACACACACACTGTACTTCATATATAAGTTATATGTATTTGTGTGTGGAAAAACTGACAGACTTTGCTCATGAGTTCCAACTCCCAATTACAAACATGAGGTTCATGAAGCAATCAAACCGTCTGTGAACATTCCACCATCCATCTGGACTTCATTCACAAATTGATTACATCATCATGAAAAACAAGTGGAAGAACAGTGTTCAAAATGGCCAGGCATACTCGTCCTTCTCTTCTGTCAATTCTGATCCTAGAGTTGTTTCCATACATGTTAGCCTAAGGTCATCTAAAACACCAATATCAGACCCCGCCCCATGAATTAAGTCAATTGGGCTAAGGTATCCTCAAGCAGAACTTTCCTTTGCTGTAGATGTTAAGAATCATTATGAAATGCTCTCCGATCAGTCTGAAGACATTGAAACACAACAACCGTATATCTACAGAAGAAATCACACTCTCAAATCCTCTCCATCTGACGCATACTGGAAGAGATGAAAAAATTTAACAAAGAGGTCACAATCTGCTTTGTTGACTTTCACAATGTGTTTGATTCCATGAGTAGAGATCTAAAGTTTAAAATTCTCCATCTCTATGGTATACCCTCCAATATTGTTGAGGCAATTAGAGCTCTGTACAGAAACACCACTGCCACCATTGTATTGCCCGATGGCGAGACCGATTCCTTTGAAGTTAAAGCAGGAATTTTACAAGGTGACATACTCACTCCTTTTTTGTTTATAGTTGTTATGGACTATGTTCTGTGTATTTCTCTCAACAACAGTGAGGAAAAAGTACTCCTTTTGAAACCTTGCCAGAGCAGTCAGTACCCTCCACAATACCTGACTGACTTTGCCAATGATCTTGCATTAATTTTTAAATATATCAAGAGCATAGAATCCTTGCTGAAATCACTTGAGCAAGCAGTGAACCAGGTCAGTCTCTATTGCAATGTGAGTAAGACAGAATACACCACAACCTCCCCTGAACTATCCGAGTTGAAATCACTCAATAATACATCCGTCAAAGAGTTGAGGATTCCAGATATCTTGGATCTCACATCATAGATTGCCAAAAAGACTTCAACATCTGCAAAGCTATTGCATGGGATATGTGTAACAAACTTCACAAGATTTGGCACTCAAATCTTCCATCCTCCTTAAAAGTCCAAACCTTTTGCACATTGATTGAACCAGTCCTAGTGTATAGATCAGAAACTTAGATATCATCTGTTCATCTTGAAAGATGACTGGATGGAACATATACAAATCTACTTAGAAAAATCGTGAACATCAGTTGGAGATCCCATGCAGCACTTAACATGATTTATGGAGAAATGAAACCAATCTCTCTTAAGCTCAAGCAAAAACGACTACAGTTTGCCAGCCACTGCCACCAAGCAGACAGGGAAGTCATCTTATCTTTTCTCCTATGGCATCCTTTTGGAAGTGTTTTCTCATGAAAATTGACTTTCTGTGACACCATAGCTCGGGACTCAGGCTTGGACATTGGGGATCTGGGGACAGCAATACAGGACTGAACAGTGTGAAAAGGGATTGTCAATGGAGTTCCAACCAACCATAGGAGGGGTCAAAGGATGATGATGATGAGTGTGCGTGTGTGTGCATAGAAATGAGACAAAGTGGAAAGGTTTTGTAATGACAACACATTTCAGGTCAAAATGAAAGACAAAACCATATTTTTTTTATATGAAAATCATTTATGTCTGTTTATTAGGTCGGCGTCTTTCGGTTGGAATGAAAGAAGAATCGGCATGTTTTTTTGTTTTTTATTAAAGCTGTTAATTTCTGTTGGATTTTAAATTAGTCCATTTCAAGTAGATCTGTTATTCTCTATTATTTCGTATACTGTATTGAGCTACTATGGCTTTTACAATGATTGGTGATATTATGTATGAGCCTGGTCTTAGGTTTATTGTTGGGAACTCTGAGATCAGTGCACTCTCAATGTATTTTCTTTGTACTGAATCCTTTTCTCTCCTAATCAAATACAAAACAATAATAATAAGCTAGAATGTGAAGGAGGAATTTTCTCTCTCACCTGCTACAAGGAATACATAGGAGAAAAAAAAAAATTAAATGATTATAAAAACACAAAAGCAATCTTTCACAAAACAACACACACGGTGCATTAGTTGCTCATTTTAATGAATCTGCCTATAATTTCAATCTTAAAAAAATGCTACTTTAATTAAAGAAGAAAGCAATTTGGTAAGACAAAAATGTATAGGAATTGCTTTAATCTGTAGATTATCCATATTAAATTTGCATCCAGGCACTTGCACCCTTTCACCTTTCTCAGCAGATCTTTTATCACAACATGGGATACTTAATAACAAAAACACTAAAAATATAAAGAAAAAGAAAAATCAACTAAATGAAATTGGCTAGACTACATACCCAAATACATATATAAAAAAAAATCAAATTTAAGTTTAAAATTACAGTGTCCCTTCTCCTTCATGCAAATATGTAGTGACATCAATGTAAGCATCATTTTAGTCCAATGAAGTCCTAAAGGATGAAATGTGTCACATGAAAATTTTTTTCCACTTAATTTCCATTATATATATATATATATATATTAAACTCACAGTATAACATTTATGAATAATCATTCAAATATTTTGGAAGCAAAAAGACTATTTCTCTTTGATTGACTCCCAGCAATAAAGGACAAATGCATTTTGATAAAATAAATCTAAGATGAAAGTTGATAGAATTGCTTTCCAAATACATTAAAATCAAATGAAAATTGTAAATTTCGCTTTATTAAAGAAAGCATAATCCAAATTATTTATTGGCTATGAGTGAGACAAACATTTTGGAAAGGTCTCATGGGTTGAAAATAGGAAAATACAAGACAGCTTGCTGTTCTGCTATTGAAAGTTTTCTTTTTATTTATAAAATAGAGAGAGAGAGGGAGAGAGAGGTTGAACAAGCTTTCTTTATTTCAACTTGATTGAGTCAAAATAGCAACAAAGCTTCCTTATTTCAAATCATCTAACCATTTTCAACAGTGTTAGCCAAAATGTTTACATTTCTATTTAGAATTGTTTGCTTATTCCTGAGGACTTCCTGTGGAGCATGGGGTGGGCCATAACCACACTGTATGACGCTGCTGCATTTTCACTGGCAAGTAAATTCTTATGGAATCAAACTGCATTCATGTCAGCTCCAATTATTTTACTATTTACTTAGCTGAGAGGGAGAAATAAAGGCATTATTTATAATTTATTGATTATTTATTTATAATTGAGCAAGCTTAAATAATAAACATTTTTTGTCATCAACATTCCAAATATTGATCATATTACATCCAAAAAGTGCCATTTCTTATTTTTAAAAAGATAGTTTTGATTGAAGGTGAAAAAAGTGTTTATACTAAACAGAAAAAAATCTGTGACAAAAGCAAAGAAGAAAACCTGAATTCTAACATAAGTAACAAGAAATATTGTCACACAAATCACAAGGATCTTACCCATCTGCAAAGTTGCACCATCGTGTACCAAGTTTTCAGCAATCAATTTACCAATCTGTTTCTCTTCTGCAGAAAGTATATGCTCTTTATGCTCTGGAAGTTCACGATTTTCATTGACCAAAGCATCAAAATGGGAAATGTGCACCAAGCCATCCCCAAATGTGCGTGGCAGACGCTTGTTAACCAAACCTTATAAGAAGAAAACAAATGTTAACACAATTATACATCTTTAGAAATCTTGTATTGCTTGCTGTTGACATATATTTTCTATACATCTTTACAAATCTTACATTGCCTGCTGTTAACATTATATATATATATATATATATATATATATATATATAGGCAGTAATCTTCCTTTCATACAAGGAAATTTTTATAAGTTTTTCTAATGTTCTTACAGTTTTCCTTTTGGAGGGGCTAAGAGAGTGCTAAATTGTCCCTTTTGATCAATTCCTTAGACATTTTCAAGGGGTTTCTTGTTAATATATTTTCCTCTTTTTGTGTTCTAAATTTTATTATTATGTAGAAGTATAGAAAGGGACAGTTTTGCATTTTCTTAAAAGTGTAAGAACATTAAAAACACTTATTAAGCTGCACAAGAGAAATGTGGTTATGATTCCATGTTAGGGTGTCTTTTAAAATGTTAATGTTGCAGCACACCTCAAGAGCTACAGTTTTGTACTTAGCAGCAAAATTGATATACTATACTGTTTTTAGTTTAGATTTGATAGGTTTTTTTCTTGTTTGTAATTATGAAGTTGGCAGTTTTTAATACCCTATAATATATTGTAAGTTTTACATATTTGTTGTGGTCAACGGGTGAAATGCATTGCTTAATGATATGTCGCATGATGAATTCATCTTATTCATAATTTTTGTGCATCAGGTGTCATTAAAATATATTAACTTTTTGTTACACTATATTTATAATGTTGGTCCTGTTTAATTTCTGTATGGATAGGTTTTTTGGGCTACCAATAATATAGTTGGAAAATTATTATTAACCAATATTTCTTTTATATGTTTGAGTTTATTATATTATATATATATATATATATATATATATATATATATATATATATATATATATATGAAAGTTCAGGATACTTATCAGGGACGAATTTAAAGTTTCATGAGGTTTTGCTTGTAGGATCCAGGCAAGAAAAAATATTGCATTAATTATTATTAATAGCTCTTATATATATATAATACTAGCAGTAGAGCCCGGCGTTGCCCGGGGATGTAACAGTAAGAGATAGATCAAGTATCGACCATCATAAAGACTGAAAAATAAAATTGACAAAGATTATTGTTTAAGCTTGACACGCATGTCTTAATTAGTTTTTTGTTTTTTTTACGAATTGGTCAAACCCAAACTTAAACAAAAACATTGTTTTCCATCATTATGAGTCTGTCGATTGAATAGAATTTTATTATAAACAATTGTCTTGTAAATGGAATTTTTAAAGCATTCTGAATGTAAAAATAAAGAAAAAATTGTGCAAGACAATAAGAAACACTACATGCCAAAAAAAGTGAAGTTTTGTTGAAATCGGTTGAAAAATGTAGGAAATACGATCCCATATATAAACAAACACACACACAAACAACCTGGGTTTTATAATAAGTATAACTTGACAACTCGATATTAATAAGTATAACTCGATATGAGTTCTCCCCCTTTCATTAATGCCTCTTAATCGTGTTTTCAAATTGATTTTGTGCAAAAACAATTGTGTTTTTCCAATTTTTGGCGCTGTCAGAACCACCGCCAGGTAATTTTACGTAGTCCTCTGAAGTTGTTGAAATCGGTTGAAAAATGTAGGAAATCCGATCCAATATATAAACATACAGACACACACACAATCTGCGTTTTATAATAAGTAAGATTAGTGGTCTATATATATATATATATATATATATATATATATATATACAGACACAAATTCTCAAGAGGATAGAATCCAGGTAGAACTCAATGTCCAGAACAGAGTAAGAATATAATATAAAAGGCTCAAACACTAATACTCCATGGTTATAATTTATTACATTGGAATCATAATCCAATTCATCAGGCTGATGATTTGGAGCGTGATTACAATTCCAATGTAATAAATTATAACCATGGAATATTAGTGTTTGAGCCATATATATATATATATATATATATATATATATAATTATTGGATTTTATTTTTTAATTCAACATAAAACCCATTAATTCTTTAGGAATTTCTTTGTTTACATTTGGGATAGGAAACTAAGCAGATATGGCTTTCAAGAAAATCTGAACAAGCCAATGTTCATTAAGTCAAATAGAACTGTAAAACTCTCTGTAGCTGAACAATGAAAGAACACTAGAATAGACAGTGGCTTCTCCTGCAAAGTGGTATGCTGAATCTTGCTAGAGGGCACATTTTCTTGAGTGTACAGGCTGGTAGACAAAATAAACAGTATCTAAAAAAAATGGAGTTCTGACACAAATGAGATTGCAATTTCATTTTACCACTATATTGCGCACTGAAAAATCAATAAAAAAGGCACTGTCTAGGCCAGAAAGAAAATTGGTGCTATTATATGCATAGTTACCCACACCCATAATTCAGTAAAAAAAAAAATAAAATTTTTTAAAATTCTGCTTGGTCAGACTATACTAACATAAAAGTCTAAAAAGACAACTTTTAGAAATGGCTGTGAAGAGATAAATTTTACTCAGTAATAAAACATAAGATCACTCTTATATTAGTAATTCTTTACAGATAATCATGGAGATGTCATGAGAGAAATACCAATTCTTTAATATTCTTTTTAGTTTAGGTTTAAACATGAGAGCAAACATTTTGGATTTGACCTGCCTTTTCTCTATTTTCCCCAACAAACTCAGTCTGTAAACTAAGCAATCACCAGAAATCATATAATTCTACACTTCTTTTTTCAAAAGCAATAAAAAAAACTTGCTCTAAAAGTACAAACCTAATTAAAACCAGATTTTGAGGCCTTTTGCCTTGAGAAATCTAGGCCATAAGCATTTTACTCAGGGTGTGCTACTACCAAAGTAATAAGAATTCATTTCACATATGTGGCCATTGAATATTGTTAGTAATCCTCTCAACTGCAATTTTTAAAAAGAAACATGAACTGAATCTAGGTTAAAATGTTCATTAAAAAAATACGGCTATAAAATTACATTTCTCAATGTTGAATTCAATGGCACATGAGACCAGAAGTCAATTTTGGTCTCACTTATGGCAGAAATAGTTGCAGAAATGGTTACAGATGTATCATGAGTACCATTCACCTGAATTGGTTTTGTACAGTAAGAAGTATTCTTTTTTTTTTTTACAACAATATTCAATCTGTAAAAGGCCCAAGAGTCACTTGAGGTAGAGGGTTACAGAGTAAGAGGTACAGTTTATGGAGCTATATGGGGAAAATAATGGTTAACCCTAGACTTGAACAGGTTAAGATTGTAATGATCGGAGAAGCAATCTCTTGGGAGTTGATTCCACAAAGCAGAGGTTCATGGGAGGAAGCTTCTCAAGTGGAACTTGCATTTCACCAATGGAATACGAAGGGAATGATGGTGATTTCATTACAATATGCATGGTATGGTGGGTCTTAGTCATGAAGGTTAGAACTGGAAATGTAGTTCTTCTGAACACTTTTCATGGAAATAGTGATAGAGCAGCAAGAGACTTGCAATGTTTTGTCTGTAGGAAAGGTGCTGTAGTTTGAAAAATAATCCATCACCCACAAGGATGCAGAGGCACTTTTGGACTCTATTGAGACTGGAAAGTGAAGACTGGGCAGCTCATGCCCATATATGACAGCAGTACTTCATTTTCGGCCTGATCTGACTCTCGTAAAGGTAGAGCATAGTAAGAGGAGTCAGATACCAGTATATATCAAAATGTTTTCTTTGATCTACCATGTCCCAAAGAGACATAGGGCAATCATAGCTTTTTACAACTTGATTGTAAAAAGCAAGAGGGGCAGTTCAACATGCAAGTTACAAATTGGAGACGTTAGAATTAAGCAAGTACAAAAATTTAACTATCCTGGAAGTGTTTTAACAGATGACAGGAAATGTCACACAGAATAGCAAAAGATGCCTTCCAAAAGCTAAACAAAGTATTAAGAAACAGGAAATTTTCATTAGTAGCAGAGGAGTGCTGAACTGCTATGTAAAATCAATATTGCCAGTGAATTTTGGACAATTTCTTTTAGGAAGAAGATAGTATTAATTTTTGCTTACCAACAAGCCAATTTCAGTGGTTACATTTTAAGAAATCTGGGAACAATAAGGAACTGAAAAATATTAACAATTTTTTTGGCACACCAAATTTGGGATGCTAACATTTTTGTTAGATTAATTTACCACAAAGAAAAAAAATTCAGAATAAAAAAAATAAAAAATAATAAAACATATTTAAAATAAATAACTAAAACATGAGTGAAATGTAAATTCTTTCCTCCATCTCCAGAAATGAGCAAAAACAAACTTGTAAGTATTTGTGTGATGAGTAAAAGAAAGAAAAAATTAGAGAGAGGAACATATATTTGTTCAGCTGAAGGTTAATTTGAAGATTGAATTCAGAATTCAATAAGTCAGGTATGGTACAAGAACTAAAATGGAATCCATGCTTAAAAAAAAAAAGACATGTATTCAAGATACTAATCATCCAAGAGCCTCACAAAGGACAATCAAAAGCTGAAAATTCAGCACACACACACACCTGTATGAACACTGATTCATATAAGAAAATACTAATACTGTCTGGTCAATCACTTACTTTTTCTTTGAGTCTTGGCCACAACAATTATGGTCTACCTAATGGGCCAACAATATAAGAATTTGTATGCCATTCAATTTCTTTGACAACTAAATTTTCTTTCTTTAATCATTTAATTTATTTCACTAAAAAGTTACCATCTTTGAAAAGTACATTTGATAAAAAAAAAACAAAAAACAATAGAATTGAGTATCAAATTTCTAATCAGTATTTAAATTTTTTTTAATCATTTCACTCTAAACAAGGCAATAAAGCCACAAAGATGCAAAGGGTTATTGTAGCTTAGATGTGGCAAAAGGCTGAAAGTAAGGGGCATCCAGTGAGGATCAAACTCACTACTCAGTCTTAATTGATCTAATGAGACAAACTTGGTAACCATTACACCACCTCAAAGTGTCTCAGATGTAAAGGGTTATTGAGTATGATAAAATATAAGAAAAAGAAAACATTATTAATGAGTAAAAACAATAAAAAAACTGGAATCAAGAAGACAGAAGATAATGATTGGCATTGCATTTAAATTTTTGAAGATCAAACTTGACTGGAAAGCAAGAGGCTGGAAATTCACAAATAAGACATGCAAGAGAAAAACTGTTAGTATAGAACTTACGGTTACATCTAACTATTTCAGCTGTAAAATGATGAGACCTAGCTGCCAATCTAGTACTGTGTTTAAATTTGTAAAATCTAGCTATCAAAGAGGAAAGCTCATCAGAACAGTTACCACGAAAATATTTATAGAAAAGGCACAGGGAAGCTATATTATGGCTGTGGGAAAGTGACTAAAGCCAATATGCCATGTCAGGACCAATAACATTCCAGATTTTGGATTTAATCAAGAATCTCTAAATCATAGCAGATGCACCAGATCAGATATGGCAGCAATATTCAATGCATGGAAGAATGGTAGACTCATAAATGTATTAGAAAATTAGTTGCTGTATAAAAATCTGAACTTACCAATAATGTATTTGGCATTTTGCAAAGCACTTCGAGCACAATCAATACTTGGTCCCAGTGAACAGAAGCCATGATTGTCAGGTGGACATACAGAAACGATAGCCACATCAAGGGTCAAGATTTTTCTTCGAAATAAGTGAGGAATTTCGCCCAAGAAAATTGGAGTGACATCACCACGTCCATCAGCAACAGCCTGCCGACAGTTTGCTCCTAAGAAGAGGGAATTGCTGCGAAATATACCTTAAAAAAAAAAAAAATAAAAAATAAAAATGAAGTTGAAATAGAGTTTTAAAACATATGCAGACATTTTTAGGCATAGAAAAAAAAGAAAAGAAAAAAAGACAGTTGCTCAACTTGGATGTATTTTTAAAAATATCTTAGTATTAACTGTTTCATAAAATCATTGGTAACTTAAAAAATACAATTTTAATAAAAACTAAATCAATTTGAAGTTAGTGAATAACCAGAAATTCAATCATTTAAGTTTCATCTTTTTATGAAAACAAACTGGAAAATATTATCAACTCCCACCAAATAATCAAACATTTATCTTCTCTAAGATTATCTTTTCAGGTTACTTAATACACCTGTCTTGGGTATGATGATAAACTACATCCGGCAGCAAGGCCACTGATCAGGAGGTTTTGAGGAGCATGTAACCACCTCATAATTGCTGGTGTTTCCAGGTCCATACTGACTTGGGGTGGTAGCACCTGTTAGGGTCCCAGCTATGGGTAAATGGTTAACCCCCAAACTGGGGTCGAAACACTAAGAATGTATAAAAATACATTTTTGTAGTAGACATGCCAGCAATGCATTTTCATAGTAAAGGAATTACCAGCAATACACTTTAAAAAAAGAAAAAAAAAGGAAAAGATAGTACCAGCACTATATTTTTATAAGAAAAATTGCCAGCAATACATTTTTGAAGAAAAAAAACGTTACTAGCATTTTTTGTAAAAGAAATTATAATGCTCCCAAGAAAGTTAAATTTCAGCATTAAGTAACCCATAATGCTTTTAAACAAACAAAACAAACTTAATACAATGCATATGTCAAATGAATTCTGTAATTGAAAAAGATTTTTTTATTTTTGGGATATTTCACATTTATCCAAGATGATTTAGAAAACCCAGCAGAGATATGAAACTGACAATAGTTTTTGACTGATTTTGACCGTCACTTGTTTCTGAAAGCAGAAACATCCCATAACCTAATGTTACTTTTAACTTTTGTCTGATTAAAAAAAAAAAAATTAATTTTTTTTCTGAAATATTAAGATTCTGAAATCAGATCCATCCTGTGATGCTTATATAAAATATTCTAAATTGGCAATTGTTTTTCTTAAGTCTACAGATAAGGACAAAATGTAACCATGATTAGACCTTGGCTTATTTTTTAATTGTTGGTATAATTTATAAGAAAAACCAAAATACAATGAGAGTATAAGAAAAAAGAAATGATAATTAAGAAATATTTGTTTATTTTCTTACATATGCATACATAAAAGAGAAAAGAGCAGAGAGAGAGGCATAGACATTTGAGTGAAAGAGAAAAACTGACAGAGAGAGAAAGACAGACACAGTTAAGTGAGAGAGAGAAAGACAACACAGCAAGCAAGGGAGAAAGACAGTGAAAATTTAATAAAAGCAAACAATTCATCCTTTTGATTGTTGCTTACATTTAAAAGAATTTGTCATACAAAAAAAATTCTAAGTGATATTCTTCAGTTATTTATTACCAAGAAGAAATTGCTACCTTGAATACAGCTTGCAAATTAACATGACACCAATAGCCTGAAAATAGGCATATTCAAAAATAAACGTTCATCCTGCACTCTTTCTTGAATCCATTATTGGTTTCTCAGCAGCAGCTTCGACTGCCACTTCAGGCATTTGAGTAGAAACAAAAACTTAAAACACAAGAATCGGCAAGCAAGAAAGGAAACTGTGAATCAATGAGATAAGACGTTAAATGGAAGTGGAAAATATATTAAACAATTTATGCAACTGCAGAAGAAAAGAAAAGAAAAGAAAAGAACAATTTTGTATTTTCAGCTTCTCAACAACTTAATAACAAACCTTGTGTAATTTTTTCATATAGTCTTTATTAAAAAAGATCAATAAATACTTTTTAACCAAAAAGTACTTTTTTTTATGTACCATGTCCTTTCAGGACATAGGCGATCATGGCTCTCTATCTCCCTCTATCCCTTGTGGCTCTCAACAAGTTCCTTCCTTCTGCTTCCTCCCTCAGACCATGTTCTGTCATCCACCTGCTCAAACTCGCCAGGTATGTCACACATTGTTTTCCCTTGTCTCTCTTTTCCTCTATTTGACCTGTGAGTATCAGATTCTCCAGGCCCTCCTTTCTCATTATGTGTCCCAGAAACTTCAGCTACCTCTTCCTGATATTAAGTATAAGCCTTCTCCTTGTTTGCAACCTCTTTAAGATCTCACTGTTGCTCACAAGATCAGTCTATGATATCCTTAGCATCCTCCTGTAGAACCACATCTCTGTCGCCTCAAGTCTCTTCTTCATCTTTGAGGAAATTGTCCAACATTCACTGCCATAAAGAAGGATAGATGTCACATAACAGCTCTGTATTCTGTTCTTTGTTACCAAAGAAATCCTCCTGTCTGGCAATACTCTGGCCAGCTTTTGGAATACATCCTTGCTCATCTCAGTGACACACTTACCATCAGATACTAAATAGATACTATAACTCAATTATTACAAAAATGTTATTTAAATTTACAGATATAAATTAAGATGTACATATCTGAACAAAAAGAAAAGGTTATCATTTTTATAAGTGAAAATAATTATTTTTGAAAAGCTCCAGCAATTCTCTAAATTATATCAGTTATAAAAAAGGTAGCTTATATTTTATTTTTCTTCAGATAAATTATGATTCACAAGCATTTATAACAAAGGTTTACTCTCAATTTCTACTATGTATTCTTCATTCATAACTAAGCGAAAAAATTCCCAGCAACTTTGGCTTACAAATCAAAATTATCATTCATAAAAGCTAATAGTGTTAATGAGTTTCAACTAAAGAGAAGCTAATAGTGTTAATGAGTTTCAACTAAGAGAGAACTTTAAAAAATATCTCCAAACAAGAAGAAAAATATTCTCCAAGATCAGTCTCAAAAGAACTGCATTTCTTCTCATGAGATGTTTATCTAAATTCAACAATTCTAGAATTAATTTTAGAATGCTTAATTTTCTACAGAACCATATAAACAATAATAGGACATTTTTATCAGCTAAGGAAATTAACATGATAATTTTCCCCATCAATCACAATTGTTGATTAACTGTCTGCAAAAAAATGAATGGGAAAATCACTTGGTGATTTTGCTATTTTAATTACTGGAGAATTCCCAATGTTCTCTCTCTTCCATTTTGAGGAATGATTCAAAGACTTGGATGAAAAGATAGTAATATTTACAGATGTCAAATAATGATGGATGAATTTCTTTGGATTAATAAAGGACATGACACTGGAAAAATGGCTGTTTACATCATTAGCCAAATAATTTGATTGAATCATAAATAATTTCCGTTTTTGGGAACCAATTGTAACATTTTGAAGAATAAATAAAATTGATAAACAAAAACATAAATGATTATGATACAACCAAATAGAAATTTTGAAATTTTCATTTGGTAAAACTTTAATCTTAACATACAACAGGCAACTTAAATAATTTTCTTTGTATTTTGCAAATCCTTTGAAGAATGTATCATTTGTGAAGATGATTTATCTTATTGTTCAATAGTTTCCTATTATGTTTTCCTATTTTGAATACAGTGCATCATTATTGCTTGCAAATCTCATAA
>OZ010596.1:57012581-57232581 GCA_963932145.1 Acanthosepion lycidas | reverse complement strand
TTTTTTAATAAACACTAAGTACCTTTTAGTGTTTGTTATAAAAAAAAATGCTTAAAACAGGTTTAGTTTGCCATGCTATTAACTAGAAATGTGCGTATATGCATGCATACACACACACTATATATATATATATATATATATATATATATAATGTTTGTATCAAAAAAAGATTTATGTTTCAGATATGAAACTGAGCAGTTATAACTTTCAAGAAAAACTGGACAAGTAGAGTGCGCTTTAAAGGCAAATAGAACCTTGTTTGATTGTGAAGCACTTTGTAAATCAAGTGGTCAAAGCATGTTGGCTAAAACATCAGTGGACATAGGATCAAATCTTGCCAGAGTGTGGATTTTCTTGAATAAGTTTTCTGAAATGTTCAGGCCAGGAGACAAAATAAAATACTATTTAAAATAAATGTAGTGTCTACTAAAAATAAAAATATGGTGTCAGACCAATGCTAAAAAATGACACCTAATTGGTTAATCAGGGTAAACCCACAAGCCTCATTTTAATTTTATTTTGTTATCTGCTTTTGAAATTTAAAAATAATTTTTTCTCACCAGTTATTTACTATCCCCGAGGCAGTATATTTTGTGTGCTGAAACATGAAAGCTATTGTGTAGTGATTTTTAACGTTTTTGTTTTAATCCCGTATAATAAATAATAATAATAATTATGTATGGTAGCCAAATAATTTGATTTGGTTTATTATGTAGAAATAGTTTTTTTTCTTATTTAACTTTCTTGAACATATTTATAAATTTGTTCTATTATTAAAGAGAAAGAAAAAGAGATGCATAGTGAGAGAGAAAGAGATGCCTAGCGAAAGAGAGACAGAGAGAGGAGATGCCTAGCAAAAGAGAGAGAGAGGGAGATGCTTAGTGAAAGAGAGAAAGAGGTGCATAGAGAGAGAGAATGGTGTGTGTGTATATATATATATATATATATATATATATATATAGATAGATAGATAGATAGATAGATAGATAGATAGAGAGGGAATGGAGTGTATAAAGAGAAAGAGAGGATGGGCTGCAGAGAAAGAGGATTGGATGCATAGAAACAGAGAATCAGGTGCAGAGACGGGGGGAGAGAGAGAGAGAGCAAGGTAAGCATTATTCTTCATTCAAAATTTAATCTTAAACTTACCTGCATATTCTGGTTTTGCATAAGTGCCTGGTCCTTCTGTATGAATGTGAATTACCTCAACATCTTTCAAGTTAGCTTTTTTACCATATTCTGCCAAGGCATCCACCAGGGTAACAGGAGTTGCAGCAGCACCATGCATGAAAACACGCATACCTGAAAAGAGATCAATGACAATGTCTATTTGATAAAAGCAGAGATTAAATCAATAGCAGTGTTATTTTAATAGAAAATACTTTGTAGAAAGAAACACTTTGTATAGAAAGATACCAGGTTAAATATTAAGTAATTCTCCCAATTATAACACAGCTGGACATAGTTAAGCAGACTAGTGAATGGAAGGAGTTGTCCATCAGTTTGAGTCTCTCCTCTGACCTAACTTTCATGGCTCAATGGAAGGAGGTGGGGGTGAGACTGGTCATTAGTTTCAATCTTTCCTCTGGCCTAACTTTCATGGCTCAATGGAGGGAGGAGGAGACTGGCTGGTATCTGATACCTCCAAAACAAAGCTAGTAACATTTTGTCACCACCAAGAAGACCCTAAACCTACACCAATCCTGATCAGTGGTTATACATGCAAAGAGTCTCCTTGCCTTGAATGTGTACAGGGTCTAAAGCTCACTCCCAGCCTCAAATGGAACGTGTATATTTGTACCATTGCAAAAGATGATGGAAGAAGAATCAGTTCCTTGAATTGCCCCGGAAAATACCTAATTCCTGCTGCTATGCTTTAGCTTTACAAGAGTCAGATTAGACCAAGAATGGAGTATGGCTGCCATATCTGTGCTTGGTACTGCCCAGTCCTCACAGAGTCCAAAAGCGATTACACAACCTTGTGAGTGATGAATTATTCTCCACCCTGCAACCCTTATCCCACAGATGAAACATTACTAAACTCTCACTACTCTATTGCTATTACTATAGAAGGTGTTCAAATGAGTTACATTCCTTAGTTACAACAGCTCAGACCTTCACAGCTAGGACCCACCATGCCATTTTCATGGTATCACATCATCCTCATTCCCTTCAGGTTCCTTTGATAAGGAGTAAGTTCCACTCAGACAGCTTCTTTCCTAGAAGTGTTACTTTGTTGAACAAACTCCCAAGAGGACGCTTCCCTGACAACTACAATCTTGGTCTATACAAATTCAGAATCAACTGATATCTATCCTACATGTGCTCATAAAGTATACTTCTTACTCCCTCCTTCCCCATCCCTTACAACAATCTCACTCAGTAACAGTTTACCATGAGTGACTCTTGTATTGGACAAACTAACTGTACAAAAAAAAGAAAAGATGCCACAACAAATCACTAAATATATGGCGAAAAAAGTTATTTGCAAAATGGTGACTTTATAATGAGAACTTATTACTGAATTGATATTTCTTTCAGTGCTGTTTCATTACCAGACCTTTTTGACAGGTATTAACTACTGTTCAGTTTATAATTGCAATAGAGCCTGACAACAAACACTGACCAATCAAAAATAGGCAAAAACTTATTTCTACTGCAGTCAGTTCTCTCTTTTTATTTTATGTATCATATTATAATTCTGCTTGTTCCTTAGCATGTACGGTATGCCCTGCCGTTACTGCAGATAATAATAGACTATACTGTTTTGATTGCAAGGAAGGGTGGAAAAAAAAGATATATCAGAGACACTGTTTAGTTTTTAGTAAGAAAAAGAAAGAAAATGAAGAAAAGAAAGAAAATGAAGAAAAGAAAGAAAATGAAGAAAAAATCTTTAAAAAATAAAATATACATTACTGAAACTTTATTTGAAGAATATTAGCTGATTTAAAGTATAATTAACCTGATTTGAAAACTATTATTTACTTTAAGTTTAAAACAGAGAAATGGTTTGGTTTGTTATCAGAGACACTGTTTAGTTTTTAGTAAGGAAAAGGAAGATAAGAAAGAAAGAAAGAAAGAAAATGAAGAAAAGAAAGATAGTGGAGGCAATATCGCTCACTTGCATTTAATGTCTGCCTCAGTGAAATGGAAAACCTTGTCAATTTTTAATCTTTTCATTTGTACCCTTTCACTTTAAATAATGACCTGTATTCATACTTATAGTTGCTATTGCAATATTTTGTTAAAAGTTGTTAAGCTCAAATATTTAATTATGCAATTGGGGATTTCCACAGGTATTTTAAAGTCATGAAACTTGCAAGGAACTTATTCAATCATTAAATTAAGAATTATAATTCATCAGAAAATTTAAATAGAAAACTGCTGGGTACTGCTAGTATATATCATTCTGTTAACATTGGAAGGCTTTTGAATAAATCAATCATTATCTAAAATCCTATCTGCATGCACTCCAACTTAAATTTCAAATACTACCAAATACAGCAACATCCTATCCTACTGTCAAAGGATTTTTACCTGCAGAATGTCCTTGAAGAGAATTTGCTACTGATATTTGCTGATATTCCAAAACAATGACTGTTTTATTATTTTGTATAAATTCTTTAACATCTGGCCAGGATTTTATGATGTGATCTTTTGGTGATGTTGAACAGTGGCAAAATGTTTAATGAATAGTAAAATCAATCCCAGATGATGTTTTAATAATTAACTGTTTTTTATTTTTTATTTTTTTAAGATTTCATAATAATTTAGTTGAAAGTTTCCATGTTTGTAAATATTAATTTTATTCATACTCAAGTCAATAGAAAAAAATATATTATTATATAGTCACCTCCATTGAATTTTTGATACCTAAGGTTTAAAATGAAATTTTAAGAATGAAAAAAGATTCTTGAAGCTTTGTTTTTAGCTTTAATTGAAAGCTAAATGATTAAATTTAATATTTTCAGTAAACAAAATATTCTAGTTTATTCCAAATAGAAATTATATAGATTAGAATCTCAAGTTTTTGTTTGCTTTCGGAAATAGTTTAAATTCAGCCATTTTTGACACATCTGTAAACAAAAGTTAACTCTCAGTTTTAAAAATCTTAAAATAAAATATACATTTTTGAAACTTTATTTGAAGAATATTAGCTGATTTAAAGCATAATTAATCTGATTTGAAAAATATTATTTACTTTAAGTTTAAAATAACAGAGAAATGGTTTGGTTTGTTTTGTTTTATGGTAAATCAACCTCAATAGGTCATTTAATGCCAACAACTTTTTTTTTTCTGCTAGTAATATTTTTGTTTTGTCAAAAATCTATTTCTGTTAATATTTTTTTCCTCAAATATGTATAGCTGGTAATATTATTTTTTCAAAAACATATAGCTGGTAATATCATTTTTTCAAAAATGCACAGCTGGCAACATTATTCTTTCAAAAACGTATAGCTGGTAATACTATTTTTCCAAAAATGTACAGCGAGCAACACTATTCTTTCAAAAAAAAAAAAAAAAAAAAAAAAATGTATAGCTGGTAATATTATTTTTTCAAAAATGTACAGCTGGCAACATTATTTTTTCAAAAATGTACAGCTGGCAACATTATTTTTTCAAAAATGTACAGCTGGCAACATTATTTTTTCAAAAATGTACAGCTGGCAACATTATTTTTTCAAAAATGTACAGCTGGCAACATTATTTTTTCAAAAATGTACAGCTGGCAACATTATTTTTTCAAAAATGTACAGCTGGCAACATTATTTTTTCAAAAACGTATTATCAGATGTCTTGCTGTTGGACGTAGTTTATCGTCATACCCAGGACGCGGACGTGGTTTATCGTCATACCCAGGACGCGGACGTGGTTTATCGTCATACCCAGGACGCGGACGTGGTTTATCGTCATACCCAGGACGCGGACGTGGTTTATCGTCATACCCAGGACGCGGACGTGGTTTATAGTCATACCCAGGACGCCAAAGAAATGGATTTTTAAAACAAACAGTATTAGTGATTATGTGCTTGTCACTCATTGATCACTTAACAGGCATAGATACGGTGTTGACGTATTTATTGTTGTTCTATGGTGACTAATCTGTAAAACATAATTTAAGAAAATGACAGGTGAGTGCCTTTTTTTTATATAATTTTTAAGTACTCAGTAATTTTAAAAATGTTGGAAAATATTTCTGTAATCTAATTTAAATTTACTATAGTTATTACTCTTACTTTCTGATTATATCATGTATAGTCACAAACAGGAGCACAATATATAATTTATATATAGAAAAATATTTTTAAATTATTTTAAAAATCTTAGGGCAAAATGACTTATATTAAGTTTTACAATTTTTGATTCATAAATATAGTTTCCACTTAATTACAATATCATCTAACCAGAAGGAAGTAATACAGAATTTTAAATGATTTAAATTATTATAAATTATTATAATTAAATTTTTTTAAAAATGAAAACAATTCTTGTAAAAATTCATTGGAAAATTTTTTTCTTAAGACAATAGTGTCCTTAAACCTTATTTATAAAAGCAATTAAAAGCTTTTCTAATTAGTTTTATTCTAACTAATTTTATTGCATTTTTTATTTTATGATTCAGAGTAGTTTTTCAGAAAAGGAGTAGTAGTTTGAAAAAAAAAAATTGAATGATTTACATTCTTCAAGGAGTCCTATTTTTAACTAATAAGAAAGTTTTGGAGAGAAAATTTATTGTCAAAATTTTATGAAATTAAGTAAGTGGGGGGGGAGGTTAAATATATGTAAATAATAAAAAATATTTTTACCAAGATTTTCTAAAAAAAATTTCAAAAATAATTTCATTCATTTGTGAATAATTCCTAAAAGTTTCATTAGAATCCGACAATTACTTGATTTCTGCAATAATTTCCAAATCAATGTGTTATTTTAGTGGAAAAAAAGCAATAAAATTTCCATAGCTCTGTTACACTGTTGACACATAAAAACACAAAATTTTTAACCAAAATTTTGAATGTACTAGAAAGGATTAAAAAATTTAATAAAATAATAAAAACACTTTTGTCTTTCCTCTTAATAATAACATAAACATTTTGATAAGACTTTGTTTTTATTAAGTGAAAAAGTGGAGGTACCTACTATTATATAATCATGACCAATAATCATATAAAAGTAAGATTGGGCATTAGACTTTCATTTAGATTTTAATAAAATACTAAGATCAGAATATTATACGCAATAAAATATAGGCCATGGTAATTAATCACTAGGGATTGTGGTTAACATTAGTAACTAACAAGTTATTAAATTCTGGTGCTATTAAATATTATTATAAGGATTAATCAAATCTACTAAATGGTTGTTATTAACAAAACCAGTCAGTTATAAACACTTTATTTAAATGTTGTCATAGCCAGAGATGATAGTGGGAACAAGTTCTCACTCTCTGTAAAATGTTTCCATGGCATGCAACTCAAATAGCCTCTGACAACTAAGTTCAGATCCAAACCAAAGAATGGGTGAAGGCAGGAAACTGGCACCTCATAAAACACCTACTTCAACCAGATGGAGCTTGACAGCCTAGAAAGGTAGTTTGTCAAGGAAAAAGAAAATTATGATTTTAAACCTACGCTGCCTTGCAGTCATATCCAAACACAGAAAAGGCTATGGAAGTAAATCCAGACAGAAAACTAGGAGTAGAGCCCCAAAGATGGTTAGCTGTCAACACTGACAACTTCCGGCAACTCCTGCAGTCAAACTGTCCCCAAATATAATGCCCTTTATATTTGGTCACTACTGCTGAGAGCAGTCCATGTAGTCTGGGCAGCACAGGTCCTCCATATACTATCATCCAGGCCTGCACTCTGGAGAGGTAGCTCCAGCTTTACCACCAAAAGACTGTATGGCTATAAGTTGG
The DNA here is from genome assembly GCA_963932145.1 of Acanthosepion lycidas. Taxonomy (NCBI): domain Eukaryota; kingdom Metazoa; phylum Mollusca; class Cephalopoda; order Sepiida; family Sepiidae; genus Acanthosepion; species Acanthosepion lycidas. The sequence continues at coordinate 57,225,665 of OZ010596.1, read as the reverse complement.
AAAAAAAAACAAAAAAAAAAACAAAAAAAAAAAAAATGCACAGAGATGTTTACTCTAAAGTTTATTTCTGTTATACATGTAAAGGCTAAGACTTCATTATATATCATTATCAATACCTAATTTCACTTATAAGGCTTGGGTAAAACCATGGTATAGTTTTTCAAGCACTTACCAACAGGCATGGTCAAAATCAAATTTGGGTCTCATGGTTTGAATGCTAATGCTATAATCACTTGGCCAAATACCCAGAAACTGTTTGGAAGCATCAAATTTTATGTTAGCATGAAATCACAAGTCATCATGACTGAGGGTTTAAGCATACTAGCCTTTTTAGACTACTGATCATACGAGATTATACACTCTCTCCCAGAAACTGTAACTAAGTTTCGCTGAGCATAGTTGCGGTATAAAGCACAGGTTAATTATGCATTTAGAAGAAACACAAATGTGCCTGAGCAAGTGTCTGTAACAGGGATTAACTAGCCATCCTAGCAGTGTATTTGGAAAATATTAGCTAACAATTATTATCAATATATTCAGATATATGTTTTGTTTCAGCTGTTATAATAGCAAATACAAGTGCTATGATTCCAGAGATGCATGCAAAATTCATAAAAATTCAAGAAAATGACCATATAGCTCAAAACTAGATTAAATATTGAGAGTAGGGACTGTCCCTTAAAATAAAAGCCTACAGGTAAATGATTATGATGCTTTAACATGTTGAAGGTGAAGTGTTCTAAGTTAATCACCCACCCACTCAAACATAACTTGATTTCAATGTTGCTCCCACCAACATTTTTTTTTTTTAAATATGCTATGTCATTTCAGGGTGTAGGCAATTTTGGCTATCTACAGATTCATTTTTCTTTATCTGAATTGCCAAAACTTGGGAAGTCTCATGGAGATGTTTCTCATTGCTTTCTACATGGTTTTGAATTTGGAGTTGTCCTTCTCTTCAATTAGTTGCCTCTCAAAGTTAGTAAACCAAGTTTACACTGCTATTTAACCCATAGCAGGAGAAAGAAGAAATGGATTCATGCTTTACACATCGGCATTTGTATGAATTTAATAGAGTAAGCTGGTACTTGAACTCAGCTCTCAGATTCTATTTTCCATATCAGTAACCATTACGCTATTAATACATTCTTATAGATTACTTAGCTTTGATAAAGTATCTTCTGAAAAATACAAGCTTTTTACAAGATGGGAACATTGAGATTTTTAGAGTAACAGAATTAACAATTAGAAAAGTTATTTTGTGATTTGGGCATTTAGAAAGAGAATCATAAATATGAGTGAATCCATATTTAGTTAATTTTTCTCAAGCCTTCATCATGAATGAGATAAATATACATTTACCCAGTGTTGCCAGAGATTAGTGTTTAATTCAAGCTAAAAGCCAAGATTTTAAAAGTTGATTTTGAAGGAAAGAAAATCCTTCCTCCTATTTCTCTTTTGCATTTGGCCTTGTGCCATATTTAGTAATTAAGAAAAGCTAATTTATTTCAGGTCATACAAACAGAAAACAAATTGACAAGAACCCATCAAACTAAATAAAGAGATATTACTATGGCACAGTGACATCTGTATTGGTCATATAAGACTCTTTTCTTTTTAAATAAAAATATTTTAGATTCAAACTTAATATTATATATCAAAGTTTTATAATGTAACACTAATCTCTATAAAAGTTACCTTTGCCCAAGTTTAAAATCATGTTTTGAGTTAGTGGAAATAAACTCTACCTACAAACTCAGCATGATATATAAATATTCAAAGTGATCAGTTCTCTGCTCTACCACTGAGCCGGATGTTACTTAAATTTTTAGAGCATAGATAATTTTCAATTAGTCATTTTCTCATTTCAGAAATTTAGATGAAGAACATGGCATGCTTTGCATTTTAAAAAGCTTTAATTTTATTAATATTATTCTAATAAATTTATTTTTTAGGCAAAGGGTAAAAGCAAACAGCCTATTTAAGTCCCAACATGTTTTTATTACTAATTAAAATTTGTTTTGTTTTTTTTATTCATACATTTTCTATGGCTTTTCAACACTTTGCAGATTATTTAAAGCCAGAAAATATTTTTTAGATAGTAAGAATTTTTGGGAGGAGATATTAAATCTTGTTGATATGTAATTTTTTTTTTTTTTTTTTTTTGCTTTTGACAAACAGAAAACTAATTCTTCAAACTTAAGCTTCAATGACATGAGATGAGGCGAAGACTTTAGTTGGTGCCTATTTACAAGTACTATGAATAGAAATCTTATTTCAATAAATATCAATCCTAAGTTCTGTAAAAGAGATTGAAATACTGTTGCATAAACAATTAAAATATGTGTAAGCAATAAATAAAAACAAGTACTTTTTTCTTTTTTTAAGTAAAAAGTAATAATGAAAAAAAATGAAAGTTTAAACTTTGCAAAGTATACAAATCACAGTAGGGGTTTTTACTAGTTTGATATCATGTGAATATTAAATTTTAGAAATATTGATATCAATATGTAATTCTTAGGAATAAATAATTTCTCCTATAAACAGAATAAGCAGAGCAGTTTATAGATTTTTGAAAAGTATATAAACAATTAATTTATCATTTACATTATTTACATGCAGACTATTGTCCTCATCTTTGTTGTTATTATCACAATGTTTCGGTCATTGTGACCTCTGATCATCATTAGGTGCTTGTCAATCCAGGTAACCTTCAGGGAATTTCTAAATGAACCCCTTATTTAATTGACAAGGTTAGATTGTTCTCATTTCACTGCCCATGTCTTGGGATATCTCATCTAGTCCTTATTTCAGTACTGCTCAGTTATTGCTCGCCGTGTTTTCACTGATTCCAAGTGCACACTGCCTGGCCCAGGGATTGAACTCACAATTACTAGGTCATCAAATTCATGAAAAATGCTTCCCTGAAAGTTACCCTAATTGACAAGCGGCTGATGAAAGATAGACTGTACAATGGCTGAAACATTGGAATAACAACTACAACAAAGATGAGGACAATAGTCCATGTGTAAATAATGATAACTCCTCATCTCAGAAATCCAGACAGAAATACATATGTTCTGCACATAAATAAATGTGCACTTGTTTGCATAGTTGCACACAAGTGTACATTTTTATATGCAGATAATTGATGATATTGATGTTTTACTTTTCTACCAATATCAGAGTTTTAAATATTTGTAGTAATAAATTCATGAAAAGAATCTTGTTTCAAACTGAGCCAAATAGGGAATGCGAATAAAGTTTCAGTAACATTCAATGTGCCAAACTACACTTTATTTTTTCTTAATATTTGTAGACAACCTGTTGAAAGTTGAGGCTACAAAGTATACAAGTTTAAAAAGAAAAAATGTTAAACACTAAATACTTCAATTTCCTCAAACATAATTGTGGTCACAAACAAAATGTTTGGGCCAATGTACCTTAAGTCCTAATTGAATTGTCTAGCCCATACAATGTCTACCACAAAGAAAAAGTCATGACCTTCAGAGAGATGTATCAATGTAATGGCTTCAGTGATATTTTTGATTTGACAGAATGCAGTATTGCAAGTGTCAGTCCCTGAACATATTGCATGTATATTTGAGGCAGCTCTTAAGTAGATTTTTAAGTGTGGTCATCGTGGCTGTTCTTTATAGCAGAAAATATCAAATTCCCCATGCCTAGAAATTGTCACTTGTCAAACTGAGATGGGACATATGAAAGATGTTCATGACAGTCTATTTCTCCTGCAATAGTAAAATACTTTGGGCTGTGATACAATGGACTAGAAAATGCAGTCTACAAACACAGATTGATAACAACGCTATACTTGCCTAACCATGCAAACAAGTGAAATAGGTGTTTTTCATGCCCTACTTGCTCCTTACTAACAATTTATCAATGTATGCAAAAATAAAAAGCATATTTCTTTGGAAAGTGTGTCACATTGAGTAATCCTAATGACATATGGTCAGAATGATGAAATCCAAAAGGAGTTGTGATGGCTGTTTTCAAGACACCATTAAGTCAAAATGGGATGTGATTATAATGACTATCAAATTACTCTTGCAAAGTTTCTACATTCCCTCATATTTACTGCAGTCCTGCACAAGATGTATAGGGTTCCTATTAGTAATGGCAACTGTCAAGTGCTTTATATTATCCACAAGATTGCTAATAGTCCTGTACAAGGTGTATGGGGTGCTTATTAGTAATGGTAACTGTCGAGTGCTCTATAGTTTCCATAAGATCACCAACACTAAACTTTTTTGGAAGAATATTAAATAGCATAAAAATGCCAAAAACCAACTTATGTAGGTAAACTGTTTTTACTATATGCAACCTATCAGTCACTGGAGGTCCTTTAGTTTCCATTTAATGATACACATTTGGCTTGATGATTACATTCTGGCACCATGATGTTTTTATCCATTTCACCCCAAGCAAGACAAAAATACCACTAAGATGCTAAGTACTATTGAGAGTGAAAGAGAATGAGAAGACTTTAGTGAGAAGAAAAGACAATAAAAGAACAGGGTTCAGGAAGATAGAAGATGGAAATTGATGCTTCATTTAGATTTTTGATCATAGGTGACAGGGAAGGAAGAAATTGAAAGAGAGTTCCACAAGTGAGAAGTGTGAAAAAAGAAACTATTAGAAGAGAACTTCTAGTTACATCTAGCAATTTCAACAATAAAATAAGACCTAATTATCAATCTAGTAGTACACTTAAATTCATGTAGTACCAAGGAGGAAAGTTCATGAGAACAATTGCCATGAAATCAAGATGCCAGGTCAGGACCAGTAAGATTACAGACCCTTCGTAAGATTTTGTTGAGAATCTTGATATATATATAGTAGGAGAACCAAACCAGATATACCAGCAATATTCAATGCACAGACAAATGGTAGATTTATAAATATGCAAGATGGAATTTGGTGAAAAAAAAACTGTCTGTCATGTCACAGTGAACCAAATTTCCTAGCAGCATACCTAGCAATTGACTCAATATAACTTCATGTCAATGGAAAATGTGAGCCCATAAGGCACAATGAGTTACTCTCCTGGATGGTTCTGTATGATAGAAAGATAGAAGTTTAATTTTTGAAGGTATTAAAATTAACAAGCCATTTCTTGCCCCAGTTAACAATTGATTGAATGTCATTTGAGGGCAGCTGCCAGTTTTACTTTATCAGACCTATTGAACTTACTATTAAGACAGGTGTAAATAGTTGTGTCAACAGCATAAATACAGTGTTGGGAACCAATGATATTAGGAAGATCATTGATGAAGATAAGAAACAACATAAACCCACCCCCATATTAATGCAAAAGGATCTAGAAGCATGTTCATTCAATAAGACATTAATTACACAATTTGTTATTGTGTTGAATCATTAGTAATCTTTTGAAATTAAGAAAAGAAATCCTCATATATTAAATGGGTCTTAAGTTGAGGGAAGACAAGATCAAAAGATGACCTGTCATAGAAAGCTGAGTTATATAGGGTGACCCAAAAAAACGAGAACTTTTTAACAATCCAATAAAACCAAGAGTGATGAAAGAAAAATATTTTATTCATAGTAATTGAAACCTTAAAACATGCCATTTAAGAAACAACGATGGAATTTTCATTTTTTTAAAATTACTTCCTGTAGATGGCGTCCTCCTGTACGAATGCATTCTTGAAATCTGCTGTTGGGATTCCTCATTGACTGCTGCAACATCTCAGCTGGGATACTGTGAATTTCATCTTGAATTCTAAATGGCGAAATGTTTACTTGCTCAAGGTCACTGTCTCGCAGTGTTTGCCACTTGCTCATGTCTGGCAATACGCACTTCAAAAATTCATGTTTTTTGGGTCACCCTGTATTACTGCTGAAGGAAATCATTTCCTGTGATATGTTGAGAAAGCTAAGCAATGAAAGATCCACTAAAACCAATAATGTGAACCAAAGTTGAATGTTAACAATCATTGGCCAATTTATCACATTGCATAGATTGTAAGATACCAACTGCTGCACCTATAACAACTGAAGCAACATACCTGTAGTATATAAGTCAACAAATTATTACCAGGTGTGGGTGTCACCTTCACTTCCTGGTGTTGTAATTTCCCTTTAATGTTTGAGGTGTTGTATATAGTATAAGAACAAGAAAGCGTTCAATGTTCAGTGATTTTTTTTTTTTTTCATATTTCTAGTGGTACAAGCATTTAACAATGGCATGTTTAAAACCTCTTGAAATATTGTGCCTGCAATAAGACACATTTTCCCTTCCAGTACCAAAGATGGTGACTGTCCATGTTGCAAACTGTCATTCTTGTTCTATTTACACTCACACTTAAACTTTGTCAAGCAAAATGAACATTGCTAACTTGAACAACTTTGACGTCTGAGTGATGACCTTTATTGATATCATGGTCCAGTGTAGAAGGAACCGTTCCTACAGAAGTACTGAGTAATTTGACTTCTAGTAATGTTTTCAGTGTTGAGACATTCAACAGTCAGATGTAGAAGTCAAAATAAGTTGCATGCTTATTGAAGTCTTTGAAAGAACAATTGCTTCAAAATACTATTTTCTAATATACTTTCAGCCAACAGTTATATAATAAACAATGGAGAGTTTAAGTGGGGCTTACTGAAGCTACAATATAGCTGCTATGTAGATGCTTTTTATAGTTATAAGTGTAGAAGAGTTGCAACTCTTCTGCAATTTATCACTGATGTAACCACCTTTGTTCAGAAGCCATAGTGTGCTTTCTGAATTCATTGCAGTGTAATGATTACTGCTAGAACAAATTACAAATTTAAAATCTTGAGCAATCTTTGTTTGCCATGAAATGACCATATTTGAAAATTTGATGCCCTGGGCAATTATCTTTCAATGGTCAAATTGTGCTTATATTTGCACAATCAACAAAATGGGATTGTTCAGCCAACAAAGGGGCAATTTTAAACTGACCATAGCTACTGGGTTCCTTTCCAAACTTAGAAATTCTGAGGACCAAAATTATAAGCTAGCTTATCATCTGCTATGGCAATTTATCTTCAAATACTTATAAATTTATATTTTGTAGTCTTCCCATGTTCAAACCACATCCAAGGAAGGGGTCTTTTCATGGCTTTTGTTGATTAATTGTTTGTAATACTTACTGCAGAAAAATGTATTAAAAAACAAAAAACAAAAAGAAACCAAATTTGAAGTCTATTTGGTGACTAATTCAATACCAGCATTAATATTGGTATCCTGGTATCATTTAAAATGGTGATTTTAAAGGCAAAGAATTTTTGTAAGATTGGCTTTACACACACTACCTGACCGAAGTAATCAGTCAATATATTCATACACTTATAAAATCTAAAATAGTAGGGCAACTAGAGTAATCTGTTGAGAGATTGTGGGCATCTAATCAAATTATAAACAACCTTGGGTTATCAAAAAAAAAAAAAAAAAAAAAAAAAAATGTCTATTTCAGCAAATATCCCATAATAAGTTTTTAATTAATCTTTTGGCAATGATGTAAAATGGTTTTAGATCTTAAATATTAACCTGACACAAAATAATACTTGTTTTTCTAAAACCAGTAAGCCCATTAACTTCATTCATTACTTTGATATGACACTCACAGATTAAGGTTATAACCCTGACCTACTCATCATCAGTATACATCTACCTCCAGGTTTTTTTTCTGAATCTTTCATCAATATAAAAGTTAAGCTTACACCCAGTAGTTTAACACTAGTTAAAGTGTTATAATAAATACAGGTATATTCATATCAGGATCTCTCTCTCTCTCTCTATATATATATATATAGATGTCAGAAAATTGCTTTTACACACAGAGAAATAATGTCTAATTTTTATTTGTAAACAAATCTTTAGATATAAACATAGAATGATAACTACAAGAATTTGCTTATATTGTTGTTTTACTGGTTAAATAAAAATTTCAAATAAAAAGGCATACTCCCCCCCACACACACACACAAAAAAAATCAAATCAGTTTGCATAGTAAAGAAGGCTTGGGGTCAAGCTTTGAATTTTCCCCAGTAGAGTCTTGGACAGATTTTAAAATATATCCCTAATTTAAAAAAAAAAAAAAAAAAATTTAAATGTCTAGTTTCAGGATATTCATCATCATAGGTTGCATCTTCTTAATACACTAAGAGCCAAAACCAGTCTGATACATGGAGCATGCTAAAAGGCAAGTGCTAATAGGAACTAGACAATTTTTGGCACTACCCACATTAATCTTGTATCAAATTTCACACCTGTAGGAAGGTAGATAAATACCTATATACCAATAGGTCTTTTATGCAGCAAAATATATATTCAATCCTTGATATCCAAATTATTGATGATTTGTAGCCAGAAACTGAAGATTAACTGAACAAATTCAACTGAACATAATATAAACTGAGAGAAAATAAAATTGCAACACCCTGTTTCAATTTACTCAAGATATACATGTAATATAAAATTACAGTAAAGGATGATACCTAGAGATCATTATGTGAACATGTTCCAAAATAGGAAAAGTGTCAATACTCAAACCTCATATTAATACACTGTATATATCTTTGAGCATTTAAATATGATCATACCGATGCTGTCTACCAAAGTGTGATGCATTATTACATTATCTTGCACAAATTGATGCAATACTTTGAATAAAGCATTGTTGCCATCATATCCTATACATGTTCAAGATGGGACAGATCAGGTAATTGTGTTGACCAGGAAAATTATCAAACATCTTGCATATGTTTCAATTTTTTTATAATCATTTCACCCCAAGCAAGGTAATAATGTCACTATAATGCAAATGGTTACTGAGAGTGAAAGAGAATGAGAAGACTTTAGTGAAGAGAAAGGACAATAAAAGGACAGGATTTAGGAAGACAGAAAATGGCGAATGGTTCTGCATTTAACATTTTTCAGAGTGTAAGTGGTAGGGAAACAAGAAAACGCCAGAGTACCACAGGCGAGAAATGCAAGTAAAGGAACTAGTAGAATAGAATTTAGTTCCATCTTGCTATTTCAACAGCTAATTTACTCAAAAATAAACATAATGGTAATATAACAGGATTCAAGTAAATGTCATTATGTTCCAAAATAGGAAAAGTATCAATAGTACTCAGACTTCATATTCATACATTATATATTCAGCTTGTGCATCAATAAAAGTTTATCATTTAATGGCATACAATTGTACAAATGCTGAATACCATCTTGTAATACATTATTCCAACTGTTGATGCAATACAGTGATTGATTGGTTGATTCCTTGATTTGTTTTTTATGGCTTATCAACCTTTCGCAGGTTATTTAAAGCCAAAAACTATATTTAGATTGTAAGAATTGTTTTGAGATAATAATGATTTACTAAAACAAATCCTACTAATTAACACTTAACTGGGGGGAGAAGAGATGGATTCATACCTTCCCCAGAGGTATTTGCATGTAAGTGAATATAAAAAAAAAACGACTTGAATTGGAACCCGGATAACCAATTCCAAGCCATTATCCATTATACCCCCAACAAATCCAAGCTTACAGTACCTGGTATTCCCAAACAGTGACCTATCTAGTTTCTGACCAAGATCAACATTGCTTAACTTTAGTGATCATATAAGAACCAGTGTTTCAATGTGATATGGTCGTAAGCCTTCATACAATAAAGTATTATAGGTGGTTAATTGAATGAATCAGGTCTCATCACATAATGTTCTATACATATGCAATGGAGGATAGGGCTGGCCAGAGTTCTCAACATATTATATGTTGAGTAGCACGGGTAATATGTGGGCATGCATTATTCAGCTGGAACATCACAGTGCTTTCCTGTCACAAGAATGACAGCAGAATGGATGTTCTGGATATTGTACATCCAGAAATTTTGTTTTATCCATTTCCACTCCACACCATCATGCCAGGGATTGAACCTATGTGACTAGAGAGAAAACACTCTAAATCAGTCATGTCAAACTGAGGCTCCACTGAGGGACACAGTCACATGTGTTGTCATGAGGTCCACACATGACAATTAATTGTGCACATTACAACTAAGTGGAGTCATTTAATAAAATTTATTGCAAAATATTTTTGTTACTTAAATTTAGAAAACACAATGTACTTACAAACGTTTTAGTAGGATTCATATATACAAAGTAATGAAGTATAATGTAAAGTACAAAGTAATGAAGAAAAATAAATAAAATTTAAAAAAACATATCCTTGCAGTTTGCAACAGCAACAAATACATTGTACAAAAATTACAACAGTTCAAAACTGAACATTTATTTGCCACTATTCAGTCAGTTTTAGTTTTTTGTCCTGAGGCTTGACATCTCTTTTTGCTAATAATTTTTGGTATGTATGGCTGAAATGCCTGTGCAGTTCCGACTTTGATCAGAGATGATAAATATTGATCAGTTAGCCTTGAACTCTGAGAAGTTTTGGTTGATTTCATGAAGGAAAATAACTGTTAATTTTATCTGTGTTTTGATCTTTTGTTTCCACAAATATAATTATATCTTGTCTCAACAAATAGAATCTTTTCAACACTTTGTGACATGACAACCAGCAGACTTCTGCATAGAATGGAACATCAGTGAACTATCCATATCTTCTAACAACTGACTGAACTTACGGTGGTTGAGAGCACAGCCTCTGATATAGTTCACTATCTTTGTGACCAAGCTAAGCACGTGATCCAATTTTAAAATCTTTGAACACAAATTTTGCTGATGAATAATACAGTGAAAATGTGCAAACGATGAATCTGGGTGCGAGTTTTCTTGCTTTCTTTGTAACTTTGCAGCAACACCATTATGTTTGCCAACCATATTTGCAACACCATCAGTAGATAAGCATGTAAGTTTACTAAAATCAAAAACTATACTCATGCAGAACTTGCTCAACTCTCTCAAAGATGTCCTGGCTTGTTGTAGTGCCAATGCTTGGGGACCATTTCAGTCAGTTCTTCATAAATATTAAATTCACTGCTATAGGCCCTGACAAAGATTGCAAGCTGTGCTCTTCTGGTGATGTCAACAGTCTCACCAATAGCAATAGAAAAATGTTCAAACTGGAACAACCAATTTAGGGTTGAAGTAGTAGAAAAAATTGAATTTTCAAAACTAATGACATGGAATCTGAAAATTTAGTGGTGCATTTAAACTACCCCTAACAGTAAAAAGAGATAAAGCAATTTCGATAACACCTTTAAAACTTTTTTAGCTGACATTTAAAATTAAAAGCAAAACTTTGAAAGTGTGAAAGAAGATTTTCTGTTTACAACTGTTAATGAGTTGCCATATTGTTTTTGTGATGTGATGGCTGGTGGCATGGCTACTAGAGAGATATTTTTCCTGTGCTATTTTTCTCAGCTACTAAGAATACTGAATATTTGCTACAATTTTTAAAATATTAGCTTAGTACCATACTAACTTAAAGTTTGTTGATAATATTAAAATTATTTTAAATAAATTCATGCACTGAATGGTATTCTTATTTAATATTCTATTAAATCAAAATGTAAAAAACATGATTTATTTTCTTAAATACTGTAATTTCTAAATTATAAAATTTTGGCTGTTAAATGACCAAATTAGTATCTTTTGTGTCGACCACAAATGTGCTTGTAAAGGGACACATGTTCGACATGCCTGCTCTGAATGCCACTCCCTAGATCTATGTTGTATATACAAATGGCTATCACTTGCATGAAAGCAAAACCTGCTCTCATCCCTGAACACAAGAGAATGCCATTTGATCTATCCCTTATGTGACCCTCTCACACTTGCAATATACACAACAATGTTGGGGCATATGTGGAAATTTAGTCAGAAGAACATATGTCCATAGTTCTGCTGTGTAGCTGTCCAGAACCTGGTCTACAGGTGTAAGCATGCTCATTTGATCACTGTTGATAATATAAATGTACAACAGACATGTCACATGAAACATACACAGAAATTCTCTGAAATGACCATACAGACCCACAAAGATCTACAACAGGGATACCAAACCTTTTTTGCACCATCACCCACTTTTACATGGAAAAGTTTTCCACTGCTCATATGTATAGTAAATAATCAAAAGCATACAGTGATGGGTAAATTGTATTTTGACAGGCTCTTGTCTTGATAATTTCAAGATGGCTAATGTGATAAAAATAAATAAAAACAATTTCATATCAAATAAAAATTCTGAATTTTACTGGCAAAGTTGTTCTTGGTTTTCCTTTATCTGATTTAAATCTGAAAAGAAAATTTTATTTCATCTGAAGAACTGTTTGAATGTTAATGACCCTCCTCAAAACTATAGAAAATATCAAAATATTCCTTTTTTTTTTTTTTTGCGATATTTATATTTTAACTCAGAATCTAACCCTGTCGTTTCCATTTAGCCTCCTGTTTTTTGTTTTTGTTTTTATACCGGTTCTTTGCATATGTCTTGAATATTTTTTTCTGGGAGCATATATTGAAAAACCTTTTCAATATTCAAAATCCTATATTGACCACCATTTTCTGTTCAATTGCTCATTGACCACCCAACAATTAAAATCACCCTCTCTTGGGCAATATTATCCAGGTTAGGAAACAGTGGCCTATAATCAGACCCTTTTTAAATGGTTCTAATTGAGCAAAAGTATGTCAATTTCTCAATGACATATCTGCACACATTGGACTCTTTCAATCATGGTGATCCTTAGGACAAAACTCAGACATGCATTGGTATGTCACTATGTCACAAGCTAGGTTTGCTGCTAGGAAGGCTAGACAATTTTAGAATCTATTTTACATGTTTATAAGTTTACCATACATACATGTATGCAATGAATATTGCTGCCACATTTGATCTAATCTGGTCTAGTGATTCTGCTATACATTTAGAGATTCTTGATAAAATCCAAAGAAGAATTTTCAAAGTTATTGGTCCTGATCTGGTATCTCATCTTCAGTCACTTTCCCACAGCCATAATCTAGCTTCCCTGTGCCTTTTCTATAAATATTTTCATGGTAATTGTTCTTATGAACTTTCCTCTTTGGTACAAAGTCTTTATAAATTTAAACATAGTACTAGATTAGCAGCAAGGTCTCACCATTTTACAGTTGAAATGGTTAGATGTAACCATAAGTTTTATGCTAACTGCTTCTTCTCTTGTACTTCTCATCTGTGGAACTCTTTTATGGCTTCTGGCTTTCCAGCCAAGTTTGATCTTCAAAAATTTAAATGCAATGCCAATTGTTATCTTTTGTTTTCCTAATTCCTGTCCTTTTATTGTTCTCTTTCATTATTAATGATTTTTCCTCATTCTCTCACACTCGGTAACCTCCTATGTCTTAGTGGCTTTATTGCCTTGCATGGAGTAAAATGATACAAAAAAACAATGAAAAAAGTATAACAAAGGTCTAATTGCATTCTCCATTTATTATTACTATATAGCTGAACTGATAGGAAATTAAGATTTTAATTACGTGGATGCACAATTATATTTAAGACTATAAACACAAACAGTAATTGGAAATCTGTCAGCTAACTAATTAGTTCAGTTAATGAAGCTTATGCACTAAGATCTTTCTATTACATACCAAGGAAAAAAATTATATATATATATATATATATATATATATATACAAGTATATGATTGGTGTATATGGAATGAATTCCAATAACCAACAATTACTATTCTTAAAAGAGTGCTCAATACAAAGTAGAGCAGATATAATTATTTATTTTTAAAGAAAAAAAAATTTATAACATAAATATGTTATAAAATCACTACAAAAATAGCCATTTTGTTTCAACACCTACGGTGTCTTATCAAGTGATGACGTTGAATGTAAAATAAATGGTTTTAAAAGTTTCAAATTAATTAATATTCTACGTAAGGGGAAAACGTTGTTACAGAGGCTAGGTAGACCAATCAGAACACAATTACAGGAAAATTCAAAAAGCTCGATAACGAAGTCATGTTATAATATCTATTCAGATGTTTAGTATTAAAAAATAATTTATTGCAACGAATAATTACTAAATTATATGATAAAATTTAATATTAAAATTTAAAACTGCTAATTACAAAACCAAAATTTAACATTTATTCGCTATCAAGTTTACAACTATAAAATTACTGAGGAGAAAAGAAGAAATATATATGTTATTCAATTTATTTTTTCATTGAAGTTACTTTAGCTATATTTAATATCCGGTCTTTTTACAATGTATACATTTTAATCCTCATGATGTGTAAATGGGGTCCCAAACTCACGCGTAAAACAAACGCAGTCAGATTCTAATACATAAGCACCAAGACATATACACACACAAAAAAGGGGACAAGACAGAGAACATCTCCACCGTCTGTCATGAAAAAAAAAAAAAAAAAAGGGGGGGGGAAAATGGGAGAAGGGAAACCAACACACACGTACATACATACATAATTAAAAGTGGATGCACTTTCCATACACATAGATACATATAAATACATGCACACACATCCACAGACATTGACCCAGACAGTTGCATACCCCAACCGATAAATATTTAAGACAGAAAATGTCACTGCATGAATGTTAACAACCTATTGAAATCTAATTTAAGCGAGTAAATATACAAAGATAAAAATGATCAAAATTAATATTATTTAATATATTAAAATATAGTGTATGTAAAAAAAAAAAAAAAACAAAAAAAAAAAAACCGGACATTAAATTCAACACCCATCGGTAGCTACGATGTCCACCTCATATACATATAAGTATATACACACACACACACATACACACACATATATACGCATACAAACATATATATATATATATATATATACACATATATACATATACACACATATATACATATATATACATATACACATACATATACATATATACATACACATACACACATACTCACACATATACATAAATATACATACATACATACACACCGAAACATCTACACATACATACATAAACATATACATACGTATACATTTCCATGGAATCAAGTACACATACACATACATACACATATACCTATATGTACCCACAAATATACACACAAATATGTGTACACATATTTACAAATAAATATATATATACACAGCAATACACAAAAATAAACATATATACACACATATATCCTAACTCATGTGGCCGTAATGACATACCCAAGTTTCCCTACCTACACGTACACATAAACAATTTCATATATAGTAGGTGTCAACATACATATATACAACTGCAAACCTACATAAGTAAACACACCCACACATATATACACATATATACATACATACAAACATATACACACACACATATATATACATATATATATATATACACATACATACACATACATACATGCATACACACATACAGAAATATACATACACATGAATATCTACATAAAAATACTTATCTATAGTAATAAATACACATATATACGTACATACACATAAATGCAACGACATTTGACCAAAAACATATATAAATATACAGACATACATACACATACATATGCATAGACATACTTCGATATACATGCAAACACAAAAATGCACGTATCCTAACATACATGTATATAAAAAAAAAATACACATACATGCACACATACATACATTATAAATTTAACTTATTATAGGGGTCGTATACTTTAAATGATAATGATACGTAGCTGTAAGTTGAATAGATTATAACTTTTATTACCTGATGGTCAATCTGACGATATGAATGTGTATGGTATAACTACATAATGTTACTCATTTTTCTGTATGTGTATGTATATATATGTATATATTTATGTGTAGTTATGTGTGTTTGTACTGCGAAATGTGTATGTTTGTATTTTAATGTATTAATATGTTGCTAAGTTTTGTATATATATATATATATGTATATATGTATGTGTGTGTATTTGTTTGTGTGTTTATAGATATATGTGTGTATGTGCGTGTATGTATGTATATATATATATGTGTGTATGTGTATATATATATATATATATATATATATATATATATATAAAGTAAGAAGGTGAAAAGGAGGATAAGAAGAAAAGAGGTTAAAAATATTGGTGTGTATGAGTATGTATATGTATTTGTGGATGTGGGTATGTGTGTGTATATATATGTGAGTATGTATCCTTATATGCATGTATATATATTTCTTTATGTGTGTATATATGTAAGTGTCTGCATGTTTATGTAGTTGTGTATATATATGTATGTGTGTATGTGTATATATATATATATGTGTGTGTAGGTGTATGTGTATGTATGTGGATGTGTGTATATATATATATATATATATATATATATATGTATGTATGTGTGCATGTATGTGTATGTGTGCATGTATGTGTATGTATGTATATGTATATATATATGTATATATGTACGTATATGTATATATGTATATATGTGAATGTATGTAGGTGTATGTGTATGTATGTATATATATATATATATATATGTGTATATGTTTGTATGTGTATTGTTATATTGTGTACCTAATTTTATTTACGTATATTTATGTTGATATGGATGTTTTTTTTTTTTTTTTTTATATACATGTATGTTAGGATACGTGCATTTTTGTGTTTGCATGTATATCGAAGTATGTCTATGCATATGTATGTGTATGTATGTCTGTATATTTATATATGTTTTTGGTCAAATGTCGTTGCATTTATGTGTATGTACGTATATATGTGTATTTATTACTATAGATAAGTATTTTTATGTAGATATTCATGTGTATGTATATTTCTGTATGTGTGTATGCATGTATGTATGTGTATGTATGTGTATATATATATATATGTATATATATGTGTGTGTGTATATGTTTGTATGTATGTATATATGTGTATATATGTGTGGGTGTGTTTACTTATGTAGGTTTGCAGTTGTATATATGTATGTTGACACCTACTATATATGAAATTGTTTATGTGTACGTGTAGGTAGGGAAACTTGGGTATGTCATTACGGCCACATGAGTTAGGATATATGTGTGTATATATGTTTATTTTTGTGTATTGCTGTGTATATATATATTTATTTGTAAATATGTGTACACATATTTGTGTGTATATTTGTGGGTACATATAGGTATATGTGTATGTATGTGTATGTGTACTTGATTCCATGGAAATGTATACGTATGTATATGTTTATGTATGTATGTGTAGATGTTTCGGTGTGTATGTATGTATGTATATTTATGTATATGTGTGAGTATGTGTGTATGTATATGTATATATGTATATGTATGTGTATATGTATATATATGTATATATGTGTGTATATGTATATATGTGTATATATATATATATATATATATGTTTGTATGCGTATATATGTGTGTGTATGTGTGTGTGTGTGTATATACTTATATGTATATGAGGTGGACATCGTAGCTACCGATGGGTGTTGAATTTAATGTCCGGTTTTTTTTTTTTTTTACATACACTATATTTTAATATATTAAATAATATTAATTTTGATCATTTTTATCTTTGTATATTTACTCGCTTAAATTAGATTTCAATAGGTTGTTAACATTCATGCAGTGACATTTTCTGTCTTAAATATTTATCGGTTGGGGTATGCAACTGTCTGGGTCAATGTCTGTGGATGTGTGTGCATGTATTTATATGTATCTATGTGTATGGAAAGTGCATCCACTTTTAATTATGTATGTATGTACGTGTGTGTTGGTTTCCCTTCTCCCATTTTCCCCCCCCCCTTTTTTTTTTTTTTTTTCATGACAGACGGTGGAGATGTTCTCTGTCTTGTCCCCTTTTTTGTGTGTGTATATGTCTTGGTGCTTATGTATTAGAATCTGACTGCGTTTGTTTTACGCGTGAGTTTGGGACCCCATTTACACATCATGAGGATTAAAATGTATACATTGTAAAAAGACCGGATATTAAATATAGCTAAAGTAACTTCAATGAAAAAATAAATTGAATAACATATATATTTCTTCTTTTCTCCTCAGTAATTTTATAGTTGTAAACTTGATAGCGAATAAATGTTAAATTTTGGTTTTGTAATTAGCAGTTTTAAATTTTAATATTAAATTTTATCATATAATTTAGTAATTATTCGTTGCAATAAATTATTTTTTAATACTAAACATCTGAATAGATATTATAACATGACTTCGTTATCGAGCTTTTTGAATTTTCCTGTAATTGTGTTCTGATTGGTCTACCTAGCCTCTGTAACAACGTTTTCCCCTTACGTAGAATATTAATTAATTTGAAACTTTTAAAACCATTTATTTTACATTCAACGTCATCACTTGATAAGACACCGTAGGTGTTGAAACAAAATGGCTATTTTTGTAGTGATTTTATAACATATTTATGTTATAAATTTTTTTTTCTTTAAAAATAAATAATTATATATATATATATATATATATATATATATATATATATATATAATTATTTATTTAAAAATATTCCAACATGCTACATAAGAGTTCTCATGTTTGTTTTGAAACATGAGAACTCTTATGTAGCGTGTTGGAATCATATTTTTAAATAAATAATTATATTTATGCTCTACTTTTGTATCGAGCACTATTTTTAAAAAATAATAACTAAAATACTAAAGAACTTTGGATTATTTACCTAACGAGTTCTTTCCTATTTTCTATATATTTTCACACACACACACACATATATATATATATATATATATATATATATATATATATATATATATACGCACAATAAGTGCTCCCCCCGCAATCAAAACAATAACCAGATTATGATTAGAAGGTCAGATATAGTTTCTGGTTTCACACATGATGCTACTAACCCAGTGTATCCAAACAGTATCTATGTAAACAGGAAAAGTTTCTTGGATTATATCAATATGAATTAGGTACAGCTTTTGCCAAAACTTAGGCAAAAAATTCGACATTTCCTTTGGATCATTTCATTTTTAAATTAACAGCTTTTATTAGGTTGAAATCAAAATAAAAATCAGGAAAATAATGTTTTATACACACATGGAACTATAAACTTTGATAGAATTGTCTATAAATTGACTGAACCAACAGAATTAATGATTTCAAGTTATTCATAGTTAATAAGACCAGCATGAGTTAGTTTATTAGTCTTTGAAATGTTTACTGGTACAAAGAGTTTTCAGCTCCAAAATATATGCTACAAAGATGACTTACAAATAGATTGAAAAGCTAATTTCCAAAAACAACTATCTTCTTATCAATTTAAATAAACAACAGTAGCATTGGTGTAGTCCTCAAATAATCCACATATATTTTTGTAACAATTTTCAGAGTACATAGGTATACGAATCCTAGGCAAGGGGGACATCTACTCAGGTAGTATCTCTCTTTTGGGAGGGGGCTAGGTTTACTGATCAGTGCCTGAGGCATCTCCAAAAGGGGAAGTGCCAAGTAGGCTTGAGCAATTTTTCCACAGTATTGCCGTTAAACCCATTTTAAATTGACCTTGTGTCACGTTTGGTAGTGAAGTGGATGCACTGAAATATACACCCCAGGCAAAAATACATATTTTTGACTGGTACTATGCTAGTCATAAAATAGTAACAAATGCAAAAGTTAATAGCAATTGATAATGAAATTGGATTTTAGATTTTGAAGGTTTACATACGTTCTATTTTTATCGAGATGAGTATTTATCGGATTATAAATAAACATTTAACATTATCAAGAAAAAGAAATGAAATGACATCACAATGATTATCTTTACAAATATAAAATGTATTGTTATGATTATGTAGTTATTTCTGCATTCAAGGTAAATTAATAGGAAAGATGAAGATTTCTTCCTTTGCTCTTCCGGAGTCTGATCTGTGAATTGAGAAAATTTCCTGACTTTCATTGATTTTTCTTTTCTCTTCTTGCTTGAAAATAGAAACAGCAACAAGGCATTTTCCTCTACTTTTGTTAAATACTGATAAATACACCTTGCAGTATTATGATGAGACTGTTAGTGCATCTGTAGAATAAATAGATATTATATCAGTTTCATGCTTCAATGTCATCTTTAGAGAAAATCTGAAGATCATATTGAAGCATGAAAATGACTTATCATGAATTATTGATTCCTATATCTACTGTTTCTCTTTCATACATACACACACACACAATATATATATATATATATATATATATATATATATATATATTATAATATTTTTATTATAATAAATTACAATAAAAACATTTTACATTGCTACACAAAAACTTTCATGTTTCAATACTGAGATGGTACCTCATCAGGCAATGGTAGATAATTAATGGTAAAAATGATTTGTTAGGCAAATTTAAAAAATCATTACCTCTTTTTGTATGTTAAAGGTGGACATATGGTCAGGATTAGAAATATATTTATGGTATGTCTAGATTAATCAATGAATGTCATGTCTATGCTAACATATAAAAATAACGTCAGAGGGTGGAGGTGGGTGGGTCATAAAGATCAATGCTTAGACATGTCATTCAATGATGCTAGGGAAGAATTACCGTGACAAATGTAATATTGGTGTATCCAAGTATGATTTGGCAATATGTTGAAGTAGGCATAAATTCATCAGAAATTTAAAAAAAAAAAAAAAAGAAACCTTCTTAAAGGGGTCTATACGTAAAATAAAAAATTTGGAAACAACTATATAAGTTGTTAATTATACTGAATAGACAGTAAAACATGGCAATATTATAGTTGAATAAATCAAATAAATGGCTAATTTATGCAACTTATAATTATTAAAAAATTTTAACTACATTTTAAGGTGAAGGGTAGACAATGGCAGCATAGCACTGTTAATTCATTTCTTTGGTTTAAAAGTTTTTTATTCTTGGGAATGGGAAGATGATATATAAAATTTTATATATCAAGAACAATTTTAGGGAAAAAATTCATGACAAAATAGAAAAGTTTTCACGTGATGAAATTTGTCCTTTAGGACTTCATCAAAGTAAAGTAATGTTTACACTGATGTGACATTGAGAATTTGAAAATTAAAAAAAAAAAAAAAATCTTTTGGGTATATAGCCTAGCCAATTTCATTTATTTTATTTTTCTTTTTGTTCATATTTCTATCACTTTTGTTATTAAATATCACACATTATGTTAACAGATCTGCCAAGAAAGGTGAAATGTCAGAACAAGGACATAAATTTATTGTGGATGATCTAGTGATTAAAGCACTTTCTATACATTTTCATCTTAATAAATTGCTTTTTTTTTTATTATTTTTTAAATCAAAATTATGAGCAGACTTATTATGGTAAGCAATTAATGCATTTAGTGTGTTGTTTTGTAAAAGATCCTTTTTATGTTCCTATAATCTTTTATTTAAATTCTTTTTTTCCTAAAATATATATATATATATATATATATATATATATAGATAGATATACATACATACACACACACTTTATAGTGTGAGAAAAAACAGTGATCAATTTTAAATAACAGTGCTATTTAATATATATATATTAAGGAATATATGTAATAGCTTAAATTAATTGCATAACTGAGTCAATTGTCAAATGCTAGAATGATTATTTTTATTTTGGGTTGACATCACTCATATACTTACCTATATTTACCCATTTGGTTATATATATATATATATATATATATATATAAGGGTAACAACAAAATGAAAAAAAATTCCTACTACTTTGCATTTTATCCCTCAAAAGGATGTCTTCAGACTAATAATGATTTACAGGGCTGGATTATCCTTTAGGCTATTATAAGCTGCAGCCTAGGACACCTCAAGCTTTTCTAAAGCAATGATTTTAATTTTTAGATGTTTATAACTTTTAAATAGTTTCATAAACTGAAATGATATCAATATGACAAATTCATTTATTTTAATTGTTTTATTGTTATAAGGCTGGTTATTATAAATTTGTTTTTTTTTTTTTTACTATGGTTGTGTTGAAATAAGTGCGAATTTGGTTTGTAATAAATAGTAAAATACTGATATTTCTTAAAGAATATTTTATTGACAAACAAAAGATTTTAAAACTTTGAAATAAATTTACTTCATACTATATAAATATTACTAAAATATATCATGAATAAAAAAAAAGTTGAAGGATGGTTCCATCTGTGGTTGGGGTATAATTTCATTAGACAAGGAGCCCCAAAAGGTCATAATCAGGTTATATATATTTCATCAATGAAACCAAAGAACTTCTTTCAAAGGCCAAAATGGATAATGCAGGAATTTTTTTCCCATTTTGTCATTCAATTACTCATGATTAGTCTAATATATAGATTTGTGTGTGTGTATGCACACAGCTATTTATCACTTTCATAATATATAACATTCTATGCCCCGTATACAAATAACCAATATCTGTTACATAACACTCCTCAGTCTTGCATATATAATTGTGATTTCATGAAAATAATAAGTTAAAATTTCTAAACAAAGGAAATTGATATTTCAAAAAGTTGACATCAGTATCCATGTAAAAATTGCTGTGAACTTTGTATTCAAATGAAAAGTTAACCTAGTTAGAATGTCTACACAAAGATTACAGTTGGAATTAACACAAACTAACAGGAGCAAATGAGAAATAGTGATTGAATGAAAGCTAAAATTATAGTCAAATTTTAACTCAGTCTAGTTTGTCTCTTAGTAGTTTTTTTTTTTTTATATCTTTGTATTGCAAACAAAATCAATTACTATTTTAAAATGAGCAAATTGCATTTTAATATCTGTGAATTACAGTGCCGATCAATCCCCCTACTGGTAGTGAATGTGGGACAATTTCCTCACAGTTGAAGAGGAGACCTGAGAATATGAAGCTGTGGTTCTATAGAAGGATGCTTAGAATATCATAGACAGAACATGTAAACAATAAGGAAGTTTTAAGGAAAGAGAGAAAAAAATCAAAACACTCTTACTTAGAATCAGAAAGAGAAAGTTGAAATTTCTGGAATGGATGAGGAAAGAGGGCTTGGAGAATTTGATACTCACAGGACAAATTGAAAACAAGAGGCACAAAAGGTAACAGCTTATAACCTACCTAATGAGCTTGTGTAAATGCATGGCAGAACAGGGACTGCAAGGGATATTAAGGTGATTTTAAACATCGTGTCTTGAGGGGACACAATATATGAAAGATGATAAACTAGTTTAATTATGCTGTTCAGAAAAAGAAAAATTATTTAAGTTTTTGATATTTTATAAAAATCATGCAATTACAAAATGACTGCCCATTTATCGGCTGACAATATTTTTGCTTATGGATACCTCTACAAAGATAAAATACATATAGACACTAATAAAAAAATTACCGTTTATCGGTATACAGAGAGAACATTTTTGTAAAATTTTTTCTATTCTTTTTAATATGAATCGATCAGAAGTTAAAAATATAAAATTAGTCTTTTTCTTTTATTGCTTGCAAATGACTGTTTATTTTGAATAATTTTAAAGTATAATTAAAGAAAATATTCTTGTTTGTATTCTCGTTAAGAATTTTTAAGTTCTTAATCCTTAAGAACTTTCCAACAAAAGAGTAAAATAGCTAACGACTGATTTTTCTGCTTTTTAAGGATTAATAAGATAGATAAAATTTCTGCAAAGCTGTCAGGTCTTCTTTTCTTGATTCAATCCTCATAAACTTTGAAAAAAAAAATAAATCATGTAATAAGGAATAAAAACCTATTCCCATTGTTATACTGCACCAGATATAAGGAAAAAAATGATATTAATTTTAAAACAAAACAGATGAATTTAGCTTGGAAAATATCTGTAGATAATATCGTATTAACACAGTATGATTTTTTTTTCAGTATTTTGATAATTATCCCAAGTCGAGAATGGCAGGAAAAGCAATTTAAATAAAGTAAACAATTATTATGTTTTGCTATTTGGACCAACATGCTCATATTGATTATATATATATATATATATATATATATATCATATGAGAAAGGAGAGAGAGAGAGAGGACTCTCTTGCCACTTTTCAACATATGAGGAGTTCAGTTCTTAGAACTTAACAGCCAGACTACCTGCATATATGATTTGATTATAGTGGTGAAGGATTTAACTACTTTTTGGAGGAGCCAAATACAAAGAACTGGTGCACAGCGTGCCACAAGTTCCCCAAACAACTCTCCTCAGGTTCTGAATTCAGAGTTGTCCTTTTCCTAAACTGGTTGCCATACAAGGCTATAGGACCCAGTCTGTCCTACTATTTACCCATATATGGGGGAGAAGAGATTGATTCATAGTCTTTCCCAAGGGTATTTACACATAAGTAAATGTAATGAACTCAGCTGTAATCCAAACTCACCTCTCCATTTCCTCAATCCATACCCCTATCCATGCCTCCAGGAGATTATATATATATATAACCACTTTTCTAAGTTTCTTTTTCACCAGAAAAATTCAATAGATAAAGATGTGGAAATTGCCTATCTTTATATAGTTGACACTTTACAATATAAAATAAAAATGTTATGTTAAACTTGATAAATAAAACTCCATAATTATTCAATGTAGAATAGAAAGTTACTTGTTAAATATTTGGAAACATTGAAGATAAACAAGAAAATGCTGAGCAAAATAAAGTTTGGCATTTTTTAAGTACTATAGAAATGTTGTCTAAACTAATAAGTAAATCCTGTTATTTTACCCAGCTTTCATGTTTAGCACTTTCACTGTTGCTTGTCTGTGCTGGCCCATTTTAGGAAAAATGGGATATTTTCATTCATTAGAAATAAATGAATATAAAGACATTGATCGTGCTTTCTCATGGATGCCATTATTTTGGTCTCAATAGGATACTCTGCAGTTCAGATTAATCTAAACAATCCCCACTCCCAACATATAATAAACAGGTTTTTTGTAAGCTACTATATGTTTACATTGATTCAGAAAATATATATGTATGTTCACAATGCAAGTTTTGTAAAGACATATGAATAGATCCTCAGCAGTGAAAGTGTTAATACAGATTAATTGACAGTTATTCAGTTTACTATAAGATATATAATGTTACAATCATTTCACAATGCCTTTTAAGGGAAATTGTTAGATTTTGAAAAGCATATTATTGGTTAATCAGAAGTCAGTACAATCTAGCATCAAAATTAGGAATGCCACTTTTGAAATTGAACAGCATAATGAAGGAAATGAAACAACTGCATTTCATTCAAGTTAACCTAAGATAAATCAGAAATAAAACAGGAAAAAATCCCCAGTCATACAAGGAGAGTGAATTCAAAATCATTTCACGTATCATTATTAGATGTGTTTATTATGACAGAGCAGGCAGAAGAGAGCTACATTTAAAACCCATTAATATTCCAGAATGAGCAAATTGACATTAGGGATAGAATCTTGAGGCAGATAAGTCTACATTTGCTTAATCTTTGAACAGCAGATCAGTATGTTTTTGAAGATTGCTTTGGCAGAAATCTTGTTTGAATTGATTACAGCTCACCATTATTAAACAAATATAAGGACAATTTTGAACACCAATTAATCAAAGCCTCTGGAATGTGTGAGGAATATCAATTTAGAAAAAATATGTATCCATTCTGCATTCTCTCATATTCACTGACACTTATTTAAACAAATATAGCACCAAATTGCTTCATTCCATAGAGAAAGAACTTTAAAATCAGACCCCAAATGCAACATTCATGGCCTGGTCAATTTTCTGACCATTTTAGTACATGAAATAAGGAATATATCAAGAAAATCTACAAAAGAAGATATGCTGTATTTTTTATGCACACTAGTCATATATCCTACAAGATACATTTGATACCCAAAAAGAGTTTACTTTAAAATCTGCTAATGAAAAACTTACCAAATCTAATTTGACTAATAACATTTTTTAAACTGGTTAAATTGTTGGATGAAAGTTCTTTCTTTTTTTTTGGAAGTGGGAGGGATATTTACTTTTTTTTTCCTCCCCATGGGTCATAGAATACTTCATTGTGAACATATGGCTGGGTCATTCAGAGAAATTTTTGCTGAATGGTCAGCTTCTGCCAAACACCATGGTTCAAATCCCATTTGTACTGGTGCAAACAAAACTGGAAAATGCCAAGTATGTCCAACAAAGGTGAAAATAGTAATGAAGCTGAAATATTGTATAAATAGGATTCTTTATTTATGGATTCACCTAGCACAAACTGGGAGTAGTTAAGTGACACTTGTGACATCTTCATTGCTATTTTTGTCATGACAGACTAACAAACCAGATCTTCCCTTTGGCAACAAGAACTTCATCTGACTTTACATCTCTTCTCATTTTCACTCTGCCTGACTGCAAATGCCATGACTTGTTCTTACTAACTGCAATTCTCTCCAACTTCCCCCTTAACTAGAATGTGGACTGATGATATTTAAGCCCAACTCTGGAATTCTCTACTTTCCAGCTGAGTGGCACAATCTTGAAATCTTTCATTTATTACCTTTTTCCTATGTCTAGACAAGAGGTAGTTGCTTTGAAACTCTCACATCTTGATTTTAGAAGTAATGCAGTCAGTACTCATAGAAACAGGCCCAGATAAAATCATTTACAGTCCATTTGACAACATGGGTGCCCTAACCAATAAAGCGGTGACCCATTGTGTTACAATATACTTCTTTTTGTTTAAAAATTACTTCTGTGAAAACAGCAATTATTTCATATGAAACAAGACTGTCCCTTTACTGCTTCTTATCATGTGGATATATTGTTTCCCCCATTACATTTTTAGGAGATAAGTGGTATGCACAATAAAATCATAGTCTGTGTGTGTGTTAACTAAATTTGAATAGTAAAACTAGAGTAAAAGAAATGAAACATTTTGTCTTTGGGCAATAAATCCCTCTCTCTCTCTCTCACAAACACACACAAATGAAGAAGAATTAAAGTGAGAAAGTGTCAGAACCTATAACACCTCCCCCCTCTCAAAGCAACATGAGTTAGTAAGTTCTATGCTAATAGTTTCTTCTATTGCACTTCTCACTTATGAAACTCTTCTGGCTTCTTGCTTCTTAGTCAACTTTGATCTTCAAAAATTTAAATGAAATGTCAATTGTTATTGTCTGTCTTCTTAATTCATGTTCTTTTATTGTTCTCTTTCTTTAGTAATGCTTTTTTTATCATATTCTCTAACATACTTGCATCTTTGTGGCTTTATTGCCTTGCTTGGGATGAAATAATTAAAAAAAAAATGTAATAAAATGTGAACCATAATACAACGCTTGCCACTGGTTGAATACCAATGATAATCACTTCCGCTGTAGAAATGATATGATTAATGCTTCATACTCTGTTGCACTTTGCTGATTGTAGTCACTCAACAGGCTATAATGATATTCAACCTCCTTCAAGGATCATCAGGTTACACATCATTATTTAATCTATATGCTTGATTTAGCATGCCCAAGTGAACAAGCTATTTGCTCTGTGATTAATCAATCTCAATACATGCTTTGGTAAACAAGTAAAGACGAGTAGGACATTTTCTTTAATACTATTGATGAATGAAGCTCAAACTGTAAAAATTTTGAAGTTACAGTTTGCTTAAGATTAGGCTTTTGCTATATCCCATCCTGGTGATATAAGCTATGAATATTTAGTGTGAGGGGGTCAACTCAGAATGTCTCATTCAATGGCATCACTGGCTTCAGCCCCTCAGGCCCTAACACCATTTCATAGATGGTATCAATGAAAGACAGATTCTTTTTCTTTTATTAGAAGAGAGGGACCTAAGGGGTAGCATCAATTCTAGGAGGCAGCAGGAGGAAGAATCTCAAGGGGATGCATGTGCTGTCTTAAGCTGTAGAACAAAGATGTGGGAAGTGTATAGATGCTTCAAAATTCTTGCGGAGGGGGGTCCTCTGCTGGACTTGGACTTCATGCTGTTTTGGTTTTATATCAAAAACTTAGACAAAATCAATCTATCACTGTCAGAATACCACAATCACAAGGTATTCTGAACAATCACTGACCATCCTGTCCCAGCCACTGCATTCTGTTACTCTTACAGTTAACATGTCATATTATTTTCATACAAACTGTTGTTTTGATCTTTATACTTATGCAGCAGTATAATCAAAGCTCTGGATCTTGACTTGACTTAGTAACTACTTGCATCTTTGTGGCTTTATTGCCTTGCTTGGTGTGAAATGATTAAAAAATAAAAATAAAAAAGGCATTAGCCTCCATCAATAAGTGAATATGCCTCAGAAGGTGTGTTGGGTCATGAAAACACTTTATTATACAAATAAACTTTAATCAAAATTCACCTAACAATAATGTAAAACTATGGAAATATAGAATAATCATCAAAGATATTTCTTTAAAAAAAATAATATTTTGTAATTAAAATAATGAAAATTAGCATGAGATGTATCATTAAGGCTATATACTCATTTAAAGTAAAATTCTTTAGTTTAAAATAAATGATGTTGACAGACAAGCTTACTGTGATAAATGCATGAGAATTACAAATCCAAATTTGTAGAATAGATTGTTGTATAGGCATGATTCTCAACTAGTACGGTGTACCTATTTGAATTTTCTGGTGAATCATAATTCCTAAGTTAATGATTGCATAAACGCCTTGCAAATTCCATGACTATAAACTCCCCTAGTATTTGTGCTTAATAACTATCAAAATATTGCGTAACAATCATAAGTATTAATGCAGGCCATTATTTAAAGAAGCAGGTACAAATGAAGATTCAAAATTGACAAGGTTTTCCATTTCACTGAAGTTATACAAATGAGAGCATTGACTTTTATTATTATTATTATTATTATTATTATGTATTCTTTTCCTTTTTTTTCCATTAAAACAAAACACTGTTTTTATTATATTCTTTCTTGCATTTCCTCAAATTCAAAACAAAATGGTCCATTATTTATCTGAGGTTATGGCGAGGTGTAACACATGTGCTAACTTATTAACAGAAGAGCAAGTAGAATTATATGATAATTAATTTAAAGTCTGCTGTTATTAAATAAGAATTTAAACTTTGAAGCTGAAGATAAAATGTAACCCAAATCTAAATTTTTAACAGCTATGGCTTTTCTTAACACAAGAATCAATTAACAAGTCTTTTAATTTTCATATAGAAGAGTAAAAATTAAAACTGATGTAAATGTTTCATTTTAGAGTGTTTGAATGATAGCATCATCAAAAAAAAAAAAAAAAAAAAAAAAAAAAAAAGAGTTAAAATAACTTGTAATCCTTCAGAACATTTCAATATTTTTGAATGAAAGTTTTGACAGTGTTAAATATTTTATTTTACTCTTTATCTGTAAACAAAACTGTCCTTAACTGTAATTGCTTTTTCTGTAGCATAACAGAAGAAACAATCCATAATAGCAAAAACTAAAAATACATTTGCAAAAAGAAAATTTTGACAAAATTAGTGGCTATTTTAAGCCATTAAGTAAAATATGCACCCAACTGCCATTATAGTTTAAACCAAAGTTGTCCAACCTTTTTTTTTTTTTTTTAATTCTGGGTGCACTTGTAGAATGACTTAAAATCTGGAGTGCACTTTAAATTTTAATAAAAAAAATTAGTCATGAAATTTGAAAATAAGAAATTTTGGCTTGCTTTCCTTTTCAAAAGATTAGCAGAAGAGTTTTTATTTCAAGGGATTTATTAAGAATCTACAGTTTTTGTTTTTTAGAGAGGGCAATAATGACAGATTTAAATTAAATCCCTTGAGAAAGGCCAAACAAAAGAATTATCCACTCCTCTTTAAATATTAAGTTTAAAATATCAAATGACAGAGACTTACTGTAGATATGGAAGCCATGTGACTGGTGTCTCTTGCTTTCTAAAAATAAAGATTTTTTAAATACAAAAATAATTCAGAAATTACACTTCTGTTAACTTGTAGTGCACCTGCCTATCTTCCAGGGCACATTAGTGCAACAAGAAGTACCAGTTGAGAAATGCAGGTTTAAAGTATAGAACTAACAAGCTTCAGTCCAAGGATTTAACCACAGAGCTATCTATGAAGACAATAATGATTCAATCTTTTAACATAAGCTCACTTTACTACTCATATCAAGTCATATATTACCAAGAAACCAAAACAAAAATGAAGCAGACCTCATCCATAAAATATGTCTACGTCAACATGGATTATACAAACTGACTTCTCTTTAATGATATTCATTAAAATATTAGTAATGAGCAGAGACAGTGGACACATAATGCATGCTCTGTTTGTAATTATTGTCCTTTTGGGTAAAAGATAATGTCTCGGAGAATGTGAACTGAATGTGACCATAAAGCTGTCAATTTTTAGCAATTCAAATTATATTGTTGACCTAAAAATCTGCTTATCAATCATTATTATTACTGTCATTAATATTTCTATCATCTTTCATAACAGATGAATCAATGTCTTGCCAAGACAACTGTAGTTTAAAAATAGAAAATTTACAAGATGCTATGTAATCAATACTTATTTCTCTCATTTTCACAAGTTTCATATTTTGCCATGCTTAGCAAGCCAAAATGAAAAAAAAAAAAAAGAACATTAGATATATTTCAATTAATTTTCTTTAATAATCACCATTTTCAAGGAGTCAAAAATGGCTATTTTGTTATTTTTTAGTAAACTGTTCTTTATAAAGAATAAATATTTAAAGTCTTAAAATAAATTCTGTCAAAATATATAACAAAATTATTTGCAAATAATTGATTTTATATAAAATATATTTCATGCGTATAAAATTATATATAACATTTTTAATATCTTAATGCAAATAACATGACTCATTTAAAATGACTAATTTCTGTCGATGATCTAAAATCCACAATATCTCATTGTGCAGATATTTATTCATACTGCAAAGGATCTGGCTCATTTAATAACAATGAGCATACTAGAAGCCTTAGCATGAAAGTTATTTACTATTCATTTCCATTGTTATCGTTATAAAATCCATTATAATGCCTCAGTTAAATAATGATATTCATACACATGCTGGTCCGGCCACTAAGGCAAAAATATTGATTTTTTTTTCTTTTTACTCAATCATGTTTTTTTTATAACTGACTATAGATATCTTGATAATGCCATAATGCATAGAAAGTGCAGCCATGCCAAAGTATAAACAGATGCTAATGCACATAGGAGGGGAAAAGTCAGTCAGTTATGTGCCATGCGTGATACACGCTTAGGCGATCATGTATCTTTCAATACATGACTGACAAAGTAGATTTTTTTTTTTCCCACAATAGGTTTCCATTACTTTCTGCGGTAGACCAGTTGTCACCCAAGGCTATAGAACCCGGTCTGACCTGCTATTTTCCCATAGCTGGGAGGAGAAGAGGAGGATTCATACCTTTCCCAAGGGTATTAGCATGTAAGTGAATGTAATGGATTTGATGGAATTCAAACTCAGCTCTCCGATTCCTCAATCTGAGCCACTATCCATTACTCCACTGTGACTCCTGTGTCTGAATAGTATCATCATATCATCTATTAATAATAAACTATTGTACAAGTGACTATTTTGCAAAATACCACCAATATTCTAGAAACTGACAACCATAGAGCTCTGAACAAAAATATAGAACATTTGAAATTCCTACTAGATCAATTTACCTGGAGGCCACAGATGTTGTTGTTCTTCTTCTCCTTCTATGTGTCATGTCCCTTCAGGACGTGGGCGATCAACTTCTTATCCCTTGTGGCTTTTGGCAGCATTTCTCCTTTCGCCAAGCCTCCTGCAACTCACCAGTCTACCAGACATTTACACAAGGAAGGTGGCTCCCTCCATCCCCCTATCTCTCTTCCCTTCAATAGGCCCTGTGAAGGTCAAGTTCTCCAAACCCTCCTTCCTCTTTGTGTGCAAGAAATTTTAACTGTCTCTTTCTGATTCTGCATATAAGTGTGCTTTTTCTTAACATTTTCTTTTAAGACATCCACATTGCTTACTGCTCATGGAATTTTCAGCATTCTTCAGTAGAACCACATTTCTGCTGCCTCCAGATTTCTCTTCATCTATGGTGAGATTGTCCAGCATTCACTGCCATACAAGAGGATTGATATTCCATAGCAGTTCAAGAGACCTCAATTTTATGAGAATTGCAGCTTATTTTGGTTAAACTGAATATTTGCAATCATTTCTGACAGTAATGTAAAGCTCAATGTTTTTTGACCAGTGGGCCACATGAAATATGGCTCATTATAAAGCAGACAACCCTAACAAACAAATTGTAAGTAATTCTTTATTGAAAGTAAAGCAGTCATTTTGATTACAGAAGCTTGTACATGTAAGCATCTACTTTTGAAATAAGGAAAAGATTAATATTTTTTATTTGGAAAAAAAGATTTTTTTCTACAACTTAAAAATTGTGATTTCATATAATAATATTATCACTGATGGCAACTGTGATTAACAGATGCTGCTTGATGTGATTTGTTTCTAATTTATTTATTTGAAAGAAAAGAAATATTTCTTCTCCAGAGAAAAAAATTAATATGAACATTTCTGGTTTTCTAAAGAAACTATTTTTACATTTTTTTTTCTTTCCTTAATGAAAATCATCAATTGTTTAAAATGCTGAGAACGTTACCTTCAACGAAAGGTTATAAAATTCAATAAACACTGTACTTAATATTATGTATGTGGTTTAGTTGAATTGGACCCACATTGCAATGGGTATTAATAAGTAAGGAAGGTTACTTAGGCATTTTTTATTTCACTTTGACACCTGCTGGAAAGTCATACAGGTAACATCAGAATTACCCAGAGGAATAGATATCACCAGTACACAGTTTTAAAAGTTTTTAAAAATTAATCAGTTTACATTAACAAGAACACAAAATTAATCAACAGGATAATTTGGGGAGTTAACCAATTAAATATATGGAAAAAGGAGGAAAACTGAAAATAAAAAATATCTGGTATCCACTGGTATCCAGTGGAATTTTTAAATTACTACAATATATTTCTTTCAAAAATGTTCATATTATTGAAAATAAAAACTAATATTAAATATTTCCTCTTCTGTGTGACAATCTTTTCTTGTAACATAGCCTGCTATATACAAAAGTGACATTTTAATATCTTTAGGGATATTAGTTTTAAGGTTTGGTAAATTATCAAATGTTTTGGCATCCCATTTCATCCAGTAAATGTTCACATTTTGAGCCATTATGGCCTGAATCAAAGTTGTATTCATTGACATCAACATTTAATTTAAGTAGTTTTAGTTTTTTCAGTGAATCATTTTTCTTAGTATCACCATATATTTCTTTGACACAAACCATTTTCCAAAATTTTAAGATTTTTTAAATGAAATTAACTGACTCCATTTAATAATGAATATGTTTTAATGGCAGTTACAGTTTGATCACAAAAAACTTTTGAACAATGGGAAACATTTTGTCACTCAACAGGTTTTGGGTAAACTGCTACATCATTTAGTTCTGACAACTTAAATTGAGTTTTTTCATACTCAAAAAGACCTTTTACAATTTCCCATTTTGTTGTCATCTTTTTGTCTTCAGAATAAAACAAGAATTCAGAAGTAGGTTCAGTAATCCAGTTATTTCAAATATTTTAAAAAAGGTGGACATAATCAAAAAGTAAGTACAAGCTATTTTTAGTTATCCAAGGCTTATTAAAAACAATGTCAAATTTTGTGGGGAAAAAAACTGATGGACCTTGTTACTGTCACATACAATTGCCATTACTTAACCATCAACAATATATAAAATTTTTTCATATAACAAAGTTGCCTCTAATTTTGCAAATGGGATCATTTTAAATAAAATTTTTGGTCCTTCATTTAAATATTTACCATGATGCCCAATACTGTTTTTTATAATCTTTTAAAATTTTCAGTCAAACCATACAAGTTTGCTCCATGATATTGTAGAGCAACCTTAGCATACATTTTATCAACTAAAAGAATGCACTTTTTTCTGGTTTTCATAGATTTATCACCAAAAAAATTAGTCAACTAATTTTGAAATTTATGGTGTTAAAGCTGGTAATGTTTTCACACTGGGTAATTTAAAATCATCCTCAAGTCTGTTATATAATAATCAAGATGTAACAAAGTATTCAAATGTCCTGGTAAGAATATCAGAATCATGTTTTGTTTCAGTTCTTTTTAGTGACATAACCTTAATATGTTCTTTTAAATTTTTTTTTCTTATCACTTTTTAAGTTACTAACATAACGAATTGCTTCATTGATTTGTAATCAGTGCTGAAACACTGATATTTGACTTTTTGAAAGAGAAAAACATTTTTTTTTCAAAAGTGAGGATTTTGTCTTTTTCTAGAAACTGTGCCAACTCGTCATTTTTCACATTTCACACAAAAGTAGAAGCTTTATTTATTGGTTTTGACTGAGGACTAGTTAATACACTTATGGCAAATGATCAAATATTGATGGTGGATTGAGTCGTACTTTTGTCATAACCACGGTTTCATAATCAGATGGAAAATGCCTTTCACAAACAACAGTGTTTGGTTTGTCAAGAGTGTTGTCTCAAGGTATTGCCTTTAACCATAATTCTTGCTCATTCTGATCTTGTGGAAGACAAAATACACAAACCTTATTTTGTTAATCATAGTTACCATGACAACCTGTTACACAGTACTTTTTACATTTTGAGAAAAATTTTGGGATACTAAAATTAAAAAAAAATTAACTTAAACTATTGTAAAAATTACATGGTGCTTCTAAAAAGTGTATGAACATTATATTCTAAGGTCTGGAGAGTTTAGTATTCAGAATTAAGAATTTTAAACTTTGTATAAGTGTGGAAATTTGTCATCTTATGTTACTTTCTATTGTCTTTAAGGAATTACGTGGTTCCAAAGAATTTCCAAATTGCTTTACTGGTTAGGGTCAGTTTTATGTTGAAGTTACATAGTGAAATGAACCTCCCTCATTAAATTTTTTGGATAATTGTATTTGATGTGGGGTGCAGATTGATCACCTCCTCTCCCATAAAATACAATTGTCTAAACAAAATTAACCAGTTTAATATTTTTACAATATATTTTTAAAAAGTATTAAACTGGTTAATTTTTTTGCTTTACATTTTTAACAAGAATGCTAGTGAAATTCAACATATTTTTTTTTTTAAATACCCATGTGTAAATAATTATTTTTTTAAATCAATGTTTGTTATGAAGAATAATATCATAGAAGCAATATTAAATTATATTTTTACTCAATTTTTTTCAAATCTGCAATTTTGGAAAATTAGCAGTGCAAAAAGTTTCATTCATTTTTTGTTTTCTTTATTCATGAAGTATCAACATACTTCATTGTGTTATAAAGAAAACACAAATTATACCTTAAAAAATGAATTTTATAATCAAGATATTCATTATTATTATAAAGAATAATAATGTAAAGAAAAAATTAAATTAAATTTCTGTAAGAAAATTCTTAATGAGATTTTTTTTTTGTAAATTTTGCTGTTTAAAATAATCAAAAAAATATAAAAAAGATTAAAATGATATTGACAAGACAATGTCTCCTTTACATTTTTGTGGTATATTTTTAATAGTTATAAAATATTAAATTGACTGAATTTAATTTTTGACATTAACTTTGTGACAAATAAGTATCATTTTTCATTAATTTCAGAATGAAAAATCTTACCTTTGTTAAAAATGTCTTCTATTTATTTAATATTTACAAATGACAGAAAAATTCAAGATACTTAAAAACAAAATACCTGTTTATTTGGTTACAAAAAAATAAATTATTCATAAAAAATAATTTTATACTTAATATAGTCAAAATATACTCTTCTGAAAACTTATTTGAGGAATATTAGCTGATTTAAAGTATAATTAATCTGATTTAAAACAAATGTTATTTAAGTTGAAAATAACAGAAAATGGATTTTTAAAACAAATGGTAACAGTGATTGCATGCTTGTCATCGCTTGTAAATTGCATAACAAGTGCTACTAAAGGGGTTGACAGTTTTATTGTTGTTCTACAGAGACTATCTGTTAAAATATAATTTAAGAAAATGATGGGTGAGCCCCTTTTTATATAATTTTTAAGTAATCAGTAATCTTAACCCTTTGAGCCCTGACCACAGTTTTACAGGTGGTAGAGAAAAATTACATAATACCCAGCCACTAGTTGAACAGTGAGTAAACACTTATGTCATGTTTTGCTATTGGTTTTCTTATTTTGAAGAGTCAATTAGAAAAGCTGTAATATTCTGATGTCATCAAATGTTATGTCAACATGCCCGTGCCTTTTGTTTTGTGCATGTGTTTGGGATAAAAAAGATTGTTTTTACCATGAAGCATGCAGAATTTCAACCTGGACTATCAGGGAAGCAATCAGGGATAAAACGTGTGAGAAAAGAACTCTACACAGTGCAGCAAGTAGTTTGATAGGCTTGATGATGATTGCTCTGATAGTGAAGTGGAATTCGAATCGGTTGATTTTGCTACAGACAGTGAAAATGGAATTGAGCATGAAGAAGCAGCTGATCAAAGGAGGCATGTCCTCACAGACTCCGGTGATGTTAAAGAAAATGTAAGAAAAGATCAAAATGGATGGAATAAGCTATATGAGGCAAATGACATCGAGTTTTGATGATTCTGAATGTGGAGCAAAGAACATTCCAGAAAGTATCAACAAAAGCTCACACGCAATTGATTACATCAACTTATTTCTGCATGATGAGTTGTAAACAAAACAAACTAGCGCGCAGATCAGATCAAGGAAGCAAAGCCTGACTACTACTATGGCAAGATATTCAAAGATAAACTGACTGAAGCAGAAGCAAAAGCTTTCCTTGGGTTGAGATTGCAAATGGAAACAACAGTAATCAAGCCTCAATTCAGGAAGTCCTGGGAATTAAGTGGACAGAACTTTCTGTCAGAAATGCCTTGTTTTCAAAAAGTAGTGTCAAGAGACAGATTTCTTTCCATCTGGGTTTTTCTTCATGTTATAGATGAAACTGATGCTACAACTGACAAAGCAGATGCCATCTACAAGGTCAGACCAATGCTAAACTCACTGTTGGAGAAATTTTGACACTATTATGTGTCCCAACAACAAAGGAATAATTCCACTCAAGCCTTGCCATCAAACAATACATCAAAGACAAGCCATCCAAATTTGTGTGAAGTCATTCATGCTATGTAAAGGAGAAACTGGATACTTAGTGGGAATGGAGATCTACACTGGCAAGACAGCACAGAAAATTGATGGAATTAGAATGATTGGCGATGTTGTGTATCACCTACTGACTTCAGCTAGGGAAAGCATCACATCCTTGTAATGGACAGATACTACAACAGTGCAAATTTGTTCCAGTACTTGCTGACAATGTAGAATACTCTTGCCATGGGAACAGCCATGACCAACAGAATGAAATACCCACAAAGCCTGAAAATAAAGAAAATGAAAAATTGTGGTGACAGTGACTTTCAATGCAAGGAGGGCATCATGTCAATTGTGTGGAATGACAGAAAGCCCATCAATTTCCTGTCAACATGTCACAACCCCTGGAAAATCGGATGTGCTGAGCGTATAAACAAAGATGGTACACTGATCCAGATCAAAATGCTTCAGCTGCTCAGTTACTATA
Source organism: Acanthosepion lycidas (assembly GCA_963932145.1). NCBI lineage: Eukaryota > Metazoa > Mollusca > Cephalopoda > Sepiida > Sepiidae > Acanthosepion > Acanthosepion lycidas. The sequence goes on along the minus strand of OZ010596.1, from coordinate 57,188,030 downwards.
ACCAGTACATGGGGGAACTGACAAAAATGATCAGATGACACACCTGTACAAGACACACCATCATCACCAAGACGTCTATTCACCAAATTTGTCATATGGGTCATCTAAAATGGATATGTATTGTTCCAGGCAACTTTCCAACAGCAAACCAAGTCCCTCAGCTTCAGAAAGTTCCTAGATCAATACTGTGTGGATCTGGTGGGTACATTCTGGCCAACTGCAGTGCACAGGCAGTAATAAATCAGTGCTGATGCTCTGGAACACCTGCAAAATGTTGGTTTCCACCTCCCAGAGATACCAGAAGATGCCTCCACTAACAACCTCTGTGATGTGTGCTCTTATAAATACAATAAATTCAAGCAGAAAAACCCAACTGTGCCCTACAAAGACTATCCTGTCAAGGTTATGAAGTCTTCAGTCTGTTGCACAACATATCAGCACTTCTTGTGCATCAAGAGAGGCATCACCTGCTGGGTAGACTGGCACACAAAAAAGAATTCTGGTGATAAAGTGAAAGCCTGCAATCATACTCTCTCTCTGCTAAGTATAACATTTATATTTTTGTAACTATTTTTATATCTACCGTGAAACATTACATACTAATTATTTGTGAATTTTGACTCAGGAGCTCAGGAAAAAAAAAAAAGAGTTAAAATTGTTCAGGAATGCAAAGCTCAAAGGGTTAAAAATGATGGAAATATTCTCTGTAATCTAATTTTAGGAATGTTGACTTTAAATTTACTCTAGTCATTGATCTTATTTTCTGATAATGTCATATATGGTCACTCATACTTTCAAAATGAGCATGTTTATACACATAATATAACCCCTTTACTACCACCTACACCCAATGGTGTAACCACATTTAGAAGTCTGATCCTCAGGGTCTTACAACAACATTTTAACCACAGGGTTAATTGTGCAGGTCAATACTGACACTGATCTAAGCTAGCTGTTGGTCTCTGGTCACTTCAATCCACACCAACTCTGCCCACATTGTGTTCTTGATCTCAGAGCAGTGGAAGGTCAAATGTCATAGTAATTGAAGCGCTGGTTTGAGTAGTGGCAAGTTCTATATTAAGGGAAAAATACCTTCACAATGAAAAGTTAAAAAAAAGATTTGTTGGACTAATCTTCAATTGATTTATATAGCTCTTGGTACAACAAAAAATAACCCTTCCTGCATCAATCTGTATAGTGACACTGGACCTCATCTAAAATTCTAGAGGAGCTGGGTTCAAAGTTCTTCAGAGTCAGAAGATCTGGTTGCAGCTGACATGGATTCCAGAGGTACTGATGTGGGAATTCCCACCACAAGTCCTTGAGCTCTTAAAGCTATCTGCTTATATGCACTTCAGCTCAAAACTGGCATGGGGCTGACAGGTTCTGGGGATGTGGTGATTTCCCAATTTTCACATTAATCCCAAAAAGGATTCTTTGTTCCCTATTTCTGCTTTCTTAACTTTCCAAATTTGGAAAATTATCCACCTCCCTTGGGAGATTGCTCCTCTGCTCAACTCCAACTTACTTCACTTTACATCTCATACTATCACTTCATACAGGTAATGCTAAATTCTTTCTCTTCCTCCTTCCCTTTCAGCATTCAACCTCAACCTACTTCTCAGGGTAGGCATTACTGCTTTTGTGACAAATCTAATTTTTAAAGCATGTAAGTGAAAGGGCAGAGTTTTATTCTAGTTATTAATATTAATTCTCTGATTCCTTTGTTTTCCTGGAATTATCTTTGTCCATCAAAAATATAGTTCACTTCTCTTTGCTACCAACAACAGGACTTGTTTTTGCAACTTCCATCTTATCATACATTTGACCCTTAAAAGGAGTTTCTTATTATTTAAATTTCCCAATTCATTTTCAGTCTGAAAATACAACCCAGACCTATCCCTCTCCTTGTTAATATTTGTTTTCTTAAATTCTCAAAGATGAGATAAAATTATTTCTCAATTCATTTCGCTGCTGCATGCCCAAAGATTCTCAATAGAGAGAAAAATAAACTTTTAAGTGCATGCCTCCTTTCCAACTAACATCACCAGGGAAAATGTCTTCAAACTCTCTTTCTCTCTCCATCTTCCAACTTATATTCCATATTAAGCTTAACCCTTAACTCCTCCAGCTCATACTTAACATTTAACTACTTCATGGCTTCAGTGTCAGAATAAAAATAAAAATTATTTTAAAAATATTAGTGTGTAATGATTTGTATTAAGCTTTTACATTTTTGCTTAGTAAATATAGTCTTCACTTAATAACCTAATGTCGTCAAAGTTTTGAAGAATTTTAAAAAGATTTTTGAAACTTTATAAATTTTATAATTAAAAAAAATGAAAACAATTCTTGTAAAAATTCATTGTTCATTGAAAAGTTTTTTCTTCTTCAGACTATAATATCCTTAATATATGTTATTTTAAAAAGCAATTAAAAGCTTATCTAATAAAATAATGTCATAGTTTTATTAGTTTTTATTTTACTATTTGGAGCAGATTTTCAAGAAAGCAGTAACTGTTTGAAAAAAAAACAAAACAAAAAAACTAGATGATGTACATTCTCCAAGGAGTCCTGCGTTTAACTAACAGTTTTTAGTCAGAATTTTGTGTGAGTGTGTGGAGGGGGGGGTGACATGTAAAAGAAAAAAATTTTTACTAAGATTTTCTAAAAATAATAATTTCAAAAATAAATTCATTCATTTATGAATAAGTCCTCAAAGTTTAATTAAAATGTGACAATAATTTGATTTTTGCAAGAATTTTCAAATCAATGTATTACTTTACTGGAAAAAAAGGCATTAAAATTTCCATAGTCAACTCTGTTACACCATTGACACATAAAAAAAAGGAAGATTTTAACCAAACTTTCAAATATATTAGAAAGGGTTAAAAAATTTTTTTTTTAAATTAAAAAATACTTTGGTCTTTCCTCTTAATAATAACAGACATTTTGATGATTAAACTTTGTTTTCATTAAGTTCAGGGCATTTTTTCATCATGCTATGTTGTTTTTTAGCAAAAAAGCAGAGATACATAGAATAGTACCTTTACCAATTTAGCTAGTCCAACTTGAATGCTCAATTTTCAACAAATCAGTAGAGGCGCAGGACCAGCAACTACTACTATTTATTTATAAAACAGATCTATGTAAAAACAATCAAGTTGTAACCAGAAACTAAAAATACAGGAAAGTATGGGATAATTATGCTATGCATTTAAGAGTCACGAAGTATACTGCAATAAAATTATGTCATCTATTTTAAATAACATGGACAAACAAAAAAGTGCAAGTCATTCTCACAAGATTAATCCTGCATATCAGGTTAAATGCAATTAAACAACACTTAAATGTACAAAGTTTGATTCTGCCCATGCTATTTTGTTCATCTCTTAACCAAAACTGCAGTGATAGCAAAAATATAGCAAGAATGCCATTGCTAGAGTTTACAAGTGTAAAGTTCTCAAAGATTATGATGAACAAACAGTAAGAATGGGTACAAATCAGGAAAGCAACAACCATAGTAATATCTGCAACTTTTGTCATCAAGAAAAGTTAGCTATAATAACATTTCCAGACCAAAAAACCTTTTGAATAAGAGATTGGAAATTTGGAAATTATGACCCATTGTATGCATATTAAAAAGTTCCTTTTGAGTTCATATGAAGTGGGGTGAAAAGAAAGTATGTCTAGTCCATCTAACCCCAACTGATACATTTCCAATACATTTGCTTTCCTCCTCCTCACCATCTACCACACCTCATGTTGTGCACTTATTTATTTTTAGACAATATAGCACTCATAAAATTAAAAAAAAAAAAAAAAAAAAGACTAAAGCGTTAGGAAATCAATTGACCAAAACCACCCAAAGATACTGAAAGGTTGAAACCAAGGTAGCAGAATCGACTGTTGTAAGATATATATATATATATATATATATATATATATATATATATATAAAAAAATTGTGTACCACAGAATTTAAATATGGCTTTGAAAATGATGGAATGCATTCTTTTAAAGGGCTCTTTTTTGTTCAAGACTTCTTTGGAAAGATTTGTTAAAACAACAATCAAAACGACGAAATTGAAAAAGGTAAGCACTAATAAATTTTAGTCCTGGCTCCTTATTTACCCCCTGTCTACCTTTTTCACTTTCACTGTTTTGATTATTGTGATTCCAATGAATCTTTCTGAAGTGTTGGGCAAAAATTTTGAAAGAATGCATTCTGTCATTTTCAAAGCCATATTAGGAAAATTAATGACAAACTGGAAAAAAGTTTTATCCTTTAGAGCTTCATCATTCGAAAGTGATATTTACATTGATGTAACACAAACAAGAGGGGACACTAAAATTTGAAACTTTAAATTTTTTTAATATGTGCTTAGATATATAGTATAGCCCATTTTATCTAGTTTCTTTAACTCTCATACAGTGAAACAGGCTTGTATGTGGATGACTATGTTTTCGTTATCTGATTGATCACTTTAGAGAAAGGATAATTTCAAAACAGTGGCTTCTGCTGTTATTAACATCATTCTTCAATTACAAATTGAGCCCTCTTAGCTACTGGCATTTGTATATTTCTCATATATAATACGTTAAAATTTCCCTTTCTCTGCCATGCACCGATAGCTTAGGGGTAAGATCTCTGACTGATGCCAAATTGGTCGAGTTTTGATCCCAGCTTGAAGCAATCGGATGTCTAGCCACACTGATGAGCTGTGATACAGCAAAACATTTACCCATAACTGGGAGGAGAAGAAATGGATTCATACCTTTGCAAGTATTAGTCAAGTTATATATATATATATAGTCTTTATTTGCAGCCCATGTTGCTTGCTTATGGTCATAAAATATTAAATAACCTGTGTGTTTTGAGAAAATTATTGGTGCACCATTATATATATATATATATATATATATATATATATATATAAATAAATAAAACAAAATAAAAACAGGGATGTCCACTCAAACATGTATATCCACTAAATATAATGTTTCTAACAATAAGAAATAATGTCAGATTATAAACAAAATTCATTGGTTCCTTAGAAATTAATTTGTTTATATTTTGGATAAAAAATAAAGTTAACAGATAGATTTTGAAAAGTCCCAATGAAAGAAAAGCATTTCTTAAAAAGAGTAAAGTTTTTCATGGCTGAGCAGTCTAAAGCACACCTAACTTAAAAGGTGGTTTCCTCAATATAAGGAGGATACAGGTTTTGATCCTTGCTAAAAGGAACAATTTTTTTAAGATTTTTGCATAAACATTGCTTACACTGCTTAAGAAACAAGAATGTTTATTCAAATGCTACTATAACGTTTACAAAACAGGATATACATGTTTTCCTTGTGGTGTTTCTACAAAGTTTATATTTTATTAAAATAAGCCAATTTGTGTATTTGAATATATAGCTCACTGAGAGGCACATCAAATCATAGACAAATCCTATTATATGAGGTATAAGAAGCAAAAGAAACAAGACAATTGCTAGACAATTTTTCTCACTAGCTCTTACACATTTATAAGTCTACCATTTGTCCATGTGTTGAATATTGATGCCACATCTAGTCTAGTGCTTCTGCTACATATTTAGAGATTCTTGATAAAATACAAAGAAGAATCTGCAATGTTATTGGTCCTGATCTGGCATCTCATCATCAGTCACTTTCCCACTGCTGTAGTGTAGCTTCCTTGTGCCTTTTCTATAAATGTTTTCATGTTAATTATTCTGATGAGCTTTCCTCTTTGGTACCTAGACTTAATGAATTTAAGTACAGTACTAGATTAGCAGCAAGATCTCATCATTTACAGTTGAAATGGTTAGATGTAACCATAAGTTCTATGCTAACGTTTTCTTCTCTTGGTGGTTGAGATAAATAAAAGTTGTATGCTAATAGTTTCTCTTCAAGTTTCTTGCTCTCCAGTCAACTTTGATCTTCAAAAATGTAAATGCAATGTCAATTATTATTACTGTTTTTTTTTTTATTGTTTCCTGTCCTTAATAATGTTTTCTTCTTCTCATATTATTTCACACTTCCTGTGTATTAGGGTTGAAATGATTAAAAAAAAAAATCATTCTTTTACTGTATCTTGTAAACTTGCAAACCTGAGAGTATATTCATAGGACTCATAGGAAAACAAAACTAGAAGATTATTACACAAGATGCAATCCAGAAGTTTCCAAGCACAGAACCTTCATTAAATATAAATGATTTAAAATAGGACAAAATTATGGTCAGTTTTGAAATTTATTAAATGAAAGATATAATTCCATGCAGAAATCTTTTGTCAATTTTGCATCAGAGTTCTTCTATGTTCTTGGCTTTTGAGCAGATATCTAAGCTTGTATCTATTATGGTGGCATCATTGGATCTTATTAAAATTTTACAGTCAGAATTCTGATGAAGCCCAAACAATATGCTCAAAAATGGCCATACAAAAAACTATGCCACCTTAATCTCCTTATGGTTTCCCAATGAACAATTCCATCAACTAAGATATTTTGTTTTTGTACAGTAGCATGGATTCTCTTTAAAATTTAGAAACTGACCCCAATACTAAATTATTTTCATGCCTGTAATCATGGGAAAATATTTAGAGATGCTAGGCTTAAAATACTACTTACAGCAAACAGTTGCTAAAGAAATCAGAATTTTACAAACTGGCATCCAAGGAATCTTGAACCAAAAGCTTTAAAATACTGTATTTTCATCTGACAAAGATATAGCTGCCCCTTTTAAGAGCTATAGCATAAAAACAAATCAAGACACCAATACCTCACCAGAGAAAGAAGACAAGTAATGGGTGTGTGTAGCTAATAGTAAAATTTAGATTAAAAAAGCATGAAGTTTGAGAATAAAAATAATGAGATAATTCCAAATACACCACAAAAATAGCAAAGCTTCAGAGAAAGAGAGTAGATTTTTTTTTTTTTTAAATCTTATCAAGTTATAGTTTGGTTAAAAATAGATGGTAGATTAACCCATTAATATGCACCATAAAATCCAATATTAATGATAAAAAATTAAAACAAAAATCTGGCATTTAGGTTTCTTCATATAACCAATTAATGCCTACCATTTCATTTTTGGGACTGGACATTAATGGGTTAAATAGTGGCAAATATATTTGAATTCTTAAAGAATGACCTGATGTCAAACTTGGATGAAGGTTAGATTTTATTGCATGACTCCTGACATCAGCGTCTAAATATGAAGAGAAAGGAATAGATTAAAAGAATATATATATATATCTTGAAGAATTTTATGAGTTCCAGTCACAAAATAATGAAAATATTGACAGATTTATAGTGAACAATAAAGCAACAAGCTAGGCCAAGGTAAAGTTCATGTAATATTAATTACATACACCTAATTGCTAAATGGAACAAATTTTAAAACTTTCCCAAGAGTTAGAAAAAACAAAAACAAACATTGGACCAGGCTTTATTTAACTGAGGTTGTAACACATATTTGCAAGGTTATTTTTTTTAACATCATGTTACATTTTTTTCTTTTCCATTCAAAGACAAGCTGAAAAATCTAATGTTGTGTCAAAATGATTGCTCCAAGAGCCAGTGTATAATGAACAATTCTAAATATCTGTTTATCAGTCAATAATCAAAAAGAGTGATTGGTGCAATGGTTATCAATGTGGAAATTGGAATGGGTGACCAGAGTTCAGCTTACAGTCTAGTCTGTTCCATTTACTTTTATACTAATATACTTGGGAAAGGCATGAAACCACCTTTTCTCCACTGAACTATGGGTTACATAGTAGGGTAAACTAGACTCTCTAGCCTTGGCTGGCAGATAGGCTACTATCTTTGCCAAACTGTGGCAAAGGCAATGAGAAATCACTATCTTTCCCAAGAAATCACAGCAGCTAGTTAATCATAATAATAATAATAATAATAATAATAATGCTACACTTAGAGAAGAATACAATTCAAGAAAAGAAAAAGAAAAGAGAAGGTGGTGTTTAACAATGTTAAACACTGTGTCTTTTTTTCTTAAATCTGGCTCTTTTCTAAGTGTTGAAAAATATTGGAAGAGTTATGTTTGTTAATAATGTCAATAATGTCAATAATATTAAAAATAATAATAATAATGAAAGAGTGTGTGGAGAACTATGATCATTTACATCCTGAAGGACATGACATTATAAAAAAAAAAATAATAGAATAAAAATCTTGAGTAATTAATGCAAAAGGGTAAAAAATGTTAACGATCATCTTTTTAAGAATTCTATATCATAAAATTAAAAAGGCACTTAAGTGATCCATCACTTTGTTAGTTGTCTGCAAAAAAATTATCAGATTGTTTTTGAAATAGCACTTTTAAAAGAAATAATTTGAGAGGTTTGAATTGAAAGAAGTTTTAACTACACTGAGAAATATTCTAGCCCAAGGCCATCTATCAAGATAAAATGTTGTAGAAAACCTGACAGCTCACAAGAAAGTAATTTATTTGCTTGTCATGAAACACAGACAAATTACAAAAAATAATAAATAGAATAAGAAAACCATTTATGGCCTCAAGCATGACATTTTATTTCCTGTTATAAAACTACAAACAGCTATGAAGAAAGAAAAAAAATGAATATTTTCTTTGCCATTCAAATATTATTTTGATTTGTTACAAAGTAAACAATAAGTGATACTTGATTATGAGGCAAGTAGGAGTCAAATGAAGAGTTAGGTTTCAAATTTTGAAAAACTTTTTTACATAAAGATAAAAAAAACAGATTATAATTTAGTTCATATATTTTAATCAATGGCATTATTGGCAGAGTGAATTGTACTTCTGAGTATAAAATGAATAATATAGAAAATATTGCAAGTAAAACTGGTATTAATTCCTTATCCCCAAGTTCAAATTCCAAGTTAGTCTGTGGCATTCACTTTTGCACAAATGTCCTTTGAAAAGGCATGAACCCATCTCTTCTCCCCTCCAACCCCCCTCCTCAGCTAGGGGTTAACTACCAGGATAGACTGGGCTCTGTAGGTGGCAACCAGTCTAAGAGAAGGAACTCCAATTCCAAACCAAAGAAGGAAATGCTATCTTTCTTAAGAATTCACAATAATTTGCTGATAAAAGAAAAGACATTATAAAAAACAGAAAAACAAACAAACACATTAATCTCTCCTCTTTCTTTGATCCTCTTTTAAGTATCCATAAAGGTCCAATCCCCTGTTATGTTTTACTTGTCTTTGAAAACCTTTTCTTCTCTCAAAATGCATCCATCTTGATTCACTCTTTCATCACTATGATTACAAGTCTTGTAACTAATTAGGATCATGGGTGCAGCACATGTACTGCATCCATGGCAATAGATGTGTCTAGGCCAAGATAGACTGATGGAGCCCATCCTTCTACAGGCTGATTTTGAATTCAGAGTTATACTTCTGGAGTAACCAGCCAAGACTTAGAGAACCCAGTCTACCTTGCTATTTTAACCTAGCTAGGGAGAGAAGAAGTGGATTCATGCCTTTGCTAAGGGTGTTTAGGCAAAAGTGAAAATGACTGACTGGTCTAGAATTTGAAAACTCAATCATTTCACTTCCTACACCAATATTTGTTACACTACCTGCAATTACATTGATAAATAAATAAAAAAAATCCCCAGAACATTTCCATCTTTGGCTAAGTGAAATCTCATGAACAAAACTTATTTTATCACTAATAAATAATGATTTCTTTACATTATTTACACAGAGACTATTGTCCTCGTCTTTGTTGTCATCACGTTTTCAGCCTTTGTACTCTCCAGCTTTCATCAGGTGCTTGTCAATACAAGTAACCTACAGAGAATTTAGAACTGGACCCTTTATTTATTCTACAGGCATGGATTATTCTCATTTTGCTGATCATGTCTAGGGATATCTCGTCTAGTTCTTATTTAGTTCTAAATAAGAATTAGATGAGATATCCCTAGGCAGGAAGCCACTTCTCTTGCTATAGGTAAATAGCATGGTAATTAGAGCCCTTTAGCTCCGTAAGGTAGTCTATCGTAAGTATTGTTCTAGCATCTCAAACCCATAAAAATTCACCCCCACCACTGAACTTGTAGTAGCATTACTTGGTGTGGTTGCCACCCTAATGATCCAAAGAGCTTATAAGAATAAAACTGTCAAAACTGATTGCCTAAAGTTGCAATAACTGGGTCAGACGTATAAATCAAGAGATATGCAGATAAATTATGAAATATATTCATTTCAACTAATCAAAATTAAATTATAATGTAAAAATGTGATCAGAAACAAATTGCTTTCTTTAAATCTGATAAAACTAAAAAGCAACATCATATAAACAATAAAATAGATATCAAATTTCTATTAATATTTTTTGTCACTAAATTCACAGCAGAACATTAAAAGTACAGATCGTTCTATCATCACTTCACTTAATATATGAGGGGGTGCTGCAAATTTATTGGTATGACCGTCACCCCAAAATCAGTATTTCAATGACCAAACATGAGAATACTGATTTTGGGAAGTGGGTTTAACTTATCAGCATCGCTCTCATAGAATATGGTTTGCCGATGAACAATTGATTATTTTAAAATCTAAGGGACTGTAAATTGTTATGCTTTTAAATGAACAGTCTGTTCCAAGATGGAAGCTTAAGGTCTATCATAAAATCTTCTATCATAAATCATCATATTCATGGATAAAATTACACACACACACAATCTACAACTACAAAAAGATAATGACATTAGTAACGACAATGACAATAAACTAGATAAAAGAAGCTTATAATATTACCTACTAATTACTTAACATCTATCTAAAACAATTAATTTGATCTTAACAATATCAAAATAATTACAACTAAATCCAAAACTATTTGAATATAATCAAAACCAAAAATGTCCATAACAATAATAATTCTGGAGCAAGTAAAATAAACGGTCACAACTTTTCCTTACAATATATATCATTTTTTCTTCTTGACAGATTAATTTTCTTTTCTTGGTGTTTAAAGGTTTAAAAGAATTGTTCATTGTTGGTTGTTTTGACATAATATGGTATAGCATCTAAAATTTGTAATCTTTGTTTACAATTTGTTTTATTCACAAGTAAGATACTAGCTTATCGGTAAACATTTAAGTTAGCTCCTGTGGAGAGCTCTTTATTAGACCTTCATCACAATAGGTAGGGAGGAGTAGGTGTGATAAGCAACAATAAACTATAAAAGAACTCAAAACTGATTGCTGCATTTAAGTATTGCATTAATATTTAAGCTTACTTTTTAAAAGTTCAATGATAATTCTTCTGCTACAACTTAATTTAAAGACAATTTGATGTATGTAGGCCCTTAATTTCTGTACAAACAATTAATTTTTTTTCATAGGTGACTTTCACTGGATTTCACAATTAACTTTGATTATTCCCAAGTTATAAAAATTGTTATCATACAAAAAATCTGTCACAAAAAATCATTTAAAATCGACGAAAACAGTCACAGTAATGAAAACTTGGGAATCCAAAATTTCAGGATTGCAGATCCAGATCTGAATGTTTTTAATTTGCTCACAGAGTCACCCCAATTCCAAAATGGTATGATATGTTGGGCTATGGCCTCTAGGAGTAAAGTTGAAAAAAGTGTGACATACTAACATTCGCATTTACTATATAGATGACACCTTGTAAGCAACACAACACAAATTGTTTTTTCCATCATTACCTCTTGCAAGGGAACCTGATACATTCCTTTTAACTTGTTTCACAGGACTATAGTTCATCCAATAAATGAGTTAGCTGTGTAAGTCTTAACAGTATTCTTACTAAACATAAATACCAGTGTTTCCATTAACTTATTTTGAACATTAAGTATTTATAGCATTTACTAAGTCAAAAACTATGTTTAACTATTGTACTCTATCCAGTCAAATGGAGACTGAATTCCATGGAAAATGTTCAAATTCAATACTTTAGTGCTGCCAGCTCATGCCTGTCTTGTTACATCCAGTGTTGACTCACTCTCATTCCCTACACATTTCTTTAGTAAGAAGAGCATTCCACTCCAAAAGTTTCTTCCAAAGAACTGCTACTTTGTAGAACAGACTCCTACATGAATGCTTTCCTGAACACTACAATCTTAGCCTCTTCAATTCTAGAGTTAATTGTTATCTCACTTCCTCCTCTTATGTTCATATCACACTCCTCATTCAGTAATCCCATCTTGAGTGGCTCTTGGGCCTTGTATTGGGTGAACTATGATAAAAATATATTGGTTAACAGTATGAAAAATCGCTCAGTTAAATGAATACAAATTTCAACTGAGTCTGCTTGTATTTCTATTGAAAAGGACACAAATCTTAAAATTTCTAGTCATTGATAGGCTGATTGAAAAAGAGCAAAAAAACAAGTACTTGGGCAAATCACTCTCCAATAAGTACCTTACTTACCCAAACAGTAGCAGTAAAAAAAAACCTATTCAGCCTTAACAAGACACATAGGTCTATAAGATAATATAAGCAGAATATTAAAAATGTCAAGTAAAAATCAGTTTCATGATACCAAGATGTAGTATTAGCAAAGTAGCAAATGCATATGCTTGTTGCACCAATGGTTTCTGGAGACATTTAAATCCCATTAAAAAAATATTAGGGTTTAATGCTGTTTGCTCAGCTGTGTTATAAATATTGAAAATTATACGTTTTCAATTTCATAGACTTTAAACAAACAAGAAATTCCTCAAAACATCACTAAAATTTGAAATCTGAGCCAATTCACCAATTCACTTTTCTACCAAAAATTTTGTTTAAGTCAAAAGAAACAGAGGAAAATAACACAGAACTTACCTAGCAAACTTAAGTAAAATAGATGATAGAAAAGGATGGCAAAAAGATAAAATTTAAAAAGAGCTACAAGAGACAAGATGTAGAGCCATGATTGCCAACATCCTGAAGGAAAATGACACATAAAACATCATTTATACTAAGAAATTTGGGTAAATGCTCCACCAAAACCGGGTCTCTCTTAACTAGAAGGGCAAAAAAGACTACTGCTTGTCTTTTTATTTATTCCCTGCTATCAGATGGATATTCTTCTTTTCCTGATCATAAAATTAGAAAAACAAGTTCCAGTCTTTCTTCCCCGAGTCAAACAGCCTACAGATTTTCCATGCTATTTTCAACAATATCAACTTTGGTGTCATTTTCTATAACCTTTTCTAACTGTTACTAGCTGGGAAAAAGTTACAATAGAAAGTATGGTTGCAATTGTTACTAATGGATAATCCAGGTCAATATTAACTGAACACATATGTGGCATTGAAAAAGTTCAAAGATAGAATATTGATTTTTTGGCATCTATTTTCACAAACACTTATAAGAAAAAAAAATACGAGAAAAAAGTAATGAACAAACTAATAAAAATGTATTGATTTACAGATTACTTTAATGTACAAAGTGGGGTAGTGTTTATTAGATAAAAATGACTTTAGAAGAGATTAAAAAAAGACTGAACGAAAGTTTAAATTATATTTAAGTTTTAAAGAGACTAAATATAGAAAGATAGTTGAAATATTAAAATATTAGAATCCTTAAAAAGAGATAAGAATATAAAGATATCAGTATATAAGGAATATTAACAAACTCTCTGAGAGGTTGACATTCTACCAAACATCATTTCTGGCTTTAGTATTCAAATCAGAAGATTGATTTACATATCTTGAAATATATACAAACAAGTCTTCTTTGTGAGCTATGTAAAATATTTTACAATTTTTAGTAAATTATTTAGAAAGTGATAAATTATTAAACAATCATATAATAAATAATCAATCTTTTGATAATCAAATAATTCCAAAAGAACCAAATTTTTATCCAAATAAAAAAAAAAAAAAAACGTATTGTATGAGAATCAATTGTTAAAATGGCAGGAGCACCAAAATCCAAGACAGCATGAAGACCATAGAATTTTCAAAAAAATTTCATAACAGCAGCCTGTCTAGAAATTTGGTATTTTCATACACCTGTACTAAAATATTTTGGGACTTTGATAGTTTCTGTATTGGGCTGAAAAACTGTGAAATTATTATTAGGTTAACTTTGGCACAAGCACGAGGCATCCATTAAGGCTTGAATTCAATACCCAGTAGTTAACCATCAACCAGAGTAGCTCACTAAAAAATGAGACTTGCTTTGTCTAAGCTCCTTATACAAGGAGATGCAGAAAATTTCTCAGTCTGATCAACTTCTCTAAAACCAGTATTTCAATGATCAAATATTAGAATACTGCTTTTGGAAAATGGGTCAATTGAAAACTTTTCAGTACCACCACCTCATATAATACTAGTTGAAAAATGAATAGCAATATTAAAAATACTGCTGTTGTTTCTTTTGAGTTGTAAATGTCTAAAACTTAAGACAGTAAAGCTTCTTCAAAAGATTTTACACTTTAGAGATTAATTAAATTTCCATTTGCATCAGTTATGATTGCCTCAGTATGGGTCAATGGTTAGTAAGCTAGTCTGGTTTATGGTTTAACTACTTGGTTCAACCCTGTGCCTTATGCTTGTACCTTTGTGCCAAAGTTAACCTAATAATTTTTTCAGAAGCTTTCAGCCCAAACACAGAAACTATCAAATCCAGTTCTGGTGGATTGTCTCCCCAGATAACTACTTACCCATTGCACTTAAATAGGGAAGGTTAAAGTCAATTCCTGATGCCAGAAGTGCAAATATTCTTTTAATTTTCTAGTGCTGCTTACATGTAAACATGTAGGGAACCAGATTAATTGTTACCTTGTGTTAAACTTAACATCATAGAGAAAGTAAGTAAATAAAAATCAATGATGTTTACCAAATTATCCTCCTGACAAGTATTAACCCAGCTGTCTTCTATATTTATATGTGGTGATGGTAGCAGCAGCAGAGAAGAGTTTATTTCACAGGCAAATAAACCATCACATGACATTCATTGAATCTGAATCAACCTCAGTAATTAATTAAATTAGCAAATCTTCAAAAAGGTTACACTGGTGGTTGTGGTGCTACCTAACTTGATTTTTCAACATCCCTCAAAAAAAAAAAAAAAAAAAAAAAAGACAATATAGAAAGATATCAGTATACAAAGAATATTAACAGACTTTCCGAGAGATTGATATTATACAAATAAATCCTGTATTCAAATCAGAAGAGTAAGTTACATTTCTTGAAATAGATCGCAAAGAAGAGTTGTATATAAGTAAAATATTTTACAATTTTTAGTATAGTAACAAATTATAGAGAAAGTGAAAGGAAAAAATGTAAATTCTACACTAATTAGAGATAACAAAAGAAATTCTACACCAATAACAGATTTAAAAAATTC
Source organism: Acanthosepion lycidas (assembly GCA_963932145.1). Classification (NCBI taxonomy): domain Eukaryota; kingdom Metazoa; phylum Mollusca; class Cephalopoda; order Sepiida; family Sepiidae; genus Acanthosepion; species Acanthosepion lycidas. Next base: position 57,172,693 of record OZ010596.1, on the reverse strand, counting down.
TTCTACATCAATAATATAGTTTAAAGAAATCTGCAGCAATAGCAGATTAAAAAAGCACCAGAAAACAAGTGTAGGCCTTAAAATATTCTTTTGTCGTCATACATTACTAAAATTGACTAATAGTCTACTATTATTTTAGATTAGTTCATATTTAGCCTTATTTTTGTTTTAATCTCTTAGACAAAGTATTGTCAGTTATGAATTTTTTGACAAGTATTTCTTTCATCTTCATTTCAGTTGCTTTTTATAACAATTTTCAAACCATCATTCTGCACTTGTTAGCAGTAGAGATAGAAAATAAGCCTCTGGTGTATCAAGTCTCACCAGAGGCTTGTTTGTTTTGTGACCTATACTACTTACTAACAACCATAAACAATGGCCTGAGAAGTTGAAATAAGAAGTAATGGAAATTAAGAGACTAGTTTAAAAATTAATAACAATATACATTAGGTTAAAAAATTGTTTTTCTTTTTGCTCTCTCTTTCTATAAGGTTTTTCATATGCAAGATAACTCAAATGAAAAAATATGTAAAGTTTTTCAGCTTTGCTTAAGACATCTAATACTGTCAATATCTTAAAGCAATGATATTTCAACTGACTTAATAGTCAATTTTGTCAATGTTCTTAAAATCAAGATACTAAATTTTGATTAATATGAATTTATTCGATAACAAGAATAGTGTTTGGGCCTTAATGCTTGTATATATTTACATGAACATGAAGTTCATATAAACATATATAAATAAAGACATGTAAGCAAAAAAACTTGCTTTGTCTAAGCTCATTATACAAGGAGATGCAGAAAATTTCTCAGTCTGATCAACTTCTCTAAAACCAGTATTTCAATGATCAAATATTAGAATACTGCTTTTGGAAAATGGGTCAATTGAAAACTTTTCAGCACCACCACCTCATATAATACTAGTTGAAAAATGAATAGCAATATACATTTGGTTAAAAATTGTTTTACTTTTTGCTTTCTCTCTTTCTTTGTATAAGATTTTCATATACAAGATAATTCAAATGAAAAAAAAAAATGTAGTTTCACAGCTCGAGCTAATTTCAAAAAGCCAGTGTCTAGTGCAAATGATTTATTAAAGTGGAGAGTAACTGAGGTCAGGACTGCTTTACAAAGAACAAAAGTATTAATTAAGAGAGAGATTCATTGTATGAAAATAAAAATCCACAATCACATTTTAAAAGCCACATGACTGAAATATTATTATAATAATTATAAGAAAAGTCAGTGAATCAAAGTTGCATTTAATCTAAATATTAAGAAAGAAAAATGTCTTTTTCATCATGATAGCAATAGAGTTCAAAGTTCAAGTGGTTGATAGGAGAGCATAATTTTTTTCTGATCTAAATTAATCAAAGCGGTAACAGAGAACTGATCAATAAACTTGACTGCAGTAGTCACCACTCCTTATCCATAGCAGAGATGTTTCAAGAAATAAACAGATAGCTGAAACTGTGGAGAGTACCAAATCCTCAACATACTATGTTTTATTTTTCTTTTGCACACACATTATATATATATATATATATATATATATATATATATATATATATATATATATATATATATATTCAACACCATCACCTGATAAGACACCAGAAGTGTTGAAACAAAATGGCTATTTTTGTAGTGATTTTATAACATATTTATTTTATAATTTTCGAATAAATAATTATATGTGTGTGTGTGTGTGTGTGTGTAACACGAATTCATTTAAACAAGTTCTGTTAAATTCAACCAACAAAGTGTAGTTTTTTTTTATAGGTTTTTTTCATTTCTAAATCAAAATTGTGCATAAACAGTTCAAAATTCATATTTTGTTTTTGTTCAAGTATTTTCAAATGGTAGAAAAGATCTTATTGGTTACATAATTACATCTTTTTGAAATGCAACAATTCAAATATAATTCATATATACATGTATTATATAAATGACAACAGGTATAAAACAGTTTCACAAAGCATAAGTAAAGAATGTATCAAATTTTATATGTATTATTATTATTATTATTGCATATACATTACATATTTTATGCACTTTTTAAAATACCATATCATGTGGTGAAAGACATTTTATTTAACATGGGTAGTTTCTGTTCTATAATAATAGTTTTGAGCATTTTTTGGTCTTCCCTTGCAGTTAGTGCTATATAGTATGTTGATGTTTACTAATATTTGTCTTAGATTAATAGTTGTATTTTAGCTGTTTGTGATGACTGATATATACCTAAATTGCATAGAGTACCAATGGTATTAACACATTTACTGATTGGATATTTGAACCCTTACAATTATGCCATCTATGTTTTTGTTATAGTTACCAACAGAACTTGCTATAAAGACTATTAATTTTAAATAAATCTATTAAACTAAAGAATGAAGTTAATGTGCATTCTTTGTATTGGCCTTTCTTGATCAACTTGATAAATAAAAATAAACAAAGTAAAATAACAAAAGTTTTTGACAGCTATTTATATTTCCTTAAATACCCTCCACCCGAAAGAATAGACACATATTCATCATGTGACAGTAAACCTATTCAAAAAATCAATTGTTTATAGGATTACCACCATATATAAATAGATTGTTTTCTTTAGTTGTGAGAGAGTGGAAGTGAGAGACTTCTAAGTAGCCACTTCCTAAAATAAGTGGATACATTTCTTTACTCCAACTTGTTGCCAAGAACAGACATTCCATACATCAACATTTCTAAATAAATAAAAATATTTAGGATATAATGCTATAAAAACATCTAAACATTATTTAAAATACAGAGAGAGGAAAATAAGCAGAAAGAAAAAAGTAGTTACAATCATCATAAGTGGTAATTTGAAAAAGAATATATATATATATATATAATATATATAGTTGGTTGGATTGATGTGAGTTTGTGACCCTGGGTTTCATGCATTTGTGATCGTCAGACAAACTTCACACACACACACATATATACATATACATATATAAACATGCACGCACAAGTTAAAGATAAAATATGGATTGGAATCTGACAGGATGATAAAATAAAAGAACAAATAGGGAACGTATATCAATCTAACAAGTTTCATTTTTATTAACGCTTCATCAGAGATTGAGAGAATACTGACAAAGTGAAACATTTTAGATTGATATACATTTCCTATTTGTTCTTTTATCATATATATATATATATATATATATATATATATATTACCAGTTTGTGACTGGTAGGGATAATTCCAAGGAGGATATTAATCCAGGAAGAGCTCAATGTAAACTACAGAGCATAATAATAAAGAAGAAAATTTTAATGGTTCATTTCGGTTATAATTTATTTCATGAATATTTTCTCTTCAGACCAAAATCTTTTAGTAAAAAGTTTTTACTAAAAATTTTGGTCTGAAGAGATGAATATATGGAAATATTCATGAAATAAATTATAACCAAAATGAATCATTAAGGTTTTCTTCTTGATTATATATATATATATATATATATATATATATATGTAACATAGCAAAAAAATCCAAAATTACTTCATGTGGGTATAAATTTATTTCAACCAGTGCTAAATATGTTGTCCTTATTCAACCCTGGTGAATAGACTGGCAAGAGTCCATTCACCAGGGTTGAACAAGGCCAACATACTTACCACTAGTTAATTTTGGATATTTTTGCTATGTAATTTATATGGTCTGTTATAATAAATACATTGAGCTCTCTTTGTGGATCAGTTGATATTATTAGGATCCACTTGGATTATATGCCAATGGATCTATTACCTGTACCATATATTTCTTTTTTAAATTCCCATTAACTTATCTTTATATTTAAAAAGAAAAAAGAAAAAAAAGCTAGACATCCAAAAATTAAAATCAATGGCATGTCTAGAGATTGGAACAATTCACTACAAAAACAGCAACTGTTGAAAGAAAAGAAAAAAAAGAAAAAAGAGAAAAAGCTACTCAGAAAAGAATTTTCATTCCTCAAAAATACCAAGCAAGAGACTTGCCACTAGATACCTTCTGCATATAACATTAATTATATGCGCAGGCATACACCACACATATTATATAACTTTTAAAAACACGGAAAAGTCTATGTAAATCCAGATATAAAATCTGGGGTGGAGCCCTGAAGACTGTTGGCTGTCGATACTGACAACTTTCTGGCAATTCCTACAGCCAAACCAGTCCCAAATGTAATGCTTTGTATTCCTTTGCATCTTGTTGATAAGGCCAAGAAGAGAGCCATGTAGACTGAGCAGCACATGGCCTCTATATACCATTGCCCAGACCTGCACCTTGGAGAGGTCTCTCCAGTTTTGCTACCAAAAGACTGAATATTGAATAAACTGGGTACTACCTTTGACTTGCATGATAAATGGATGTCTACTACAACTGTATATATAATGTGCAGGAATGATTCAATGTTATCTGACAGCTATTTAATTTTTATCCGAGATTTTCATTATGTTTGATCTTTGTGATCAATATCCACCACTGAATTAAGTGCATTGACAAAACAGATTATGCGCCCCCCTATATAGTATCTTTCTTAAATATTTCTTCTCTAAATAAACAGCAAAGGATTTGCTCATTTGGATTTTGTTTTAGGATTTCAAACATACATAGCTACACAGTTTTATATTTTAGATAAAAGACACAAGCTTTGATTTTATGGTTAATTTATCATTAAGTGAGATTATTTTCTTTGTCTTTTGGGGTTTTTTAATATTTAATTAGTTAATTGTGTTTTGGGGCAACAATTCCTCTTTAATACATGTTTTGTTGAACAAAATTGACAAGGTACTTTTGTTGTTCTTTTTTTACTGTCTTTCTTGTATGTGTACAGGTGTTTTCTTTTCTGTATTTTGCCAACCCCCTCAAGAGTGGTTTGGATTCAGAGTTTTCCCTCTCCTAGACTGGCTGCCAATCAAAGCTATAGAGCCCAGTCTATCTTACTATTTACTCATAGCTGGGAGTAGTAGAGCTGGATTCATACCTTTCCTAAGGGTATTTGTGCATAAGTGAATGTAACTTGAATTCCAATTCAAGTCTCTAATTTCTTATTTCAAGCCTTTACCCATTACAGCATCTACACATAAATGCTTACATTATCTGGTATTCTTAAGCAGTCACCCATCTAGGTAGTGATCAGTCTCAACATTGCTTAATTTTAGTAATCAGATGAGAACCAATGTTTCAACATCATATGGCCATAAAGATATCTATATATGACATCACCAAGTGAAATGCATCTATGATGATTGGCTAATAATTTAATAACGTTTGTGAATGCATTCAAGAAGACTGTCTCTAATAACTCATACATTTAAGGCCTGATTTAATAATCTTTTACAAATGGTTTACAAAGGATCTTATGAAGTAATAAAGTGTTTCTGCATTACACTTATCAATAACAGTTTTTACTTATTTTTCAAATAGTTTTTAGAAGCTAAAAATCAGTAGAGCTTCTTGTGAAAGATTAGGTTCAAATTTGAAAATCATCATTGAACAAAAAGATCAAGAGCGCAAGAAACTTAATTTCCAGTGAAGGAAAGAAAAAAGTTTTGATTTCTGCTTGTGTGCATAATTTTCAAAGATCTTCAGATCATTCATTTACCTATCATTTGACCCCAAGATCTTTCTATTAATTACATACTGACAAATTGATCTTGCAATGTATAGAAATTTATAAAATGCTGGTTTTTACTTACAGTCTGGTAATCTCAAAAAGTAGTCTTAGTATAAAAATCTGAAATCAATATCCACATAAAGAAAAATGGTAGGCTCTTTTTTAAAGTGTGTAACATAACTATACATGAAAAGCTGAAACTTTAGAAATTAATAATTAGAATAGATCTTATAGTTATATCTAATAATTTCAATAGTAAAATGATAAGACCTAGCTGCCAATCTAGTACTGCATTTAAATTTGTGATGATGAGGTAGCAAAGATGAAAGCTCATCAGAACAATCACCATGAAAATATTTATAAGCAAAACAAAGGGAAGCTACATTTTGGTGGTGGGAAAGTGACTGAAACTAAGATGACAGGTCAGGACTGATAACATTGCAGATTCTTAGGATTTTGCCAAGAATCTCTAAGTACATATGCAAAGCACCAGATCAGTTACAATACAACATAATATACAACAAGGCAGCACATCTACATAAAAGTCTTGTAGTAGTTCTTATCTATATTTGCAGAAACAAATACAAATACTCTCAGAGGCTTAGTCTTCCAGACAGTTCAAATAAAAAAAAAAAATGCAAGTTGAACTTCTATGACACACAAGTCAAGCACATAATTAAGTATAAAAGACAGGGAAGGCAATAGTACAATTATCTATTAGATCGAGATCAGGCAAGAGTAACTTCTCTCAAATGCTTCAGATAAAAAGCACACAATTCCAACAGTCACCCAAAAGCAACCTATTCATTTTGACATTATAATCACAGACTTGTGATTGTTCAAAAGTAGTGAATGCTGCTCTAGTTATAATAATTAGAACAATCAGTAAAAACAATTAGAACAGGAATTGTCCAGTCTTCATTTAAACCTAAAACCACACAGGAATGAGCCATCTATTAGTAAACATTATAAAACCATATCAGTTTTAGTCAAGATTTAAAATCCATTAAGTCATTGATCATTTGGTATACAATTTAGTTATGAAAATTTCAAACTGCATGAAAAAAAGAACAAAAACAAATCAAATAAACAAGGGTAGTTATTCCAGTAAAATTTGACAGCACTCATGAAGCTCTACTTCTATATTTTTATGATATAAATCTCTTAAAATATTTTGTATTTATGAAGTCCAAAGTTGGGGAAGAGAAGAGAATTTTTAAAACAATTAGTTTGCTATTTATAATATAAGTATGTTAGTACTAACAGTCAGGATGTGTTGCTATGACAACACTTTAACTGGTGTTTTTGAGCTGGCACAATTTTTAAGAGAGTCAAAATGTTGGTCACAACATCTTGAGAAAATTCTATTGAAAAAAAATTATAATAATAAAGTAAAAATAATTGCAATATTAAAATATTTACCAAATTTTAAAAATCTTTCCCAGATCCTAAGTGAAAAAAGATGAATACAATGAAATTGTAGACAGTGAATTATTCTAAGAAATATTTAACTAACTTATATTAAACTAAAAATATATAGATGATAATAAAAAATGTAAAAATATATCCATCAAAAAATCAAAACATATATAGGTAATATGATTTGTTCATAGATATATTTTTAAATTTTCTATTAACTGTTAGAATATTTGAAATTGGCTACAGTGTTCAGACATTTTGAAAAGCAACAGATAGATAGACATGGGTGGTTTGTACTAGAGTCTAAAGGGTTATCATGGTTATGGCAAATGGGTGGTTTCTTTTTGTGGGGAGGGGATACCCCTTAATATGAAGTGTAATTGTAACCAATCAGTGAATTAAGTTTGTTATTTGTGTTTTCTGTTATTTGGCTAAGATTTGATAATCAGCAAAATTTCCTTTCACATTAAATGCATAAGATTATTATATTTGGAAAACCTTTATTCCATTCTATTAATGGATCAATCAGACTTGAATAGGATAATAGAAGATAATGAAGTATAATAAAAGAAATCTTTCAAACAAGAACTAAAACCTTTTGTCAATAGAATTGTCTATTATTCATATAATAGCTCTATTCAATCAGTAACACTTGCATTACTGATTTGCAATGACCAATTTACAGAGTATTAAAAAAAAAATCAAAATCTAAAAACATTCAGCAGTTAATTATATTTTTAACCACCAATGTTGTTATAGTGATTCCTCTTTTGAAATCTGTGAAAGAACTTTGCCTTTTTGCATCAAGTCCAACCTACTTCCTTTATATGTTTTTAGTATTTTATGTCACCTATATATGTAATCATTAGATTGAATGAATGTTTTGATATATTTCTTCAATAAATACTTCTGGTGAGAGCAATAGATTATATAAGCAACAAGTATAAATCAATCATATAACGACAAACATGTGTTCCATTTACTTAAACAATTTTTTTCCTTCATCCATACCATTATTTTTCTTGCTTCCAGATTCTACAAGAATAGATAAAGTTTCTGCTGGTATTTTAAAAGATTATCTACTGGTAATGACCAAGCTCTTCATTGCTTAAATTTCTACACAGAGAAATATATAAATTCCAAATAAATAGTTTTCATTTTATGAGTAATGGTTATTGAAGCTTCTTAATGCAAAGAAAAAAAATCTGAGTAGTCTCATATGTGTAAAATCCATGTTACAAATATGATATCAAAGTGTCTTAAAAGAATTTAAATTATGGTAAAATATCTTTTCCATTAATATCATTAATTTAATTTTAAATAGTATTGTCAGCTTAACAACTTCATGATCCACTACTTTTTTTTATCAAAAAATCATTTGAAAAATTAATTCATAAAGACAACTCCTATCTATATGCATAGAAAATAGCTATAAAAAATATTTGTGTGTGAAAGTTAATCTTTGAAATATATTGTCTCCTTTTATAAAGACAGATTATGTGATAATCAATCACTGACAAACAGTGTGCCTGCACTTAATACTCATCTCTAAGCATATTATTTTATTGATCTAATCATATGTATACAGAATATAACCTATCAATAAAACAAATAGAAAAACATTTTGTTTTTATCTTTTTTTTTCTAAGAATCATTGACAAGATTTAGATCACTGATTCTTCTGATGCATTTCAGATTAAGAAAAACATTCATACATAAAAATGTTGCTTCTTAACCAGTTAATAGTATGGATGAGATTACTAGTGTTACAATATTATATTATTCTTTTACAAGCTCCTGATGTATATCTTGAGATTCTTGACAAAATTCAAAGGGTTTGTAATGTAATTGATTCTGACCAGGCATCTTGACTTCAGTCACTTTCTCACTGATGTGACCTGGTTTCTTTCTGTCTTTTCTACAAATATTTTCATCGTAACTGTTCTAATGAGCTTTCTCCTCTGGTGCTTTGACTGCATGAATTTAAGCATGCTACTAGATTGGCAGCTAGGTCTCACTGTTTTACTGTTAAAGTAGTTAAATGCAACCACCACTTCTACTCTAACAGTTTCTTTTTTCACACTTCTTTCCTGTGGAACTTCCTTCCAATTTCTTGCTTCCCTGCCACCTACAATCTTCAAAAATTTAAATGCAATGTCAATCACCATCTTCTGTCTTCCTAAACCCTGTTCCTTTATTGAATTTTCCTCACCAAAGTCATCTCATTCTTTTTCACTCCCTGTAATTCCCTGTGTTGTCCTAGTGGCATTATTGCCTTGCTTGGGGTGAAATGATTACAAAAAAAAAAAAAAAAAAAATTGTGCAAAGAAAATTTGCATATTTGGTCATAGGGCAATTAATGAATGTTTGCAAAACTTTGTGCTTTAACCTTTTTTTTTTTTTTTAATCAGTATCATCCCAAGCAAAGCAGTACAGCCACTAACAAGCAAGGGATTACAGAGTGTGGCAGAATTAGGAAGAGAAACATTAGTAATGAGAAGAAAGAGAAAAGAGTAATCAGGCAGACAATAGATAGCAATTGACATTGCACTTAAATTTTTGCAGATTAAAGTTGGCTGGAAAGCATGGGGCCCAGAAGGGTGTTCCACAGACAAGACATGTGAGAAATACTGTCAGCACAGAAGTTACAGCTACATCTAGCGTGCTCAACTGTAAATTGATGAGATCTCTCTGCCAGTCTAGTATTGTGTTTAAATTCATACAATCTAGGTATCATAGCAAAGAGCTCATCTAAGCAATTACCATAAAAGTATTTATAAAGAAAGCACAGAGTTGCTAGTTCCAGTTTAAATTGACTTTTTTTTCTATATATCTATAAATATCTTTTAATTCTTCTTGTCCCTCCCTTAGTTCTATAGTCAGTATGTGCATATGATATGCCCTGCCACTACCTCATGAATAATGAACTATTCCATTTTGATCATGAGTAAAGACAGAAAAGACATATCAGAGATGCTGTTTGGTTTCAGTGAGAAAATCAAAGAAAGAAAGAAGGAAAAGAGGTGATTATGCATTTAGTCGCTGTTTCAGGGAAATGGAAAAAGTTGTCAATTTCAAATCCTTTCATTTATAACCCTGACTTCTTTAAATTATGGCCAACATTAATATTTATGATTGTTATTGCAATATTTTGTTAAAGTTGTTAAGCTCAAATATTTAATAATGTGATAGGGGAATTTCTATGGACATTTTATCATAGAACTTGCCATGAACCTATTCGAACCTTAACTTAACAATAAAGATTCATTAGAAAACTCAAATAGGAAAACAATGAAAAACTATAATTTGGGAAAGTGGAAAATTCAATGAAATATGTTGGAAAATTTATGCGAAATCAAGAAGATATGACCTTCAAGTATAATGGCCAAAATATATAGAAAAAAAGGCATCAGCTTAAACTGACACTAGGAGGGTATGGAGCAAGAGCAGATCCAAGTTTTAAAATATTTCATACTCATTTAAAATTAAAAATTTTTTAGCACCTTTATGTATATATTACATTTATTAGATATTCTTTTGCACATGAAAATCGATTTGCATAAAAAAATTGTTTTGAATACAATAAAGACATTTTATTTATTTATTTGTTTCTTTTTTTAAAACAAGAAAATCTAGAGTTAAGTGCTACATTAAAAAACAAAAAAAATATACTTAAAATGTTTCAGTTATTATAGACTGTGTGATAGTAAAGGAGATGAAAAATAAAAAGTTCAAAGCTGTTCAAGATTATAAATAAATTCTAAAAGACTTTATAAATAAAAATATTTTTTCCTTCAGTATTGTAAGCTAAAAAATGCTATAGAAAATTTAACACTGGCAAATTAAATCTCAAGTTTATTTAAATCAGTGCTTCTCAATGGGGGGGGTCCATATGGATTCTGGGGGTCCAAAAAAAAAAAAAAAAAATAAAAAAAAAAAAAAAATAATGGTCCATAGAGTAACAGTTGTTCAAATTGAGAATTGGAATTTCTACAATAATCTACACCATATTAAAATACTAAAAATAGAAAATGAGATCAAGCAATGTAAGTTAGTGTCCTTTTTTACTCTACCAGATGTTTTGACTGTAAAAGTTGAATAAAAAAAACTGAGAAGTCTATATAAAGGAAGGATTTTATATATATATATATATATATATATATATATATATATATATATATAAGTAAATTATATAAAGATTATAATTTATTACATAAATTAATTTAATATATTAATAATAAACAATAATATTAATTTCAAACATTAACAAAATAAAATATTAATATATTAATATAAATTAATTACATTGACTATCATTGACATTGATGGAGCTGAATATAAAAAAAACTCATAGAACAGCATCAACTACAGGGATTTAATTGAATCTGCACTTTAATTTATTAATTACACACATATTTTAAAATGGTTTCTCATAAATTATTTTACTAGTGTACATAAATGTTCCATAGAATTTAGTCGTTAAATACGAGTCTATTCTTATTAAATTAGTTTTACTTCAAAATAAAGCATATACATTTACTATTTCTACAATACAATTCCTAAACTTATCTATTAGTAAAAAATAAAATAAGCTTCTTTATCATTGAATGGTTATGGATGTTCACCAAAAAAAAATTAAGAGTAAAAAAAGGTTGCAAGCCACTGATTTAAATAGACACTTTGTTATCTGTACATACAACACTTGGCTAATGTTTAAAACTTACTATTTAGTGTTCAATATACAACCCCACAAACCATGCAATATATCAATGTATCTTATCCACTCACACACAGTTTACCTTTATTTATTTTTGCACATTTGGCAATGGCTAACAACTGTTTAGAAATCAACATCTGCTTTCAACAAATGTAGACTTAGCCTTTTTTTAAAACTTACCTTTACCTTTTATCAGTTAACTTCTTGGAAAAAAACAACTTTAACCACCTGTTACTAACTTTTACTGATTCAATACAGTAGCTAAAAGACTTGGTAGAAAAGTATTCAGTTATTTAATAATAATAAAATAGCCTTCCTCAGATAAAGGCACCTTAGTCTTTTCAAAGTTGTTTATTTGTTTGGGACATCACCCACCAATACTAAGGTTTGATGCTCACACTTTTTAAAAACAATCTAGAAAATCTTTTCAGGATCACCATCAGCTGTCTCCTCATATTCTCTTTAATCACCCCCACAGTTTTAACTGCAGTTTCTGAGAGCACTGTAGGAGGTTCTGACAAACTGGGATGGGAATGAATGTGAGGTTTTTGTCAAAACCTTGCACAAGACAAAGAATTTGCTCACTCAATCATTACGAAGGTGACAATCACAGTGTTATTCAATGGTATATCACTGCCACTGGGTAATGTCAACAGAGAATGACTTCATGTGTTGTAAGGTCCTTTTTGATTAATTACCGAGTTACACCAAAGAGGCACAACTAATTTTCAAGATATTCAAAATGGTTGGAGACATTCTGAACACATCTCATGGCTAATAAAGTTGCCAACTTGGATTACAAGTAGTGAATTGGGCTAAATTTGAAAACACAGCACTACTAAACTTTAAATCGATTCTCTTGTCATTAGTAACCTCAGTTAGTCTAGCATATTTTAAAAAGTAGCTCCAAAATATGAGTAGCAAAATTTTAAATTTAGTAGCATTAAGTTTAGTAGGCTTGCAAAAGTAATCCAATCTATAAAAGTTTTGTACAAGTAGGTTTTCTAAAGTAAACTATGGAATCTATCAGGGCAAAGAGTGATCTATTTACAACTTGGTCATAAAAGAAAACTGATCACCCTCTTAATGACCACTTGTTCATTAATCAAATATTGATGAAATACAAGCAGACAGGCACCAGTAAATTTTGAAAAGTATGGAATCTTTTATGGCAAATTGGGTGATCTGTTTATAACTTTTACTGTATAATATTCGATCTGTCATTAATATTTACTGAATTCAGTGCACTGACAAGGAAAGATATTATGTTGAAGAATAAATATTTCTTCTTTAAAATGAATGCTTTTTTTTCATTATAGGCTACATATTTATTGCTGAATATATATATTAACAGTAATGTTTCTTTGATATAATACAGTTTATGTTTTAGAAGTATAGTTTTTTTTTTTTATTATGATGTTGATGCAAAAGTTTTCAGCATTTTCTTTGATAACATCTTTTTTTTTATACCATCACAAATCATTCAAAGTATTTCTCCTCCAAGGTTTCTATGACCTAGCACTAACTTTAACCTAAAAAATATTATTTCATCATGAAAGAACAATTCTAGTTTTGAATCAAGGGATTCCTTAAGGAATTTTCTGATGTCTTGAGCTCGTTGGATTAGCTGACCAGCAGGAGTATTGCACAAAAGAAATGATAGCCTGAAGGTAGATGAGATATTGTGTGTGGTGCATAGGTGTTATTAGACAGTTTACTGTGGACAGGAAAAAAATAAAAAGATCGTCTTTGATCTTTCAATGCTTCATTCAAAGGAGCTTATTGTTCTCTGGAGTATTAGAGTATCACCAATCATCCAGGCTTTATCAATTTGTAACAAAGAATTCTCTTTGAAATGTTTTGGTTAATGGGTGGAGGGGTCTATTAAACAAAACATTTCCAACCAATAGACCCCATTTAGGTACAGATGTTGAAAACTGTTCTAGAATTTAGCTATAAATTTCTTCATTTTGGATTCTTGTAATAAAGCCATTTATTTTGAATTAATTCATTCATTTTCTACAGCTTATCAACCCTTTGCAGGTTATTTAAAGCCAGAAAATATTTTTACATTGTAATTTTTCTTTTTTAGTTTTACTAATTAACCCATAGTTGAGGGGAGAAAAGGTAGATTCATACCTTTCTTAATGGTATTTGTACATAAGTGAACATAACAAACCCAACAGGAATTGGAACTTGTCTCTTTGATTAACAATTCTGAGCCATTATCCATTACACTACCCACACATCCAAGATTACAGCATCTAGTATTTCCAAGTGGTCACCCATCTAGGTACTGACCATGCTCAATGTTGCTTAACTTCAGTAATTATACAGAAACCACTGTTTCAACATGATGTGTCTGTAAGCCTTAAAGCTATTTTCCATTGCAAACAACTTTCTTTTGTCACGGAATACTAACTTAAGGATTTAAATACTGACTAATATTGGTTTGGACACGACCAAGTAGTTAGAACATTAGCATTCTAACCACAAGACCCAGGTTCAAATCTCACCATGGATAGGGTTAAGGAGGTGATTTCTTAATATCTGTCTTGGGAGACAATCCCAGTGTGTAGCAATGTTGGAAAGTCCCTGAAAACTATATCATGAGTTGACCCTAAGCTTTGTAGATAAAATAGAGTAGACAAAACTGTTCAAAAATTATCAATAGTTATGCTAGCACAAGTCATCATGGTGAAGGTTTTGTGCATACCAACCTCATTCAAACTGGTGTTCACACCAGATTATACACTTTCTCCCAGAAACTAACTAAGGTTTGCTCGACCCAGCTGCACTACAAACCACAGGCTGGCTCTGTGGGTGAAGAAATACAAACATGCCTAAGTGGGTATCTATGACAAGGTAGCCACCCTTAATGGGCAGGCATGCTCAGAAACAAACAGTCCATTTCTTTACTAATGCTGGTTTCTGGAAGTCTGTATGGAACTCATTTTCTCTGCTACTGAATTTTCACTATAGTTGATTGATTGTATAAGCAATAAATATTTAAGTAAAAAATTTAAGTAAAAACTTTTGCAATAAATGAATAAAATCAAGATAAGCTTTATATGAGAGCTTCAAACTTTGGGGATGAAGAGATAGAAAGGTTATTAAAAGATGAAATACTGGTCAAAAATAGTGTGGCAATACTAATTAAGGCATTCTCTAGGGATTTACAAAAGTTTATGCTATTGAAAGGAAAAAAAGAAAGAGAGCCCTTCACATGGTTAATGCTGATTAAATAAAACTAAGAAAACTTATGCAATAAAGGATGCTTTTAGTACTGTGGGGTCTTTGAACAACCTACAAAATGTTTTTCTTTAATATTTAGTAAGTGGTAAGTCATAATTAGTCATGTAGTTTTCTGCATATAGGAGTCAGAGTGATTATAAATTGTTTTAAAAGATGATACTTTGTTGTTAAGATCATATTCAAACAGCTACTTGAAAACAATATAAGGACATTAAAAAGCTTCTTCACTTTCAATAAACAAGAATAGAAAATTCATTGAAAAATGTGTTTGCTTTTCCCCCTGATTTTATGTCTTTGGTTAACTTTCCATTCATAACTTAGCGTTTCTGAACAGCCTACAAAATGTTTTTACTTAATATTTAGCAAGTGGTAAGTCAAATTTTCATGATTAGTGAAATAGCTTTATGAGTACCTCTGTCAAGTAACTTACAAGGAGTTTCTGGCTTTAGTCCTAATATTTATATGAATTACAAGCAGTTTTATCTGTTTTGAGGTGCAAAAATATCTCTTAGTACAACTGATTCTTTCTTTATGGCTTCTAAACCCTTAGAGTGTTATTTAAAAAGCTGAAACTTATTTTGAATTTTTTTTCAAGAATAACAATGATTTTTCCAGATACACGTCGTAATATTTAACCCATAGCTGTGGAAAGAGATGGATTCATAACTTTCCCAAAGGTATTTGTGCTTAAGTGAATGTAACTGGAATTTGTACTGAGTTCTCCAATTTCTCATTCCCGGCTGCTATCCATCACATCACCCACAAATCCTCTCTTAGTATGAATAGAGTGATTTTCTATTTTTTTTCTCTTTTGGGATTTTGTGGCATGCCTTTTAAATTGGTTTAATTATGCAATAATAAGCAAGAATATAGTTTTAAGTAGTTATTTCTGCAAATAACTTGTAATTTTCCATGATTATAGCTTCCTTATTTTGCACTTATAGCCAGATACAATAAACAAGAAATGTTTTTTTAATATTGGTCTTTTAATTCAATTTTTCAAATAAAACTGTTTTTTATATATCCTATAAAAAAAACAGAAAGAACAGTCAAAATACTATCTAACAAGAACATTAAGAACTAAATATATTATTTTAAATGGGCTGTTTTCAACCACCATGGTACTAATACTGTCACAATCCTCCACAATACTCATCGTCATCATCAACTTTTTTTTCCGATTGCTTCCTTTATGATGATGGTGTCGATAACTAAGTAGACCAATTCTTGCTTGGAAGAGCCGATGGCATTGACTGCATAGTAATGTTGCTAATGTTGTTCTCTTCTCATTTGACTTCCTTTTCTTTTCTGGTGGTCTTGAAATTTTAGATTCCAATGTTGATAGAACATCACCAGTTAGTACAGTCTTGTGCTTGCATTTCAAACAATTTAGGCTCAAGTCCAGTGCTGTTTTGCATTGGTCCTTGTATCTTGGAAGAGAGTAACCCCATGGTCTTTTCCCTGAAGTGAGGCCACTGAAAAAGACTTGACGTGGAAACCTTAACTCTTCCATTCTTGCTAAATTTCCTGACCATTGAACATGTGCTTAATGATCAGTGATTTGATGCTTTGACTGTTGGCTCTTTCCAGGACTTTGGTGTTGGTCATATAGTATTTCCCCCACAGTACTAACAGAATGTTAATTCATTTGCTGGTCAGTATTTCTAATAGTTTATTTATTAATTAAGAAAATAATCGGAAACATTTTATATACATCAAACATGCAAAACAATCTTTATTTTTCTAATTAAGTTCAATTAAACCATACCATGTTGAAACACCAGTTCCCATACAATCACCAAAATTGAGATACTGAGCCTGATCAATACCTAGATGGGTGACCACTTTGGAATACCAAACGCTGTAAGTTTTGATGTGGTAGTACCTACTAAAATGACATTCAAAGTTTAGAGAAACTAAATAAACCTTAAAATTGTAATATACAAGCATAGATACCTCTCCACTTATTCACTAAAAAATTAGCATTGCATGATGAAAAACTCCTTCCAGCCAATTTAAATTAGTTTTGAAAGACAGAAAAAGTATTTTGCTTATTGGAAATAATAAATTTAATCTATTAATTTGAAATTAAAAATAAATAAAAGTTTTAAGAAAGATTTTTCAATTTAAACTATAGTTGTCACGTTTCTATGGAGGCACCTACACAAGAGTTATGCTTAAACTCATGTATCTGCCTGTATGAATACATATTATTCACTATTTAATAAAAGAAAGCATGGTGCAAATACAGGGATCTCTCAATTAATACACATTCAATTAATAGATTTTTGATTAGTGCACTAAAGATTTTACATACCAAAATTCGATACATAATACTCAATTAGTGTGGTAAAACATTCTTCATTTTAACTATAGTAATTGAAAATTGTTTTCTTTAATAGTTACCAATGTACACATTAGTCACACTAATCCAGAGATTCCTGTATAAAGGCTAATATAGATTATAATGACAAAACTGCTGGCAAGGGATAGAAAAACTAACCAAGTTCATTTTAAAGCTACTTCTATCCAGACCAGTTTTGCTGGGCACAACTGTCAACATGACACGTATACAAAGAAACGGAGAAAATACTTCTTAAACATTTGCAAAAAGAAAAGAAAAAAAAAAGATCAACAAGAAACCATAAGTAAAGCTAAGAACTGAAAGAAAAACTATGGAAGAACAGAAGCTGAAAAATCATGTTTTTGCTTTATACAGCAAAGTTATAAATTTTATCATTGCTTCTATATTTAAACTTAAATTTATCTTGTAAAATAACAAAATTTTACAACTGAATTTTTAATAGGCCCATTTACAATTTTACAAGTGTTGTCAAAAGACTAAGTGATGTTAGTAATAGTTTTGAAAGTTAAGGAACTCTCAGAGTTTACTTGAGTAGGTCATGCTACTAAGAAAGAAAGGGAGGCTTGTACATAGTAGTCTGTATTTCTTTTTTGGAGACTCATCCAAACTAAAACATCTAAAATCTAAAGAATCTCAGTACATTTTGGATAATTTTTTTTTTAAGTTTGAAAAATATCTTCAGTTATAAAATATTCAATTCACATCTACAGAATATTTCTCATCTACAGATCTTGACATATAGAAATTTAATGAAACAATAAATGTTAAGGATATTTTTTAATTTTCATCAAACTAGTCTCACAGGTTAACCTCATGCTACATGACAAAGGGAACAAACATCTTTTAGATGCTAATACATTGGTTACTATAACATTTGGTTTATTAGCTTTTATCCTGGGTGTATATATGTTATGAAGAAGCGGGGATTACATAACGGTTGTAATCCTGGCAGCTGCCCTATCTATGGGCCTTTTGTGGGGGTGACCTCATTGTGTAGGTAAGTGTTATGTAAGGCTTTTAAACAACATTACGTAACTGGCCTAACCGTCATCAACCAAAATTCCTTCCTCCCTAATTCTCCTCTTACACACATACATGCACAATTAAATGTCAGGAGGTTGATCAAGTTGTAGCTAACAAATGAGGATTATTATTATTAGCAGTAGTTTTACTTGCTGTCTCCTACAGAACAAAGAAAGGAAAATATATATATATATATATATATATATATAATATATATATATATATATATATATATATATTATATACACACACACACATATAGAGAGAGAGAGACTGACACAAAAAACCATAACACACATAGAGGGAGAGACTGACAAATAAACCATAGCAAATAGAGGAAAGATTTTTCTTAATGAAGGCAGTCAAAAATATTTGAAATGATGTTCTTGAAAACAAACCTAAAAGAACATACAATTCTCTAAAATCTAGTAAAATGAAGTATTAACAAATTATTACTTATTCTTCTCACTGGGGCAGACATTTTTTACCAAATGAAAAATTTATGAATTAAAAAAAAGGAATATGAATAAATAAACAAGGTTGTTTTACATTTAAAAATCCCATCTCCTTTAAAAAAACAGCATAAAGAAAGAAAAAAGAAAGAAAAAAGAAAGAAAGAAAGACTTTTTTTTTAAATTTTCCCCTTCCTTAAAAGATCAAATATGGAAAAAAAAAAGATTCAGTAATTGAAGAAAAAGCGACTGTCTTTTTTTTAGTTTTTTATAATTTCACTTGAATTATGTTGAACGTCACAAGTGTCTTTAAGGAATTAACTTTGGATGCAGAAAATGTTCGAGAATGCTGTCAAGATTTGTTAGTTATCCCCTTAAAAATAGATAGAGATTTTTTAAAGTTTGGTGATGCATTTTTTTTTTTCTTCATTTCATGTTACAAAAAACAAACTTGTTATGGGTAATAAACAAAAATGTAAGTTTAAGTTAAGTATTATTAACTTTTAAAAAAATTATACTTAATAATAAAATTTGCTAAAACAAATGTTAATAATTAACTTTTTTTTTAGCAAATTTTTAAAATGTTTCGTTTTTCTACACTTGAAAAAATAGAGATAATTTCCTCAACTGTTTTACACTCATTTTTTTTTTTTTTTTTGATGGAGAAAAAATGGTGAATGGTAAAAAGAGCAATTTTAAAAACAATTTTTCTCTCAAGCTGGCTATGTTTGAAGACTAAAACAGGACGTTCGTGGACCAATAAGAAAAAAAAAAGGAGTCTAGCAAAAGTAGCAATCAGCCAGTCGGCCTCAACAGAAGTAGAATCACAATTAACGCACACAGAATTGTTTTTTTTAGTTAACTCTAAAAATATAAAATACAAATGGAATCTAAGTTGTAGAGGTTGTTTTCTCAGAAAAATCAGCTTTGTGCGCGCACTTTACAGTGCGCAATAAAAATAAATAAATAAAAATGTAAAAAAGGTGCGTGAAACAATTCTTTTTTTCTTTTTCGCCAACTAAATCGGCTGTCAGTCAGTGTACCTGCCTCATTCATTAAATCTTCCCTTCAGAAATTCTCAATGTGAAATTCATTTGTATTTCTGTTAGTGTTAGTGTTGTGCATTTTGTGTCACTGTTGTCTAAAACTAAAATACAACTCTTTCATTTTTTTTTTTTTTTTTTTTTGAATATCCAGGAGAAGAATGAACTCCGACTGACATTATTTATTAAAAAAAAAATATTACTTGTTTCAGCAGATCAACCATCAAACCTGACATTTTAAAACCAGTTTCTGTTTAACAAAAAGTTAAAATGAGGTTGAGGAGTTTTTTTGTGGTTTGTCTATCTTCGTCGCGTTAATTGATAAATAGATAAAAAATAAAAATCGATATTATCCACAACACCACAAGTGATTCAAGCTTTCAAACAACGAATTGAATGACAATATTGTCATGATGCCATGTTAGTATTACTTAACTGTTAGTGTTAAGAGCTGAGAGAGAAGAAGAGTAAGACATTTTATTTTTAGAGTCTGGTATTTTTACAGCTTCAACTGTACAACAGACCAAGTGCAAAGAAGAGAAAACTAAAAACATATTTGAAGGTAGTTTGACATAAAAGAAAACGTATATTAGCATAAAAATGAAAGTAAAAAAAAAAAAAAATAATTTAAGAATAACTACACAGCAGATATGAATACAGGTTAGTTACTGAAAAGTGAAACATAAATATATAATAATCGTTATTTAGTAACACTTGAATGCGCCACAGTAAATAAAAATAATTTTCCAGTACTTGAAGCCTGTCTTCCTTATGAATAAAGCTAGAGAGTGTTTTGTTTTTGAGTATATTTTTAAGCTAAACATTGAATAAAAATAATAATAATCGTCATTTAGTAGCACTTTTAAATGCATCACACTAAAAATACAATTTTATTTTACTTTTAGCTTGTCTTCATGAATAAAGAATTTACCAATGAATAAAGAAAGCTAGCTAGAGTGATTTTGGTTTTTGAGTAAGTTAAACATTGAAAAAGGCATATATCATGTAGAATACCTCACACAATTAGTAGACATGTGTAGTGTACGCCAGTTTTCAATGAAAATGTGCCTGGGTAACATTGATTGTTGAATCTGCTGCATCATACCATATGCATTTTTTCTTCTTTTTATTAAGCACTGACTGGCTGAGAAATTCGATAATGTGCACATTTGCAGGAACTTTTACTTAATCATCCTTCAAAAATTTTATTGAAATGTTTGTGTTATATTGTTGATTTTTTCATTTGTTTTGGTTTGTTTAACTACAATTCCTTGTAGGAAGAAAAATCCTTTCTTCTTTCGCAAAGTTATATAAAAAAAAATTGCAAAATGAAATGAAAATAATAAAAAAAAAAAACCTTGAATAAAAAGACAAAATTCCAGTCTTGACTTGAAATTGATTTTTAAACATTTAAAAAATTAATTCCATGTAAAATCTCAAACAGAAAATACGCTTTTAGTATAAATACAAGGCCAAAGAAAAAGGGAAGTGATATTTAAAAAAAGAAGACTAGGTTGCGTCAATCTATCAAATGCGGAGAGCCTGATGTGTATATAGTTGGTTTTAGCGTTTCAAATGATTTTTTCATAAATACTGGTTTATCTCCCTTACGGTATTTATCGTTTTATTTCTAGTGCAGATGAACCTAACTTTAGTTTTACTTTTCTCTTTTTTTTTTTTTTTTTTTTAATTTTTTTATTCTCGTTTTTTCAAATTGAAATTTATTGATCAGAAATGAATTAAACTTCTTTTTCATTCGCGGGAAAATGCTTGAAATACATTATTGCATCTATGTCCATAAATGAGTTGGGTATTTCATTTTTATGCAAAAAAACAAAAAAAAAGCAGTTTGAAACGTCAAAAAGCCAACTATAAAAAAGTGAAAGTAATTAAAAATACAAATACATAAAAATTCTGCAATTAACAGAACTTAAGTGAAAGAAAAATCAGTGAGTTACTTTTTTAATTTTTATCTATGTGCATTTGGAAAAGTTAGATATTGTTTTATTAAAATTAAAAGAGAAAATAATAACTGACGAAGTCCAGATTTTATTTTTGTCATCAATTTTATTTTCATTTGATTTTTAATTTTTCAAAATTGAATTTAAAATGTGTCTACGCTACCCAATCAAGAAGAAAGTTTTATTACTTTTTAGTTTTACTTTTAATTCAAGACTTTTTTGTACATATTTGAACTCAGAACTAAAAATGAGTTAAAGTTTTAAATAAAAACCATATCCAAGAGAAAAAGGTTACTTAAAAAAATCTTTCTTTTTACATTTTTGTTCTCATAAAAAAATCGGTATTTTTAGGCACACACTTTTTTTATGTTACATATATTTTTATGTAATTTTATGGGTACTTCTTTTTTTTTTCCCTAAAAATCGTTATATCCAGCAATTATCTTTAATTAGATTTTTCGTTTCAGTAATTTAGTGAAAAACAATTAAAATATGGGAGACTAAATAAATAATAATTTTTAAGCGGTATTATTAAAAAAAGTCAAGCGTTTAATAAAGAAAAACATAAAACGTTATAAAACTAAGTAATCATTACTTAGTAATGTTTTTAAACTTAATTTTAAATAATTTAAAAATTTATTAGAATTAGAAGAGAAAGAAAACTAAAATTCTTAATTTTTTAAAATACCATAAAAAAAATTTAAAAATATAGAAAAAAATTGTTCCCTTCTTCCAGAGAATTGAAAAGTTTACTACAAAAAGATTTTTATAAAAATAAAATAATTCTTCACATTAATCAAGTTCTAATATCGTCCTTCTATTTTGTTGTTAGTTTACCGATATTTTTTTGCTTTTCTTACCGCTTTTCCACTCACTTAAAAAAAGAAAAAAAAATGAATATATTAACATTTACAAATAAATTAAAATATTATTTTTGCACCAACCTACTATCTTTCTCTGCTTCTAGCTTTTCCTTTCTTTATTTTCTTGTTCTTATTTTTTTTTCTGCCTGCCAAATATTTCTAAATTTCTCGACCTTTTTTTTTTTTCCAGTCATCCCGCTTTTTTTTACAGAGCGTAAAAGAACTTGAAGTTTCTTTTAGTGGGAAAAAAAGTGTTTTTAATGCCAAAATCTTTAGCCGAGAAGAGTATTTAAAAAGTTTTCAAGTAACTGGGATCTTATTTTTCTTGAAAAATAGATTTTCAAGGAGGATTTAAAAATAAAAAAAATGTTTTTGATTAAAGCAAAACTACTTAAAATTTCGAAACCAATTGTGACAATTGTCCATAATTCAAAATTTGGCAGTTTTTTGGGGTGAGGGGCGGGGTCAAGGGGTTAAGATAGTTTTTTGTTTCATACAGATTTAATTAGTTTTTTTATTTTAAAAAGAGAAAAATCGAAAGAACTTAGTGCAAATATTCCTTCTTTTTTTTTTTTTTCTATAGAGATTTTTTTAAAGATGGTCACATGGTTCAGGTTAACTTAGTTAAATACTCTAATTTTAATGAATGTTTCTATTATTTGTTAAGACGTGTTTATTAGCCTTTCCTTATATAGAAAGAACATTTTTTTAATGGTGAAGTTTTGAATAAAAATTATTTGTAACTAATATTGAAAGAAATTCTTGAAAAGTCTCTCACTGACATTTTTGACACTGTCACACACAAATCATAGTAACTCGTAGTTCGTAGTACTACTAATAATTAGTATTTTTTTTTATGCTGCTGTGCGCTTACCGGATTTAACAGCAGAGACGGCCTCCTCGGCTGAAACCCAATTGGGTTCACGATCCGGGTACGGGTGAAACGGTTCCATGGTACCGGCATAGTAGCTCCGACTCGGACATTTCAGCGGACCCTGCAGCAGTTTTGAGATTCGACCGAAAGCTCGCAGGGACGACATTATACCGTTTTGCCTTTTTTAAAAAATGGTAAAATGCTGAAACAGAGATGACAGTGGTTGTTATTGTTGATGTTTGCGCTAGCAGACGGTGTCTAGCAGCTGCACTCACTCGACCGAGTGCGAGTAAAATTTCGAGCGCAACTCAATGCTGTCGAATTGTAGCAGCAGCAGCAATCGAGAAAATCTTATGACGTCACACAAAATCTACACGGATTCAATGTCACCTTCTTATGAGTTCCAACGAGAGAACCGCGCTTTTTCGGTTTTCTTAAGTATCCAGTTTAAATATTTGCATTTTTTTTTTCTTTAAAATAAAATCTTTTAAAGTAAAATCTTATATGTACCGCCTCAGTCATCAGCCCCTCCAAAAAAAGTTATCACGCCGATCAAGAAGGGATATAAAACAAATGATATAGCTTGGTTAACCAGACCAGCTTTTGAAGAGAGATGGACTGAAAATATTTCAGCACACCCCTTCGTAAAAAAAGAAAATAAGTGTTTTTTAGTTTTTTTTTAAATTCAATTTGGTCCAGAAGGTAGAAAAAATAAAGCAAATTCATTCAAAAGCTAGGTAAGATGAATCAAAAAACTATAAAAAAAAACAATTTTAAAATTCTTCATCCTCTTCACAGAGATAAATAAGAGAAGGTCAATAATGCACACTTTGACTAATCTTTTAATGCCATAGGAGTGCTGCACCATAACAAAAATTCTCACTATTTTTCTAATAATAAAATACATGTTTTTAGACTTTTACATTTGATGTAATTGTAAAACATGAAAACGTTTTTTATTCATTACACACACACATGCCTATCTAATCAACTTTCATAATCTGTGGTTATAGGGATTTCAGGGGTTAGTTCTGATAGCCTTAGAATTTAATTTGGGAACCACCACTACAATGTTTTACATGTTCACATTCTTGCCTCTTTTCTGATCTATGCCCCCAACTTTTTCACCTGCTTTCAAATCCAGCTCCCAAAGCCTTGATCCTTATCAGAGATAAGAATAGATTTTTTAAGGAAGGAGAGAGCTGGAAAATATAAAAACAAATTTGACCGTCCTTACCTTGACTATTGTGCCATAAAGTTGGGCGGGGGGGTTAAGGCACACAACTTGTCCATCCTTGCTTACAAAAAGCTGCTCCCAAACCTTTGATTCTTATCAGAGATAGGAATATATTTTTTGACGAATTAGAGGTCCGGGTGGGGTGGGGGTGGCATGTATAACAATTTTGGAGGGAAATGTTCCCAATGATATTTCTGAGCCTTCTAATCTCGATAAATACGGAGAATATGTGCCTCTTTGATAGTGAGTACTTGACACCATCTGAGATAACATCAGGTCTGCAATAGAACACCAGTCATCTTTGGAACCTATTACAAGAAAGAGATCTACCTGCTGGGCTCTAAAGACAGAACATCAGCCCTCTACTAAAAACTAATTGAGATCTGCTTCCATGCACCTAGAAATTCCTATAATCGGCCTACAAACTCGATCAACTACAAAATTTGGATCTTCCGACAATTTCTTCCTCAACAAGAGCTCTGAAAAAATCTATGTGAGTGTTAATTCCTTAAGAACAACTTACTCGCTAAAAGAGAGAATTGTCCTCTCTAATCTTTCAAGCCATTGTTACTTTTATCGATTCTGTTGCATTTAACCATAACCCTTTCATGTGGAAAGCTGGCACAAATTTCCCAAATTATAAGGCATCACAAAGATGTCATATCGTCCAAAAGACATTAAATAAATGAAACATATTGAAGTAATAGAAAGAAATAGAAAAAGATACCAACTGCATCTTCACTTTCAAAAAGCTATATAGTTTAATCCTGCATTCAGTGGCACAGTTCATGCATTAGTTTATATGCAAGTATCATAGAAAATCAAGTATGTCAGTATTCAGATAGGTTCCTATTAGTGAATACTGAGAAATAGCTCCAAAAGTGAATATTGACAAATAGTTCCCTAACCTTGTTCTCTAAGGCTTTCCAAGCATACACCCCACTACATCAATCAATACACTGTCTACAACCGTTCTTTAAATGGACCCAATTATGAACCAGTTGAGAAACATGAATGACACTTAATTACACTCAAAACATAAACCTGTTTCCACTACTTACAATAGTGGATATTGAACTTTTTTTTATAATAGAATTCACTCAATGCAGGACTTGAAAACCAATCAAGGTAGAGGTTACTGCTAAAATGGTAATGATGAATGAAGTATGTGATATGAATGAAAGAGGAGGTGGTACGAAGTGAATATTATGAGGATAAGGAGGATAGATAACTGACACTTTGATTGAAGAAGTTAAGATTGTAGTTTAAGGGGGTACTGTTAAAATGTTTATGATAAATGAAGTGTGTGATATGAATGAAAAAAGAGGTGGTAGGAATTGAAGATTATGAGGATAAAGAAGATAGATAACAATTTATTCTTGAGGAAGTTAAGGGTTTTAATGTTATAGTTATGATGAATGAGGTGAAGTGAAGATTATGAGGGTAATGAATATAGATAAAAACTGACTCTTTACTTGAAGAATTTAAGGGGGTTACATATATATGTATGAAGTGGAGATTATGAGGATAAGGAGAATAGATATCAACTGACTCTTGACTTGAATAGATTATGGTTGTAAGGTTTATGGAAGCACCCACATGGACGTCTGTTCCACTAAGTGACAGTTCTTGGAAAAAGTTTTCTAAATGGAACTATCTCTTTATCTTTGAAATATGGGGGAAATGAGGATGTTTCAACTCTGCAGAAGTAGCATGGCATGTTCTACCTGTAAAGGTCTGAACTGGTGAAACAAAAGAATGGAATTCTTCTGGATATTTGCTAGGGAAATAATGATAGAGTAGCAGCAGGGTTACCACATTGCATCTGGAAGAAACTAAATATTTCCCCAAGAAACTTGTCAATCACGTCAATGGAAACAACCTTTTGAGTAAGAAATAGTATGTATTTAGCTCCTTCTAGATTGACTGCAGATGTCTTAATTGTCATTACACATAGAATCAGTAAAGCACTTGATAATAATTTCATGAGAATAATCACCTTAGATATCTCAAAAGGCCTTTGACAAGGTGTGGTATAGATGTTTGCTATGACATCTCTGAAAGAGTTTTTTCAACTATCAAGTCTTTCACATCAGTTAGGTCCATGAAGGTCATTATTAATGGCCAGCCTCAAGCTCATGTGATTAATGCAGGCATATCCCCAGGGTTCTTTCTTTAGTCCTACCCACATTCTGCTTTATATTAACTATCTGCCTAAGAACATTATTCTTTTTTAATTATTTCACTACAAGGAAGACAATAAAGCCACTAGGATGCAAGAAGTTAGTGAGTGTTAGAGAATATAAGAAAAACTACTATTAAGGAGAGAGGACAATATAAGAATTAAGAAGACAGAAGATAACGATTAGCATTGCATTTAAATTTTTGAAGGTCAAAGTTGACTGGAAAGCAAGAAACCTGAAGAGAGTTCCACAGGTGAGAAAGGTGAGAGAAGAAACTGTTAGCATAGAACTTACAGTTACATCTCGAGATTTCAACTGTAAATGGATGAAACCTTGCCACCAATCTAATACTGTGCTTAAATTCATAAAGTTCAGGTACTATAGAGGAAAATTCATCAGAACAATTACCATGAAAGTATTTATAGAAAAGGCACAGGGAAGCTACATTACAGCAGTGGGAAAGGGAGTGAAACCAAGATGCCAACTCACAACTAATAACATTGCAGATTCTTCTTTGCATTTTATCATGAATCTCTAAATATATAGCTGGAGCACTAAACCAGATGTAGCAGCAATATTCAATGCATGGCAAATGATAGACTTATAAATATAGTAAGATAGATTTTGGCAAGAAAAATTGTCTAGCACAGCATAGTGAACCAATTTTCTTAGCTGAAGACTTAGCAATTGATTCAATAGACCCTTTCCACTTCATGCCAGCTGAAAATGTTAGTCTGAGAAGATGCAATGAGTCACTCTCTTGGAGGTTTGCATCAGCCATACTGATGGAAAGTAAAAAGGGTTAAATGATTTTGAGGCATTAAAATTAACAAGTCACTCCTTGTTCTCAGATCATTTATAAATATATGTGCAAATGATACCTCTGTTTATGGGTTCATATATACATATATATATATATATATATATATATATATATATATATGTATATATGATCAGAGCCTGGCCACTGATCCATCCTCTGACCTAGTTCTCACAATTCAATGGGGGGGAAGAACTGGCTTGTAACATTCAACTCATCCAAAATCAAACTAGTAATGTTTCATCACCACCAAGCAGACCGTGAGCTTTCTCCAGTCATGATGAGGTTTATGCTCTTGATGAGACTTCTTGCCTTGAACGTCTATTGAGACACAAGTTTACACAAAATCTCAAATGGAACTTGTATATATATATTTTTTTACAATGGCATCCACCCTGTACAAGGCCTTGGGGACACTCAAGGTAAAGTGTTACAGATTAAGAGGTACAGCTTATGCAGATACATGCAGAAGATGACAATTAACCATAGACTTGAACAGGTTAAGATTGTAGTGATCAGGGAAGCAACCTCTTGGGAGTCAGTTCCACAAGACAGCAGTTTGTGGGAAGAAGCTGCTTGAGTGGAACTTACATCTCACCAGGAGGATATGAAGAGAATGAGGGTGGTTCACTACAATGTACATGACATGGTGGATCTTAACTGTGAGTCTTATAGACTGGTGGAACTAAGGAATGTAGTTCATATGAGCACTCACCCTGGAAATAGGGATAGAGCAGTGAGAGGCTTGTGATATCTCATTCATGAGAAAGGGGTTGCAGAGTAGAAAATAATTTGTTACCTACAAGGGCGTGGAGATGATTTTAGACTCTATTGAGAGGGGGAAGTGAAGACCTAGCAGCTATGGTCAATTCCTTGTACCACTCTAGAAAGTACCTGACTGCTTATGCCATGCTCTATTTTTGCAAGAGTCAAAGTAGACCAAAAATGGTGTATTGCTGACATACCTGGGCTGGTGCTACCAAATCTTCACTTTCCAGCCATGACACAATTCAAAATCATTTATGCAGTCTTTTGGGTGATTATTTCTCTCTCTACAACCCCTTTCCCAACAGACAAAACATTGGTAGCCTCTTGCTACTCTATTGCTATTTTCATGGTAGATGTTCAGATGGGCTGCATTCCTTAGTTCTACCAGACCAGAGCTTTACAGTTAGGACCCACCAAGCCACATGCATGAGTTTCATTCAGATTCCCTTTGTATTCCATTTGTGAAGAGGAAGTTCTCAGAACTGTTACTTTGACTCCTGAAAAGTTTCCTGATCACTACTATCTGAATTTCTTCAAATCTAAGGTCAACTGTTATCTATCCTACATATATTCTATAATCTGCACTTCTGATTTCCCTACAACAACCTCATTCAGTAACCCTCTACCCTGAGTGACTTTTGGGCCTTGTATTGGTTAAACAATCATATGAAACAAATGACAGTGTCAAAGATTTTTAACTTTATAAAGGCTGAAAAGTGAGCAAATATGTGCATTTGTGGTTTTATGGATATAAGCTTGGAATGAGAAATCAAAGAGCTGAATTCAAATTCCAGTCAAGTTTGTTGCATTCACTTACACTTCCATCTTTTCTCCTCCCAGCTATAGGTTTGACAGCAAGACAAACTGGGTTCTATAGCCTAGGTTGGCAACCATTTCTATGCAGAAAGAAATGGCAACTGTCTGTGGAAAAAGTCAGTCATGAATTGAAAGAGACTTGATTGTCCAAGCAAATCACATATGGCACTTAACTGACTGAATCTATTCTTAGTCTAATCTTTGGCTTAACTACTCACTATTAAAAACAGTCCCCAGTTTTTCATATTAGTTGATCTATTGAGTTAACCCCATATAAAATAACATACTTCCCTAACAAGCTCACCTACCACAGCAAACATCAACTACCATAATTCCCCATGTATAATATGCATTTTTTTCTAAAAATTAATAAGCAAAATTAAGGGTGCATATTATAGACAGCTACAAAAAATCTTTAAAAAATTATCGTTTCATAGGTCAATTTCAGTTGCAAAATGACTACTCACTACAAACATACAACAATTTGACACTAACATTCAGCGATTATGACCCTATAAGGATCTCAAATACAATCATATGTACCTAACAATACTTACAAATGTAAAATAAAATAAGAATTCTCATAAAACTAAATTAGAACAATATTATTCTATGTTTAAAACCATTTTTTTAATAAGAGTAGGAAACGCTGGCCGTAATGAAATTGGAGAGGTACAGTTTATAGGGTTTGATTACCAAACAAAGGATGCATATTATGCGTGAGTAGAAGCATTTTCCCACACTTTCAGCACAATCTTAGGGGTGTGTATTATAGATGAAAGTGTATTATACGGTATAAGAAAATCAAAATTTAGGTTATTTCTTCTCACTGATACATGGGCCACTACTCTCTTTAGACAAATATAGTCATTTAGCTGTGATATTCATTGCAACTAAATGGGATGCATGAATCCATCCATCATGGAAAATACAACTGAGCAATGAATGGACATAACAAGGTTCCACATGTTTAATTTCTGCTATCTTTTGAGATGTTAGTCAAAAGGATAATAAATTATACAGATGCATGGGGAATGTTAAACAGGACACCACACCTGTCTATATTTCTGAGATAAGGTATTGTAACTATTTACACTATTTACATTGATTGGACTGTTGTCTGCATCTTTATTGTCACATTCATATATATGTATAAAAGCAAACACTGAAGTCAACACTGAGTGGCGACAGTCAGTTTCATGCTTGGACATAATCTTTAGAGATGAAAATTGCATTCAAATATGAGGTCAAAATACTGGTTCATAGGGAGAAGCTGCTCGAGTGTAACTTACATCTTATCAATGGAATACAAAAGGAATGAGGGTCTTTTGCTTCAATGTGCATGGCATTATGGGTATTAGCTGTGGAGGTTAGAACTGGTGGAACTAACGAATATAGTCCATCTGAATACTTTCCATGGAAATAGCAATAGAGCAGCACGAGGCTTGCAACATCTCGTCTGTGGGCAAGGAATTGTAGGGTGGAAAATAATTTTGTGCTGGCACAGCCATAAACAGTTTCTAAACAGTTTCATCTACCCAATTTTACTCACAAGTCTTGAGTCAACTTGTAGTATGATCTTCAGGCACTGCATGTTGATATCATCTTCCCAGTCTGATATTATCAAGAAGTCACTTCCTTGACAATTTCACTATGGTGAGATTTTAACCAGGGTCTCATAGTCAGAATGCTAATGTTCTAACCACTTGGCCACACACCCAATTTACTTGATATGAACACTAAACAATGACAATTGACTTGTATAAATCAACCATTAAAATAGTAAATTGAAATGGATACCTACCTTGAACAGTTCAGGAGTCATCCATCATTGTTCTAATTAATAATAAACTGATGGCAAATGAGCTTCTTATAGGAACCAGTGAACAACATAAAGGGTTCACACACTCTACACACTTTTCTTTCAGACCTCATATATATATATGAATAAAAAGAGACAAGAGGAAAAACTATACTTAGCCAATGCATTTTGTCCTCTGAGGGCCATCCTTGATAAAATCCATCAGAAGACAAAACATGTCGGCTATGTATAGTTTTTCCTCTTGTCTCTTTTTTATTCATTTTGTGTCTTTACAGATACACTCCATCTGAGAATATGTATATATATATATATATATATATATATGAGGTCAAATCAAAAAGTATCAGGGTTTATGCTGTTAAAAGAAAACTACAGCACATATCAATTTGGTATTTAATCTCATTAAAATAGTACCCATCTGAAGCTGCACACTTTATCCAGCTTTGTTCTCATTGATGGAAGCATTCCTGGAACTCCTTTTCTGGGATAGCAAACAGCTGCCATGTCATATTTGCTTGGATTTATTTAATGCTTTGAAACAATATTCCTTTCAAGTGGGATTTGATTTTTGTAAAAAGGAAAAAGTCGCAAGGGTCGAGATCTGTGGAGTATGGTGGTTGTCAGGTCTGGGAAATGTGCTTGACCAAAAACTGCTGCACAAGCTATGGTCACTGATGGAACCTCTGTGGCGTGTTGAGATGACCACACTCTACACGCTTTCTTTCCAGACCTCTTGTGTGTGTGTGTGTGTATGTATTACGTTGGTGCAAAAATAATGTTGTTTTCTCACATAGTAACATATGTGAGAAAACGACATTATTTTTGCACCAACCTAATATATATATATATATATATATATATATATATATATATATATATATATATGAGGTCTGATCAAAAAGTATCAGGATGGTTGCTATGGTAACAGACCTAAAGTATGCAGAGTGAAGCCACTAGGTACAGAGTGACCTTGAACTCTGTCACACATGCACACTAAGTTATAACATTCTCACTCCCTTCTGTTCTTTATAGCAGTGCTTGGAAATAAAGTGTGTAGAGTGTGGTCATCTCACCACACCAGAGAAGTTCCATCAGTGAGTTCATTCCATATTTGAGTTCATTTCTTGACTTTATTTTCATAGTTATTTATTAGTCTGTTACAAAGCCACAATTATGAAGCATCCAGTATGGGAAATTACTACTATACGTAAGGATTGATGAGGGAAAAGAAATATTACAGGCAACAATTCTTAGCTTGCATCAGTAGAAACAATTTGCTGACAACTGAATGGTATAAAAAGATAAGGAGACTCCATATTACATTTGAAATACAACATTTATATACATAGACTAATGAATAACACAAGACTTGAATCTTCATATTTAACATTAGATTTCATTCTATTATTTCATGAATTACACTCAGCTATTGGGTGTGTGAGTGACCTTGTCACCCCTAGTCTGAACCATAAACATTACATTCTCATCTGCAATATCTGAGAGACAGCCCAATTCCTCTCTGGGCTTGTTGTGTATACAGTTTTCTTCTGCATGTCATTCCCACCCAGCAAAAGCAGATGCTACTGTGAGGTTATACGAGTATGCACACAGTGGCTGGTAGTTCTCACAGGTCAATCTGCACCTGGCTTCACTTGAGGATTTGGTGTGATACGAATGCAAATTTCATTCTGGCATAATACTGCATAGAAATATAAAACAGCATCTTATCAGAAGATATTAAAAACTAAGTTGCCCATGTTACCAAGTAAGTTTTCAAATATTGGGAATAATAGTGAGAGATAAGAAAAAGGATATCTATTTAGTCAATGGTAAGTTGAAAACTGTTTCCTACTTGTGTGGTTTTCTCACATGATATCTTATATATAAGGGGAAATGATTCTTTTTTCTGTCCATACACTATCAAATTGGTTTGCAAGATGAGTTTGCTGACCATTAATTTGCCATGCTACTTGATAAAATGTTACACATTAATGTGAGGGAATCAATATGCCATCTTAATGCATCAGATAGCTAAAAGTTGCATTTTATGGTTGCTCATTAAGGTATTTCTCAGTTCCCTAGTAAGCAGCTGTTTAGAGGGAATCATTGGCTTCAATTCAGTTCTGACAGGAAAAGCTGAGACTGATAACCATTAAATACCAATAGGATTTTTCCTACTTTCATTTATTATTTAATGATTGCTAAATAGCTTTAGCATGTATAAAATACAGTAAACAGTAATTTTTTTTAATCATTTCCCCTCAAGCAAAGCAATATTGCCAAAAAGATGCAAGGGGTTAGTGAGTGTTAGAAAGAAAAAACAAAAGAAAACATTATTAAGAAGGGAGACAGAACAGGAATTAAAAAGACAGAAAATAACTGTTGACATTGCTTGTAAATTTTTGAAGATCAAAGTTGGCTGAAAAGCAAGACGCTGGAAGAGAGTTCCACAAGTGAGAAGTGCAAAAGAAGAAACTGTTAGCATAGAATTTTTGGTTTCAACTAGAAATTTCAACTGTAAAATTACCAATGTATATTATATCAATGTTTGTAATTTGAGAAGGTCATTTTTTCCTCCACCTTGGCCTGAGGGTTTGTTCTTTGTCTAAAAAGTGAATATTGTTGTATTGTTTATTATCAGGGAGTAAACTAGGATTTCTCAAGTAAGAGAGCTTCTGAATTAAAGTGTACACAAGATAGTTCAGCATAAATCTAAAATCAACAAGATAAAAGGTCACTATGTGATCTTAACAGTGAGAGGAGGTTAAAACGTAAGGTTTTATCAGAAGCTTACCATTAAGGTGTACACTTTCTTTCTTTTTTATTCTACCAACCCAGCATTGATATATATATCCCTAAGTGTTGCAGTTAAAGATCATCAATAGTGGAATATTATACTATTTTTTTCTGATTATTGTGTGAATACAATTTTGATATTTTTATGTTGCCAAATGCCTGAGGGGAAAGTTTAAAATATAATGTTTTATCAGAATCTTACCATTAAAGTGTGCATTTTCTTTTTTTTGATTCTTCCAACTCAGTATTGATATTTTTATGTCACTAAGTGTTGGAGTTAAAGATAGAAGATTATAGATATTGGAATATTACACATTTTTTCTGATTATTGTGCAAGTACAATTTTTATATTTTTATATTGCCAAATGACTGAAGGGAAAGTTTAAAGCATAATGTTTTATCAGAAGGTTACGATTAAAGTTCACATTTTTTCAGGTAGCACCAATCCAGCATTGATATCTTTGTGCTACTAATTTGTACAGTTTCAGTAGGAAAAGCAATAATGATTGAAATTTTTACAAGTTTTATTTCTGATTATTTTGCCAATTTAACTTGGTTACTCTTATGTTGGTAACTAGTACACCTCTACTGAGAAATTTAATGGAGAAATATAGTGACAATGTGGCCAAGTGGTTAGAATATTAGCATTCTGACCATGAGGCCCAGATTCAAATCTCAACATAATCAATTTGTCAAGGAGATAACTTCTTAATTATATTGGCCTGGGAAGGCAATCTCAGCATGCGGTACCATTGAAAAGTGCCTGAAAAGTGACCCAAAATATGTAAGCAAAATTGGATTAATAGAACTGTTATTGATGGTTGTAACAGCAAAAAGTACAAGTCATCGTGACTGAGTATTGTCTACTAATATGTTTCAGATGGCATCTGTTAGGTTTTTGTGTGTGCTTAAATGAGTCCTGATGGAGCTATGATTGGGTAGGTGCAATGTAAGTCGTCTAGATAGGCATTGAGTATTGTAACCAATGTAATTATTTATGAGTTTTGTTTGATCAGAAACACAGTTCCTTAAGGGTCATCTGAATTTGTAAATAATTTTCATTCATTGTAGTTTTGAATTTGAAGGTGTGTTGTTATTTTTGATGATAAGGTTAGCTTTTTTAAATTTTTTGTAATTGATGATATAAGTATAAACGTGTAAAAAAGTTTTAAAATTATGGATTTAATAATAAAAAAGGATTAGCTAACACTCAATAACATTAACTATGAACACAGCCACAATGTGCTGACCATGTTCGGAAAATAAAACATTCCTATAATCTTAGGCATATACATAAAAATGCAGATATTTAGTTAAAAATAAAAAATAAAAATCACCCTTGATAATGGCTAAAAGAATAGCCAAAAGTACTCAGATATGCAGAACTTTTGCACAGTTTTTACACATTTGTATCTAGAAAATAAAACACTTGTATGAACACAAGAAAAATTAAATGAAAAGCTCAGTCGTAGTACCTCGTCTGTCATCTTTAATGAAATATATATATATATATATATATATATATATATATATATATATATTGTATTTAGGTAGAAAATTCTCTTTTAGGCATATCTGATTGAATAAATTACAAACATTATGTCTGCTTATTTTGATCATAATCCTTTCATATTCATGAATATTTTTCCATATATTACAATTAAATAAGGCAAGAAATGCAATGTAATAGTGAGAATCACTTTTATTTCCCAAGTTCTTTCCATCTCTTTCTGAGATCATCATTGTGAATATAAAAGGATTATGATCAAAATAAGCAAACCTAATGTTTATAATTTATTATATATATATATATATATATATATATTATTATTATTATTATTTATATTATTACTTCATAGTGGATATTCGTACTTAAAATAGATGCTCCATTATCTAAGCATTTCTTTTCACTAAAATTCTGTTGGCCTTAAAATACATTCTCATCATTTTTATGTCATTGCATTGTATTATTTTAATTAATGAAAAATATAAATATTCAAAAGAAAAAATGAGTATATTTACAAAATATTTGTACATATTTTACTTAGCAAAACAGAAAAAGTAATTCAATAAAATCACTCTCAGTCTTGCCGATGACCTTAATATGACCTCAAAAGTGACTTCATTAATGAATCAAGTGATTCCTGTTCATATTGTCCATCTATGACGGCAGCTTTCAATGAGTCCCTGTTATTATAGTGCCACTGGCTAGTCTCCCCCTCTCAATGACACTTCAGTGAAAGTAGTCCTGGGGATTAGAATTTACGAGAGCTAGGTGACCACATATTAAGAGAGACCTGATTGTCAAACTATATTTGCTATCCCAAATGGTGTCATGTGAGGAGAGAGCAGAGTGCTGCTGGAACATATATGCCCACTGACTTAAATCAGTCCAGGGTTGGATCATCTAGTTCAACTCTATGTAGGTAGTAATATTGACCTTAGGGGCCTGTGGGAAGAAGTCGGGCATCATAATATGGCAGTATCAACAAAGATGATATGAACTTGGTGTGCATCACCAAGGATATCGCTGAGAGATTTATTTTATAAGAACAGAATAAATTTGTTCTTGTGAAATAATATATACATATATGCGCTCACCAGCAATATTCGAACCTGCATTCCTCTGGGCTGGGGGAAACTGTCATTAGATGCACTCTACTCAGAAAGATCAGGTTCAAATCCTGCTGGAGTGTACATAATTTTCTTTAATAAGATTTCTCAAATATTCAGGATGGTAGACAAAAATATACTGCTTAATAAATAAATGAACCATCTCCTCAAATATAAGTATTCACTAGAAATAATGTTTAAAGTGGTAAAAATCTGTCAGATTGATAAATCAAAATCTATTACCTTAGAAAAATACTTTTTTTACGTTTAGATATGAAACTGTGCAGACATGAAAATTTTGAGGAATTTATGACGAGAGGGATTTTGCTTAAAGGCACTATTCAACCTTTGCTTGATCAGCAAAGTAAGTTAAGGCACATCAGATCTAACACACACACACACACACACACACACATATATATATATATATATATATATATATATATATATATATATATGTATGTATATATCTATATATATAGTCATTCACAGACAGACTGCTTTGCAGCTTATCAATGTGGCTAGACATCCAATTGCCTCAAGCCAGGATCGAAACCTGACTGATTTGGTATCAGAGATTTTACCCCTAAACCATTGGCGCATGGCAGGGATGAAGGTGAATTTAGATGTATTTATTTTTACACAAACATACCAGTGACCAGAGAACTCGATTCATTTTAATGAAGAGTCTTGCATCACCAGCAATAATAGTCACTGTTTACAGATTCAGTTTTCTCCCTGAAGAGCTCACCTGAAATAATTTTTTCATATAGATAAAAAAATGAAATTGTTAGAAAGATTCTATACAAAAACTTGTTGTAGAGATTAAAATAAGAATTGTGAAAAAAGTCACCTAATAATTATATTTATTTATAATATATGTATTCTTACAGAGAAATATTAAAATTAAAACTTTGTTACTTACAATTGGATTTTCAGTGTTTTTTTTTGTTTTTTTTTTTCAAGAAAAATAATTTGTTGTTTTACTTTTTTTTTACTTTAACCAGTTTTGTTTAGCTTTTCAAAAAGTTTTAACTGTTTATATATATATTTCTATACACACACATATAGTAACATTAGACAGCTGCTCACAAAGAATATGAAAATACTAGCAAGAGAAAATGGTAAAAACAAGACTTATGATCCTTGAAGTAATACTTATACAACAAAAACAACCATTAATAAAAAAAACAATTATAATTTAAGAGTTTACATCTTCAAATGTCAAAGGTGTTTCATTAAGACAGATTATATATAAGTCAATCATTAAAATCTTAAAGAACATTTGCTGTATAAATATACACAACATATGTGAGTGTGTGCTTGGATGCATGTGCACACACACGTGTGTGTGTGTGTGTGTGTGCCTGTATGTGAATTATGTGAATATTTCTTTGATTACAATCTTACAGCCTTTTAATGATTTTCTTAAGATATTTTTCAATATATTCAATGTAATTAAGAGTTTTATATTTGTCCATGATATATTTATTTTTCACTTCCAGATATTTGATAAGAAGAGAGAACAAATAGGAAACATTTACCAATCTAACATGCTTCACTTTTATTAAAGTTTCACCAGAGAATGAGATATGGATAAAAAGAAGAAAAATTCTGGTATTCTTATTTTTACGTAGTTTGATTATCATTGGTTAATCAGGTTTCATGTGCATTCAACTTTTTAAAACAACATTATTATAATTTGTCATGTTTAATTTTTTATTGTCGTTTTTCCGATATTTTTGGTTAAGGTGTTGAGTATTGTGCTTGAAGCTGTCCGAAGTTCATATTTTGTTATTTTTATTCAAGTACTTTCAAATTTCACAGTCATTATCAAGAACTAATGTGGTGTCTATGGGAAGTTGGATGTTTGAAATGGTCTAGCATGACATGTGTAATGGCATTACACATGTCACACTCGACCTAGGCCATTGTCCCATAGCTTACCCAGCTCGATATAGAAGGTCGGAGAGCACAACGGTCAAAGCATTGTGATAGCAACAAAGATGAGGACACTAGTCCAAATATAAATAATGTAACTAATTATGTTAGATGTTTTGAAAATTTAATGGTAAATGATACATCTCAGGTGTTTATTACAATCAATAGGTACTAATAAATTATATTCTTAATGGTCTTTTTACAGTTTGTTTAAAGTTAGAGTGTATCTCGTTAAATATGTATATATAGCAAGTGTCAACATATATAAATATAAATATTTACTTTATTCCCAGTTGCCATTACTGTAATGGCTACTGGGAACAAGGCCGCACAAAAATAATGCAATTTATTTATTTTTCAATTTTTATTTTATTATAATACTGATAAAATATTGATTATATCAATATTTTATTATTGTACTGATAAAATATTGATATCAATATTTTACTATTTTATTATAATACTGATAAAATATTGATTATATCAGTATTTTATTATATGTTATTATTATATATATTATATTATATTATATCATATGCATTTCAAGATACCTCCTCCTGTGGTGAATGATATTTTATTTAATGCATACTGTTTATTTTGTATAATTATACTGTCTAAAGTTTTGAGTCTTTTACTTGAATTGGTTGCTGTAGAGTATTTTAGTGTTATCTACTAGTATTTATCTTATGTTCATAGTTCTACTTTGGTCATTCATGATGTGCTGATCAATATGTCCATGTAGCTTTGACAGATGACAGATCAATCTGCAAGAGAGTGTGGTGCCTGTGTGCCCAATGTAAGTATTTAATGTTATTTTTGATTATTAGTGTTGGAGATACAACCTCCCAGGGGGCATTTGACTTCATAGACAATATTAATTTTTACATACAGAGGATTTATAATGTCCGGTGTTGTTGGTAATAATTAAGTTAGATGTTTTAAACCTTTTGTAGTAGATAATAAATCTTAAGTGTTTGTTAGGATCATTGAGTGATATCTACCTGTAAATTTTTTAATTTTTTTAATAGCTTTTTCATCCTGCTTTGGTTATGATAGAATAAGTTAGAGGCATGTTTATTTTTGTTTGTGTCAGGGAGGGATATGTTATATTTTTTTTCTAAATTTCATTAAGGCTAATTATATTCGTTCCTCAACAACATGGTTAAGGAAATTATTGTTGATTAGGGTTTGTTTAATGTTGCTAAGTTCCTTATAGAATAATATGTCCAAAGAAGAAATTACTTTTGATTGGCAAATCATGTTTTTCATAAAGAGCTATTTTGCATCTGTGAGGACATTCACTTTTTTAGTTGAGTAAACATGAGTTTCTGTTAAGTGTTTTTTTTTTTATAAATGATGGTGGTAAAATTATGGCTATTGGTATAGAATAATATGTCAAGGAAAAGGATTTTATTGTTAATGTTGAGTTTGTAAATAAAGTGTAAGACAGAGTTATTCTCAAGGTTTCTTTCAGTTTTGTATTTCTTCTAAGCTGTTTGTTAATATGAGTATGGAGTCGATATAGCATGATAATGACTTTGAAAGTTGAAAGTACTCTAGCAAGAATAAAAAAATATGAACTTCAAACAGTATATCCACAACTTCAAGTGAAATATTCAACACCTTAACAGAAAATTTGAAAAATACAATAAAAAATTAAACGGACAGACCTTGTTAGTTCTTTTTCATTCAACTTGTTTGGATTAATACTTGCTGCTTATATATATGTAAATATATATATATATATATATATATATATAGGCAACAAGTATAGCACTTCATCAGAATTGAGTGCTCTAGCTGCTGGTCTAGAGTTTATATACATATGTATATAATACATTAAAAGATTCCCTTTCTCTGCCGTGCATAGACAGCTTAGGGGTAGAATCTCTGATTGATGCCAAATCAGTTCAGTTTTGATCCCGGCTTGAAGCAATCGGATACCTAGCCACACTGATGAGCTGTGATATAAACAGCAAAACAGGCTGTCTGTGGATATATATATATATATATATACACATATATATATATATATATATATATATATATATATATATATATATATATATATATATATATATATATATTGTGGAGGTTGGAGCAGAATGGTGGCTTTTACATTCAAAATGAATGAACACTTAGCAAACATTGTTTTGTAAGTTTTATTTTCTTTTGTATACAAATACAAACTTGTATTATTCTTGTGAGACTGACTATGCAGCTTGTTGTATGTTGGAACAGAGAGAAAGAGAGAGAGAGACCGTAAGACTCAACCTTCTTTGTAGTAGGCAGTCATCCCAGTTAGCTCTTTGGTGGTTAGAGGTTTGAAACAGCCTGTCCAGCTTTCTGGTGAAAGGGCAAAGAAGAATGACGTCAAAGCCCTCTTTTTTTTTCTGTGTTCTGAGTTCTGTGTTCTGGAGTTTTGTAAGTGGTTGGGGAGTGCAATCAGTGTACTTGGGATTGTCCTTCACTTTTGGCACAGCATCTTTGATCTTTTGTTATTGCTTTTCCAAGTATCTGGTTTCAGAAACAAAGTTAGCTGATATTGACCTGTCCATAATGCTGGTGTTAATGTTAATGAGGTATTAAGATGATAAAGGGATGATACTTTTCAGGGGATTTAAGAAATATTTTTATTTATTAAACTTTACCTAGGTCTTCAATATAAAATATATTTGAAAGCTTAATATTTTCATTCTACTTTACTTCTGTTTATAAATACTAGTCACAAAATAAAATCTCCACATTTACAGTGATAAAGTCTCTTAGGGGATGAAATATGGTAAGGAAAAACTTTCCTTCTGGTTTTATTTATTCATATTAGGCTGAGTCATAAACAATTTCCGCGTTTGTTTATCAACTTTATTCTTCAATAATCTTAGGCATGACAATAAACTACATCCGGCAGCAAGTCCTCTGATCAGGAGCGTAGAACTATCTTTTAATTGCTGTTGTTCCAAGATCCACCCTGATCCAGGGCGGTAGCACCTGTTAGGGTCCTGCTATGGACAAATAGTGACCCTCTTCCCAAACAAAAATAAAACACTATGAAAGTATAAAAATACATATTTATAGTAAAATTACTAACAATATATATTTATAGTAAAGTGACCTACAATACCTTTTTAAAGCAAAATGACCAACAATACATTTTATAGTAGAATTACCAACAAAATATTTTATTTATAGTAAAATAACCAATACATTTTATCTTTAGTTGAAGGCATGTAATTGCATTCAAATTATTTAGATTTCAGCATTAAATAACCTATAGAGGTTGATATGCCACAAAACAAAAACCAACCAACCAAATTATTCTTAAAAAAATAAAGTACAATTATATTTTCTTCAATTATATGTTCACCATTTATTGCAGTTACTTGTTGCCATTTGTCGAGCAGCTCTTTGATATGTTTTAAGTAACATTCCACAGGTTTTGATGTGAAAATTTTTACAAACTCAAATATTTAATTATTCTCTTGTAGTGGACCGTGGCTTTGATGTTGTTGAGTAGACGTAGAAGAACACATGTGGGTTCAGATTTTCCTGCTAGCTGGCCCAACTACATGAGAAAGTTGGACTTTAATTAAGTCCAAGGAAGAAGGCAAAGAAAAACAAAACACAAGACCGATAATATATGTATACAAATATATATATTAATAACAAGTTACATGGAAACAGTTACAAAGGACAAAGTGTGTGTGTGAATATTCTATATGTGTGTGTGCGTGTGTGTGTGTGTGTATTGTGCTTAGCGTGTTCCCAGCATTTGTGAAACGCTATCCCTGTGAGCGCTTACATTTTCGAGGTGGTAAGGCTGAAAGCCTGAGGAAAAAGAGAGCTTTACCTCAAGGTGGCGGCCCAAAGGCCTGAGTGATAAAGAGAAAGAGGCGAAGGGTCAGCGACTACTTATAGCCAGGGAAGAGCGTCCCCTGGTGAAAGGGTTAATGAACTAAAGGAGGAGTTAACTCCGACACTCCCTCTTTCTGTAAACTTTTCCTCTTTCTATTTCTAAGTTTGTCATGAATGTACTATGGTGTTGGAATGATTTTATGGTTCAAAAGTATTTTAATACATGTGCACTGAGAGTAAAATAAATTATATTGCTGGTGGCTCGTTGCAAATAGCAACCTGAATTTTAAATCATTTTTGCAGTTGGCAGAGGACTGTTGTAATATTGTTTTAATTTGATGCTAATTAGAATTGGCACAGTGATCTGTGTTAAGTATTTATACATGACACTTTGCTTGGAGAGGCGACAGGTTAGATGTCTTAGAAATGTGGTATGATTAATATATGTAACCCCAAGTTTGAGTGTTTTGAATTCTTTGTAATATATGATGAATCTGTGGATGGTTCAGGGGTGAAAATTTGGCCTTGTAAAAATATTCAACTCATCCACAAAAAAAAAAAAAGAAAGAAAACAAAAGTAGATGAATTGCAAATGAAAAACTTTTATAATCCGAAAAATTTTTCAGTTGATATTTTTCATGTATTTGAAGACTGTTTTTAATAATTTCTGCTTTTAATCATTTCAACCCAAGCAAAACTATAAAAGCCACTATGATGCAAGGGGTTACTGAGAGTGAAAGAAACAGAGAGGAAAATAAAAGAACAGAATTCAATGAGACAGAAGATGATGATTGACATTGCATTTAACTTTTTGAAGATCATAGTTGACAAGAAAGCAAGAAGCCAGATGAGAGTTCCACAAGCAGAGAAGAATCTATTAGCATAGAACTTACAGTTCCAACTAACAATTTCAATAGTGAAATTATGAGACCTAACTACCAATGAAAAGAAATAAACTAGACATACAAAGATTTCTTAATAACTCCTCTTACTAATTTGACTTGGACTGTTACTTGAACTCACTACTTGAAACATTGTCTTTTATTTATATATAATGCATGGACCTAGTATTAAACACAAGAATACACATGAATATTTTACAGAAAAATGGTAGGGTCTTTTTTAAAGTGTGTAACTTGATAACTTAATAACTATACATGAAAAGCTGAAACTTTGGAAATTAATAATTAGAATAGATCTTATAGTTATATCTAATAATTTCAACAGTAAAATGATAAGACCTAGCTGCCAATCTAGTACTGCATTTAAATGCGTGAAGATGAGGTAGCAAAGATGAAAGTTCATCAGAACAATCACCATGAAAACATTTATAGGCAAGACACAGGGAAT
Source organism: Acanthosepion lycidas (assembly GCA_963932145.1). Classification (NCBI taxonomy): domain Eukaryota; kingdom Metazoa; phylum Mollusca; class Cephalopoda; order Sepiida; family Sepiidae; genus Acanthosepion; species Acanthosepion lycidas. The sequence continues at coordinate 57,128,889 of OZ010596.1, read as the reverse complement.
CTACATTACGGTGGTGGAAAAATGATTGAAGCTGAGATGCCAAGTCAGGGCTGATAACATAGCAGATTCTTAGGATTTTGCCAAGAATCTGTAAGTTCATATGAGGAGCACCAGATCAGTTACTTGGACTCACTAACTGATACATTGACTTTGTTTTATATATAATGCATGGACCTAGTATTAAACACAAGAATATATGTGAATATTTAACAGAAAAATAGTACACTCTTTTTTAAAGTGTGTTACTTGAAGACTATAACATTTCTAATAACTTAACAACTAGGTTGGGGACACTATAATCAAGCACGTGCAGAAATTTAAATATCTGAGAAGTATTCTGACAGAGGATGGAAAGTGTGACACTGAGCTCCAAAGATGCATTGGGATGGCCAAAGATACAAAGCTAGACATATTATTACGAGACAGGAGAGTTTCATTGGTAACAAAGAAAAGAGCGCTGAACTGCTATGTGATGTCTCTCCTCATTTACGGTAGCAATTGTTGGGCGGTCTCCTCAAGGATAAAAAAGAGACTCGAGGCAACAGAGATGTGGTTCTACAGAAGGATGCTAAGGATTGCATGGACTGAATATATGAGCAATGATGAGGTTTTGAAGAAGATTTAAACAGAGGAAACTCATACTTCACATCAGGAAGAGGCAGCTGAAATTTCTGGGACATGTAATGAGAAAGGAGGGCTTGGAAAATCTGATACTCACAGGGTGGATAGAGGGAAAGAGGGACAAGGGAAAGCAATGCGTGACATACTTAACAAATGGATAGCAGAACAGGGTTTGGGAGAAATAACAAAAAGACAAAACTTAACGAGAGCTACAAGGGACGGGAGGAGAGCCATGATCACCTACTCCTGAAAGGACATGGCACATACAAGAAGGAAAGATATATGCTTAAAAGCTGGAACTTTCATATTAATAAGTCAATATTTATTTTAAATTTTGTGTAATCTTTATCTTTCTCCATAAATTATAAGTTAACTAAATTGTATTTTAAGTTTGCATCCATTCAATAGGGATATTATATATTATTAATAATTTTCAATAAAATGGTTTTATTTTGTCCCAAACTGATTAATTAATAGAATGTGTTTTAATAATGTGTCCACTATAATTTGAATCTTAATTTACACAAATTTTTAAAGTTTTTCTTCACAAAAACAATAATAGTCACTATAATATTTACTATAGTGATTATAATAGTCACCTACCTAAAAGCAGAGTTGTATATCAATAAAAATAATAATAATAATCATTGTCCTTTTTCCACATGACTTTCCTCCTTGTTAAGAATTTTTGTTGTTGTTTAAAATCAACAGTACCAGAATCATTGTGTATGCGATATTTTTATTTTTTTAGTTCAGTTTCTGCTTATGAAGAAAGCTTTCATACAACCGGAAACAGACAAGACATATGAAGATTCCTTACTTATTCCTCTTACTACTTAAACTTGGACTGTTACATCTGCCTTTAACTCAGGCTATCATTCAGACTTGTCTCCTTGATATATTGTCCTTTTGTTATCATCTAGGGAAGGTTACTGAATAGAATAATCACTCAAAGGTTGTTAATGAACAATAATACTTAGGACAAGAACAACACATATAAGATTCACCAGTTGCACGTAGAAGTAGTCAACTGCTAGAAGTGAGTCAAGGGAATTTCACAATGAATCTCCAACTGCAGGATATCTTCCAACAACCCCATGTGGTCAGATATAGCACAAAACCGAATATAATGGAGGGTATCCGAGCCCATAGGTGTGGCCAAAATTCCCCATAGACCCCGTATAAAATAGGGTCAGGTAGCTGTTTCCTGAGATGTAACTCTGCCCTTCAACATAGCCTTGTCTGGGGACTCTCTCTGCCTGGAGAGAGAGAGAGTTTGACTAGCACAGCTGGAGACAAATCTCCAACTGCAGAATATTTACCAACCGCCCCATATGGTCAGATGTGACACAAGGCCGAATTTAATGTGGGGTTACCAAACCCATAGGCTTCGCCAAAAATTCCCCATAGACCCTGGGTCGGGTAGCTGTTTTCTAAAATGAGATTCTGCTTGTCAACGTACGGGGATCCTTTCTGCCAGTTGAAATTTATAAAATCTTTCTCTTAAAACCATTTTTCAGGAAAATAGGTTTTTCAAGTCCAGTAACTGTTATTGCTCTTTCCAGTATTTATGAGGGTTCGTTTCCTAACCTTTTATTTGAAGTAGTGTGGAACATCAACATTTTGATCATGTCATCATTTTTTCTTTGAGTTACATGTGCTATCCATTTCAGTTGTTGAAATCTTCAAGTGATGTGGATTCTATTATTTGGTTCAGTTCTTTGTTTTTGATTCTGTAGTGCTAATCCACTAGGTTTGAAGAAGTATGGTTTTCACCAAGTCCTATAAGCTTCCTTCACACAAAGCTATTTTTAACCATTGATCAAGTAGTTGCTACAGCTGAGAGTTTAGATATTTCTGAATGGGCTCAGACCAAGTGAGTCAACATTCAATTATATCTATCTCAAAGAAATATAAATTTTTCGTAGTGTGTCGTTTTCATTCTTGACTTCAGCTGGATCCAAAATTATTGACCAAAATTGATGATATTGTTCATAATAAAGGAGAAAGAAAAAAACAGAAATTAAAAAAAATGTATTAAATAAAATTAACGTGGCTAGTTGGGCTGCGTAGGTCTGAGCCCTATCTGAGCTGGGGACAAACTTAATAGGTAATGTATTTCTTGCTTTAATTTTATAAATAATCTTTTAAAAAAATTGTATTTCCTGCTTTCCAAAGAACACATTTTTATTTCAGCTTATTGCTTTCAAATGTCCATTTTAAATAATTTATTCTGTACAGTATAAGGTTTTCTAACACAATGTATCAACTGAAAAAGGGCAAATTAAATAACATCAGCGAATATCAAATAAAACTTGTAACTCAGCAACTGGAGAGTTAGGGTGAGGAGTGTGACTGAGGTAGTGTTGAGGAAATATGATATCAGTCAGCAGCTATAATTACTGATCCAATAATGTACAATAAGTTAAACTAAAAATCCAAATACATAAATACACTAATGAATAGACATATATACAGATACATGCTCAAGATAGATACACATGTTATTTTTTTTAAAAAAAACATGTCTAGCTAGATATTTTTTAAATTATATATTTTAGAGTAAAGAAATCATTTTATCATCTAAGTTATTTTATTAAAGATTGTAATGAACCCGACAAACATTGATGACCTAGTGATGCCACTGATATATATGTCCCAAAGAACAAAAATTAAAAAAAAATATTATGGTGAAAGGATAGAAATATGAACTTTTATTATTATGACTTCTTTACAGGAAGTTGATGTAACCTATTCATGACATCATTTTATTTGTGAATGGGTTTGGCATCATGCATGGCATCCATATAGAAGTCAGATATAAATACCAGGTGTAACAGCAAAATTGTCCAAATCATGTTACTGCATAATTGTCCATCTTAAAAAATGTTTAATATCTAAACAGCTACTAAACTAATTAAATTTCTTTTTTCCAGGTTTTCAGAAAAGATGTTTAGCCATTTTGACACCATTTTTCATAAGAATCGATGAAAAACCCTTTGAGTTATTCAGCTAGAAAGAGAACAGGTTAAAATAGTTTTGTGTCAGCCCCACTGTCTTCCCAAATGAGCAATGGTGAGAGTAAAACGATAATTCAGACCATTAGTAATGGTATCAACATTCATACTCTGGCTTCCATCTTCAAAGTCCATTCAAGAACCATCAAGAGAATGGTAAATAAGTTTTAAAATGAGGGAACAGTAGAGAGGAAAACTGGATCAGAAGGTCACAATAAGAAAAGGGATCATCATTTCAAGTTAGAGCTAAAGAGATCAATTACAAAAGATTCAATTCAATCCATAAGACTTTTGACATGTGAGAGAGTAGTTTTAGCTATAATAGTCCAAAGAGCAGTGAAAAAAGACTTGGAAATGAAATTGTACATGAATCTTGTGCGGCATCTTGTTATTCCAGGACAGAAAGTTAGAAGGTTAGAGAGGGTAAAGATCATCATGAATAAGTTGGAAAATAATCCTGGAATAATATATATATTTGAACTTAATTTCAATCCTTCATTAGCTTCCAATCTTTAGCTATGATTAATTAATAATGAACATGTTATTTTTGTTCATGATCAATTTCCTCACGATTCTTCTGTTAAGCTTGGAGAGTAATTATATATTGTTATTGCTCAAAGTAAAGTCCAATAGTGTTTTAAAAGCCTCAGAGAATTCCAGTAAGATATCTTTAATAATTTCTAAGATACACTGGTTCAGAACTTAATCTAACAATTAAACAATTTTGCTGTTACATGATTTGGATAGTTTTGCTGTTACACCTGGTATATATATATATATATATATATATATATATATATATATATATACTAGGTGTATATCACTGTCCAGATATGTCAATGAGAACAAAAATTTTAAGTGTTGTGATAGAAGGATAGAGATATGAACTTTTTATGACTTCTTCACATGAAGTTTGATGTAATCTGTTCATCATTTCCTGTAATTCTTTATATAAAGGAACATGTTCCAGTTTTGTCACCCATAAACATACTTGTTTTCATTTCTTGTGCTAGAATATTAACTAAGACCCTCCCAGATGTGCATTATGATCAGAACCAGGTTTATATTGCTGACATTTTTGCAGAGAGAGAAAACGATCAATTATTAATTTAAATGATTTTTCCATAAGATTTTTTACAGCTTAAACCTAAATTCTTTTTTTATTCTAGTGAAAGATACTTTTTATGACTCATAAAAGTAACATATATTTAATATTATTACACAGACTAATAAAAAAAAGAGACTAAATCTCTCATATGTAGAATTATTGTTTATTCACCTTTGGATTTGTCTGGATCAATATGAGTGAATTGGTGTCTGTGGCTTTGAGTGTTTACTTTGAATTTAGGTCTCATTCTCACTAAGATGTGAGAAACACTTTGTCTTTTTTCTCTTGTGTTGAGTGCCTATATATTTTCCTGTCATATGGTTGTCTCACGTTCTAAGCATAGCTACCTTTTTACATGTTGAGTCAGTCATAACATCCAGTAAGGTGTGACTCTGTGCCTGGTGTTTACGAGGACACGTTCTAGGTCAATCTGCTGATATACACAGCTTCTCTGATACTTTGGTGTGACACTGAAAGCAAATTCAATTTTGGTCTTATCTGGGGTGAGCCCAGTATATATTGGGGTCCCCACAGATCAACTCCTCTTAGAACAAGAGGTCCTTATTGATATTAAATTTGACTCAGACTTCTGGATTTTTCTGGCATGAATTAGAGTATGCCCAGTACATAATGGGGTCACCACAGATCAACTTCTCTTAGAACAAAGGTTCCTTATTGACATTAAATTTAATTCAGATGATTTAGTATTTCCTGGCATGACCCACATATACAAACATAATAAATCCCATTTAAACAACAACAAAAATACTATTCATTTTTTGGTGTAAACAGATGCCCTCCAATTGCATAAAAACAATAAAAAACATAATCTGATAATCTTCAGATAGTGATAATTGACTTAATACTTGTAGTGTTTCTGAAGAAAATATTAAAAAACCTACATAAATTAAAATTTGGTTAGACAGATAAATCAGACAGATTCCAATTATAGTAGACACATTAGAACAAATTCTATTATTAATCAGTTTCAGACAAAATAAAACATTGAAAATTAGTAATAAGATGATATTCCTTCTGAGTGGATACCAACTTAAAATAAAATTTAATTATAATTTACAGAGAACAATTAAAATTACACAACATCTTAAACATACATTAAATTATTAATCTGCAAAGTTTCAACTTTTAAACATGTATATTTATTAAGTTATTAGAAATTAATTATTAGTTATTAAGTTATTAGAAGTAGAGCTGAGCATTTTCTGGCTGGTCAGTCAATGAATAAGGAAATGGAAAATAAGGAAATGGCTAATATTACCATTGCTATTATGGCATTCCTATTCATTCCTCCAACTTTGCCTCTCAAAGAGATTGGTGTATATCATGTCTATCATACTTTAAGCATTTATGATAGATAATACAACCATTATTTTAGTTTTAACAATATCTAAAAAAAATACAAAGCGCTAATGTGCAGATCTTATAACATTTTAAGCAAATTTGATAATTTCATTTTTAAGATGGTGATATTTTCTCTTTCAAACATTGTAAAATAAATTTTATTTTTATTATATTCAGTAATTATTTTCAGATAATACATATAATAGCCCTTTCTACTCATAAAATGAATTCCTGATCACTGATAATTCCTTTCTTCTTAATTAAATTTAGAAGAAAAGTAGTAAACTCATTTACATTACATTCTATGGTAATGTCCTCAGCATTGCATTCATAACATAAATATAATAGCCCTATTCTGTCTGTAACATGAGTAAGTTTATGCCACAATAGCAGCAGGAGATGGAGATGATTGGCTGTAGCAGGTATACATTGTAGCAGCAACAGTTGACTTGTACATTAAAATAACCCAGTTTTCAGAAGAAACTCTGTATTCTCTTTTCTTTTGCTTTTGCACAGTCAATACCAATGGTTGCTAACACACTAACAGTAAATACTAATGGTTGCTAACACACCAACAGTCAATACCAATGGTTGTAAATACATCAATTATCAATACCACTGGTCACCAACGCATTAATCCATAAGAACATGCAAGAGCAGTGGAAATACTGGCTGCTAGCACTCAAATGTTGTAGTTTATATAGACATGTGAGATGTCCATGACTGGTCAGATCAAAATTTGCATGTCTTGCCAATAAAAAAACTAAAGATGGGTCTTTTTTAAAAATTTTTCGCAGAGAATACACATGACATGTGGGTGTTTTGTTTGACAAGGAAAGTGTCTACTTTTCATTGCTACACATTACTAATGTAATATTTAACTTGAACATAAATATGCCATATACACCTCCAACCTCAAAAAAAAGATCTGAGGTGCTTAGACAATTCTGAGTAGAGATTCAGAATCAGCAGACTTGATTTTGTCTCATACAGCATTATTTGTCTGAGTAGCAGATGAAAAGTTTTAGGGTTTGACCACCATTGACAGGGCACTCAGTCCTAGAGGTATCCAACAACTCAAAAAAACAGTTAACTAAATGGAATAAGCCTAATAAAATAGCCTCCTAGAATAAAGAAGTCTGATCAAACACAATAATAGGTAAAGTTATCTTATTTAAATTATTACTTGTTATTGTTAGATTTTCTTTGAATTTAGTCTTAAATAATTATCAGCATTCTATGTGGGTTTATCAATTCCATTTTCTTCAACTATTTTAAGTCATTGTCTTCGCCCAGGACTGTGGGTCCATTAAACAGTAGCAAACCAAAAAGTGAAGTACATCCAAGGCTATAGAACTCAGTCTTTCCAACTATTTACCCATAGTAGGTGTGTGTATTTAGTAATTTTATAATAAATAAATAAAATAGCCATGACTAGTTTTTATCAGGTACATTGTCCTGAAGGTAAACAACAACTTGAATAAAACACACACACACACACATATATATATATATATATATATATATATATATATATATATATATATATATATATATTGTCATCCACAGACAGACTATTTCACTGTTTCACAGTTCATCAGTATGGCTAGACATCTGATTGCTTCAAGTCGGGAACAAAACCCAACTGATTCGGTAACAGTCAGAGATTTTCCCCCTAAGCCATCGGTGCATGATGAAAGGTGAATTTTTATGTACTTACTCTGTGAATAAACACACCAATAACTGACAGTGCTCAATTCAGGAAAGGGATATATATATATATATATATATATATATATATATATATGTGTGTGTGTGTGTGTGTATATATATGAATATAATTTCTTATTGAAGGTACATCAAACACAATAATAGGCAAGGTTATCTTATTTAAATTATTAGTTGTTATTCCTAGGTTTTCTTTGAATTCAATCTTCACAATTGTAGTTATCACCACTGTTACGAGAATGGAATGCCTCCTGGTACATTTCTACTGCAAACAATATTTGGCGGACTCATGTGAGTTCAGGTAAAAAAAAAACACAAAACCTGGAATTCTGACAAACAACAATTAATAAATGTATTAACAAGACATGTTACAGAAGGATAAAGAAGGAAATGGAGTTGAAGTTATGAACAGTTCAATACAATCTTCAGTTTGTGTCCCTGAAGTACTTACATGCCTCATGTCTACTGGAGTGAAAGGAAACATGTCTTGTCACTCCAAATGTCAAAGAGAAAAGAGGAAGAGTTTTTCAAATATCATGCCACATGTGATTATCATCAGGGAGTGGTAATCCAACAGCACTTTACACATGTTTATCAATTCCATGTAGTCAACTGTTTTATTCAAGTTTGTCTTCTTCCAATACCATGTGCCTAGCAGTAATGACATTTTTTTGTTATGTTGCTCTGTGTTATTTACATAAATTAACAATTGATATTATAAACAAATATTTTTGTGGGATGTTTACAGCTATAACATTATCATCATCAAGTAAGAACACAAGACCAAATATCTCATATGTAATATTATATTGTTTATTCAATTCTAGAATTTGTCAACTCCTTTCAGTGAGTGCATGTTTGGTCCCAGTGCCCTCTGCAAATATGGATTCTATATTCTCATATAAGAGACTCTCACAAAGATGTAAAAGTCCCCCTCTCTCTCAGGTGGGGGCTTATACATCTATTTGTCGAGTTTTTCCTTCCCCATGCACATCCTAGACACTGCTGAGCCAACCATCTGTTTATATGTCAGTGGCCATCACTGATATTGGGTGAAACACAGAATTGCACTTGGTAGCTAGGAGGTTATCTCTCAGGTCAACCTGCCAATGCATCTGGCTTCCCTGAAGTGCAAAATCTATTTTAGCATCATCTGAGATGAGTCACATGCTATAATATATCTCATTAGGATCAAAAGAGTTCAATAATGTTTGTTGAACATTACCAAAATAATTTTTGTCTGAAGAAAGAGAAAAAGTCTAAAGAGAGTGTATTGTGGAGATAGAAAGTAAAATTAAAAAGAGACAGATGCTCAGTAGTAAGAACAGAAGGAGAATGAAATAAAAAGAAAGTGAAGATGCTATAATAAAAAGGAATGGAAAAGAAATAAGGAATTGAAAGATGGAAAGATGAAATAGAATTAGGAAAAAGAAAAAGATGCTTGATAGGTATTATTTCGTTCTCCTTCTGTTCTTACTAGTTACAGTAAAAAGGAAAGGGATTGAATGAAATAGAAAGAAAGTAAAGACACTATAAAAAGAGGAATGGATACAGGCAAGAAAAGAAAGAAGGGATTGAAAGATGGAAGGATGGAACTGTATTAGGAAAAGGAAAAAAAAAGTTGATAAGGTAGAATCACAATAAAAAAAGAAAGAGATTGAATGAAATAGAAAGAAAAAAGCAAATGAAGAAAAATGAAGTATGAAAGCTGAGAATATAAAAATTGGAAACCACAAAAGAAAATCCAAACAGGAAAGAAGAAAAAAAAACAAAAATGAAAAAAATAGAGAGAAAAAGAAAGGAATAGAATGAAAGATAAGGCACAAAACAGTGAGAAAATGAAATCATAAAGAAGAAAGAAAAAAAACAAAGATGAAAATAAAAATATAAAAAACAAGAGAGGAAGAATAATGAAAACTAAGAATTGTAGAGGAGGTATAGAAAGTGTTTTTGAGAGATAGGAAAACAGTGATACAGAACAAGCAAAAGAGAAAGCAAGCAAAAGTAATATAAAAAAAAAAGCACTGTGTATAGGGTTAAATTACAGTATTCACTTTCTATTTATAAATTTTGGTTTTACGCTGACTGCTGCATGATCAGTATTTAACCTGATGAAGAATTTTTATTTCCTTTAGGCTGAGAGACTGTGAAGTAAGTGGCAGAAAGCCTGCTTCATAAAGATTGTCAAATAAAAGCCTTTATAACTAGATGAAAATAAGGGAAAATAGAACTTTGCTGTGCTGTTCACTTTCTGTGGATGAGCTTTCTAAGGCTTGCCAGATCTATATGAATAAATATTACATGCAAATCTATATGAATATTACGTGAAAATCTATATGAATAAGTATTACATGAAAATCTATATAAATAAATATTACATGAAAATCTATACAAATAAATATTACATGAAAATCTATATGAATATTATGTGAAAATCTATATGAATAAATATTACATGAAAATCTATATGAATATTATGTGAAAATCTATATGAATAAATATTACATGAAAATCTATATGAATATTATGTGAAAATCTATATGAATAAATATTGCATGAAAATCTATATGAATAAATATTGCATGAAAATCTATATGAATATTACATGAAAATCTATATGAATAAATATTACACAAAAACCTATATGAATAAATATTAAAATGAAAATCTATATGAATAAATATTACCAACCCTCTTTTTGGCAAAAATAAAACCATAAAAGTTGATAAATAAAAAGACTTATTTTATAATCAGAGTCAGAGCAAAGAAATCATTTTTCTATAGCCACCCAAAGTCTGGTATTTTAATTATATACTATACCCCTTCACAACTGGCTCTTGACAACTTCTTATCCTTTGTATCTCTAAGTAATATCTGTTGTCTATCGTTCCCAATCTCTGTTCTGCTACTTGTTTACACAATCTTGTTAGATAGGCTTCCTTTTGCTTTCAGTATTCCCTGTGAATAGAAGATTCTCCAAGCCCTCTTTTCTCATTATCTATCCCAAAAATTTCAGAAATATCTCTTTCTAATTCTAAATATAAGTGTTTACATTTTCCATAAAATTCCCTTGTTGCCAACATGCTCTGTCCATGATATTCTCAGCATCCTTCTATAGAACATCTCTTTTGCCTCAAGTCACCTTTTCCCTAAGGAAATTATCTAGTATTCACTGTCATATAGAAGCATTAATACTACATAGCAGTTCAGCACTCTTTTCTTTGTCTTTAACAAAGCGTTCCTGTTTTTTAATACTTTACATTTTGAAAGACATCTTTTGCTATTTCAATGCACCTTTATATTTCTGATTCAAATCTTCTGTTAAAACACTTCACCAGGAGTTAAAATTCTGTACTTGCTTGATTTTGACATCTCCAATTCATAACTCATATCTTGAACTGTTCCTCTTGCTGGTCTGATAATTATTTTTTAAAACCCTCATTTTATTTTTATAGTTCCACAGTTAATATATGTTGATAAAGCAAGTAACTTGTTTGTTGTAATATGAAACATTGAGCTAGTATTAGTTATTGAATCCATACTGACTTTATTCAATGTCATAATGCTAATTTATGGTAAAAGAATTTTCTTCTTTTTGCTTTTTCTTTTTTTTTTTGCTGGCCATTTTTTTTTATTTTGGTTATATTTTAGGAACGGAAGTCTTTGCGAAAGCTTATTCTGGGCAGTTGTGAAATCACAGTGGGTAGTACTTCCTGACATTGTGGCTGAGGAAGAAATCTAAAGATTAAAAGAAAAACACTTGTTATAGTTTCCGATGCCATTTTAATTGTCTTATAGCAATCCTGGTGAGTTTACTGCAGTACTGAAAATTCATGGACACTTTTGTTCTTAAAGAGACTTTATTCTAACTAAGGAGGTATAAAGAAAATTTCTTTCTATACATTTGACACAACATTAATTTTTCTAGTATTTATGATTTGAGAATCTTTGCTAAATTATTACATGAATTTTTTACATATGTCCTCATTTTTGTTGTTATAATCACAACAATATTTCTGGATATAACAAATATTTTTAATACACCAGTAATTTTTCTAGCTTTTGTGATTTGAAAATTTTTGCTGAATCATTACTTATATTCTTTATATTCAGATTAATTTCCTCATCTTTGTTGTTATTATCACAACTTTCATTTGTTGTGTTTACTGTAATGAATAGACAATGCTGCGTATTTAGAAATGAAAACTGTTAGTAATTAAACAGCTTTTATACAGATTGATTAGTATTGAAGTAGGTAGATAGGGAGAGTTTTTTATCACATTCTCACACTCTATTGTTTTACTTGTATGGTAGAAAATCTTTCAGATGCCCAGGCATCTTCTGTATTCTCTTTGGTTTTTGTGGTGGTTCAACTTTGTCAGGATCCTCCAGGTTTTCTCCCTCTGGTTTGGAGAAAGTCTCAGAGCTGTCTTTTTACTGAAGGTATCAGTTGATCTCACTTTATTACATTAGAGTATCAGAGTGTCCTGAGCTCTTGAAAGGTTTCTGGTTCAACTCCCCTTTCCACTGGGGCAAAGTCTCTAAGTGAGACCAAACTTTGCCTTCTGTCAGGGGAGCATATTAAGGCATACAGGTTCAATCAGTTCCACTCTATTAATGGTTCTTGATAATTCTGGCATATGTGGTGTTTTAATAGCACTGTCCTTGGTTGTGACAACCATGATGGCAGCAAAGTTCCTGTAGAGCATCTTCCCAGGAATTAAAAGAATCTCTCATGAGGAGTTGTGTTCATAGCTGTACATAGTGGTGATCTCTTGGCATGTAAAGCAGTCAAAATTAGACTTTCCCAAGAATCAATGGAGTACCCATGGTTGGCTGCTGCTAATTGTATCATTTTCCAAGTCGCACCATTATATCTTTTTCATTGAACATTAACCTGTGAGTTATATGGGATAGTTCCACTAGTGGCTATTCCTTGTTCATGTAGAAACTGTCCGACCTGATCAGACATAAAAGTGCTCCTTTGGTCTGAGTGAATATAAGCAGGTTACCCGAATACAGAGAAGAGGGAACAAAGAGCCTGAATTACTGTTTTTGCAGTTACATCAGGACAGGGAATAGCAAATGGGAAGCATGAGAATTCATTTATTATTGTTAATAGATATTTGTTGTTAGTTTTCGATGTGTGTGGGCCCTTGAAATTCAGGGTAAGACTCTCATACAGTTGCATGGCTTTTACTATAGTTCCCATGTCAGGTCTATCAAATTTTAGTTTTAGTTCAGCATATATCCAACAGTTCCTTATAGTTTCTTTTACATCTTCCACAGAGAAAGGTAAGTTTCCAAAGCTAAATAGAGCGTTCTTGTTATGCCCAGGTGGCATAGATTTTTGTGTAGCTTAAGGAGACCTTCTTTGCAGGTTATTGCACTGTACATTCTTGACAGTGTGTCAACCATTGCATTTTGTTTCCCAGGGCGGTATGTGACATCAAACGAGAAACAAGTGAGTTCCATCTGCCACCAGCTATTTTCTCGTTTTTCACTTTACTTGTTATTTTATTGTTGAACATAAATGCCACTGACTTTTGATCTGTTATTAATTTGAAATGGTGGTCTAGTAGGTAATGCTGTCACTTTTTTAGAGATTCTACAATGGCATATGATTCATTTTCTATGGCTGAATGTTGCCTTTCTGGCTGTGAGCCACCCGAAGCAACTAAAAACAGAAACCCATTCACACTCACCAGTGAGCATTGTGACATCAAATGAATTGCAACTAAACTTCATGTCACACAATCTTAATTTTTTCATTCATGCAAACATTACACAAGCTTAACGATATTCACACTCACTCACCAAAACTCACCAGTGAACTCTATTCTCATTCACTCACCAAATTGCTTACACAGAAGTTAAACAAATTCCTGCTAACAAATCAACTTTATTTCTCAACATTTGAGAACATTGTATTACACAAAACAATCAAAGGTAGATAACTTCTTTGATCACAAAATTGCATTCAACTTTACAAACATTTACTACTTACATGAACAGTAAATTCTTAAATGTAAATTTTTCTCTTGCAATTAATTTACAGAATCTTCAATAACAGATTCTAACAAACATCCTTCCAAATCAGAACTCATTAACAAAATTTAATCTTTCACTAAACTTGAGTTTAACATAAATTAAACTAACAAGATTTCACCTAAAAAAATCCACTACATTTTTGTAAAATATTTTTATTACAAAAAATATATTGAAAATTCCTTGTTATTCAAATATTTGCCTTTTGTCTCTTATCACAAATGTTTCTTGTTGTTTTCTCTTGTTGTTTTTGCATTTTGCTTAACATATTCATAGAGTAAAAAATTGTATGGATTGATTTGGGCCATCAACACCATTAAATAAATGGTAGCCACCAAACCTTCCACTACACATTTCTCAAGGGCATTAGTGCAAAATGAACACAAACACTCTCATCTGGAATTTGAACACATTTTCACTGATTCCATTCTGTACTGCTAACCATTAAGCCACCCACACCTCCTTGTTGAGTCTAAATAATCTTTAAACTTTTTAGTTCCACTAGAGAAGATCACTTGGGACTGGAAGTTGAGATATAATTCTCAATATAACTACATTTTCATGAATTATTATTGCTAACATAAAAAGTTTGATTATGGTATTTATTAAGTTAAATACAGCACAAATGAGAAAAGGGTGTGTGACAGACCCGTTGCCAAGAGCAGAAAAAATCATTTGCTCCCCACTGTGAAAATGATGTGAACTAATTCTATTATGCAAATTCCTACTCATGACCCCTACTGACTTAAAGGCCACCTTATCCATTCAAAACACTCTGGTGTCAGGCCTGGGGGTTGAAACTGGAGAAAAACTGTTGCATTAGTCTTCTAGCTGGAGAACCACAATTTGTTTTGAAAATCAGCATATAAATCCTTGCTTATACCTGTCCTTGAACACTGACCTCTGGCCTGCCCTGTTGGTGGAGCATAGAATATGCTGATTGGATTAAAGGACCCAAGGAGACAGTGAGGAAAAAGAAGACAAAATACAGAGGATGGTAGGAGGTGGCAGGATGGAGTCAAAACCAAATAATTATGAAACATTTTACTTTACAAAGAATACAATTAGAATAACAGCTATACACAAATGTATAACTTTATTTTATTTTGTTGTCTGAAATTAAAATACTGAATGTTTTTCTTACTGACATTATCTGCACAGGATATTCCAAAACCAGCCAGATCAGACATTGGACATCTGTAGGAACCATTGCTCTAGGTCTGTAGGTTTAGTGACAGCCATGGATGTTTGTCTGGCAACATCCAGTCATGGATTTAAGAAAAGCCAAAATGCATATGCATGTTTACAATGTTACATTGGTTGTTATTTTGACTTTGCAGTATACCTAATACCAAGAAAGATGTGTCTTCATATGAAGGTGAGAGGTGGGTGTACCCTCTTGGTTCATCTTGGGAGCCAAGAGGTATACCAGCTAGAAAAAATATGGAAACCACTGATCTAACTTTAAAAAGTTTCTTTTCTCACAATCATAACAGAATGGTTCATTATTTATCTGAGGTAATGGCAACGCATAATGCACGTGCTGACTAAATAACAGAATAACAAGCAGACTAGAATTTTTTATCACCTGTTGTTCAAGGTTTTGATCTTGTCTTGTTACTGCTATTTGTTTGTTTAGAGGTGATTTTATGCAAGTTCCCTAATCCAATAACTAGAAATATACACAAACCCCAAACCCCCAAAGGGGATGAACGTTATACTTGAAATCAGGGAACCACATAGTGGTTTTTATACATTGCTGAGTGAATATCTTCACCAAACACTGATGAAAGGTATCGGTTACAACTCATGTTATGGTCTACCAAAGTTGTGGTGGAAATATTTCATGTGTACAGAACATATAGACAAACAACACACGAGGATGCAAAGTGGATTGATAAAAAGACAACAGACTAATAACAGTAATGGTGGGATTAGCCATTTTCATACAGGAAACATTCGACATTCATTGATTGAACAGTTAGTATTACTGTCAGTTAAAATTATAAAATCTTTCTCTTACTATAGTTTTTCAGGAAAATAGGCTTATTAAATTCACTGTTATCACTCTTTCTAGTAATGGTGGGAGTTTCCTTCTTAACCTTTTGTTTAAAGTAGATTGGAATGTCAACATCTTAAAGATGTCAGCATTTTTTGAACAGATATTCAACAATGTTTCTTCATAGAAACTTTCATAAAAGCCTTTTCCTGATCAGGGCTGTAAGCTGAAAAAGTGTAACAGCAGCTATTTTAAGGAATATCTTAGATGAAATCCTAAATGTTGCTTTTTTTTTTTTTTTTTTACACTTTATTCTAAAATTCGAGCCTACAATAAAAACAGAAAGGACAGTTTTTCCATTGACATTACCATTATCTTAACTACCTTAACTCCTCAGCAATATTTACTGTTTTAAAAAGTGATGATCAGAATTGTAATAAAATAAATTTGTAACATATGAAAATGAATTTATACATTTTCTTTGTTCTTGAAAATTGACAACAGAAATAATAAATACAATTTATTTATTAGATTGTTTATTGGAATCATTAGCAAAACATGAAATCTTTATATGCTAGTTTTTTAAAAAATCATTTCACCTAAAGTAAGACAATAAAGCCACTAAGACACAAAGGATTACTGAGAGTGAAAGAAACTGAGAAAACATTACTGAGGAGGAAAGATAATAAAAAGAAGAGGATTCAGTGAGACAGACGATGATGATTGATGTTGTATTCAAATTTTTTTTTCTTTTTGTATTCAAAATTTTTTTTTTGTATTCAATTTTTTTTCCTGTCAATTAAAATTGACAGGAAAGCAAAATGTTGGAAAAGAGTTTGAATTGTGAAAAGTGCAAGAGTTAGGAGAGAAGTTACACTTAGCAATTTTAACAGTAAAATTAGGAGACCTAGCTGCCAATCTATTACTAACTTTTGAATATTACTACAACTTCATTTTCACAAAGATTGTAGAGGTGTTATAACTTTGTGTAAATAATTGTAACCTCCCCTTACACACACACATACACACACACATATATATATATATATACAAAAATACTAAATAAAAATAAGAAACAGCAAGGCATGGAAACAACAAAACAAATATTATTTATTATCTGATATGTGATATTGGAGACATGAGAGACAGTAATACTGAGTAAAATTGTGAGTTTGGGGTCAAATGTAGATCAAATATGAATTGGAATCTAAGAGAATAAGATAAAGAATAAGTAAATTGTATACAGTTTTTCTTGTATGTTTTTATTATAGATGTTTGTAATGAGTATCCAGATAATTTAGCTGGAAAAATACAAGTGTCTGGGATTTTGTTAACTCAAATTTTTGTTGAGTGCTAAGAGATAAATGTTACTATTATGATCTGAAAAAGGAAAAGCAGCCAAAATTTTGTTAATGCACATGTTGACAGCCTGTCCATGTGACTGCTTGTCCAACAGTGAGAATGTCACATGTTTGAGACAAGGAGAAAAGTGGGGTTGATTCTCATTGGCTTAGAAAAAGTGAATTAATGATAATTATAATTGTCATAATTATTTTATTATAATGCAGTAACAATAAATTCATTTTTTATTTATGTATTTCTTTATAGACATGACAAGATATAGAAATCTAAATGCTTTATATCTTGATTGACCACACTACTTGTAAATAAATTTGATGAGTAATTGTATAAAAATTTTATTTCCTATCAAATCCAAGTTCTTGTGCCAAACACAAAACTTAGTAGAAAAAAGCAAGTCACTATAAAAAGCAGTGCAAAATTTTAAAAAGAAAAAACTCATTTATTTTACAATATTACAAAAGAAAAGGTACAGAGACAAGGTTGCACAAAAATTTCCTTTTGTGTGCTTATTATGGCAGGATAATAATTTTCTGAGGTTACAAAAAAGGGATTACTGTCAGATACAAGGAAAACTGTTACAATGTTTTGAAAAAGACAGGGATTCAAAGGCAAAAAAGGTAACACCCTTTAAAAATGGAAGAAAAGGGAAAAACTTAGAGGAAACAAAAAATTTCATGAGGCAGAAAATACAAAATGCAACCATCTCCATTCTTAACTGAATACTCAATAATAGGACGTCTCAGCACAAAAGGGTTTTAGTGTTTTCACAAGTTATCTCAAGGGCTTTTTGTAGTACTTTGCTGGAAAGTTCATTTGGTCTAAATTCTTTTCAGGAAGGCACAGAAAGGAATATTCTGTCCTAGGATTTGAATTTGCTTTGAATCACTTAAATCTGTTGGTTCTTTCTCCCTGCTCCCCGTGTTGATTTATAACCCCCTCAGCTGGACCAATCCTCTTGAAGCATGGGTGCTAATGCCTTCTTTCTCACAAGGGCTTGAAGAGATCTTGTCCCTTATTGGCCAGTAAATAGAAACCTTTGTCCAAGAATTGAAAAATGGATTTGCAACAATTCAACAAATAATTTTGGTGGCATCATCTGCTTGATTCACTAAGGCCATAAAAAATGTAACAATTTTCACACAAACCATCTGACCTTCATAAGAATACATTTCTCTCATAAAATGTGTGTTAAAAAAAACAACTTAGATGATTATATGTTTACAATTCTAACATTGGTGATACTATAATATGATATGTACCAACCTACCATAAATTAGGATACATTATTGCTGGAAAATGCTCAGGAAAAATGGTAGCCTGTTTAATGTTTTTTTAAATGACATTAAATTAGTTTACAAACATTAAAATCACTATTGATGATTTTTTTGCATAAAAAATTGTTAATGATTTGTAATACATAACCAGTTCACTGTTCACTGCCTTTAACCCTAACCTCTAGCCCTAACATATTTCATTCTTCCAACAGTTGGTAAATATCATACCATAGTAGAAAATGAATAATAGATATCATACTATAGTTGAAAATAGATGGTAGATATCATACTATTAGTAGCACTCTAACATAAATAAAATTTTTATGGTCGTTCTCAACGGATTCTCATCCAGTTCCTATCCTACGAACGCAGGTGTTCCTCAAGGCTCCATCCTAGGCCCCACTCTATTCCTTATCTACATAAATGACCTTCCTGATGCCATAACTTCCCAAGTTGGCATCTACGTGGATGACACCACAATTTATTCCTGCCTCAAAAACAAATCTAGTCTTACTGACAAAACTCACCTGGCCATGCGTCTCGAAAAGGACCTCCAATCGATTGTGAACTGGGGCAAGAATTGGCTGGTCAACTTCAACGCTTCTAAGACAAAACTGCTCTCTATTAATCACCACAGAGATCCTTCCCTTCCCTCCATTAGAATGTCTGATGCTCAACTTCTCAAGAGCAACTCTCTGCGGCTTCTCGGTCTCACGTTGACTGCTGACCTGAGATGGAATAAATACATTGAGTCAATTGCTTCGTCCACCGCAAGGAAAGTTGGCTCCCTGAGCCGCCCCAGGAAGTTTTTCTCCCCGGAGTCGATCCTCCAGATCTACAAATCAACAATTCGCCCTTGCATGGAGTATTGCTGCCATATATGGTCTGGTGCCCCTTCTGTTTGCCTCGGGGTTCTTGATAGGCTCCAGAGGCAGATATGCAATGTAGTTGGCCCTGCTCTGTCATCTTGTCTACAGTCACTTTCTCATAGACACACCGTCACCTCCCTCTGTCTGCTCTACAAATACTTTCATGGAAATTGCTCCAAGGAGCTGCATTCGCTGGTTCCCAGACGTCATGAGTTCAAGCGCCATACGAGACTGGCATCCCGCTCTCACCCCTTCACTGTCGAAACTCCTAAATGTAGCCATCTCTTCTACTCCAATAGCTTCATGTCTCACACCTCTCGCCTGTGGAACTCCCTTCCCTATTCCTGTTTCCCTGTGAGCTATAATCTCCAGCTATTCAAGTGTAATGTCAATCGACATCTCCAGTTGCCTTGATCTATCCACTACCCTCATCTTTTCTTCTATCACTCCTATCTGAACTTGCTCTAAATTTTCTGTAACCCCTTGCATCCTAGTGGCTCCCACCTTGCTTAGGGTGAAATGCTTAAAAAACAAAACAAAAAAAAAACAAAAAAACTTGCACTAATATTTCAAAAAAGTAATAAGGTTTATTTGAATTGTACTTCAGCTTTTAGGACAGTCTTGTGGTTTGGCAGATTTTGTCAGGATAATTTTAATCTAAATGATCAACCACACTCAGTCAATATTATGAAATCAAAAAGGGTCATTTTTCCACCACGACAGTACAAGATCACATGTTGAAAAACAGACCTTGCAGAGGCTTAAAGAGTTGAAATGAGAAACCCTCCAACAACCACTGTATTCTCCTGATTTGGCTCCTTTGGATTTTCATTTGTTCCAGTTACTACAGACAATTTAAATGACAAAAATTTTTACTGTGGGAAGTCAGTTGAAAACTACCTCACAACCTACTTCCAACAAAAAATACAAAGTTTTTACAAAAATGGCACTAACAAGCTTGTAGAACCATGGGAGACAGTTGTTAAAAACAATAGCAACTCTATGCTTGACTAATAAATGTTTCTTTTATGAGTATGTAAAATTTTGTTTTTAATTTTCTAATTTGGCACAAACTTTTGCAATGATCTAATACATGGGGATACCCAGGAGTTTAGTATTCAAGCCCAGGTAAAAACCAGTTTTAAATGATTGTTTCCTAGGTAGGCAGGCTGGTAGGCAGGCCGGCAGGCAGGCACTCCCCATTTGGAGGTTTAATATAATATCATCTTCCTGGTGCAATTTCTCTCCATTTTAACTTTTGCTATACAAAACTGAGCTGAATGAATATATGGAAGAAGTAGTGCCCCTGACAGAAGAGGAAGTGGCATTGACAAAAGAGGAAATGGAACTGACAGAGGAAGTGTAGTTAAGCAATTTTCTCTACATCCGATTTTGAAAGAATCTCTTGGCTGAGACTTCAAAAATCAAAAACTATTGAAAAAATAACAAATTTACTATTCCTTCTTTTAAGTTTCTAATTTACTTACATCTGAAAAGCAAATTGAATCTAAAATGCCAGACTACGCAAACCTTAATAAGTATTTATTAAAATAGTGGATATTTAGTTATTAGACATTGTTTTTACTTAAGATATGATCAAAATTATAGTGCTTACAGCCATATCACATTGAAACTACAGGTTCCTGTACAATCACCAAAGTTAAGCAATATCAAGTTTGGTCAGTACGTAGATGAGTGACTGTTTAGAGATACAAGGATGTGCAGGTGGTGTAATGGATAATAGCTCAGAATTGTTAATCGGAGAGTTGAATTGTAATTCCAGTTGGGTTCAATATATTCACTTATGCACAAATACCCTTAGGAAAAATATGAATCCCCCCAAGGTATGACATGTATAACTAAATTATTATTATCTCCCAAAAATTTCTTTCATTCTAACATGTTTTCTGGCTTTAAATAACCTGCAAAAGGTGGATAAGCCATAGAAAATGAATGAATCAAAATTATTGTATAAAATTTACAATTAAATACTTGTAAAAGTCCTAAAATATCCATAAATATATTTATCTCTCTTTATGTGTGTATGTGTGTATATATATATATATATATATATATATATATATATATATATATATATATATATATATATATATATATATATATATTGTTATTG
The DNA here is from genome assembly GCA_963932145.1 of Acanthosepion lycidas. Lineage (NCBI taxonomy): Eukaryota > Metazoa > Mollusca > Cephalopoda > Sepiida > Sepiidae > Acanthosepion > Acanthosepion lycidas. The sequence continues at coordinate 57,107,367 of OZ010596.1, read as the reverse complement.
TCACATAGCAAACTTCTATATAAACAAAACAGAATGCCATCTTTGACAGGGAAGATCTCTGTTGTAATGTCCATATAAGCACTCTTATGATGGCACATGTGAGCTGAAAGCCTAGAACAATGACCAATATAAAATAAAGAAATATTGAAATGTTGGACAGTTCTTGTCTATTTTCTCTTGAAACTAAAGCCATTATATGACACTTGGAAAGGTTCATGTTAAAACATAATAGACATTTGTCTGTTATATTTAACAATATGTTTGAACAATGATCTGCTGCTCCTATACACTAAATATATTAATATATAACATAATGTCTGGTTACTCATTTCTGAACACACTTATATGCTAGGCTAGCTAGTCAATCTCCCTGTTGTAGATGCTTGCTCAAGCTATTCATGCTTGTTCAACAGAGTCTACCTGTGGTATATACTGAAACTATGCTGAGTGGAATTTAGTCATGGGTTCTAGGAGAGAGTGGCATTATCACCAGTTTGAACTAGGCCAATATGCTGAAAACCTTGAAAACCTGATGACTTACAACTTTGTGCTGGCAAAACTATCAACGGCCTCCAAACAGTTCATCCAATTTGACTCACAAGGCTTGAATCAACGCATGGTATTGTTTACAGGTACTTTCCAAAGATGCAGAATGTGGGGATTACCTCTCCAGACCTTGCCATGAAGTCACCTTTCTACCAAAATCAGACATTGTGAAATTTGAATATGGATCTCATGGTCAAAAAGCAGACATTCTAATCACTTTGCCATCCACCCCCCCACACACATATATATATATATATATAATTTATATTAATAATAAATATTTTATTATCAACAGCAATCACTGTGCAATATTTTATATATATATATATATATATATATATATATATATATGAAATGGAGTAAGTCTGACAATTATTTTAATATATTTTCTGTTTATACATTATTTTTATATATACAATTATTTAAGTAAATGCTCTGTTTATAATAAACAGTATTAACTACATTTACCAGCCTGAATGACCAAGAAATTTTATAGAAAATATGTCTCCTCCAACAAGAATCAAACCTGTATCTTATACGGAACTGCCATATAGCCTGACGTGCTATACCATTTAGCTACAGAGGAAGCATCTGGTTAGTAAAATCAAATTATATGACGGTTCTGTGAAGGATACAGGTTCAATTTCTGTCAGAGGACACATATTTTCTATGAAATTTCTCAGATATTCAGGCCGGTAAATATAGTTAATACTGTTTATTATAAACAGAGCATTTACTTAGATATTTGTATCTATAAAATAATGTATAAACAGAAAATATATTAAAATATATCACTTAGCTGATTCATGTTATATTAAGTACCTTGACTTTAGAGTTTCATAGATGAACCTTTTTGTAATTTTTTAGTTCACTTGTCAGGAGGTATCAGCAATTGATTGTGGATTTTCTCATTTTTGTTATTCTTATACTAACTTAAAAATTAATTTATGTGTTAATTATTGGCATTAGGTTGATTTTTTTTCTCTTCCTATGTGTATGTGTGTTTGCGGATGCATGTGCATGAGTGTACATGCGTACATGCCGAATGTTTTAGTTATTTCTTCTTAATGATGGAATCTCCCATCAATTTTGACTTATGAAGGCTTAACAGTTCCGTTTAGAATTGAATTATCAGGATACCCATGCATCTGATTTGATTATAGTGTTGAAGGTCAACATAAAACTAGCCACATTTTCAGAATTAATAACAGAGAAATGGTGTACAGCATGCCATGAAATCTCTGAACAGGCTCCTTCATGTTTTGTTTTCAATGTGCTTAACTGCTCTGCAATAATGACAAAGCCTAACAAGAGTACATGACATACCCTTGGAAAGATAGAAAGTTTGAATTCACAATTTTCTTTCTCATAGACTGGCTCCCCTGCATAACTGGAGTAACATGTAGTCATGCTTTTTCCAAGGGCATTAGTGTGAAGTGAATGAAACAGAATTGACCAGAACTTGCACTCAGCTCACCTATTCTACTTTCTGTACAATAACTGTAATGCTACCTGCACATCTATATTACTAACTAAAAGGTTTCATATACTTTTGCACCTTTATACTTTGAAAAGATAAATCTCATTTTTTTAATAAATAATTAAAATGCATCCATTTTAAAAAATAAAATTATAAATATAATTAAAATACATCCATTTTTAATAAATAATTAAAATACATCCATTTTTTTTGTTTGTGTTCATTATTTGGAAATTCTACTTTACAAATTATGAACACAAAAAAAATTATTTATTTGTGTTCATAATTTATAAAGTAGATTTTGCAATTTGTGTTCATTATTTGGAAATTCTATTTTAAAAATTATAAAGACAAGTAAAAAAACAATTATTTGTGTTCATAATTTATTAAGTAGATTTTGCAATTTGTGTTCATTATTTGGAAATTCTATTTTAAAAATTATGAACACAAGCAAAATAAAATTATTTATTTGCGTTTATAATTTGTAAAGTAGATTTTCCAATTTGTGTTCATTATTTGGAAATTCTATTTTAAAAATTATGAACACAAGCAAAATAAAATTATTTATTTGTGTTTATAATTTGTAAAGTAGATTTTCCAATTTGTGTTCATTATTTGGAAATTCTACTTAACAAATTGGATATAATGGGTGATATAATGATAACAGCTTGAAATGCAAAATCAGGGAGCTGAGTTTGTTACATTCACTTGGATAAGATATAAATCCATCTCTTCTCTCCTCAGCTATGGGTACAATAGCAGGAGAGATTGGGTCCTATAGCTTTGGTTGGCAACCAGTCTACCACAGAAATAAACAGCAACCTACTGCAGGAAAATTTTCTTCCTAGTCAATTATAAATCAAAATATACATGATCACCCAAGTTTGTATCTTGTATGGCACTTAACTGAATTGACTTTGTAAAATGGTGTTTAGATGCACATTTAATAGGTTTATTTTAAATTTTTTCACAATAACAATAAGCATGGCTGGGGGATGGGTCACAAACTTTCAAACGGCAATGTACCTGAATAATTAAAATGTTCAAGCTGCCAGTGTTAAAATGTCAAATGTCTCAATATAGTTATATTTATTTTGCCTATTAGAGAGAAAAAAAGTTAATCTGTTTCAAGAGGCAAATGAAATTTGCAAGGCAAAAGTGTTTAATTCCCTGAGGTATTTGCTATACTCACAAACCTAATAGCCCATTTATTCTCTGTAAAAAAGTGCTTCAGTACATCAAAAGATATAGGAGTCATTATAATAATATTCACCATTTAAGATATAGGACATGCAAAAATTATATATGTTGCTCTGTACTTTTGATATTGATCACTTTTGTATTTCCTATACTTTATCAGATGATTATTAAAGGCATACAACAGCAAAAAAGTTAACATTATTAGCAATAAGATAAAAGCAGACAATGCTATCTACTAACTCCATAACACCCACTATCCAAAACAATTTATCCAATCTAAACATCAAAATAATTACAACCACATTCCAAACTATCATGGATGTGATCAGAAGATGCCCATAACAATAATCATTTTGAAGCAGGTATATATAAAATAAACTTCCAGAACTGCTCCTCACAATACACTGGGGAAACGTGTAGAAATTAAAAAATCATATATGTGAACACAGTTGGGATGTTATGCACATTTTATCAAATGTATTAGATATACATAGAAATAAATTCAACCATAACTTTGATCTAACGAATGCTCCATTTATTAAAAGAGAAAGAGAAATTCTTGAGAGTGTCACTCTTATCAAATCTTATCAAAATATAAAACTATTTTTCCAATATCTCCATTCCTGAAAGAATTACTCCTATCCCAAGCCAACTATAAAAATGTTAAAAAATGGGGGAAAAAAAACAGTTAAATTCATAACCTCATTTTATTTAAAATATATCATGCATAAATTAATCCCAAATCAAATAATTTAATTACTAATTTGCATTAAAAAAAGAAAAAATTAGAAGAATTTCACTTACTCAATTTCGTTTATTACACATTGAATTGTGTCACTTCATGTCTTCCATAGTTTGCTTGACTTTTTGACCAACCTGATGAATATTTATGAGATTTCTTAAACTTAAAAATTTTGAAAGCCTAATAGCATTTTTGCTCTTGTATATAAATTCTGGTTACATAATAAAATCCTTGCATTTGCCTTGATAAAGTCCTTCAGAGGATGAAACAATCTAAGTTTTCCTTTTGCCTTTATTCATATAGATATAACAACACAAATCAATAACACCTAACAAAATATACAAAATTACTAAAATTTAATTTATTTCAAGTCAAGTAGAACTTTTGTCAAGAAAGTGCTCACCAGTGAACTTTAGTGTAGTCATATTGTAACACTTCTGAATATTTAAATGTTATCACCTTAATATTTGTACAAATTTAAAATTTAAAATTTGTTTGGAGCCTATGATTAGAGTTTCTTATATAGAATATGAATATAATATCAATAGAATTATCTAACCATGATGAGCATTGTGGATAGAAGATATGTCAAATCAACATTTATCAATTTATTGACTATATAGATATATAGATAATATGTGAGAAACAAATAGACAAAGACAAGACAGAGTTAATAATATGAAATAGGAAAAAACTGTAAGTTCCAAAAGGTACACTTTATTTTTACTTTTTTAATAATTTCACCACAGGCAAGGTAATAAAACCACTAAGACACAAGGGTTACTGAGTGTTATAGAATATGAAGGAAAAAAACATTATTAAGAAGCAAGAATGATAAAAAATAGAAATTAAGAAGACAGATGATAACAATTGACATTGCATTTAAATTTTTGAAGATCAAATTTGACTGGAAAGCAAGGTGCCAGAAGAGAGTTCCACAACTGAGAAGTATAAGAAAAGAAACTGTTAGCATAGAACTTATGGTTACATCTAGCCATTTCAGCTGTAAAATGATTAGACCTTGATACTAATACTGCACTTAAATTCATAAAGTGCTTGTACCAAAGAGGAAAGTTCATCAACACAATTACCATGGAAATATTTGCTTTAACAATTAGATTATCTATAGAGATAAGACAAATCTGAGACAAAACAATTGATATTTACTAAGCTCCAAAGTTCTCTTCTTAACACAACAATTACTTTATTCCCTGGTACAGACTTTTTACAAAATTATTACATGGGGAAATTATTTGCATGAATCAGAACACTATAAATCTCAGTGACAGATGAAATTTAGAAGCAAATTTTTTTTTTACAATGATGTTCACCCTGTAAAAAGCTCAAGAGCAACTTGAGGTAGAGGGTTACAGAGTAAGAGGTACAGTTTATAGGGAAATGTAGAGAAAATAACAGTTTGTGAGAAGAATCTACTTTAGTGGATTTACATCTCACCAATGGAATACAAAAGGAATGAGAATGGTTCAATACAATGTTCACGTCATTTTCGGTCTTAACTATGATGGTTAGAGCTGGTGGAACTAAGGAATGTAGTTCATCTGAATACTTACTCTGGGAATAGTGATAGAACAGTGAAAGGCTTGCAGCATTTCGTCTGTGTGAAAAGGGTTGTAGTATGGAATATAATTCCTCACCGACAGTGATGTGGAAATTCCTTTTCAAGACTAATTTAAAAATGTCAGTTATGCCAAGAGTGAATTCCAAACAAAGATGGAACTCGTAATTTTAGCAGTGGTCTCAGTCAGATACAAATCACACACAGCATTTTATCTGCATTAGATATAACAATTTCTACCAAAAGCAAAAAAGTTTCAAACCCTACAGCTAAAACCTGCCATGCCATATAAATGTTCATTTCCATTTTGACTCCATTGGTAAGAAGGTAATTCCATTTGAATAACTGCTACTTTATGGAGCAGACTACTGAGAGGATGCTTCCTCTAACAAAATAATCTTAACCTCTTCAAATCTAGGGTCAACTGTTTCCAATCATATGTGTGCTCACAATCTGTACTTACTTCTCCCTCCTACATTCATACAATAACCTAATTTAGTAGCCCTCTACTCTGATTGGCTCTTGGGCCTTGTATTGGGTGAACATTTAGTGAGTGTAAGGAATGAATGCCATGTGACCTACACGAGTTAATCTCCACCAATGGGAGATGATTGCTTTTTGTAATATGTATATGTATAAATGTATATGTAATATGTATATTTCAAATATTATTTTTAATTGATATCCATGTTTGAAATAGATGTCCTGTTTCTTTATTTTATTTTAAATAGTGTGTATTATGTCTAATGGCCTATGCACTTGAGAAAACTTAAAGAAAATGTGCCCTCCAGCAGAGTTTGAACCTGTGTCTTCCTTTGTGGGTTTGAACCCTCCCTCTGTCTCTGTTTCTCACTCACACACACCTACATTAATCAACTAATGTCTTTCTATATTTTTATCTTTGTTATTTGTGAACTTGTCCACTTAGACTTTGAGATTTGTTAGTGCTGATGTACTTTGATGGAAAAAAGACAAGCATGCTGTCTATTCTCTTTTTGTATCATCTTGGCTGAGAAGGAAGTGACATAGGTCATTACTGATTGGTCGCTTGTGATTTCAAGATCAGCAGTGGCAGTTATTTAATATGTTCATTTGTTGTGTGCTTGGTGGATTTTTGCTTCAGGATTGCCTGCCGGAAATAAGTACTGTTTCGGTAGGGTCTCTTGGGCAAACAAGTATGATGTTGGAAGACCCGAAATTTGTCATCACCCCAAGTCATAAAATCACTGATAAGGCGATCCTGCACACTTGTTGGGCTGTTTTCATAACAAACTAACAACTTTCAATTGGCAATAAGTTTGACTTGTTAATTTATAACAACAGAAAACAAAGAGGATGTAAAAATATGCTGCATCTAAGCAACCAATAAAAGATTACAGTAATTCACACTTATTTTGAAGACAAAGTTTTGGAAAAACCTTGTCTTTTGAAACTTTATTCCAGTTTCTTTATTCCAGTTTCTTACATTCCTGTCAATTACAATTTTCAAAAATTTAAATGTAACGTCAGTCATTGTCTGTTCTTTTTATTGTCCTTTCTCCACAATAACGTTTTCTCAATTTCTTTCACTCTCAGTAATCCCTTACATCTTAGCAACTTTATTGCCTTGCTTGGAGTGAAATGATTAAAAAAAAGCTAGTCATAATTGAAACATTTTTATTGAACCAAAATTTAATATGATACTTTAAAAAATTAGTAAATATAATTCTAAAAGGAAAAGAGCTCAAAACTTCAATATAAAAATTCCTCCTTATCCCCATAATCTTCCCTTCTTACCTCATTCATCATTACCACTTTAACCATAAACTTCTACCTTGAGTGGCTCTTGAGTATCGTATTGAGGGAATTCTAGTACTAAAACAGATTTTAAAATAAAAATAAAGTTTTCCTAGTATACAATATTCCCTTAGTATTTGAATCAATGATTTTATTTATTCCTATAAGCTCTGACATAAGAGAATAAACTTGATCTAAACTCTATATTTTTCCCATTTTTCTATTTTGGGGAAGATTAGAAATAACATAAGACAGACTGTAATGGTTAAACCAACGAAGGAAATGGTTTACAGTAACATTTTCCTACCACAAAGCCACTTCTGTTGTGTCTGGTACTTAGCAGTTCAAACTGTCAAGGTGTTTCTCTTTGCGAAGAGAGTAATTAATAATAGGTATACAAGTAGACATGGAGTGTAGCCTGAGAAGCAAGTTCTGTCTTCACATGTCATTATTGTAGCAGAAGAAATCAACACCAGTTTAGCTCAAAGATATATGGAGAGGCAATAAGACTTCAATGAATGTTGGATGCCCCAACAATTCACTTTACAAAGTAAATGACAATTTTTCCCAATTTTCTTTTATCTAATATCCATTTTCTGTTCTTTTTCTCAATTTTTCATTCACTTTTTATTGTTTCGTTTATTATTTGTCTCTGTCATTCTTTTCCCTCTTTTTCATCATATTCAAACAAGATTTTCCTTTCTTTTTAAATTGTGAGTTATCCACACATAGTTTTGCCAACTAGTCATTAGGTGGCGCTGTCAGGCACCTATAAAAATGATACATTATCCTGCTTTTATTCTCTTTTTCTCTCTTTTCCTCCCAGCTTGCTTTAGTGACAATGCCAACCAGGAACTCCCCAGGCATGGGGATATCTTTCCCCTTAGTAACTGAACTCTTCACATACATACATACATACATACACACACATGTATGTATCACCCACATACACACGTGTGTATCACCCACATTATTCCTAACTTGTAATGTTTTCCTTTTTTTGCATGCATACTCATGTATTTTCTCTCTTTTTACTCAGTTATCAGCAGTTATGTGCTATGTGTGATAAATGTTTAGGCGGTCATGTATCTTTTGATACATGACTGACGAGGCAGATTTTTTTCCACCACAGTAGGTTGTCATTTCTTTCTGCGGTAGATCAATTGCCATCCAAGGCTATAGAACCTAGTCTGTCCTGCTATTTACCCATAGCTGGAGGGAGAAGAAGAGGATTCATACCTTTCTCAAGGGTATTAGCATGTAAGTGAATGTAATGGATTTGACTGGAATACTCAGTTCTATAGAAACAAAAATATCAAATATCACCTTGTTGAAACTAATGCCATTTCCCATCATTATATATTCAAAATATTATTACAACTGTTTTTATTCTAACTAGGACTAGTGCTGCAAGAGTTTGGCAGTCACAAACATGATTTCAATATACACTTATAGTGACATGGAACTTAAGGGTTAAAATGAACAGTTGATTCACGCACGCCAAGAATATTAATGAAGGATCATAATGACAAGGAAACACACAGGTAATTTTAACAAAACAAGATTAGGAATTTATTCATGAATTTACACACTTAAAGTAATGTCAGTAGTTTGTTCAGGAAAATAAATCATAATTCTTAAATTCTGTTGTTTTACCATATTATCATGAAGAGGAAATGTTCATACAATATATTAAATGTTCTGGTACAAAATAATATTCAATAATGTTTAAAAGAAAGGCAAGAGAGTTTGTTGCTCACCAAAGGAATATATGGTTTTCATATGTTCAAAAGTAGATGAAGAGAGATAGTTTGAAATACTTAGCTTTCTTGAATTTTTTAGAGAAAATTCTTTGAAGTACAGCATGCTAATTAGAGGCCAATAATTGGTGAGTGATTTTACACTGGTCATGGTGAAAGGAAGCAAAACTTTTGACATGACTTCAGACACTTCTCTGATTAATTTAATTTTTCTCTTCATTTTGTATAAAAAAGAATTTTGCAGAGGATCACTACTTTCTTTTCTTCGTCTTCTCTGATGACTGGCTAATTTCCGGAAAGGCAAGGTTTTCATTGGTTCAAAATCAATTTCACATAGGCTTACAAACTCCTTTTCTTCTTCTCAACACACTGGTCAATTTCTGTAAAGGCAACATTTTCATTGATCCAAAGAAAATTTCACATAGGCTCATGAATTTCTTTTCTACTTATTTCTCAGTCCTGAAAGGACTGAGAAATAAGTAGGAAAAGAGAGAAAAAGAGAATAAAAGCAGGATAATGTATCATTTTTATAGGTGCTTGACAGCACCATTTAATGACTTGTTGGCAAAACTATGTGTGGATAACTCACAATTTAAAAAGAAAGGAAAATCTTGTTTGAATATGATGAAAAAGAGAGAAAAGAATGACAGAGACAAATAATAAACGAAACAATAAAAAATAAATAAAAAAATTGAGAAAAAGAACAGAAAATGGATATTAGATTAAAAGAAGAGTGTATGTGTATTTGATGTCAAGTTAAACTTAGGCCTGCTGCTGGTAACATGTAACCCTGTATAACCTGCCATATGGCCGGGTGTTAATAATTTAGTGTTACAAGTATTACTTATTAACCCATAGCTGGGGGAGAAGAGACGGATTTATATCTTTCACAGAGGTATTTGCACATAAGTGAATATAGCAAACCCAACTTGAAGGGAGTGGATGATAGGAGTTTGCACTCACTACACACTAAATACAACAAACTAATTTCTTCTTTATTTTCTAACACTTTTTCTTTCTTTCTTTCTGTCAACAATAATAACACTTCTTCTCCTATACTTTACTCTCTTTCTTTTTCTTTATCTTTGTCTTTCTCTTCATTTCACTTACATTGTCTTCTCTTTCCTTTCTTGTGTTTTTCTTTGCGCATTTTTTCTTTTTTCTACCGTCTCTGGCATTTTTCCTTAATCACTTTTCTGTGTCATTCTGACTGTGTTTACTCTATAGACTCAGCTTTGTAAAATAAATATTATCAAAATATCTGCAACCCATAAAGAGACAAAAGTAAACAATCCCAGAACATTTGGTAGTAGGCTTGAAAATTTGACTGGCAATGACAAAGGTGAGTATACACAAAGATGGAAATGCTTAAAAGGAAAACAAAAAAAGTAAACAATTATCTTTAAAAAAAAAAAATGATTACTATATCAATAAAATCTGAAAATCATCTTTTTTATATACATTTGATGTCAAGCCAGGCTTAGACCTGTTACTGGTAACATGTAACCCTGTACAACCTGCAACATGGCTGGGTGGTTGGTATTAAACCAGGTCCTTCACTAGCTTTTCTACTGGTGAGAATGGTGGCATTAGCCCCAGAGGACAAAAAATAAAACCTTTCAAATGGTGAATGAGCTTCTTACAGGCGCCAAAGGCCAACCTATATCAATCAATCAAGTCTCACTACAGTCAGAATCATAGAGTTATTGTAAACATCACAATCCTTTAATTAGCTGCATGGTATGTGCTTTACCAGGGCTATATACAGTTTTGATCTCAGATTTCTCCAGATCTTAGACTGATTAAGGGCATAAATTAGTAGCACTTTCAAACTAAAAACCGTTCTGGTCATGATCACAAATCCTGTATAGCAGTAGTGTTTCATGGGCAAGATAGTTTGACAGAGCCCAACTATCTCCAGGCTGGTTTGAATTCAGAGTTTTCCTTCTCCTAGACCAGTTGCCAACCAAGGATATAGGACCCAGTCTGCTCTACTATTTTACCCATATCTGAGGGCAGAAGATATGAATTCATATTTTCTCAAGAGTATTAGCACATAAGTAAATGTAATGAACTCAACTGGAATTCAAACTCAGCTACCCAATTCCTCAATCCGAGCAGGTATCCATTACACCACTGTGCATCCTAAGAATTGTTTACTGATTGAGAAATAAATTGCATATAAGAAATCTTTTCAAATATTTGAGTCTGAAATAAGAAAATTGATTTGGGGAAGAAAGTAAATAGAAGCTAATCACAGATTTAAATTTTAATAAAATTTGAATAAGGAGAGGCAATTTTTTTTAAAGTTAAACTACAGGACTGTTAAATTTCATATTTACTTAGCTTCAGGAGTTCGCATTACTCTCAGACATTCTGAATTTGTCACTGACAACTCCATTAACTATCATTTTGATTAAAAATAATAATAAAAATGAAAATAAATATTTCCATGTCATTTTCAGCTGATTGCATTTTAATAACAACTTATTGTAAAGACTTCAAGGAAATGTAATTCCCAACAATTAACAAAGTACAATCTACCATGTTGCTTTCTAAATGCTATTTGTGTAGGTGTAATCAAGTTGATATTATGGCAACTTTCACATTTTTGTGGTTAGACATATAAATGTACACCTATCTTAGATGTACTATTTTTACAATTGTTACACATTCTCTTTCTATATCTGTTTATCTATCTGTATGTGTGTGTGTGTGTGGCGGATGTATAATAGTATCCGAAACAAAAGTGAAGATAATGAGACAAAGTGGAAAAGACATAAAATGACACTTTTCACCAAGAGTGCCTGCTTCCTCCGGCTTCTTCAAGTTAGAAACCTGAAGAAGCCGGAGGAAGAAGATGCTCTTGGTGAAATGCATTGTTTATAGCTTTTCCATTTTGTCTCTTATCTTCACACATATAGTCATCCACAGACAGACTGTTTTGCTGTATCACAGCTCTTCAGTGTGGCTAGATGTCCAATTGCTTTATGCCAGGATCAAAACCTGATCAATTTGGCATTAGTCAGAGTTCCTACTCCTAGACTATCTTCACATGGCAGAGAGAAAGGGAAATTTTAAAATTTTCTATACAAAATATGCCAGTGGCCAGGAGAGCTCAATTCATAGTGGAAGATCAATGCATTAATAGCAGTAGGAGTCACTATTTTTAAATTACCCTTTTCTCCAGAGTGTTCAACCAGATTTCCCGAGAGCATATATATAGTCATCCACAGACAAACTGTTTCACTGTATCACAGCTCTTCAGTGTGGTTAGATGTGTAAAGCTAGGTTTTATTTTGTCTTTAAGGTGCATTGACTTGTTAAGATTTCTTTGTTGAATATCAGTTGAGGAAAGACTTTTGACCTTACTTCCACTGCATCAGTGTGTGAGCAGAAATGATATACCTGCTTCTTCACGGAATAAGAATCCTTATGTGAGTTGTGGGAAGACATTCCACCCAAGTGAATCAATTAGTAAGGGAGATAGCCCAGTAGCTAAACTGATATGTCATAATTGTGGGATTAGGGGGTAACGTAAAAAGGGTATGCCAGAAATCTACTAAAAGTGAAATTGGAACTACAAACAGATCAAAAGGTGCATGACAAGGTGTGATTCATTCACTTTCTCAAACACTAGTCTGAAAGTTTCTCCTCCCATAACATCCACTATGCTGGCAGATCAAAATGGAGCCATAAAACCAGTCTGTTACCACCCGGTGCTGTGCTTCATATTGTGTGGAATAGAAAGCGATTTGAAGGAGGTGTCACAGATCCACCACCATCACTGACATTAGAAGAGCCTATAATGCATCAACACAATGTTTCATTTGGACGCACACAGACTGGTCCAATTAGCCATGGTATTCATCAAATCATTGCGTTTGCTGATACAGAGGCTCAAACATGTTCAAGTGGACCAGAGATATTAAAACTACTCAGATGCCCAGACGAGTACCCCATGCCAACGAGTCATCAAATATGTGGCATCACGCACAACCAACTTCCAACCATGTGATATACGTGACAAACATCATATCTGGTTTTTACTTATCAGAATCTGTCCTGAAGAACCTAGATCTGTTGCCACTTTATTTCCCAGCCCAGACATCACAGCTCAACTCATTGAAAGGCACAAAGGAAAATGCCCTGTACACATGCCCACACAGGAAACCCATTCCAGCAATGCCTAGTACCATCCCATTCCTTCTGATGGAAATCAACAGGCACCTACTGGAACAATGGATATGTGACCATTTCACATCCAGCGCATTTAATACATACCCACACCAACCCTTACAGACTATGACAGGAAAGCCATTAGGCATTACCTTCATTCCTGATCTGAGGCCATCAGTGGTCCACACACCAATCCCTGTCCCTAACTATTGGAAAAAAAGAGTGAAATAAGACCTTGATCAAGACATCACATTGGGTATAATTGAACAAGTGCTAGTGGTCACTCCTACAACCTAGTGCTCAAGGATGGTAGTTGCACCCCAAAAAGATGGCTCCTCATTTAATCAGGTCTCCATCATTCCGACTCAGACAAGGAATACGATTCTGGATACATGGAACAGGTACCACAGCTTACTGATTTCCCCAGCCACACAAGATGCCACTACATTTATCACTGAATGGGTCTAGTACTTGTATCTTTGTGCTCCTCAGGGATTTCACATGTCTGGGGATGGATATACACATCAGTTTGATGATATTACAGTGGATATGGTTTGAATAACCCATTGCATAAATGGGGGTCTCCTTTGGGATGATTCTATAAAGTCTTCATTCTGGTACACAATGAAATATATAATCCACTGTGGTAAGAGTGGGATTGTGTTTAACCCTGATAAATTCTATTTTGCAGAGAATGAGATGAAGGTTGCAGGGTTCTTAATAATGGCCAATGTTGTGAAATCAATGAAGAAAATGACTGAGGCCATCCTTTACTTTCCACAAATATCATGGGCGTCAGCTCATGCTTTGGACTGGGGAATTCTCACAAGATGAGTTGACAGCCCCCTTTCAAGAATTACTGCACTTGAAGAACCAAAAATTTTATTGGGACAAAATGCTTGACCAACTTTTTGAGGCATTGAGGAGAATAATTGTGTAGAAAACTGAGGACATAGTCAAGACATTTGAGTTCAATAAAATGACATGCCTTTCAACAGATTACAGTAAAACAAGAATCAGTTACTTTCTTTTTTAAAAACCCTGTAATTGCCCTGGCCCTGGCAAAGTGAACCCAAACTGTGGTGATGGTCACTGGAAAATTATTTTGGTGGGAACTCACTTTACCAACAATGTGGAATCTTGCTATGCACTAGTGAAAGGTGAAGCCCTGACTCTTGACTATGGACTAGAATCATTTTGGATGTTTATATTGGTATGCCCAGATTTGCTACTGACTGTTGACCATCAACCACTTACAATAATTTTTCTCATATCGAGCCTTCAAGAACATAAAGAACCCATGTCTCTTTAATTTCAAGGAATGTGCACTAATGTTCAAATTTAACATTAAATATCTCCCTGGAAAACTTAATGCTGAACCTGACTGTGTCTCCTGGTACTCAGCAGGGATCCCATCAAAGAACTTAACAGAACATCCACAAATATTATCTGCACATATACAACAGAAGTGTAGACGGCCATTCTACAACGCGATTACAACAGATGCAGACAAACCAATCAACAAGGCAACAAGGCTGCATTCATGTAAACATAGAAGCGTGACCCTAATTTGAGGGCCTATCACATGACATAGGATCGTTTTCTTTAATTTTATCAAATTCTTCCTGAAAGTTAAGAGAATGCATATTTGTTTTTTGGAATTTGCATAAGTCCAATATTATTTTTGGAGATCATATGGTCCAAGGAACAATGTTAGGAATGATATTATAGATTGTTGCTAGTTGTTCTTTTGATTTCTCAATAAGGGGTTCCATTCAAAGCCCAAATGTTTTTATAGTTTTTTTTCCTTTTGCTGATTGAGGTTTCTGTATTGTGGGAGGAATGTATTTTTGTAGGAAGGGTTAAATGAACAGGATTTTAGTTTTCACATCTAAGTTTAGGAGGAGTTTCATTAGCTTCTGCATGTAAACTTTCAACTGATGATATTTTAAAAGCCCCAAGCACCAGTCTTAATCCTCCATGGATGGTAGAATCAAGAAGTTTTAAATAGGATTTTTTTGATGAACTGCATATGATAATACCATAATCTAGTTTTGGTTGAATTAGTCCTATAAAGTGTTTGTAAATTTGTTCACTCTGCTGCTCCCCATTCAGTGTGAGCCACCACACAAAGGAACTGTATTGCTTTGCTACATTTCTTTTTTGAGATATTTCAGATGGGGGTTAAAGGTAAGCTTTTTATCAAATATTATTCCCAAGAACTTATGCTGATCTAAAACTGGTATTTCAGTCTCTTCTAATCTTAGAGTAGGATTATTGTGTAGTTTTCTCTTCTGACAGAAGTGCATTGTGGCACCCTGCATTTTTAGAAAGACTAAAAAGAGATATTCATAGAAATATGATTTAATTTTTATTCGGTTTATTAACCAGTTGTTAGTTATTTAGAAACGAAGAATAATTGAGTTTTGAGAATAATTCTCTAACTGTATTTAGGCGATCCAAAGAGAAGAAGAAAAAAAAAAAATAATAAAAAGAAAGAGAAAGAGGAATAGATAATACAAAACCCGGTCATAAGTAAAACTAAGACAAGACAGGTGTCAAAATATATCAGGTCAAATTACCTGACCGAAATCCAGGGAAATAGAAATTGTTATATTTGGTTGAAGAAATAGAGTTTGGAGATAATAAAATAAAACAAAAAGAAGAGGAAAGACAGAAACATAATACGAAACCAGGTCGTAAGCGAAAACACACACGTACGACCAGCACCTAACAAGTGTCAAAATTATCAGGTCAAGCACTTGAACTAATTCCATGTCCGCGTAGGATGGAAGTTGTTAAGGTTGGCTGAAAC
The DNA here is from genome assembly GCA_963932145.1 of Acanthosepion lycidas. NCBI lineage: Eukaryota > Metazoa > Mollusca > Cephalopoda > Sepiida > Sepiidae > Acanthosepion > Acanthosepion lycidas. Next base: position 57,091,293 of record OZ010596.1, on the reverse strand, counting down.
AATAAAGATTTTTTAGAACAATGGAAACGAAATTTTAATCGGAGGAAAGGTGTTTTTTTGTGTTGAGGTGGTGACCGGTGGAACTGTATACAGATTCTGACCTGTTAAAAATTGGAACCCCACGATGATGAAGTGGAGACATTTTCAATTCAGATAATTAAGATTTTTGACTATCAGGTCTGACCAAAAACAAAGAAGGAAAGAAAACGATTGTCTCGGCTCACAGATAGCACCAATATTCTTTCCTGAAGTCACATCTAATTAGCGGCAGGCTGTTTTGACAGAACCCAGGTGAGAAAAAGCCAAGATTATCATTTTTCGTACGTGTGAAAAAGGCCAAATTAGATTTTGTTTTTTTTAGAACAAGAACGATGTAAGCCACGCCCGATTGGAGACGGGAGGCGTCCCACCACAGTCTCATTAGCCGAAAGCGGTCACGTGATATGCGGAAAGAGGAGGGAGAATGCTTGATCAAGAACCATTGGTCGAAAACGGTCACCTGACATACGAGAGACCGGGAGAGATGGGTATGCGTCTTCCCCCCAGAGGCACTGTGAGGAAGTAGGGGTGAAAATAATAGCGATAATGGGAAATCAGAACTAATGCGACTTTTGGGATTATCGAGAGAGCCCTGACGCCGACAGACCCATCCCGGTTTGCTGCGGCGTCAATAAAAGCAGGACCCCAATCGACAAAAAATGAGTTCAGCCCCGGACGGCAGCGAGAAGAGATCACCTCGGACGACAGAGAGTTGCGGCTGAGTTGCGGCAAGAAATCCTTCCAGCCCAAGTCGAAAACAAGAAATCCTTCCAGCCCAAGTCGAAAACAAGAAATCCTTCCAGCCCAAGTCGAAAACAAGAAATCCTTCCGGCCCAAGTCAAAGACAAGAGAAGTTCTATCTAAGTCGACGAAGAAGAAGATTACTCGAAAGCCGCGGAGAAGTTGCAGCCAAGTCGAAGACAAGGCCAAAGAGTTACTGGACGGAAGAAGAAGAAGAAGTTAAAATCAAGCCCAGCCGAGAACAGAATTCGACCCAACCAGATCGAAGTGAAGAAATACAACTCAAGTCGAAGAGAAGAATCAACTGCGAATGATTGATAGAAATTAGTCCCAGTGTCGAACTAAACCACACTCCGACATACACAATTCTAGAGAGTAGACAATTCGAAATCGTTAAGTTGTATGATAGAAGCTTGGTGCCATAGTCCACAGAGCGGGTCGGGAATGAGAACAATTTTTCTTTATGTAATGGACATTAGATATAAAAGGTTGTCACCCTTTTTTTTTTATCAGTAATTTTTTTTGTCTCGTGAGTTTTTTTTTCTTTTACTTGTGTTTTGCCACCCCCGTCGGACTCAACTTGCATACAGCCCAATCCCTGCTGGTCCCGTCTGTCTAAGATCTAAACACAGCGTGGGTAGACAGACCGGAGATCAGTACAGTTGCTTTAGCAACCAGGTATTGGAAGCGGGTTGGGAAAGGCGAGGCTGGTGATCATCTAACCAAGAGGTTGGAGCGGCACGCTTGGGACCAGGAGGAGCGACCAGGAGGAGCGACGTCACAGTTGGCGCCGTAACCAAAGGATTCGACCCTGGGCCAGGTGTGTACCCGTCACAGCATACATTCAATTTTCATTTTAGAAAACCTAAAACCATTTTCAGTTGCCCATCGGTTAATTTTATTAAGGCACTGCTGTAATTTTCTTTCTATGGTATGCATTTGTTTGGATCTGTAAAAAATGAGAAAGTCATATACATACACGCGTCCTTTTACTCCAGAGTTTAAGCTTTTGTCACTGATAAAATATTGCTTTGGGACACTCCCTCTCCTTTTTTTTAAGTCAGAGAGAGTTTAACCTGGACTTTAAATTTTCTGCTAGTTAGAAAGCCATTTATGAATTTTACTAGTCTGCCTTTCAGGCTGAAGACATGCAGATCCCTGATAATACCATATTCCCATGTAGTATCATAAGCTTTCTCCAGGTCAAAAAAACTGCTGTGAAGTACTCTTTTCAAACAAATGCATCTCTTATATCTGATTCTAAGTAGATTAAGTGGTCCAATGTGCTTCTTTTCTTTCTGAAACCACATTGTATGTCCTTAATTAGTTTATTTTCCTCCAACTAGGAGATCAATCCATGATTTATCATCTGTTCCATGGTTTTACACAGACAGCTGGCTAGTGAAATAGGTCTGTAGTTTTCTGGGTCAGAATTTTTTTTTCCAGATTTTGGGACTGGTATTATAGTAGTTTATTTGGCTATTTTGGTTTGTTTTTTGTTTTTTGTCTTTTTCTCTTGTCTTTGAGATAGATCTGTTTTTTCCTTACTGATTTGTGTTTCATTCATTTCTTTATGGTTTAATTTGGTAATGAGAGATTATTTCCATATTTATTATGCTTTATACTGGTTTTTAAGGCTTTAATGAGACTTTGCAATTCATTTATTAATTATGTTAATTGCGTTTTTGTTTTGTTTTTTGTCAGTTTATTTCATAGATTTTCATTTAGATTTGGTTGTTTGCATAATTTTGTATAGAGGAAGAGATTTCTATAAGTTTTCTTACCTCTGGAAATGTAATGTTTTGAGTGATTTTCATTTTTATAATTTCTTTTTCTTTTTCCCAGGCCTTACATTCAGTTCTGCAATCTCCATTGCAGTTGATACATTTTGGTTAATTTTTACATGTTGTATCATCATGGTTTGGTACTATTTCCCCACATTTTGCATATACTTGTTTTCTTTTAGATGGCCATGTCTTTAACATTTGTGACATCTTCTTGCATTTGGAATATATTTATCTACTTTGGCTATTAAATATCCAATTTTAATTTCAGATGGCAGTGTCAGTGTATTGAAACTTAATATATGTGTTTGTATTTATTATCTGGTTTGGTTCTTTTAATTATTATCCTTTTGACAGCAGTCACGTTTTGTGTTTTTAACTTGGCTTTTATCTCTTCTATGGTACAAAGCAACAGATCTCCATTACTAACTACACCTCTGGAAGTGTTCAATCTTTCATGTGGGTATGCTTTTAAATTAATGTTATGGAATTTTTTAATCTTTAACAGTATACTTGCATGTTTTTTATTTGATATTCCTACAAGGATGGTTCCATTTTTTAAATTTTTTACTGAATTAGGATTAACCACTGAGGCTATAACTCTTGGTATGAGGAATGGTGATAATTTAGTTAGATTTCAGTATTATGAATCTAGGAAACGGTACCTCAGCCTGCTCTGGATCAGAAACTGACTCCATGCAGAGTCTTTTAGCTTGGGTTTTTCTTTCTGCATCCATATAATGAAATTATGTTTCACTGACTGTGTTCCCCACCCACCATGCCAAGGTGAAGGCCATTTGTCTTGGCAGGTCAGGGCTACACAGTCAGTATACTCACACCATGATGAGGCAATCATTGTTTAACTTCTTAAATCTTAGTTTTCAGGCGTAGTTTGAAACAGTCGTTCCTTCTTAGCATGATTGACCCTACAGCCTTCTGATTCAGCCTTTTCTAGAGTTTATAAGAATCTGAATCAGAGTTTTGCATGACTAGCTAATTGATAAGATTGGGCCTCTCCAGCCACCTGTCTAGCCCAGGTAAAGACCAAAGTGATAACTTGGGATTCAAGAATTAAATCATACCACCTCAAGAATTAAATCATACCACCTCCATCTCCTGGCATCATGAGTTGCCACTGACAGCCAACAGCTGATCTCATTGGCCGGGGGGGGGGAGGTACCCCTCTGCAGAGGTGGTCAGTGAATTCTGAAGCCCCAGCCAACAGGGTAGGGTAGGGAAGCAAGAAACTGGAAGAGAGTTCCACAGATAAGAAGTGCAAGAAAAGAAACTATGAGAATAGAAGTTACAGTTACATTTAGCTAGTTCAATAGGAAAACAGTGAGACCTAATTGCCAATCTAGTAGTATGCTTAAATTCATGCAGTTGAGGTACCAAGGAGGAGAGTACATTATATATATATATATATATATATATACACATGGTATATATATAGTCGACTCTCCTGTCGAGTTCGACGTATGAGGGTCAAGCAGATCAGTTCCCAGGAAACCGACAGCCCAACAACGGCACATGAGATCTGGTGCACTAAGTGCCACAAGGTCCCCAAATGACCCTCCACAAGTTTTGAATTCAGAGTTGTCCTTCTCCTAGACTAGTTGCCATCCAAGGCTATAGAACCCAGTCTGTCCTGCTATTTACCCATAGCTGGAGGAAGAAGAGGAGGATTCCCAAAGGTATTATCACTCCACTGTACCTCCACACACACGCACACACACACACACACACACTCACACACACACACACACACACACACACACACACATATATATATATATATATATATATACCATGTGTGACAGCAAAATCGTCCAAGTCATGTAACAGCATAATTATCCATCCAACAAAATGTTTAATATCTAAAAAACCACTACACTAATTGAGTTTCTTTTTTTTAGCTTTTAAGATAAGATGTTTAGCCATCTTGACACCATTTTTTATAAGAATCAATGAAAAGCCCTTTGAGTTATTCAGCTAACAAGAGAACCGGTTAAGACTGTTTTGTGTCAAACCCACTGTCTTCCCAACTGAGAAATTATGAGAAGGAAAAGGTCATTCAGGCCTTCAATAATAGTACCAACATTCATACTCTAGCTTCTATCTTTAAAGTTCATATCAAGAGAACAGTGAATAAGTTTAAAATAGAGGGAACAGTAGAGATCACAACAGATCAGGAGGTCACAACAGGAAGAGGGATCATCATTTCAACAGAGCTAAAGTGATCAATTAGAAAAGATCCAACTCAATTCATAAGACGTTTGATATGTGAGAGAGGTGTTTCAGCTATAATGGTCTAAAGAGTAGTGATAAAAAAACTTGAAAATTAAATTGTATGCAAAACATGTGAGGTATTTTTGTTATTCCAGGACAGAAAGTTATCAGGTTAGAGAGGGCAAAGATCATCTTGAATAAGTTGGGAAATGATCCTGGAATAATAAATATATATATATATATCTGGACATAATTTCAATCCTTAGCTATGATTAGTTAATGATGAACATGTCATTTTCATATATATATATATATATATATATATATATATATATATATATATATATATAAGGAGTTTTTAACCAACATTATTCCTTATTACTACAAATGATTTACTGAGTACACTCATTTGAGTTGCTCTTCATTTTTTATTTTCTTAAACGGGGAAATTCATGACAACTGGGTGGATTGAGAAGAAAAAGAAAATTGCACCTTCAACTGGAATTGAACATGCATCCCTTTTGTTTCCCTCAGAGAGACCACTTTTTTAGCTAAAGCTGTTTGGTCACAGAAATCAACCTGATAGAGCAAGGTTTGAATTACCCAGCAGCCATCAATCTTTCTCAGAACAATAATTACTGTACAGGCACCTTCATCATAGCCAGATGCTTCTATTCAATAGATAAGTGAGATAGAATATGGCAGAAGCCAATGATGAGTCAGAAAGAAAGAAAGAGGTAGAGAAAAGTTGGGAGAGAGTTGTGACATTCACTGTGAAAGAGTGCAGAGAGAGAAACAGTGGATATATCCATCCAGAGGATACATGAAAATGAAAACACAGTTATACCCACCTTTTTAGGGATTTAGGATATATAGCAAATGTATTTGGATTGTAGTGATGTTGAAAGAATATGTCTGTGTGTCTGAGACACTTTTTTGATTTTTCTTAGCATGTAGAATAAAAATCAAAAAATGTGTGCTTCTAAACATGTGTGTATGTTCGTCTGTTCTTATCCTGAAATTCTAGATGGTCAGTTCTTATCTGGTTGTTAGTGGACCCTCAACATAACCCTCTTCTTGATTAGAATACTTAGTTTCATAATTTGATAGAAATCCCTCAACTGGCCAGGTCAAAGAGCATGATTAATGTCCCTGCTTGTTCATGAGTGAGTGTATAATTGAGAAATGGTGGTAAAGAGAGAGAGAGAAAATAAACTACATACATCAAGGAAAAAAGCTGAATGGGGTTCAAGAAGATAGAAGATGGTGTTTGATATTGCATTTAAATTTTTGAAGATTGTAGTTATAAGGGAAGCAAGGAAACAGAAGGGAGTTCCATAGGTTGGAAGTGCAAGAAAAAAAACTGTTGTAGTAGAAGAGGCAGTTACATTTAACTAATTCAACAGTAAAAGGGTGGGACCTAGATGTCAGCTACCCTGTTAGCTGGGGCTTCAGAATACACTAACTGCACCTTTGCAGAGGGGTAAGACCACCCCCCTCCCAAATGAGGTGTCCTGAGTAAGATGATAAACTATATCCAACAGCAAGGCCTCTGATCAGCAGGTTTTGAAGAGCATGGAATCACCTCTTAATTGATGGTGTTCTCAGGTCCACCCTGATCCAGGGTGGTAGCACCTGGGGTCAAAATGCCATGAAAGTGTAAAAATAGGTTTTAATACCAGCAATACATTTTTGTCAATAATTATTACCAGCAATTTTTGAAGAAAATTTATTACCAACAATACATTATTACCAGCAAAACATTTTTGAACAGAAAAAGTACTACCAGCAATACATTTTTGAACAAAAATATTACCAGCAATAAAAATCTTGTCAGCATTAAATAAGCCATTGAGGTTGATATGCCATAAACCAAACCAAACCAAACCAAGATGTCAGTCTAGTAGCACACTTAAACTCACATAGTCCAGGTACCAGGGAAAAAAGTTCATCAGAGTCATGAAAATATTTGTAGAAAAGACAGAAGGACACCACATGACTGAAGTCAAGGTGCCAAGTCAGGGTCAATTACATTGCAGATCCTTCTTTGGCTTTTGTCAAGAACCTCAAAATGAGTAGCAGGAGCACCAGACCAGGTATGGCAACAGTATTCAATGCATGGATGAAAGGTAGATTTGTAAATGTGCAAGATGCACTTTGACATGAAAACCTTCTGGCAATACACAGTGACCCAAATTTACTTGAGGTAGATGCATCTATTGATTCAATGTAGGTGTTCCACTTCAAGTCAGTTGAAAACATATTACATTTAAATTTAAATACAATGTCAATCGTTATCTTTTGTCTTCTTAATTCCTGTTCTTTTATTCTTCTCTCTCCTTCATAACAGGATTTTCTTTTTCCCATATTCTTTCACACTCAATAACCCCTTGTGTCTTTATTGCCTTGCTTGGGGTGAAATGATTAAAAAACACATTCAAGTACGTCTTCATCTTGCTTTTATGTACCATGTTCCTTCAGGATATGGATAATCATGGCTCTCCATAACTTCCTATCGATTGTAGCTAGAAGCAATTTTTATCTTTTTACTATCCTTCCTTGTCATCCATTTACACAAGCTTATCGAGTAGATTACTCACTGTTTCCCTCTATCCTTCGTGCCTTCAGTGTGTCTTATGAGTGTTAAATTCTCCAAACCCACTTTCCTCATTATGTGTCCCAGAAGATTGTATTTAGCTCAGGAAAAATAAGTTTCTTTTCCCTGTCTTAAATGCAGGATGTACAGGTGGCATAATGGATAGCTGCTTGGGGTGAGAAATCAAAGAACTGAGCTTGAATTCCAGTTGTGCTCATTACAATCACTCACGCATAAATACTATTGGGAAAGGTATAAATACATCACCTCCTCCTGCTATGGATTAAATAGTAAGACTTGTATCTGTAAAAAAATATTGCTGTTCTTAAAACATTGTTAATGCAATATTCACTTGCCAAAAATGTTATTCTTACAATCCTAAATATGATTCAACTTTAAATAACCATCAAAGGGTTGATAAACCATAAAAAAGCAAATCAATCAATCAAAGTCTAATGTATTTGTTTTTATATAAAAGAAATCTTCTATTTTTGCATGCAAAATGTATAAATATATTTTATTTTCATGTAAAGGTGATCCCTTTTACCTTTCATAGAATGTGCTGAGACAGGTGAAAATTAACTTTGCCTCTCATCTGGGAAGGAGCCAGGGTTATTACCTGGCCTTGGAGTTATTCCCAAAATGGGAAGTGCTGAGGGTGCTTGAGCAATCATTGTTGTCCCCAGTCCAGCTATGCATGAAGTACCAACCCACTTTAAACTCAAACTTGTCACATTCAACTTGAATGCATATGCAGTCAAAAACCTACTAATCATGTGAGGTTTGAAATGGCAAAGTTTCAGCTTTCATAAAGCACAATCTTATTGTTTAGACAATTTCAGAAGTTATTTTAAGTTCTGGACTTAGACATCTTTTGGCTTTTTAATATCTTCTTAGGAAAAGGAAAGTATTTTTGCTATGCATCTGTGGGTCATGTTAGTGTTTTTCAATTATGGTGTCTTCACATGTATAGATGGGACACTTGAAAACTTTCAAAGAAATCCAATACATACATATAGACACAATCCTATCAACACAAGAACAAAACTCTATGATAACAGCTTCTTCTTCTTTATGTGTCCCCTCAGGACATAGGCGATCATGGCTCTCCACAACATCTTATTCCTTGTAGCTCATAATAAATTTTTTCTTTCTGCTATTTTTCCTAAACTCTGTTCCTCCATCCATTTACTCAAGCTCACTAAGAATGTTATGCATTGTTTTTTCTGTCCCTTTTGCCTTCAATCTGTCTTATGAGTATCAGATTTTCCAAGCCCTCTTTCCTCATTATGTGTCCCAAAAACCTCAACTGTCTCTTCCAGATATTAAGTATAAGTTTCCGTTTTGTTTCCATTTTCTCTAAAACTTTGTTGTTGTTCACATGTTCAGTCCATGGTATCCTCAGTATCCTTCTGTAGATCCACATTTCTGTTGCTTCAAGTCTCTTCATTTTTGAGGAAGTTGTCCAGCACTCACTGCCATACAGATGGACATATATCACATAACAGTTTAGCACTATTAGGTTGGTGCAAAAATAATGTCATTTTTAGACGTATTTTTTAACGTCAAAAAACGACATTATTACGTCATTATTTTTGCACCAACCAAAATATTTTTATTGTTTCTAGCAAATTTTTTCTTTTTCTTAGTACTCTGCTTAACTTTTGGAATACTTTCTTGGCTATCCCAATATACCTTCAGATTTCACTGTCACACTTTCCCTTCTCTGTGAAAACATTTGCCAGGACACCCAAAAACACTCAGAAAACATTGGAGAAATTATGTTCAGATTTTATCCATAAACTATAAAAATGGTTCAGACCATGAGAAAATGAAATCAAAAAGTCTTAAACAAAGCTCTTTCATTGGTGTTCAGCTAAATCTACATAAATTAAAAATCACTGCCAAAATAAATATATAATTTTAACTCAAATATAAATCTAGCATTTAATGTCAGACCAGGTAACCTACAAGGAATTTCAAACGAAATTCTTTATTTAATCTACAGGGGTAGATTGTTCTCATTCCACTGTCCATATCTTTCATTCCAAAATTTGTTTGGACAATAGAAAATTTATCTTTTCTTGCTTTCGTTGTTACTTGAATATTTACTTGATCCATTCTAAGCCCTTCTGCGATGAGGCCTTCTGTGAACATTCATGCATGATGTGACCTCAAATTTGTTCACTAATCTTTTGACTGTGTCTATTCTGAGTTTCATGTAATTACATTCACTCTATAAGACAGTAAAAAAGGCAGTCATAAGACCAGAGAATAAATTTTATTTATTTTTTATCTTATTAATGTTCTAGCTTTTGATATTGTGCACTATAATTACAAAGAAATACTTTGAAAGCATTATCTTCCTGAATTACCCAGGTCATCCATTTTTGTCAAAATACAATCTTTGTAATTTTTAACCTTTGCACCTGCAAAAAAATGCTGTATCAAAAGGGCAGTTATTCCCTTGACACCAGAATTACTGTATACATTATTGACTTCCTTGGCAATGTTTATTTACAAAATTATAAAAATATGTGAACTAAGTACAATGCGATATTTATTATTTACCTTTTATAAAGATCTATTATTAAACATTTTATAAAGAAACAAATTTGAAAATAAATCTTTTTATTCAAATATTTATAAAAAATTACAAAATTATCAAAATATGTAAACCAGCTACAATGCAATATTTATTATTTAACATTTTATGAATAGCTTGAAAAAATAAGTTTTGCCCAATCTAAAAAATAATATCTTTCTGGTCAGTTTTCAAGAATAAAAAAAATATATAAATTGACTTTCATATGTTTGGGGTTTATTAAAATTCTAATCATTGCTTTTTAAAACAATAAACACTGCCAAAGGAGTCAAACATATATACAGTAATAGCGATCTCAAGGTAATAACTGTCCCTTTATACACCATTTTTTTTCAGGCACAAAGGTTAAACATTGCCTATATATATATATCAGTAACAAAGATTGTATTATACAGATTATAGGTATATATGTGTGTATTTATAGGAAGTATAATAACAGCCAAAACAAAAGTGGAGATAATGAAACACAGTGAAAAAGCTTACAAATGATAGATTTTGCCAATATATTTTGGGTTTGTGTTGCTTATAAACATTACCAATTTGGGTGATCATATATATATATATATATATATATATATATATATATATATAACATTCATATTTCCCCTCCTACAAAGGCAGTGGAATTATAATTATGGACAAATGCATTTATCTACAATGAATGAAACACCACCTCAATGACAATAATATCTATGAAAAAGACACAAAAAATTTTTTTTTCAGGCACAAAGTTTAAACATTGCTTATATATATATATATATATATATATATATATATATATATATATATATATATATATATATATATAGGGTGTTTGATTAAGATAGATTATATATAATGGTGTTTCATTAAGACAGATTGAAGTCAGTAGTAAATAAATCAGTGTTATTGGTGAAAAATTATTTATTTCTCTATTGGATCATGTTATTTAAGTCATGGCAATTATGTGTGAAAAATAATATCACCCAAATGTCTGCCAAATCTGAAAGAAAAAGAAAAAATCATTAGACGCTTAAACTTAATTCACATTAAAATTGATCCAAGTTATTGGAACACACACACACACACACACACACACACATATATATATATATATATATATATATATATATATATATATATCTCAATAACAAAGATTGTATTATAAATATTACAGGTATGGGTGTGGGTGTGTGTTTACAGGAAGTATAATAGAATCCAAAACAAAAGTGGAGATAATGAGACAGTGAAAAAGCTTATAAATGATGCATTTTGCTAATATGTTTTGGGCTTGTGGTGTTTATAAATTTTTCCACTTTGTATGATCATATATATATATATATATATATATATTTACATATATACAAATATAGATAACTATTGTATAATAATAATATATTTACATATATATATATATATATATATATATATATATATATATATATATATATAACATTTATATTTCCCCTTCTTACAAAGGCACTGGAATTATAATTATGGACAAACACATTTATCTACAAAAAATTAAGCACCTCCTCATTGACAATAATTATATCAGGAATAGGCAGTACCTCACATAAATTAGCCAGCACACTAACCAAAATTTTAAACCCACTTCTTAGTACAATTAGCTCCTAGCATATAAAAAAAACTCTGGTGATCTCTCAAATAAATTAAAAAACACACACATAAAAATCAAATATATGACTAGTTTAGATATAAAATCTTCCTGTAAAGAAATGTCTAAATTTACTAAAAACACACTTGACTAAAACAAAAACAAAATTACCTATTCCCGCATAAAATCATAAGAATGCACCATTTAATCACCAATCAATGTTTTTTCATTTTCAATAACATAATACATTACCTTTTCTTGATATCATGTTAAACCATACTGATAATGTTCTAAAACTTATTGTCTATCATAAATTTACTAATAAAAATGATCTCACAAATTTCTATTCTCACCATAACAGTGAAATAATATCAGGAATAATATCAGCCTATATTTAAAAGCACTTGGAATTTTTGTAGCCCTAACTATTTACATAATGAGGAGAAATACAGTGGAAATACTTTTAAGCTCATCTAATATATATATATATATAAGAGTAGACACTGAGGCCAACACCAAGTGGTGACAGTCTGTTTAATGCTTGAACACTATCTTAAGGCAGGCCCTACTGAAGATTGCATTCAAGCATGAAATTGACTGTCAACACTCAGTGTTAAATTCTGTATCCACTCTTATATATACACACACTCTATTCCTGATATTAAGCACTTTTACCCATAGCATACCTTAAAACTATATTTTTATCATTATATATATGTATATATATATATATATAGTTTATCTGTATAAAAAATGAAATCTATATTCTTTATTAAGGTTACAACTTCTGTCTAAATTTCTAGGATGAGAAGTTATTGTTTACACTATTTACATGAAGATTATTGTCCTAATCTTTGTTGTTGTTATCACAACATTTTGGCCACTGATGAAGGCCATGGGCACAATAGCCACAACAATGAAGATGAGGATAATAGTCTACATGTAAATAGTGTAAATAAATAAGGTTACAACTCATTCACTATCATTGATTTCAAACATTTATTGATTTCTCCTAGCATCTAACATTAGTTGTATAGACTCATTCATGATTATATAATTCTAAATCAAACACAGTCTTATTCCTGTGTGACTGATGATTGCTTAAGCACGAAGCTAGCAGACAATATTTCCTTTTTTTATTTTCATATTTCCTTCTGTTTGACATTAAGCACTGTTTTTAAAATATTTAGCTATTGGTTCTTACATTTAGTACATTTATTCCTACATTTAGTACATCAGTTCCTATATTTAGTACATTGATTCCTACATTTAGTACATTGATTCCTACATTTAGTACATTGACGTTTACATTTAGTACTTGGATTCCTAAATTTAGTACATCGGTTCTAGCATTTAGTACATCGATTCATACATTTAGTACATCAATTCCTACATTTAGTACATCGATTCTTACATTTAGTACATTAATTTCTACATTTAGTCCATTAATTCCTACATTTAGTACATTAAATTTATAAGTTATTGATATTTGGAAAAACGTTCATGAAAAATATGTCCCGAAAATAATATCCGATTAAAAGTCACCCATTTTCTTTCTCTTTTAGTCTCAGGAAATACCAGCTTGGGAAAAATAAAATTTAATTATTTTAAACACACAAGTGAAATGCATTATTGGATATTATTTTCAGGACATTTTTCATGAACATTTTTCCAAATCTCAATAACTTATAACTGTTGGAATTACATACCCAAATTTATTACACATTAAATTTACTAAATTCTTACATTTAGTACATTAATACCTACATTTAGTATCAGGATTCTTACATAGTGGAGGCATAGATATTTACTATTAACAAATATTGTATATTCCAATAGTATCATACCATATATATTGTTTTTTCAAGTATTAATAATAACCAGTAATCAGCTTTCTACCAGTGTTGTAAGTCTTTCATTCATCTAAGTGTACCTTATGGTATCTTCACAAACCCCAAATGAATAGTCGATAATATATTCATATAGTAATAGTGAACTAATCTAATTAATAATAACCACAAATATTTAATAATTGGTTCAAAATGTGATAATTTGTTGTAACAGAAAATTATACTGTGGGTTATCCCACTTGACTTGGCTAAAATAGCTGTCACTAGCAGGTAATCATTAAGCCTATAAAAAGGTGTGCATTTCTCTCCCTGGTCTCTTTTACAGCTTTTTAACTCTGGCCTTCAGATGTAGTTGCACGCTGGCAAAAAGTGTTCCCCACTGGGACATGTTTATTTTCATGGTTTTCTCTCCTGACTTTTGCATTCTCTCACTCATGCTTGTTACACACATAAACACACACATGAACACAAACATGAACACACACATGAACAACCACATTCTTATTATAGATAATTCCATGTTTTTTTTCCTTTCATCACTTGTAACAAGGTCCACAAACAACCCTCTTCAAGTTTTGAATTCAGAGTTGTCCTTTTCCTAGACCAGTTGCCAGTCAAGACCATAGAACCCGGTCTGTCCTGCTATTTACCCATAGCTGGGGGGAGAAGAAGAGGATTCATACCTTTTCCAAGGGTATTTGCACATAAGTGAATGTAATGAATTCGAATTCGGCTCTTCGATTCCTCAATCTGCACCACTACTCCACCGTGCATCCTCTTATGATAGCCGTGTACAGAACAGCTTGAAATAGACTATTCCAAGTTCAGGTAATTTTTGTTTTTTTTGCTGTAAAAAATACATATGATTTGTTATAACAAATACATTGAACTCTCTGTGGATCAGTTTTAATAATTAATATTACTAGGTTCCAGCTGGATTATATACTAACAGATCGATTACATATATATATATATATATATATATATATTCTTACTCTGTCCTGGACATTGCGTTCTACCTGGATTCTATCCTCTTGGGAATTTATATATATATATATATATATATATATATATATATGTATATTGACTACTAATATTATCTATATATATATATCTGTATATTGGGTGATGCAAAAGTAAGTATACAGTAATTTTGCTGGATTTCACAACTATTAATTTCCATTTCTGGGGATTTGTAAAAGATATTTTGTTTTTTTCATTACTGTATACCTACTTTTGCACCCCTGTATATGTATATCTACTTTTTTCATCCCCCTGTATATGTATATATTAGGCAAATGAATGAAAAAGGGGAAAAAATTGTTTAACTGTTTTAATATATAATTCCATCAGCAAAAACATTACTTTAGTCTGATGAAGTCATTATGAAGGACAAAATGTTTTACATAAAAATTTTACACTTTGTCATTCATTTGCATTGTTCTGATATATAAAAATTTATATATCATATTCTCCCATATATATATATATATATATACATGAATGCATTATTTACATTATTTTGTGATTATCTTCTTAATTATCCTTGTATGCTTATTCAATTCACTCTGAACATGTTTCTTGACATGAAGATTGTTAATATTTATTTTTCTACATAAAAATATTTATTTTTCTATATAAAAATATTTATTTTTCTATATAATTATATAATATACATCCTTTATCTGAAATTCCCAAATCCAAAAAACCCCAATGTCCAAAACTATTTCAGGTGCTGACATGACTTGCCACGAATGGAAAATTTCAGGAAGCACTGAGAAGGTTACTAGGTGATGTGCATCTGATGTAAGTGACCTCATCAGCCCTGGGTGGGGGTTTCCCAGCCCAGCTACATAGCCTACATTGGCGCTAGTTTTTTGTTAGTGATCATCGCAACAACACCTTCGTTCATGGATTACTTACCACGTGTTTCGTTCTCAGTAACAATATTATTCAAAATGTTAAAAAGTCCTGCATTTATATATTTTTTTTAAGTAGTGATCATGTTTTTTTGTACATGTACAGAAAGTAAAAAAAATCATTTTTACGTGAAATCTTAATTTCACCACTTAAAAATATCTGTGAGCATTACATGACTAGCATCATTACCTGTATGTACACAAAATTTATTAAGTCCACATAGCCTCTTTCTATCTGTTTATTTGTTATCAAACTCCTCCTAGAGTTTTGGAGATAGACTCCATAACCATATATATTCTGAAACTATATTATCCAGGGTACTTGGATAAGTATATTTCATTTTGATAAAATTTTGGATTACTGTGATTGTTTGGCAATTTTTTACATGATTTTTTACAAGTTTTTTGTACAATAACAATTTTTATAACTTGGAAATAAATTTAGGAATAATCAAAATTAATTGTAAAATCCAGTAAAAGTCACCCATGAAATAAAAATAATTGTTTTTATGGAAAGTAAGGACCTACATACATCAAGTCTTTAAATTAAGTGGCAGTGGAAGAATTATCATTGAACATTCAAAAGTTAAACTTATATATTAATACAATACTTAAATACAGCAATCAATTTGAATTCTTCTGTATTTTATTACTATTAGCGTTTATAGGACAGATTTTAAGCTAGTATATATATATATATATATATATATATATATATATATATGTATTATACAACAATGTTATAGTTGGATAGAGCTTGAACCTATATCAATTGCATAAATTGTTATCAGGCTTTTTGGAAGGCTAATTTATCAGTGTAGTGAATTTGATCCACACTGGGGGTTTCATATCTGTTTTAATGGTCAACAAATAGTGATTTTCATAAATAAAATCTCTTTACCTCAAAACCTGTGCTAGTAGTACCTGAATAAGAAACTTCTTACCTGTAATTTATTTTTGTTGACCTTTCTATGGAATTTGGCCTTTTGTAAAGGTAAAGCATGGTATAGATAATTTTTTATCTAGATTTAACAATTTCAAAAACCACACCTATTCACTGACTCATAAGTTCTGTGTTTAAAATAGTTTTTACTTAGTACCAAATGATTTAAAATAATGTGTTTGCTTTAATAGGGCAAATGCAAATTATATATTTCAAAGAATGTTCATTTTACAGCTTATATATATATATATATATATATATATATATATATATATAAGCTGTAAAATGAACATTCTTTGATATATATGACGTCATCAGACTAAAGTAATGTTTTTGCTGATGGAATTATATATTAAAACAGTTAAACAATTTTTCCCCCTTTTTCATTCATTTGCCTAATATATACATATACAGGGGGATGAAAAAAGTAGATATACATATACGGGGCGTGCAAAAGTAGGTATACAGTAATGAAAAAACAAAATATCTTTTACACATCCCCAGAAATAGATATTAATAGACGTGAAATCCAGCAAAATTACTGTATACTTACTTTTGCATCCCCCAATATATATATATATATATATATATATATATATATATATAATATTAGTGGTCAATATACATACATATATATATATATATATATATATATATATATATATATATATATACTCAGTGGGTAGTAAAAGTATTTAACACATTGTTTTTTTTTTATAAATTTCACAATAAAAAATTAATTTGAATGATACTTACTTCAAATATTTTAATGAACATTGTCTAACTAAACATAAAGGAAAATAGAGAAACATTGTTTTTATATGCCTGGGCTTTACATCATCATATTGCTTAAAGTTGCTGTATGTGAATATGGTGTTGATGATGATTTCATTTTCAATGTTAGGTGTTTGTGTACTGTAGAGGATTGCACTTACATTGATATTCCAAATAATTGATATTTAATTTGTAATAGTTATTGGTATATTAACGGAAAATTGGCTCTAATCTTGATGGGGAAGGGAAGTATAATTGTAAAAGAATGTGACAATGATGACAATGGTAATTATGGTAATGGATAAAGATGATGGTGAAAATAGTAAAAACAAAATAATAATCACAATAATGAGACCAAGGACAATGGTAAAAAGCACTACTAATGGTGTTGGGAAAGCATATGAAGTGGTAATAATAGTGATAGTTATATACACCTGTATGCATGTATGTCTGCGTGTCATCCCAAAACAGACACAGAGGAGAATACCCCCCACCACCACCACCGAACATAATCAAACAAAAACTGACATAAATAGCTTCAAATTTAAAAAAAAAATCAGTTTGTCTGATGATCACAAAAGCGTGAAACCCAGTCTTACAAACTCATATCCATATGGCTAAATATATATATATATATATATATATATATATATATATATATATATATATATATATATATATAATATATATATATATATATATATATATATATATATATATATATATTACAAATATATGAATTTCATTAATATAATATTAATTTAATTTTTATCTGAAATATTAAGTCAAAAAATGTTTAATATATATGATTAATATTCAACCACTCAATTAAGTGCATTGACATGGAAGGAGTTTATTTTGAAAAATAAATGTTTAGTAAACAAGTCCCACTGTCATTACACTAAAAGAGAAAATAGCTTACTTAGAAGGAAAGTTCTTGAGAGTGCAAACATTGATTCTTCCAAAAATGTTAACTTACACCTAGGATTTTTTTTCAAATATTTCCTTTCTTAAAAGAAATAATCCCTTCCCATGCCAACATACATGACCATGAAAAATTAAAATAAGTGGTTAACACAAAACACTCTGTAATAAAAAAGAATTAAACCCTTTTGATAATAGAAAACATTTATTTAAGATATTTCCAGACTGAAATTCAGTTCACATCATGTTTCTGCTCACAAGTATGATGTTTTTTGACTCTAGCATCATCACCTGTGTTATGGCTTCTTAGCCACATTTGAACTGAATCACTACAGTCTCAAAGATCCAATGGAAGTCCTATCAAATTTATGACTAGAAGATTTGCCACATTTTTAACTTCAAGTCAATTTCTTTTGTCAGAATAAATTATGAAAAACCCTCTTTCAGCATCCACAGAACTTACAGCAATAGTATTAATTATATTTTTAGCTATTATATATCAGCTATTAATATATAAGATTATTTTCGGATAATCCAACAACCGGGTCGCTAAGATTTTATAACTTTAAGGATCAGTTCACATGAACTGATGCAGACCAGTAGGATGCCATCACTGTTTACCACCCCATTATATCCTTCATACAGTAAAATGCTGAACAAAGATTATTGCTGTATTATATTGGTTTTCTCATCGTTCTCTACTCTATGTAACCTTTCTTACTGATTTTTTCTCCACTACTTTAATTATTTTGTTTTAATGGTACAAGTCTTCCAAAAACAGGAACCTTCCCCAATTTCAGTATAAATTAAAATACTTTTTCATCATTAGACTGTGGACATTGATGATTTAGGCTGTAATCATTAGCATGCAAAAGGTGAGGAGGCAGAGAGTGCAATGGCCCCAGGTATCCATATTGGGAAGGCATCCCATCAAAGAGTGAATTAAAAATTTAGTTTATATTTAATTTGAATAAAGTGTTTATTTCCTGTTTCATCAGTTTTTACATATTTAAAATGTCTTCTTTTTTCACATTTCTCAGTAGTAGGCCCTATAGCTCCCCCACCTAATTAACTCTTAGGAGCATACAATCAAGGAGTTAGCATCACCAAACCTTTGAACCTCACTGATCTGGGACAAGAGTTGGACCATTTTGAAAAAAGTTTGTTTCATTATCTTTGAGACAGCAAGCTGAGGAGATCCCAACTCAATAGATATTTCATTTTGATTTTTGCCAGCTTTCCACAACATATGGCTGATGGTGCTTTATTTTTTTTTATGTTGCCAATGTATATTTATTCAGTCATTTATATATATAATATATAAATGACCCAATTTCATTAATTGACAGACTAACTTCAATAGTTTCTTGCCCACATTAAATTCTTCTGTTTCTGCTTAAAAGTTAGTAGTGGCTTCAAAATCAGTATTCTGCTGCCATATCTGAGTTGATGGAGTCTCTGGAGTGTTGTGGACCAAGAAACAGCTAAGCTGGTATTTTTTCTAATTATGGAAATTTCACCATAATTAGCAAATGAATTGGAAATAAGAATCCTATTCAGCTGATGTTCATCTGTAGCTGTTGTCTTGACTCTGGAACAGTAGCAGGCAGAAGGTGAGGGGGCAGAGAGTACAATGACCCAGGGTATCCATATCAGGAAGGCATCTACTCAAAGAGTGAATTAATAATTTAGTTTATATTTAATTTGAATAAAGTTTTTATTTCCTGTTTCATCTGTTTTGACATATTTAAAATGTCTTTCTTTCTTACATTTCTCAGTACTAGGCCCTAGAAGCACCCCTACTTGAGTTTTACCAGCATACAATCAAGGACTTAGCCCTGGGTATCACCAAACATCGTCAAAACTCTGAACATCACTGGTTGTGATACATGGAAAGTAGATGTAGAATGACTCTGAAAACTGCATTAATTTTTACTTAGATAAGAAGTTTTCATTTTTGTCTTATCTTCTTCCCCTAATATAATTTATTTTTTAAGTTTATATCATATCTTTAAAAAGACAATATATTTAATTTTTTTCTCTTAATTTTGTTAATTTTTTTTAATCATTTTACCCCAAGCAAGGAAGGAATGCAACTGGTAAGCAAGGGGTGACAGAGAGTGAAGGTAGAAGAAAAGACTGAGTATAAGGGAAACTGAGGAAAGGATAAAAGCTGAACAGGGCTCAAGAAGAGAGAACATGGCGATTGACATTACATTTAAATTTTTTGAAGTTATCAGGGAAGCAAGGAATTGGAAGGGAGTTCCACAGGTGGGAAGTGCAAGCAAAGAAACTGTTGGAGTAGAAGTTGTGGTTACATTTAATTAATTCAACAATAATTTATCATTTTAACAGTATGGCTATTATTTTTGAGAGGAATTATCTGATTTTATCACACCTGGTTTGTTGGTTTACTTTTCTGAATACTTTTAAAAATCTTTGTCCTTTTTAACATTATCTGATAATGTGTGGTCATAGTTTCACCTGAGCTGATTGTTTACCTGCACTTACATGAATCCAATTTGCACCTATTATTTTCTTTGATAAACTATTAACATAAAAATTATTTTGTATTTATAATCTATGCATTTTACATAAATGCTTATATTTATTTATTTATGTGTATAGAATGTATTTTTAAGCAAGGCAAGGCAATAAAGCCACTAAGACGAAGGTTACTTTGTCTGGGAGAATATAAGAAAAAGAAGACATTGTTAAAGAGAGAAAATAATAAAAGAAAAGAAATTAAAAAGACAGAAGATAACAATTAACATTGCATTTAAATTTTTGAAAATCAGAATTGACTGGAAAGCCAGAGGCCAGAAGATAGTTCCACAAGCAAGAAGTCAAAAGAAGAAACTGTTAGCATAGAACTTATGGTTACATCAAACCATGTCAACTGAAAAATGATGAAAACTGTCAATCTCGTACTGCACTTAAATTTGTAAAGTCTTAGTACCAAAGAGGAAAGCCCATCAGAACAATTACCATGAAAATATTTATAGTAAAGGCACAGAGTTGCTACATTACAGTGATGGAAAAGTGATTGAATGCGGAGATGTTATGTCAGAATTGATAAATTAATTTTGGGATTTTATCAAGAATCTCTACATATTTAGCAGATGCACCAGACCAGAGAGTTTCATAGGTTCAAATCCTGCTGGAGAATACATATTTTCTATGAAATTTCTTGGACATTCAGGCAGGTAAATGTAGTTAATACTGTTTATTATAAACAGAGCATTTACATAAATATTTATTTATTTATTTATAGGGAAGAGGTTATAGTTGTTCCAACGAGAGAAAAGTGTATATTTTAAAAAGAAGAGAGAAACCACAAAGGTTTTTGGTTGTAATGTGGATTTCTTTAAAAATATGTATTATATTTTATTTTCCATGATTTTGCTATATGAGTTTCTGGTCTCATGACCTTCTTCAGGCAAAGAGTGGCTATTTCCACATATTATTAAAATGAATTAATTTTCCTTATGGTTTTCGATGTTAAACATTCTCTTTTTGGTGGGGTAGTAGTGACACAGATGTCTTTCTTGGACTGGTGGTAAGAAGGTTATTCTGCTTAAAGAGTAATAAAACAAGATTGGTGCAAGAAAGGGTGTGGAAAGATATCTGTATTCTTATCTTTTAATGACCCCTGTATGTTCTTAGATCTATTTTTATTTTTGTGTATTGTGTGTGTGTTTTTGCTAGTATGTGTATGTATATTTCCTATATATATATATATATATATATATATATATATATATGTACACACACACATATATATTATATTGTAAAGCTAGTAATTCTGTCAGTGTGGAAGCCAGAAGAAAAGGCCATTTAAGGCAAACAATCTTTACAATAAAGTGATTGATATCAGAGATAAAGCATTAATAGGATTAGTACAAATAAAATTAGTCAGTTGATTGAATTTATATTCTGCAGATTTTCTCATTTTCATTAACAAAAAATGAGAAAATCTGCAGTTATTTGCAGAAGCCTACTGAAGAGTGGATAGAACAACTACTAAATGGTTTGTCTACAAAACACCAGAGTCAATCAGCGAAGTGACAAATTTTATTTATATTAATCTATATATATATATATATATATATATATATATATATATATATATATATATATATATGCAATTTTTATATATATCATTTATATAATGTATATGTACAGTACTTATTGGAAAGTGCTCAATATCAGTGATAGAGCTAACATATTTAGTTTGTGTTGATGTGAGTTTGTGACCCTGGGTTTCATGCCCTTTGTGATCATCAGACAAACAATCACAAAGGGCGTGAAACCCAGTCTCACAAACCCACATCAATGCAAACTATATATATATATATATATATATATATATATATATATATTCTAGTGACTATGGACGTAAGGTCATTTTATTCAAACATTAAACACATCGAAGGGCTAACTGCCTTTCAGAAAGCACTTACTAAAAGAAGAAAACAAGACCTCCCCACCTCAGAAGTTATCATAAAGCTCATGGAGCATATTCTTACATTGAATACTTTCAACTTCAATGGAGTACACTGCCTGCAAGTAAGAGGTTGTGCCATGGGCACCATTGCAGTTCCATCATATACTACAATATTGATGGGAAAATTTGAGGAGACCCATATGTATCCCCTAATCGGTAGTGACTGCGTATTCTATGCAAGATATATTGATGATATATTCTTTGTATACATAGGCAGTGATGACAAACTTACCCAATCCCTCATGACCCTAAACACAGTACACAACTCAATTAAGTTTGACTATGAAAATTCCACAAGATCAGTAAGATTTTTAGATACCCTCATTTACACAGATGAAAACAGGAAACTACAAACAACACTACACACTAAAATCTCTGACACCCCCAACTATCTAAACTTTAAGTCATCCCACTCTAAACATCTCATAGAGAACCTTCCCTATTCACAAGCACTTAGACTCAGAAGGATATGTTCCAACAATGAAGAACTAAATAAACACACTCAAAATCTCGAGCATCAATTCACAACATGTGGTTATAAACAACACTTAATCAGGGAACAAATAAAGCAATTTCCACACCTAGAGAAGTCACCATAATGTAGAAGATTAAAAATAAACTCAGCCACATCCCTCTAGTAACCACTTTCAACCCCACTCTGCCTCCACTATCCCAAATAATCAAAAGTCACTGGGAAATACTACATCTCAAACTAGACCTAAAAAAATTGTTTGAGGAGCCCAGCCTTCTAGCATATCGTAGACCTAAGAACCTAAAGGAAATTATAGGTAGTAACCACATTTCAGGGGGCAAGGTAATTCGTAATAAACCAAAAAACAAAAACAATAGGATTTTTCCAACTATGTAACAACAAAAGGTTTATGCTGTAACCACATTAGACACACAAATTCATTCACTAGCTCAGTCTCTAAATCTATTTTCAAAATCTACCACAACTCTAACTGTAGAAGTCATAACATAATTTACCTCCTAGAATGCACACTATGCCAGAAACAATATGTAGGAAAATCTGATTGGCCCTTCCACTACAGAATTAATAATTATCACAATCAAGTTAAGTCAACTCCCAGTGAAAGATTATTACCTGTAGAACAACATTTCCGCCTGCCTACAAAAACACAATTTTAAGACCCATACCAAATTCACTATAATTGAGAAAATAGAAAATTTCAGAGGAAATAACATTAGAAAGATTTTAGAGGGCCATGAAAATAAGTGGATTCAGCACCTAAGAACACTTTATCCAGACGGGCTTAATCACAAATTTAACAACATAGACAGAATTAATCTATAACCCCACAAATCAGGACCTACTGACATTTTTTACCCACACAAGACAGACATGTTTGCGGAGGTGTTGAGGCCACCACGCTTATACACACACCCATACGAATATATACACATCATACTCACTCACTCCCTAATGAGCCAAATGATAATACACACCCATACTAATATACACACTTACACACATCATACTCACTCACTTCCTAAGAACCAACTAACACACACACTTAACAGAGACACATCCCCTTTCCAGGAGCCAATAAAACTGTCAAAATGACCAAAGGAATTCAGAGCAGCATGAATCCATCCAGCTCTCATTTTAAATAACAACTTAAAAGAGACTGTTTGACCAACACAAGGACTGACCAAAATTCATGTTAAAAAAATAAAAAAACAAATGAAAACTACAAACAAAGGTTCATTTTCTCCATCAAGTCATTCATTTCTGTTGTTCACTGCTACTAACAAGCAAAATTTTCTTTTTTCTCCTGATGATGGCCATGTTGGCCGAAACTAGTCAAGGAATCTAACTGAAATAATAAAAACAAAAGAATATTAATATACAACCCAGTGTGTCTGAAGATTTTAATTTTTTAATATTTTTTATTGTTCAAAACACACACACACACACAAACGCACACACACATATATATATATATATATATATATATATGGTTGGATAAATGTGAGCTTGTGACCCTGGGTTTCACGCTTTATGTTAGCTCTATCTCTGATATTGAGCGCTTTCTAATAAGTACCGCGTATGTAATATATAAATAATTATACATATATATATATATTTATTTATATTTATATACACACCCTTTTCACATTTATATATATATATATATATATATATATATATATTTGCATGTGTGTGTGTGTGTGTTCATCCTGTTTTACTAAACTGGTTGTGGTAATAACAGAAGTATATTCCCCATGCTTGGAACCATCCACTATAACAGAATAAATGTTTTCTGTGTTAAAGCTGAATTAATCAAGTAAAGCTTCATAAGCTTTGACTTAGAGTTGTTGCTATATTAAACTGGTGTTAAAAGAATGTTGGATATGATAAATGTTAAAACAAATGAAAATATAGATTAAAACCAAGTTGAAATTAGTCAAATCTAATTTAAAAAACAATACAGTTAAAGTAAAAAAATTAAATACAGTTTTCATATGGCTAATGTATATTTGGTCAAATAAAATATGTTTTTTTGATGACCTCTGACAAGGTAGAAATGCTTTGTCCATTTTGTTTCCCTCCACCTTAAAACTTCCATGTTGCTCACATGCTCCATCCATGGTATTCTCAGCATTCTTCTGTAGAACCACATCTCTGATGCTTGTCCCTTTCTACTTCTAAGTATGCATGTTCTCTTTATTTCCATTTTCTTTAAATTTTCTTACTTGCTCACATGCTCCATCCATAGTATTCTCAGCATTCTTCTGTAGAACCACATCTCTGATGTTTGTCTATTTTGATTCAGCATTTGTTTCCTTTTTGTTTCCCTTTTCCTTAAAACTTCTTCATTGCTCACATGCTCCGTCCATGGTATTCTCAGCCTTCTTCTGTAGAACCACATCTTTTGTAAAACCACAGGCTGACAAGCTACACTCCCTTTGTCACTTCAGCAATCAATGCACTCTACCACAACTTGATCCACTACTGACCCTCAATAAATCAACATGTGCATCACACCTGAGCAACAATGATATCCTGTGACCAATATATCCTTGCAGTGAGACATTCCAACACTTGACTACCAGCTATACCAATCCCTTGTCACTTCGGCAACCAATGTACCCTATCACAAATTAACCCACACCGTGACTTCAATTGACCAACACGGGTGTCAGACACAACCAACAACTATATCCTATAACGTTGGTCAAACCAACCAAAAAATTGGCCAACTCCCAGTGCTACCCTTACAGATAATCACTATCCTGATGATCAGCAACCAAAATCAACACCACTAATTTTCCAACAATACTGTAAGATGCTTTGCTTATTAAAGAAATACACATTGTTTAAAAACCTAATTCTCATTATTCCTTTACTTTTACAACCAAACAAGCATTATTATACAAGCATCGCAGGAGCCTATAGAATGCCAGATAAGTGATTTTTTCAAATTACTGATAGTTACATTAGAAAACACTAAAAATACCTTGTAAATTATAAATGTTGTTTAATAAAAAAAATGAAATGAAAAACAATTTTTTTCAGAAATTTTACTTTATCTGTTATAGGCAGCATATGGTGTTTGCACGTCACACCATGAGAAGCCTTACCAGTATTCATTGGAGTCATGACTATTGCTAAATGCCAGCAAGTTATAATAAAAATTGCACAAAAGACAAGTAGAAATGCTTTACCAGTGTTTGAAAGTGCTGAAAAACAGCTGATAGAAAAACTAGTGTCACCAAAAAGTCATGGCAGATTTGTGCAGCAACCTAGGTAATCTAAAATTGATCTTATGGAAATTAATGCCATGTTACTGATTAAACTGGATATTGGTATATAATCAATAAATGACAATTATTTTCTATTATATATATATTTATATATATATATATATATATATATATATATATATATATATTATAATTATTTTCTATTTTAAAAATATGGTTCCATCACTACACAAGAATTACCATGTGTCAAAACACAATTTTAAATTTTAATTATAAATAATATAAATATATAATTTTAAAATAGAAAATAATCATAATATCATACTCTACTGTTTTGTATCGAGCACTGTTTTTTAAAAATAAAAATAATTATTAAGAACACCAGATTTTAAATCTTACTGTTCTTTCTTAATATTTTAATATATAAACTCTCCTTTCCCTCTCTAAACTCGACCATGTCTCTCACACCATTCCTCACCACCTTCTATGTCAACTTATATAAGCTTACTACTACCCGTCAAAAGTGTAAATTTTAAATTCATTTTTCGTTTCACCTTTTGAAAGTGAAGTCTGAAGATCCAGAGAAAAATAAAATTCTCTGGTGAAATAAATTATTACAAATGGAGCCTTAAAGTGTTTTGTTTTTCTTTAGATGAATATATATATATATATATATATATATATATATATATATATATATATAGGAATCCCTCAAATAGTGCGGCTAATGTGTACATCGGTAACTATAAAAAAATCAATTTTCAATTACCATGGTAAAACTGAAGAATGTTTTACCACACAAATTGGGTATCATAAGCACTAACCGAATTTTGGTACATAAAAATTTTAATGCACTGATCAAAAACAAATGTGCTATAGATAGAAATATTTAAGTAAATGCTGTGTTTATAATAAAGAGTATTAACAACATTTACTGGCCTCAATGTCTGAGAAATTTCATAGGATATATGTGTTCTCCTACAAATATTTCAAAATATTTGTATCTATAAAAATAATGTATAAACAGAAAAATATATTAAAATAATTGTTGAAGTTCATTTCATAACATATGATGTCATTTGTTTACATTAAGATATACTTTGAGCAGATATGAGTATTCGAGAGAAATCATAGGAAATTTGTATTTTAAATGCAGTAATTTGACCTTGCTAACTATATGACAGTTTTGTGTAGGATATATGTTTGATTCCTGCCGGTTGGACACATATTTTCTATGAAATTTCTCGGACATTCAGGCCAATAAATGTTAATACTATTTATTATAAACAGAGCATTTACTTATAAAAATAATGTATAAACAGAAAAATATATTTAAATAATTGTTGGATTTAGTCCATTTCATAATATATGATGTCATTTGTCTATGTTAAAGTATGCTTCAAGCAGATATGAGTATTCGAGAGAAATCATGGGAAATTTGTATTTTAAAAACAGTAATTTGACCTTGCTAACCAGTTGCTTCCTCTGTAGCTAAATGGTATAGCATGTCAGGCTATATGATGGTTTCATGTAGGATACCTGTTCAATTCTTATTGGAGAACACATATTTTCTATGAAATTTCTCAGACATTCAGGCCAGTAAATATTGTTAATACTGTTTATTATAAACAGAGCCTTTACTTAAATATTTGTATCTATAAAAATAATGTATAAACAGAAGCATATATTAAAATAGTTGTCGAACTTAGTCTATTTCATAATATGTGTGTGTGTGTGTGTGTGTGTAGGAAAATATGTATGAAAACATAGAAAAAATTTTTTATATGACACATTTTGTCGTTTAGTCCAATGAAGTTCTAAACGACAAAACGTGTTGCACAAAAACTTTTTTTTACACTTTGTCATAGGTTTTTTTCCCCCAAATATTGGTCTTGATATATAAAAATTTATATATCATTATCTGCTTTATATATATATATATATATATATATATATATATATATATATATATATATATATATATATTATTTACTTTTATTATTGTGGGATATTTAATAAAGTGATGGAAACAAAAAGAAATTAATTGAAATTGCCTTGACTATAATTGTTTGAATTCATTAAACTTTCAGTTAGCATCCCACAAGAAGGTGTAAAGGAATATAATAGTTTTCAGCACAGAAAGATGAAATCAACAAGCAGAATTCAAATTTTGGTTGACTCTTATTTATTGAACACTAATGCCTTTGGGAAAGATATTAACACCACATCCTTGCACTCTTTCCCATTGCCAGAAAGTATCCCATTTTTAGCATTACCATGATGTTGGACAGAGAAAACAACTAAGTGCAGGGTAAATCACTCTCCCATAATTACTGCCCAGGAAGTAATAACTTGAAAATAGTTGTTATTGTTACTTGCCAAAAGGTAATGTATATATTGATATGTATACATATATGTACACAGAGAGCTATGTCTATAAATGTTAGGAAACTTAAGGCACAAACTGACTTTCTCAAAAAAAAAAGAAGAATGAATACAGAATGTGGTCCTTTATTTTCTTTACTTTGATTTTGATGAATGTTTGAAATTCCCAGTGAGACAAGGGAAACATTAGGTAACTTGACATATTGATTGATTCATTGATTTGTTCAAACTTTTGTAGATTATTTAAAGCCAGAAAATATTTTTAGATTGTAAAAGTTTTTTGGAGATAATAATGATTTACTGATACAAGTCCTACTAATTAACCCATAGCTGGGGGAAAGGCATATTCATACTTTTTCCAAGGGTATTTGGAATTGAAACTTTGCTCCCTGAGTTTTTTACCAGACCTTAATTTGCAATTTTTGTGTTGTTATTGCATTGAGTTGTGACAACTCTATATTTATTTCTAGTTGGTGTTTCCACAATGTATGTGTTCTTATATGTGTTGTTCTTGTCCTCAGTATTATTGTTCATTACCAACCTTTATTTGATTATTCTATTCAGTAACCTTCCCTAGGTTACAACAACAATTGATAGAAAGCATGTATTAACAAACAATATAGCTACTCATGAAAGGAGCTCTTTAATTGGGTATAAGAGTTCAAAGCACACTTGGTGTCAACAGGGCCTGGTGCATACTACCTCCTGAACCCCAGACTGAGTGGAGCCTGATTTGGAGGCCTGGGCAGTGCCTTGTGACCCCTTGCTATCTTATCAATATTTGCTTTTTTCTATATATGTTATAAATTAAACTAAGCACAATCAACTATTAAACAATGAAAAATTTTCACAAATTTTGACATTATCCTGAATTTGTTTTACTCATGCTAAATCTAAAAAAAAAACTATATAAAATTCACTATTGTTTATCCTTAATGTTGAATGTGTCAAAATTCTTCAACTTTTTAGCAAGAAAAATCTCAATGTTAAAAATTTTTACAAAATATTTTTGATTTAAGGTGGAATGATCTATTATGACATGTCTATAATTTTTATTCAGATACATTGTATTTATTTTATATTATATTATATTGAGATAGATAGATAGATAGATAGATAACGAACAAACTGATATAGATAGATAAAGAGATAGATTGATAGATAGATACATTTATATACATTACAAATTAAGTTAAGCACAACTGAGGAAAATTTTTTGAAGATTTTGACATCATTCTGGGTCTTTTTTTTTTGGTCCAAATCTGTGAATTTGTTTTTCTCATGCTAAGTCTTGAAAAAAAAACACTATAAAATTCACTATTTTTATCCATAATGTTAAATGTATTAAATTTATTTAACTTTTTAACAAGAAAAATCTCAAGTTGATATTAAAAATTGGCACAAAATATTCGTGATTTATTTAAGATGGAATGATCTATTATGACATGTCTCTAATTTGTATTTAGATACATTGTATTTATTTTCAATTTTTCAAGGTGAATTGTTCACCTATATTGCTTATAATACATTATTGTACATAATTAGGTTATAATAAAATTTGTATTTTATATGGATACTACCTTGTGAAAATAGAGCTAGTAGCAGTTGGGGTGGGGCAATTGAAAAATAAAAACAATTAACCATTTTATTTCACTTCCAAAATTTCTGATGAAGCTAAATAAATAGCAAAACTGTATTAAATTTATAAAGGTTTTTCTTACTTGTTTCTTATTTAATTATAGACTACTTGCTAAAAGAATCTTAAACTCTGCTAATGACCTGTGGATCTCATTTCATACTTGACTGCCAGTTTTATTATCATAAACAAACTTATATGGGACGGGAGAGTACAAAAAAAATGAATGACTTTCAACAGTGAGTCAGAAAACTGAACAGCAGTGCTACAAAAGTGACTGATAATGATCACTAAAGATATTTTAATTCCAATAGTACAGAATACCTTTACCATTACAGACACATTTGTCTGAAGTATCAATTTGACCTGTTATTATAACATGATGATTTATTCCAATTAATATATTTGCCTTTTTTCTTTTGCAACTTTTAATACAATATTTCAGCTGATCAGTTCACTCATCTTGATCAGGTGAATGTGATATCTAAAGCCCGCATTTACAATATGGAACAGTTGCAGTAGCAAGAACCTTGATGATATTTAAAATAAATGCTTAAGATCATCACATGTGACATTTTCCAAGTAATGGTTGGTTAACTGAACAGCTTAATTGTTTTGTTAACAGCTGAGGACTATTATCCAATTAAACTATCAAGTTTGTTTTTTGGGGTTTTTTTTTTTGTATAGTATTGATGCTTTTGTCATTGGACCTGACCCGGCTTCTCAGCTTCAGTCACTTTCTCATGACCTTAATGTAGTTTCTCTGTGCCTTTTCTATTAATACTTTGATTGTAATTGTTCTGATGAACTTTCCTCTATAGCACCTAGACACTTTATGAATTTAAGCACAATACTAGATTGGAGGCAAAATATCATTTTATAACTGAAATGGCTAGATGTAACCATAAGTTGTATACCAACAATTTTTTTCGTCACACTTCTCACTTGTTGAACTGTCTTCCAGCTTCTTGCTTTCCAGTCAAATTTGATCTTCAAAAATGTAAATGCAATGCCAACCATTATCTTTTGTCTTCTTATTTTCTGTTCTTTTATTGTTCTCACTCCTTAATAATGTTTTTCTTTTTCTTACATTCTTTTATACTCAGTAACTCTCTGTGTCTTAGTGGCTTTATTGCCTTGCTTGGTGTGAAATGATTAAAAAAAAATGTTAAAGATTAGCATGCCAGAGGTCAGTTATGAAATTTGACTTCAAATGCCAACTTTATAATACTCAACTTAAGGAATAAAATATTTTTATGAGCTGATTTATAGCTTCAACTGAAGTTCTAACACTGTTTTCACACTTAAAATTATCACTGCGAATAAACTCGTTGACATCCACAGATGAAAATGTATCAGAAAATGCCAAGCACAAGATAATTTATAATTGCCACATGATAACTTATAGGTGACATCATAATAAAAACTGCCAACCAAGGGATAACTCATGGTTTGTAGTCAATTGACATTTATACTTTCAAATTCAACATAACAGAGCAAGGTTAAATGTATTAAAATAGAGAAATGTAAACAGTAAAAATACATTTACATTACTTGGACTATTGTCCTCATCTTTGTTGCATATTTATTACAACATTTCAGCCATTGTATGCTCTGGCCTTCTTCAGGTGGTTGGAATGTTGAACTGAACCCTTTATTTTGCTTACTAGGGTAGACTGTTCTAGTTCCACATGCGATGTTTTTAATGGATGTCAGTTATCAGTTATCTCCTGTTAATTTCCTTCTGAAAGTTCCCCACTGCCTTAACCGGGTATTGAACTCACACTCTTTGGGTTCTGTCACTGGATCTAACCAACACCTTTATCCACTGTGCCATGTGTCCTCCTTACATTTATTGAACAAGAAAAGATGATAAGGAGAGAAAAATAATTACATCTGATAAATGTTGGCTTTGTTACGTTCAATTTAAAAGCATAAATCTTGATTTTGATAGAGAAAGATGATAAATGCAAAAATCATTGAGAAATAGGAACAATAATATAAATTTTTTTGCAATATTTAACCTTCTTGCTCCCCCACCAAAAAAAATTCATGTCAAAAGACAGTTATTCCTTTGACACTGTTGTTACTGTATACACTTTTGACTCCCTCAGCAATATCTATTTAAGGATTACAAAAATACGTGAATCAAGTACAATGCAATATTATTTACATTTTATACAGATTTATTATTTAGCATTGGTGCATGTGGCAACTTTGAAAAATGCCTTGAAACCATAACATGGGTTGACCCAAGCCTTATGCATAAAATTGGGTAGACAGAACTATTTGGGAGCTGTCGATGTTTGTACTAGCATGAAACCACAAGTCATTGTGGCCAAGGGTTTGAGTGTACTGGTGTTTTTCATACTGTTGACCATGTCAGATAATGCGCTCTTTCCCCAAAACTGTAACTATAGTCTGCTCAGCATAGTTGCAGTATAAACCACAAGTGGGCTCTGTGGTTGTAGAACAATCACAAATATGCTTGAGCAGGCGTCTGCAACAGGGATTAAGTAACCACCGTAGTAGACAGGCATACTTGAGTATGAGTGGCTACCCACCAGTTAATTGGTGAAAGCAATATTTGGTTGATTCAAAACAGAAACATTATAAAAATTTTATTTTTATTACTTTAAAAATGCCA
This sequence comes from Acanthosepion lycidas, assembly GCA_963932145.1. Taxonomy (NCBI): domain Eukaryota; kingdom Metazoa; phylum Mollusca; class Cephalopoda; order Sepiida; family Sepiidae; genus Acanthosepion; species Acanthosepion lycidas. The sequence continues at coordinate 57,058,388 of OZ010596.1, read as the reverse complement.
TAATTTCTTGAAAATAATATGCACCCATAAATAATATGCACCCCAACAAATGATCCAAAAATTCAGAAATATATCTATCCCTATGTATAAAACGCATCTATAAATTTTGTCAAAAAAAAACAACAAAATAATTGCAAAGACATTTTGTCGACCTTAACATTAAGAATAAAATTGAAACTAAGTGGCTAAAATAATGTTGAAAATTACCATCGCAGTTTTCCCAATAACAGGAAAAAACCAGAGTTGAAACTTATTGTAAAATGGATTCAGGAATCTTCGGATTCCGTCAGTGAGGGTGTTATAAAGAGAGATTTGAAGAAGTGTTGTCTCATGACAGCTATGGATGGCTCTGAAGATGATATCCTTTGGCAAGAGAATGAAGAGACCGAAGATAATTTTGAACAGGATGAAGATAATATTGTGAATGATAATTTGTTTAATGATAATTTAGATATTGATTCTATAATAGAAAGGGGTGATGATGATGAAAATTAAAATTTCAATAAATTGTTAACTTGATATCCTCTTTTCTTCGAAATTGGACTTTTTATAGATTTTTTCTTTTTTCGACAAATAAAAAAATGTGGTTACTGATAAACATAAATTTATTGACAAAAAATGTTACAATTATTATTGTTGGATTTAAAATGAAAATTGGGATAATATCTTTCTTATTTTAGTACCACAAGTATGTATTTATTATTATAAATCAATAATGAAAAAATTATTTGTTTAAACTTACTTATAATACACACCCCTACTATCACCTATAATTTACAGTAAAAAAATGTGTATTATTTTCAAGAAATTATGGTAAGTTTAATCATTAGTGTTGTTTTTTTGTACACATTCTTTTGAGAGAAGTGTATTTTTAAAAAAAGCAGATGGTTTATGTAAAAAAAATGTTACATATGTGTTATATTCCATGCTAATAAGAATATATACTTGAAAAAAAAGGTAGATAAAATAAGTAAAGGTTTATTGTAAAAAAACAGTACGATGAGAATAAAGGTAATAATTATGCACAAGGTCATTGCAAGTCAATCCCGTAGTGAGTGCTACTATTGGAATGTCAGTAGTTCTTGTGTAAGTCTGAGTTGTACTCAACAGATCCCAGCTAGTATATTTTGCTACCCCCCCCCCCCATGAGGGTTGCATGTGGCAGAAGGCTGGTTTAACGTGGGTTCTCTGAGCCTGTAGGCTTGGCCAAAAATATTCCCTTTCAATCCCATATAAACAGGTTCAGGGGCAGTCTACCACCCCGAACGAGACTCTGCCCTTCGGCGGAGCCTTGTTCAGGTTCCTCTCTGCCTGAAGGCAGAGAGTTCAACTGTCTAGCTGGAAAAGATCCCAGCTAGTCTCTGTAGTCCATTGACTTACAGATAATTATAGGTAGTTACTACCTATAATTTAGTTACTCATAGGGGTGACAGTTTATTCCATTGCATCAATATGTAAATCTTTTAGGCTCGGCAGTTAAAAACCATCAAAATAGTTAAGGATTCATTTTGAATTTGCGTAAAGGTATTTTTTCATATTTGTTTGTTTGTTTGTTTGTTTGGGTTTTATGGCATATCAACCACTGTGGGTTATTTAATGCCAAATCCAGTTTATATGAATTTTAAATGCCTATTTTGTATGGAATAAAAAACGTATAGCTGGCAACATTATTGTTTCAAAAACGCATAGCTGGCAACATTATGGTTCCAAAAACGTATAGCTGGCAACATTATTGTTTCAAAAATATACAGCTGGCAACATTATTTTTTACAAAAAACGTATAGCTGGCAACATTATTTAACATCATACCCAGGACGTGGATGCAGTTTAACGTCATACCGAGGACGGTTTTTTCATATTTATTGGCCAATGAGAGACATGGTCTCAAGCTCTGATGAAAACCTGAATGGAGCATTCTGTGATCCTCTTTTTTTGAATAAAAGAATGGTCAGCAGATAACCCCAGAAGGTAATTTGACATCAAGAAGAGAGGAACTAGATGTCAAGGCATTCTGACAAGAAGGCATCAAATTACAAGCAAACTGCAGAGATCCAAAGGAATTTTGAATTTCTCAAGTGAAAATTCTCCTGTTGTTGGACAACAATGAAAAAAGATTTCAAAGAAATTTTCCCTAAAGCATCACACACCCTCATTGAGTCAGGGAGAGTAGTAGTGGGAGGAGGCAAAAGAAATAAGTTGCCAACTAGGTTGGTTGGTTGTTTTGTTTTATGGCATATCAATCTCAGTGGGTCAATTAATGGCAATAAAATTTTGAAATAGATTCATAGCGATAGTTTGGTAAAAAAAGGTGTGTATGTATACATATATATTTTAACCATTTTTTAATTACTCATATTTTTGAGTACAATCCAACTTCTTTTAGGAAATTTACAATCTTGGATGGTTTTATTTTCATTTGGTTTGGTTTGTTTTGTTTTACAGCAATGGGTTATTTAATGCTGATAAATTTTTTTTTTCCTGGTAATATTTTGTTTTGTCAAAAATCTATTTCTGGTAATATTTTTTTCTTCAAAAATGTATAGCTGGTAATATTATTTTCAAAAAACGTATTGCTGAAAATTTTTTTTTTCAAAAATATATTGCCGATAATAGTTTTTTTCCTTCAAAAATTCATTTCTGGTAATAATTTTTACAAAGTATTTCTAGCATTAAAACCTATTTTTACACTTTTATAATACCTTTTACCTCAGTTTCGGGGTTAACTATTTGCCCATAGCTGCGACCCTAACAGGTGCTACCACCCCAGGTTAGGGTGGACCTGGGAACACCAACAATTAAGAGGTGGTTCCATGCTCCTCAAAACCTCCTGATCAGAGGCATTGCTGTTGGACATAGTTTATCATCTTACCCTGGATGCAGATGTAGTTTATTGTCATACCCAGGACATACCAACTTGAAATTACAAGTACTTTAAAAATTTTGAGGTGTAAAAAAAATAACCCATGTGACTAACACAGGGTTAAACATGTTTTCATTACTTATTTTTGTCATTTTTTATTTTTTTTTTCTACTTATAAAAATGTAGGTAGGCCTCCGTTGGTCAGGGTTGACCATCCTAGTTGTGCTTTTGGATGGAGCATCGACATCTGTCACTGTAGAGGCCGATGCTTTAGTGCACTGTCATTCAGCATGACCTCTGAATCTTGGAGCCTAGGAAGGTCATTCCTATGAGGGATTGGAACATCTTTCCAAGCATTAGAATACATCATCCTCAGGTGGTTCTCAAGTTCCTCCTGTGGTATGTTGAGTTTGCTGCTCTTCATATTGGTGAAAAGCTTTTTAGCAAAAGCCTAAGGATTATTGTAAATGGATCTCAGATCTAGAGATCACTAAGATCCTTTTCTTAATATCCTTAAGTAGGTCCTTAGGGCCTGTTCTCTCATGAATTGGAGCTTCTTTGAGTTGACATTTCACAATTCTCTGATCTGGTCTTAGTTTACCCTTCTAAATCTGTCTATTTGGTTGCTTCTCTTCTTTCCTACCCACTCTTGCAGTTGCCACACCAAACCACTCAAAACAAACCTCATGCATAACTCTGCAGAAAGATCTGATTTGCTAGCTAATGGGGCCCTTTAGGTGGTTGGTAAGTATTAATAAGAGTTCCTGATTGAGATTCAACCAAGTAGCTTGCTGATTGCTTTTGGGCCACTGGATTCTTGGCTTGCTTGGAATTTCTTCAGGGTGCTGATGCTCAGTAATCAGATCCTGAACATTGTGGGTGTAATCTAGATTCATAATCCCATCATTCGACTTACATTCTCCAGTAGAGGAATTGTACTACCTGCACTAGTGTGCCTCATGGATACATAAAACTCGCGGACAGTCAAATTTTCTGCTGCAATCATATGTTGCAGCCAGCTTCAAGTCCATGTCATTATCATTTGAATCAGTCAGATGGCTGATGTATTCCTCTTCCCTGCTATAGACACCTAAAGGGCATTTTTCATTTGTTGTGCTAGTCATATTTGCTTTAGTATACCTGTCTTTCCAGGATGCTGCCCCAACTTTCTGGGGTGTCACTTTGCAAAGAGTCATCTTACTTTCCAGAGAGTCCTGTTGTTCAATTTTTCTACTAAAAATGGTATCAAGATGGCGAAACGTCTTATCTGAAAACATGGAAAAAAGAAACTCATAGCTGAAACTCTTCTCTCATGTGCCAAACGTTTTATGAATTGAGTTGGATCTCTTTTAATTGATCTCTTTGACTATAATATGATACAATGATCCCTCTTCCCATTGTGACATCCTGATCCAGTTTCTCCTGCAGTATGCTGAGTTTGCTGCTCTTAGTCTCAGTGAACAGCTTTTTAGTAAAAGATTATTGTAAAATGATCTCCAAAACTGTCGCTTTTTCTTCTGATGTTTTCTTTGGTTCTCATCTCTAGAGATCACTAAGATCCTTTCTTTAATATCCTTAGGGCCTGTCCTCTCATGAATTGGAGTTTCTTTGAGTTGGCACTTCACAACTCTATGATCTGGTCTTAGTTTACCCTTCTGAATCTGTCATCTATTTGGTTACTTCTCTTCTTTTCTATCCTCTCTTGCAGTTGCCACATCAAACCACCCAAGACAAACCTAATGCATAACTCTGCAGAAAGATCTGATCTGCTAGCTAATGGGGCCCTTTAGATGGTTGGTAAGTATTAATGAGAGCTCCTGATTGAGATCCAATCAAGTCGCTCACTGATTGCCTTTAAGCCACTGGATTCTTGACTTGCTTGGAATTTCTCCAGGGTCTGTAATTTGTATTTAGATATATTGTATTTATTTGTAATTTTTCTAGTTAAATTGTTCACCTATATTGCATGTGATCCAGTATTGTACAAAATTAGGTTATAATAAAATTTGTATTTTAAATAAATACTACCTCATGAAAATTGTCAACATTCTTATTTTGTCTCTGGTTGGTCTTGACCTAAATATTTTAGTGTATGACAAGTTTTGGGCTGAGAGCTGTGGTGAATAATGACTTTTCCTAGTTGACAAGACAAAGGAATTCAAACTTCATAAAGGAAAGACTGCTGGTCAGTCCCCACCCTGGCAAATGCTGCAAACCCTAACCCTGCCCACTAGACACTCTTTGCTTCCCCCATTATCAAAATTTTCCATGTATTGCTGTTGAACAAAGTACTGTGAATAAACCAGAATCATTCTTTGACGACATGACTTTTTGATCATGCCACTTTTTCTGCATTAAGCCATAACAATCACTCAAAAACCTGTATCTAAAACCTAGCCAGGTGCTAACCAAACATGGAATACTGCAACATGGAGCAAAATATAAATAAATAAAAATAAGAATAAAAAAATATATCATTCAGAAGGTGTCAACATAGGTAGTAGTACTATCACAATTGAGTGTATTTTTTGTTTTTGTTTTTTTACTAATGTTCACCTTATATACAACCTAAGGGCTACTCAAGGTAAAGGGTCACTGAAGGCAGTTATTGTGCGAGCGGTAAGAGTAAGGGGTGCAATTTATGTGGATATGTGAGAAGTATAATATTTAACCCTAGACTTGAAGTGGTTAAGATTGTAACATCCTCCTGGGATTCTGCTGTTTGGTGAAATTGAATGAATCAGCATGTCAATATGAAAATACCATGACAACAGGGTATAAGTTACAGTGGAAAATCAACTACAAGACACATTTCTAGAAATATTCCTCCGAAGTATGCCAGAAAACAGGCTATTTTATATAGTAATAAATGACAAAGAGCCACTCAAAGTAGATGGTTAGTGGATGTTATTGTAATGGCATAAAAGAGGGAATTAAGCAGTGCACATGGATTTTTAAGGTGTTTTCTTAATTTATCATTATATATTCAAAATTTTAAGCCCTTGCTCTCATATAAAAAAAAATTTATTAAGTGAATATGAAGCTGGTTAAAAAAATCTAATTTAAAACCCCACTGTTACTCTTTAGACATGCTGGCCTCCCCACCCTCCATAACAATTAAATTACATATTTGCTTTCCTTCTTTACTGTATACATTTACAATACCCTTGCATTCACATTCCTTTCCATTTTTTTCTTTTCTTCACCCTTTTATTCATCTTCCTTTCCATTACACTCATGTCCTGTCTTTCGATCATCATGAGCCTGTTATTTTTTTGAGAGATCATTATTTTTTTTTTTTGAAAGATGTAGCGATCTTTGTGGTTTTTTGAAATAAAGCATTAAAGAGGTCATTTTAAAGTATCGCCTGAAGAGGCCGTTAGGTCAAAACCAAGGTTGTGCATTTTAATTGACCTCCTAATTTTTAATGTTATATATATATATATATATATATATATATATATATATATATATAAAAGATACCAATTTTAAGTAAGGTGTATCAGCAAGTCTTAAAGGTTGATCTTTGTGAAGCTAACTTAATGTAGTGTTAGCAGCAGGAGAGCCTCTGTATATTTTTGAGGAAAAACAAAAATAAATGAGTTGATAATTTCTCTGGCACTGGAGCAAAAGTTTGACGTAATTCCCTGGGCATGCAACACCTGAGAAGTGTAATCACAATGGAAGATAATTTTTTTCTTTATCTTTCTCTTAGTAGTCTAAATCTCTATTTTTGTAAAGGTCTTTTTTCCTAACAACATTTAAACATCATTTCAGTTTTAACCTTGAGAAAATAACCGCCACTACATTTACAGTAAAAAAAATATTGGAAACATTGTTAACTCAAGGCATAATTTATATTTGAACAAATAGTTTAATAATTCATTCACTCTATAGCTTGGGACAAAACCTACCCATTCCGGATTTATATTCTGTTGACCTATTTCAGACATTGATGAGTCTATCACACAACCATCATGGTCCTGCATCAAGCTCTGAAGATCATTAGATCAGTTGGTTTGTTTTGTTTAGCACCATATCAACCTGTATGCATTATTTAATCCCAAAATTTAAATATTTTGTATGGAATTTTATTTTTTGGGAGATAATAATGGTTTTAATAATACAAGTTTTACTAATTAACCCATGGTTGGAGGAGAAGAGATGGATTCAGGCATTTCTCAAGGGTATTTGCATAAAAATGATTATAGCGAACTCAACTGGAACTGAAACTCGGCTTTCCAATTAACAATTCTGGGCAATTATTTATTACACCATCTGCACATCCAAGCTTAGAGCACCTGATATTCCCAAGAGGTTATCAATCTAGGCAGGGACCAGGCTTGACATTCCTTAACTTCGGTGATCGTATGGAAACCAGTGTTTCAATGTGATGTGGCCATAAGCCAAAGTCATTAGGGTGGCATTCTGCATCATAGCATAGCAAGGAGGCATGGTGGAGTAATGGATAGTGGCTCGGATTGAGGATTAGGGGATGCAAGTTCAAATTCCAGTTGGGTCCATTACATTCACATGTGTTAACCTTGGGGAAGGTATGAATCCTTTTCTTCTCCCCCCGCCCAGCTATGGGTAAATAGCAGGACAGACTGGGTTCTATAGCCTTGAGTGGCAACTGCTCTAGGAGAAAGTGACTCTGAATTCCAAAACTGTATGTAGCCCTGGCATAGCACATACTATACGGCTAAAGAAAGAATCATTCTCATTGGCTTGATGATCCCGACTCCGGTTGACAAATGATGATGATCATAACATAGCTAGTCCATGTAGATGGTTGCTGGGTAACCATCCCATCTTAGCCCATGGCTAGGTGTCCAGAGCAGTAGATCACTCTCAAGTTCTTGTTTTGCTTGCCAACAGTGTTCTGTAAAGCAGATTCTGCATTTACATAAGATTGTAGAAATGTCAGGGATGGATCCATAGAGATGTGATTTAGTTGGATGTTGTCTATAAGAGATGTAAAGAATAGGTCTCAGCATCCAAGTGTAACTTCCATCAAGCTTAGACTTTAGTGTTTTAGCTAGTGTCCAAGCAGTGGCACCATATATCAACATGGCCTGTACAATGATGTGAAAGAATCTCTGTTTGGACCACAAACATTTCAGATACTTACTACTTAAACTTTGTAAATATCTGCATTGTCTGATAATTACAGTTTTTTTTTATTATTTACTATTAGTTCACCCAATACAAGGCCTAAGAGTCACTCAAGGTAGAGTTACTGAGTGAGATTGTTTTAAGAGAGGGTGAAGGTGGAATTAAGAAATCAGTAGTTTCATCCAATACTGCCAATTGTTACAAAACCAAAACATCAACCTGAAAACAAGTCATCTTGTCAGATTGAGACTTTAATATGGATGCCATGCATGGCACCAAACATGTTCAGAAATATCTAAACTGTCAGTTGTATACAACTACTTTCTAAGATAAATGGTTAAAAAAGGCCTTGAGCAAGTGAAGCCTGAGGGTCTTGGAATATTGTGAACTGGCACTATAGAGTCATAAAGAACTGTACCAAATAATAAAAACCACTTCACAAGGATTATCAACAGTAGCAACAACTAAAATGGATAGCATATATAACTTGAAGAGAGAATATTGACATAATCTACATGTTGACTTTTCAATACTACTTCAAATAGAATCCATTTGTTGTTTTATCACTTCCACTTTTTCTTGCTAATGTTAAAACCTCTGTTACAAGCTCTTTGTAATTTCATGGTGCTAGCCTATAAGGTCTGATGTTTGATTGAAAAATTTATTCATTTGACACCTATTTATGCTGATGACAAAACTATTTACTTCTGTCTTAATGTTAACTTTAATCAAATTGGTAGGTGAACTCAAAAATGACCTACAGTCTGTTGTTAACTGGGATAAGAAATGGCTTGTTAATTTTAATACCTTCAAATGAAACTACTCTTTTTTAATTGTCTGAGAGAACCTTTTTTGCCTCTAGGAGAGCAACTTCTCAGAGTAATGTTTTCCATTGACATGAAGTGGAAAGATTATATTGAATCAATTGCTAGGCCTTTTGCTAGGAAAGTTGGTTCACTGTGTCATGCTAGACAATCTTTCTCACCAGAATCTATCTTACCAATTTATAAGTCTACCATGTGTCCATGCATTAAATATTACTCTAGTCTAGTGCTTCTGCTACATATTTAGAGATTCTTGATAAAATACAAAGAAGAATCTAAAACATTATCTGTTCTGACCTGGTATCTCGTTTTCAGTCACCTTTCCACTGCCGTAACATAGCTTCCCTGTGCTTTTTCTATAAATATTTTCATGGTAATTGTTTTGATGAGCTTTCCTCTTCAGTACCTAGATTTTATGAATTTACGAGCAGTACTAGATTGGTGATAAGGTTTCATCATTTCACAGTTGAAATGGCTAGACAGAACTGTAAGTTTTATGCTCACAGTTACTTTTATCACCCTTCTTGTTTGTGGAATTCTCTTCCAGTTTCTTGTTTCCCAGTCAATTTTGAATTTTCAAAAATTTAAATGCACTGTCAGTCGTTATCTTCTGTCTTTTTAATTCCCATTCTTTTATTGTTCTCTCTTCTTAATAATGTTTTCTTTTTCTAATATTCTTTCACACTCAGTAAGCCATTGTATCTTAGTGGCTTTATTGCCTTGCTTAGGTGAAATGATTAAAAAAAATCAATCATTGATCTGAGGGAAAAATACCATGTAACTGCTGCATGATACAGAGAAAAGGAATGGTTCATCTTTGGTGTCTGTACAGAGGAAATAGGTCATCATTTTTATGCATGTCTGTCTATCAGTTCTATAGGGTAAGAACTATTTGATGTAATAGTAAACTAATTTGAACATGGTTTGCGTATAACATTGAGATTGGATATCTAATTTGACAGATGAGATCATAATAGAGTAGAAATTATAAATTACTATATTATCATTGAAATTAGTTGCTTCTTATTAGAAATCAAATACTACCTTTATAGTAAAATTAAATTCCCATATAGAATACATTTGACCAGTTAGTGTTACTATCGGCTGAAATTTAGAAGATATTTTGTTAAAATAGTTTTTCAAGAAATTAAACGTCTCAAGTCCACAAATTGTTATAGCTCTTTCTAATTCCGATGGGAATTTCCTTCCAATCTTTTTATTTCCGATGGTGTAGAAAGTTAACAGCTTGAATATATCTTTATTTTCTCTTTTAGTTACTTGTGCTACCCATTTTTGCTTTTGCTGCTCTTGGAAGTCTTCAATACAGTGAAGTCAAAGTTATTGTCACACAGTGGAAATCAGAAGTTACAGTTTAATTAACAAGAAATTGTTTGTTAGAGTATGAATATAGTCACAGGACACACATATGCTGTGAGTTTGTGGCCCAATTCTACATGGAAATGGCACCAAGAAAGAGGAGGATCTCTCATTAGGGCAGGTTTTTGATATTTTATACATGCATTTGTCTATCTTTTTGCTGACATTTTTAGATGTATTTTAAAAGTCTAGATACAATTGCCATCTGGGTATAGATTAAAAACTTGTCAGATGAAGTCCTACAATTTCTGTGATCACCTCTTGTCTGATCCCACTATAATGATTGATGCTGACATATTGCAACAAAATCTAAACATATGACATCAATTCTATTGCATTAACTCTACTCCACTAACCATTATCTTCCCCCACACATCCCCATAAATTGCACCTCTTACTCTGTAACCTTCTACCTTGAGTGGCTCTTGGGCTTTGTACAGTGTGAACATTATCATAGAAAAAATGTGTTTGTGAAACATAATTGAGATTTACAATGGGAAAATTTGTTAAAAAACTAATGATAAACAACAATGCCTAACTCAGATTCCCAGAAAGGTTTAACCATTCTAAATATAGCAAAGACAGAATTGAAAGAAGACAAACAGAAAATCAATAAACTCATTTTTGGTTTGCACATAAAAGAAGAGAGTATAATGCAAAATAAGGCACTCCTAAAGTGTTTCATTTAAAACAATACCAATTAATTCAAATAAAAGTATACCATCAGCAAGCTGATCATGCCACTAAGATTCAAGGGGTTACTGTGAGTGAAAGAGAATGAAAAAGACTTTAGAAGGAATTGGAAATCCAATCCCAAACAGGATACAAGGAATAAATAGGCATAGATCTGTCTCTCTTCCCCAGAACTATGGATTAAATAGAAGGAAGGATAGATTTGGCTCTCGAGCTGAGAGTAGCCAGTCTAGGACAAGGACTACTCTGAATTCAAAACTGGAGAAGGCAACAGAAAATTGCTCCATTAACTTTCTCTAAAATTCATAGCAATTTATAGATAATAAAGAATAAGGAATCTGTGAGAGCCATGATCCTCTTCATCCTGAATGGACAACATTTAAAATACATAGCTTTTTCAAGATGCCATAGCAATTTACAGATAATAAAGAAACAGAATGAGTGAAGACCCATGATCCCTTACACCCCAAAGGGACATGATTTAACATACATAGATTACTGTCTTTCCCTTAGAAGTCATGGCAATTCACAGATAATTAGGAAACAGAATGTGTGGAGAGCCATGATCCTCTGAAGAGACATGGCATTTAAAAAAAGAAAATATGACACAGATGCAAGGAAGATTTTTGTAATATATGAAGACATTAATGTAAATGATTTAATATATTAAAAATGATTTTAGTTCAACAATATTACACAGGTTGACCAGTTGTGATTGATGATGATCTAATCAAGACATTCCTTGAGAATAATCAATTATAAATATTTGAGGGGCATTTTTAATTAACCCTAAAATATATATTACAATGTATTTTAGTTGTCAATACATAGTAAATATGTTCAAATAAATGCAAAAAAAGAAACCTGAAATATGAAGGAAATGAAAGCAAAAACAAAGCATAACGATATAGACCATGTTTTAGTACCACTTACATCAAAATGTGTGTAGAGCGTATGTATGGATATGATAAAAATAATGATAAATCAGTTTGCTAAAATGAAGTCCTACCTTAGAACCAGGTATTGCCATGTTTGCCAATCAAGGTGAAGAAAGTTATTTTTGAATTCAGTAATGTTTTTATACTAATGTGTCACATGACTACAATAGTGTCATGTGACTCTAAGGGGAAATAACATCCCACTTTTGCTACTCACGGTTTATTTATCCATGTTGATATGTGAATGTTATACAATGTTATATGATGCAAGAGCAAATGAACATACTCAAAATATCCAAATCAAGTATTGAAAATCATTTCCACCAGCTTTGTTATGTTAGTCACTTTGATGTATGGCTTCCACATAAACAAAAAAAAAGACCCTGTTGAACTGTATTTCAGTATTTGTTTAGAAAAAAACTGATTAGTACTGGAGTATAGGATGCAAGAGATTTTCATACAAATAAAGTGACCTATCATTAATCATGAGAGAAAATGATACTATATAACTATGGGATTGGAAAGGAGTCATTTACTACAAGGTTTCTTTCTTCTTTGAAGTGGTTAATTCAAGCAAGCACGACTTTCAATTCCACTAACAAAAGACAGCAATTAACAAAGAGTATCTAGAATTAGTAAAGAAAAAGAGTTTAATATTCCATCAGAAGACAAGACTGCATGTTTTATTGGTAGCCGGGTAAAAATTATTACACCTTGGCGGTGAAGTTTTTACCAATTTGTTGTATTTTATCTTTACATTACAATATTCCCTGCCACAGCAGAAGGCATCTTGGGAAGGTCTTTTCTGGGAAAAATATAATATTCTGTGGGGATGAAATTATGAATTTATCTAAAAGATGGCTGAGTATAGGAAATGAAACAATAAATGTTATTCAATAATGTTACAGCTTAATTTTTTTAATGTCTTATTTTTGCTTTACAAATCAAATAAACTAAGCCCAACTATAATACTACAGGAGGCAGCTATTAGTAACTTAACAAGAGGAATATACAGTGTAACCCGGATATAAGAGAGTTGTCGAGGCCATATAAGAAGTCTCTTATATCCGGGTTTCTCTTATATCAGGGTTTGGTCTATTATATATACATTAACACAGGCTCTAATTTGGGACCAGAGAAAATCTCTCTTATATTCAGGTTTCTCTTATATCAGGGTCTCTTATATCCGGGTTACACTGTAAATTGAAGTAAATGGAAGTGTACATATAGAGATTTCCTTATTAGTATGTATACATATTGTTATGGTCCGGTTCCTTGTACCACGGTGATGGTCCAAGGTAGAACCAATAAAGAAGAACTCGAACACGGATATGAAATAACACAGATATATTACAAACAGGAATATATACAGAGAAGTAGAAAATATTAGTATGAACAATCAGGTTTAGTAGGGAGAACAATGTAGTCTCGACCAGTATCACCATTCCAATGTCTTGTAGTAATTGTCTGAACGCGACTCTGTTCAGACTGCCTCTGCCTTGACTCTTGACTCGACTGACTCGCTCTGACAGTCTGACAGACTCCTGACGGACTTCACTCCAGACTTCAGACTGAACTCCCTGCTTCCTCTTGAGGCGCAGTATTTATTACGTATAGAATAGTCCATTATGTTATTATGTTACACATATGTAAAAGAGTTCCATTTTAGTTTGATAGTGTTATCAGCGTCAGGTATTTGTATACTGTGTTGCGTACAATGTGACACATGGTTCACTAGGAACTAAGAAGTTCCCCAGAAGGGAAAGAAGACAAGTCTTGTCTCCTGTGGTTAAAAGGAAAATAGATAGAATTTATGTTCTTTTCTTTTATACATTTTTTTTCCTGTTCCATACAACAGTCATTAGAAGAATTAAACATTATTTTTTATAGTTTTATATTTACAGATTTATAAAAATATGAAAACTAACTACAATGCATTATTTATTACTTACCATATTACAAAGAATTAGCTCTAAAAACAATTTTTTCATTTATAAATTTATAAAAATGTCAGAACAAGAAACCAAGAAAATTTAAATTAGCACATAGCTACAAGAAACTGGAATTATAAATTTTTTAAAAATGTATTTTTTGGTCATTTCTTTCATTAATTCACTAAAATATGCATTGAGCATTTGAGTTCATATTTTTTTTTACCTCAAGAACTGACAACAAAAATGTTAAGCACTATTTATTTATTTACAAGAATAGTGTTTAATACTTTTGCTGTCAATTCTCAAGAAAAAAGAGAAGGCATAAATCCAATTTCATGTTTCGATTTTATTAAAATAATAAACATAACTTTTTAAAACAATAAATATTGCCAAAGGAATATGCAGCAATGGCAATGTCAAGACAAGAACCAACCTTTTGACACACTGTTTTTGTTTTTTCTGGCAATGTTTGTTAAACTTTGTCAAAATAATTTCTGAACAGGAAAGTGAAATGAGTTTTGGTGCACAGCAAAATCAACAATCTTCACAAATTAATTAAAATCAACAATCTTCACAAATTAATTAAAAAGTGTTCACACAGTTAAGAGAATACCCAAATTTACTAAAAAACATATTTTATTGAAGAGATGGATTTGATTGACTGATTTGTTTTTTATGACTTAACAACCTTTTTCAGGTTATTTAAAGCCAGACACTACTTTTAGATTGTAAGAATTAGGGTAGGAGGAAGAGATAATAATGATTTTAGTGATATAAATCTTACTAATTAACCAATAGCTGGTGGGGAGAAGAGGTGGGTTCATGCATTTCTCAAGGGTGTTTGTACATAAGTGAAAATATTGATTTGTTTTTATGGCTTATCAACCTTTTGCAGGTAATTTAAAAACAAAAATTATTTTTAGATTGTAAGAATTTTGTTGAGGAATTAATAATGATTTTAATGATACAAATCTTAATAATTAACCCATAGCTGGGGGAGAAGAGGTGGCTTCATGCCTTTCCCAAGAATGTTTGTACATAAGTGAATATAAAAACCTCAATGGGAACTGGAACTTGGCTCTCTGATTAACAATTTTGAGCCATTATCCATCACACCACCTGCACATCCAAGCTTACAGAACCTGGCATAGATTATTTAAAGTCAGAAAATATTTTTACATTGAAAGAATTTTTAGGAGTTAATAATGATTTACAAATACAAGTTCTACTAATTAACCCATAGCTGGGGGGATTTGTATCCTTTCCAAGGGTATTTGTATATAAGTGGATATAACGAACCTGACTGAAATTGGAACTTGGCTCTCCAATTTCCAATTCCAAGCTGTTATACATTACACTACCTATTTACACAAACATTTATAATAATAAAAATAAGCAAAGTAGAAGTTGCAAGAACATTTCTTTTATTTTCTAGAAAGAGAACAGGCTAACAAAGTTAGAAATGTGTTATAGGCCTTCACCTCAACCTTTAGAAGGAAAGCTAGTATGACAACTCTCAGTCACGGCAAGAAGCTATAATGTTTCTTCTACCGGCATTTTGGGGTTGACTCTTTGTCACTGCCACCAGCCTGTGTCCCGGTCGATCAATTGTCTTCGCTTTTCAATGAAATCCCTTGGTCAGGATACCAATATGGGACACTGGCCCATCCAGGGTTGAATTCTGGTCGTCGATGTTAACAGCTTCACCAGCTGTACTGGTTCAATACCAGCTCTATCATTCCCAGCTCACTTGCAATGTCTGGTTACTGCTTTGATCTCAAGTCTAACCTACCCATGTTGTGACTTTGATCCTAAGCAGACAAGATCAATCAGGTCTCGGGCTGTAGTGTAGGCTGAGTCCAGACTGAAGTTAGTATCGCACAAGCACAAAGAAAAAATAAATAAATAAAAGAAAAACCCAAGTGGTTCAATTATGTTAAGAAATAACAATTCAACTTTATCCTTCTGTTATATACAGGAGTGTGTTTTTCTCCCAGCCCGTTTTCTACGAATTGTGACACTTCTATGTTTCAAGCAAGTTGGTATCTTAAATCAACTGATTTAGTTCTTTGGTGTTGGCTTGGCTTTGTTTGTCAGTATAACTTGCTATTGGTAGGATAGGCAGTCGGAGGTTGTGGAATCTCTCAGTCAGCTTCTGCAAGGCAACACTCTGGTTAAACTCTGACTCTAACTATAAAACAAGCTCAACCGCGACTCCAACTCAGAACTCTCTGAATGACCTGAGGACTTTCGTTTATATGGGTACCAACCAAAACCCAGTGTAGGGCCAGACGCAGCCTGAGGTTCTCAGTAAATCTCAACTTCTAACAAGAAATTTCTTTGTTGTCAGGCCAGGAAATTTGATCACTTCCCATTTTTGGAAAATTAATCACTTTCCATTTTAGGTGGGTCTCCGTCATCCATGAGGGAAGGTCGGAGGAGAGCTATCCTCCTAGACTCTTTCTCTCTCACCTTGATATCTCATAGCCATCCCTTCAGTGGGCATTAATAACTTCTCCATCTTTCTTATCCATTCACCTCCGCCTATCACCATTGCTACCACTCGACCAATGGTATCCTGGCCATGTGGGTGTGGCTAAGCTGGCCTCCTTTAAATTATAATCTAGAATTTTTGTTGACAAAATTCTCCTTTTTCCCATCAGCCAAAATTTTTACGAATTCCATATTGCCAATTAAATTTCTATCATATCTTTTGGCAACCCAGAATTCACTTAGCCAGCACTCTCTACCAACTCCATCAATACTGTCAAAGTTTGCCATCTGGTCCCTTAGTGAAGTTAGCTTTATAATGGAATCCTTGGTTTGTCGAGAAATTAAATTCTTTTATCGCGCCAAATCTCAATTCTCCACTCTATTTTCTGTCTCATGCCAAAATTTTACAAACACCATATGGCTATTCAACGTTTCAGTGTCTGAAGCGGCATGTTGATAAGATAAATAATAACAATCCTCTCACCTATGTCGAGACAAATACCAAAATTTTATAATTGCTACATTGCTTTTCCTTGGCCAAGAAAAAAAAATAAACGATATATTGGGAAGATAATTAACATTGATTCTCCCTGCCTGTATCAGCAATTGTTTCAAGCAGAAATTTTTATGACTGTCATGGTCTGGCTGATATATTAATATTTGCCTTTCTTTGTATCTCCCCCGGCAAGACATTAATCAAACTGACAAAAACCTCATATATGGCTTTTTCCACGGGTTTATTGTCTTTTGTGAAAAGCATCTTTTTCGTAAATAAAATAAAATCTTTTTTTAACATCGATCAGTCTATCTTTCGGGATAGCTCTTTTTCGCCTTAAGTATTTCCTGTTTTAATTTCTATGGTTAATTAGTTAGCCAATTACCATAGCTAAATAGTGTCACATTAGCACATATTACAAAAGCTATCTTTACCCATACGTTTGGCACATCAAGAAGCAGTGTTTATCTACAACTCAAGAAATCATCTTCACTTCGTGGCAGCTCCCCCCAAACTGTTCTCTGTACAGACTAGGTTGACTTATTGATTCATTTTCTATGGCTTATCAACATTTTCAGGTCATTTAAAGCCAGAAAATATTTTTAGATTGTATGAAATTTTGGAGATAATAATGGTTTAGCGATACAAATCTTAATAATTAACTCATAGCTGGGGGAGAAGAGGTGGATTCATACCTTTCCCAATGATATTTGCGTGTAAGTGAATATAAGGAACCTAATTGGAATTGAAACTTGACTATTTGATTAACAATTCCAAGCCAGTATCCATTATGCCACCCACACATCCAAGCTTACAGCACCTGATATTCCCAAACAGTCACCCATCTAAGTACTGACCAGACTTGATGTTGCTTAATTTTGGTGATTGTACAAGAACAGGTGTTTCAATGCGATATGGTTGTAAGCCTTGAAAAGATGGAAAATTTACTGTTAGTGTAGACTAAAAAAAAAAAACTGCCAGTGATAGTATAAGTAATTGATAATTTATGCAAAGGTCAAACAGTCGAGAGGTAATGCTTTCGGTGGAATTTATATTATAGTGACCAATTTTCTTGCTTCAATTTATTTTGTATTTATTTGTTCTTTAATTATGCATATATTTATGTATCTGTTATTTGTGTGTTATTCTAACAGAAGTATGTGATTTACAAGATTGAAGGAAAATTCAGATGCTAAAGAAATGGATTATCCATCAACAAATGGAAAGGAATATTAACCAGCATTTAAACGCTTGCCTTTTTCTCTTCTTGCTTGACATAAATAAATGTCATTTTTTTCGACATGATACACACTGGCAATTCAAAAGGAATTTATTCTAATAATCCAAAATGCTGAATATCATGGTTGACTCTAAAACAGCAGTGTATTTCTCTTGACCTACAACCAGGTCCTTCACTTTTTTTCTTTGTAAATATTCTGTATTATCTAATCTATAATCCAAACAATTTCATGATACTCAGAAAGTCCTCATGGAACACACTGAATTAAAAGTAAAAATGTTATTTTATGGTGGGATATACAATTTATCTGAAAATTGGTATCAAGGAAAGTTGTGCCAGAAAGTTTTTCTCATTTGAGTCCATCTTTCAAATCTATAAATTAACCATTGCCTTGCTTGGGATGAAATAATTAAAAAAAAAATTTAACAAAAGAACTGAAGAGCTTTTGTCTGCAATTAAGGAATGTGAGGTACATTGGTTTTAGTTTTTAAGCGTGTGTAGATGGGGTTGGGATATTTACTTCCTGCTGTATAGTTTTGTTTTTTTGGAGTGGAGTATCAGACATGTACTGTTTAGTCAGATATAGTAAACATCCTGTTCTCTCTCGAAAACATGGAAATATAATGAACTCATAGTAGTTAGCAACCAAGCAACACACTAAATTGTTTGCAGGTAAAGTGCATAATATGGAGGTAACAGCCTTATCAGTTAGGTCAGATTGGGGGATCTTTTATTACTTGAACAGGGTGAAAATTTTCAAAAGCAAATCTGGAATGCTGAAAGTGTATTATTAGAAAGTAGAAATACCAGCAAAATGTTTAGGCAAACATAAGCTGTAATATCTCTCAATTTCTCCGAAATCCAAAATATTCAGTCTGGTAGAAATAAATACACTGTTTAATAAATAAATAAAAACAGAGCATCTACTCAAATATGAGTAACCATTTAAAAAATAACACTTAAACAAATAAATTAAAAACCTGTCAGATTTAATCCATTTCCCCCAAAATTGTTTTTGTTTGCTTTAGGATACAAAACAGAGCAGGCATGTATGTTTTGAGAAATGGGTAGTATGCCTTCAAAAGCACTATTCGGTCTATGTTTGATCAGGAGGTCCTACATGGCCAAGTTGGTCTAAGGAATGTCAGATCTAATGATGGTTTCCCCTAGGAGGTACAGGTGCAAATCCTGGCAGAGGACGCATATTTTTCTAACAAGATTTCTCAAAATATTCATGCCGGTAGATGTAAATAAATAAATATACTGTTTAATAAATAAATAAAAACAGAGCATCTACTCAAATATGAGTATCCATTTAAAAAGTAACATTTAAACAAATAAATTAAGATATGTATAAAGATATTTGTGGTACAAAATTTTATGACTGCCATGAAAAGACAAAATTTATTTTTATTACCACTCATGATGATAATAGATAAAACGTAAAATTGAAAAACGGGGCTGGCTAACTGGTTTTGAACCTCACTCAACAGAGCTAAATTGAGGTTAATAAATTATAATAGAATTATCACTAAAAATATGGTATTGGGGTGGGGGGATATTACTTAAATGGAAATTAGTTGGAGACCCAGTATGAAATCTTTCTGAGAAGGCTTCAAAATTCTATTATAGTAATTTTTTAACCTATATATATGTATATATATTTAGGCAGTAACCAAAGAAGTTTTATGAAATTACCATTTGAATTTAATAAAACTTAGGTTCATACAAGATTACACATGTTTTGTAAATTTTTATACATAATTGTGTGTACATATATAGAAATTTAGGCAGCAAAAAGTTTTATTAAAAATTGTGAATTGAATAAAACAAATATATAGGATTAATACAAATATAAAGTTTGTCACTTAGTTGATTGATGTTATATTCAGCATGTTGACTTGAGCATTTCATAGACAAACCTTTTTGTAATCATTTGGTCTACTCCTCAGGTTATATATATATATATATATATATATATTAATCAATTCACCCCAATCAAAGTAATAATACCACTAAGACATAATGGTCTACTAGGAGTGAAATAGAATGAGAAAACTATAGAAGTAACTGGAAAGCCAATCCTAAACAGGAAACAAGGGATAAACATCAACTGTCCAAAAGACTGGGGAGGCACGTTAACTGGACGATAGGTAAATCTATCTCAACTTACTGAGAAAAAAAAAAAAAAAAAAATAAATAATACATAAAATTTCATAGCTCAGTCAGAGATGTTATGAGTATAGAGTTGAAGAAGAATTTAGAAGGAACTTGAAACCCAATCCTAAACAGGAAACAAGAAATAAAGCTCTACTCCAGTTCAAAAGACTGTGGGGGAATGTGAACCAGATGATAGGAGATCCTATCTACTCTTGAGGAAAAATATAAAAATAAATAGTAAATAAAATTTCAGAGTATATATATATATATATAAAAATAAATAATAACCAGCTAGTCTCCTTTTCTGAGCACACCCTGCTAGGGTGGCTAGTCAATCGCTGTTTGAAGGCACCAGCTCAGGTATATTTGTTTCTTCAAAACCCAGATCCAACCTGTGGTTTATACTGCAACTATGCTGAGTGGACTTTAGTTACTGACTAAAACTTGTGAAAAAGGAAAAGAAAAAATAAATAAAAATAGAAATTTTGTTTACTTTTCTGATCTGGAAGCATTACAAATAAGTGATAATGACTGTTTGCAAAAGATGCTAAGTGTTTATTGTGAAAGTCTTTAGTTACCTTTCAATAAAAAAAAATTGCTTTTGAGGGTTTTATTTGGAAATTATGCATCATTTTGCCTTTCTTTTATTAAAAATTAAATATTGTTACTTCTGAATGATTTCCAAACTCATGTAGTTGTCTAGACTCAGTGAAATCCTGAAAAAGTACAGAACTGTAAATATTATGAAAGATTTCTCTCCCGTTGTTGCAATACACCATTAGATAGATATTATCTCTCCGGTAAACAAATAAATCCAATTTGACCCACTTTTTTGAGTTTTGGAAAAAAAAATGAGATTGAGTTCTAAATTAAAGTATAAGACACAGCATACTTTTTAGGGATGAAAAAACTTTGCATCTTATACACACATTATTATGCCTTTTGATTCCTTAGGGAACATAGGGCCGCAACAACACCTCTCCAATGTGGTTCCAGGTGATCCTCTTCAGCTCGGCCCATGTCCTGCCGGCTGCCTTCACCTCTGCATCAACACTTCTACACCTCTTATTCACACAGGATTATGGTAAGTTTTATTCTGGAAATGGGTTACACATTTGATATGATTCTTTTTGTTGTTAGGACATTTTGGCTGATACATTCTGTGTTTTCAGGTGGATAATCCAGATGGAAAAAGTTTGTGTTTTTTTTCTGAGTAGAGCAAACTAGAAAATGGTAACCAACAAGAGAAAGAGAGAGAAAAATAGTGAAAAACATACTAATTCAACCAAACCATAAATTTAAGGCTGAATAATGCTGTAGAATGGATTGGTTGAATTATTGCAGTAACAAAAAGAATTAAGTAATCAGTCTGAAGAAGTTTATGAACCTCAGTTCTGAGTATTATTTACACGCTTTATATTCAGACTATTGTCTTCATCTTCATTGTTGTTACCAGTCTTTGGCCTTCTTCAGGTGTATATTGGTTGAAACATTTTGATAACGACAACAAAGATGAGGACAATAGTCTGAATGTATTAGGTTGGTGCAAAAATAATGTCGGTTTTTGACGTTAAAAATTATGTCAAAAACATTATTTTTGCACCAACCTAATAAATAGTGTAAATAATGAAAACTCCACATCAGAGAAATTCAGACTAAGTTACGAGTTTTATTTTATAATAGATGACAAGAAATAATCAAGCAGTAAATATTCAATTGTTTCATCTGTCATCAATTTCTACTGACGTTATTCCCAGTTAGTAATGATTCAGTTTCATACACACTTCTCATGCCATCTATCATCTGTCTATAATAAGAGATTATTGTATTTTTTATAAGAGTTTTAAACATTCAAATTTGTACAAGAAATGAAAAGAATAAAACAATGAACACAATTTACAGAATTTTTCTTTAATTTTACAAAAGGAATTTCATCTAAAGTGAAGCGGTAAAGAATAACAGGAAAATATTTAAAACAATTTTAAATGCCCTGTAACTTGATCTACCAAATCAGATGGACCTGAAAATAGAAAAATATTTTTTATAAAAATGAGATGCAAGAAAAAAAAAAAAAAAAAAAAAAGAAAAAAGAAAGAAAAAGAAATGTCAATTCATTTGTAGTAGTAGTAGGAGGAGAATATTCACCTACTCCCCTACACATTGATGTGACACAAGATTGAGTTTTTATGTGTGTGTGTGTGTGTGTGTGTGTCGGGGATTCTTACACAACTACATGCAGGTAGTTCCAGAAATTGTCCAGTTGCCTGAAGCAGCAGAGATTAATTCCAAGCTTACTCCTTTAAGTGCAATGAGGAGTAGTTCCTCATTGCACTTAAAGGAGTAGATTTTCTTGCTTCAGGGCCTAAAAAAACGATGACATTGATTGTCAAAGGTTTGTTTTGATCTATGTAGTCAATGGTGAAGTGATGGGTTAAGTACAAAGCAGGGGGTTATATTGAAAAATAGATTAAGCAAAATAGATGGAATCTTAGACAACGGTTAAGATTACTGCCTCAAATCATTTCAAGTGATCACAATGGTAACTGAATCTCAGGTAACAGATAGAGAAAAATACATGATGTAATAAAATTTACGCACACACGTTATTGGACAGTCAAGTGAAATTAAATAATTTCTTTTTCACAGACAAGAAAGGACTGGTTTGGTCGGAGCCAAACAACAATCATTAAATAAATATTGGATAGCAAAGTTGTCAGCAACTTAGAGAGATAAGATAAAAAAAAAATCAAGTCAGGTTACAAATTGGGGTAACTTAATCCTGATTTGATAAAGCCAACATGACACATTTTCTACTTTCAACAGTTTCTTTTTTTGTTTTTAATAACTTCATTATTACCCAATAAACTAATGGCTTTCGATCCAAGGAGAAAAAAACTGTGACTTTTGTGGAAAGTAATATATGTTGTACATATTTCCTTAATTTACAGCTTTAAAAAAAGAAAAGAAAGATGTTAAGTGTACAAATTGTAATCATTCATTCTAATATATATATCAATATGTATTTTTTATGCACATGTATGTGCAACCATAAAGAATATATAACAATGAAATTTACACCTAAACTAGATAGATAACAATGAATGAGACTTATTAGAAACTAAGAAAAAAAATTCTTATATTTTTGGTAAAAATTGAACCATGAGTAAAATCCCAAAATAAAGAAATGCTGTGGCTGAGTTTCTTGTTAGTCTATTTTGAAGTTACCACTATGGTAGAGTTTAAATTATGGCAAGTTATTTCATAAATTTGGAATTATATCTCAAAATACTGTAGAAGATATACTTTTTACTGAACATATTTTTCTCCCTCCCTCTCCCTCTATATATACATACATACATGTTTTCTTTTCTCTCCCCACCCCGGGGTTCAATATATCTATAAAAGTGAACACAGAAGTCAACACACAGAGGCGACAGACTGTTTCATGCTAAACGCAATAATCAGACCAAATGTGTTGTTTTTTCTTGGCTATTTATATATACAGATCAGTGATGCATTGTGGGTAGTCTATTCTAACAGTAATTTTTTGGCAGGATTGCTTTGTTAATTTCTTTATTTATTTGGATTAATATATTTTAATTGTTTTTTTTCTTTTATTTATTTTTATTTATTCTTTTCAGCTTTTGAATTTTAAGTAATGTAGTAAAAATTTTCAGATGAGTTCTGATGTTTATTTAGTAGTTTGCTTCGTCTGGGAAGCTATTTATTCCTCCAAGCAGAGTTTGAAGTTTTTGGATTGATTGTTGTAGTTTGTTCTAACAGTTATTTTGGCAGGAGTGGTTTGTTAATTTGTTCATTATTTACTTTACTTATTTGGATTAATTAATTTTACTTGTTTTTGCTTATTTATCTTTATTTTATATGCATGTGTGTGTGTGTGACACTATTAAAAAGGCACTGGTAATTTGGGAAAAGGATTTTAAAATAAACTGGAAAACAAGAAAGAAAAACAATGTTTTTCAATAGACTGAAAGTATACGGATAAAAAAAACAGAAGAATGAAAGAAAAGGATATTTGTTTTCTTTTCTCTCCCCACCTCGGGGTTCAAATGCCTATGACGATGGCTAGCACAGAAGCCATCTGTTTTTGGTCAGCTTAATCTTAAGCGATGGTATTTTCTTAAGTGTCCACTCAATCCTGCACGGAAAGAATAGATTACATTTTAACGACTTCAAGTGTTGAGAAGGGAAGAGGAGAGCATCAGTAGGTTACCTATTGAATGAAATGGGTAATGGGAGTGGCTACTCATGACGGCTAAAAATGAGTTTCTAGCCAAAATTCAGTCAGTTGATTGGAAATATTTGATGATAATTGAATTTGGCAATTTGGGCTGGACCATGCCTAGCTTCTGGGAACAGGTCTGATCAAGAGATGGAGAGAGGTGGAGGCCCTAGTAGAATTACAAGGAAGGCGGAGGAATCGCCTGCACTCTTCAGATGGTGATGGTGAGAGGCACCAACACGAGATGAAAGAAGTTCGGTGGATCGATATTCTGCCAGGCCCACCTCTATGGGAGAGAGATCTCCTCAAATTTGCTCAGGCAATCAATTTCCCAAGACAACGAAAAGCTCTGTATAGATGTTGGGGTTTCCCCGAGAACCCCCAACCACCTCATGCCCCACACAAGATTAGCATGAGGGTCCATAAATACAGAGAAGTGTAGGGAGAGACAGAGAAGAAGGAACTAGACAGTTTGAGGTGCTATTTGTGAGAGAGGCGCATTGCCAGGTGGTTCAAGACTCACTTTGCCATACCCCACAAAACTTCTGCAGAAAGAACTTAGACTCCGGCCTTCTTCCAGACTATCAGATACAATTGAAGGGTCGGCCCAAAGAAATCAGAGAGAGAAAGAACTTAGATTCCGGCCTTGTTCTAGGCTACCAATTACAACTGAATAGTTGACCTGAAGAAATCAGAGTGGAAGATTTTCAATCTTGTACCAGTTTATCAAACATGGCTAGACATAGTGTCATGGAGTATCAAGAGAGAAGGTGCTGAAAATCTGCACGCTGTTAATTTAGTGAGTAGAACATTCATTGTATGAATCTTTGATATAAAGTTGTTGTGTTACACAGCTGTCTCTTAATTTGTTTCTTGTGGCATCATCTCACCAAAGCTGCTGGTATACGACTTGGCCTTGTGATCTAAAACAAAAACAATGTGGGGCAGGGTGTGATCGAGGATCAGGACAGCCAACTCTAAGGCTGGCTGTAGGGATCGACTATGGACTTGCTTGGTGATTGTGGTCAGTGTATGACTATATATATAAATAAATAAATAAAGAAGGAGTTTGTTTGACATTTATGCAGGTTTTAACTGAAAATCAATGGAAGTGCTTTTATTTTTTTTATAATCCTATTTAATTTTGTTATGGTTTGAATCATTCTTCAGGTTTTGAGGGAAAATTTGAACATTGATTGTTCAATATCTTGAGTGTTTTGGCTTTCATAAGCTATAATCAAAGAGTTTTATTTTTATACAGATAGGGTTCTATCTATATGCATGAATCATGTTTTCTTTAGTAGTTTTCAAGTGTAGTATCATCATATTCACGACAGCCACCCACTGATAAATAACTGGTGTGAAATATCGAATGGGGGGAATATGTAAAAACAGGATGTTGAAAAAAGTGGGGTTTTTTGCCGCTTTATGTGAGCATTTTCAAAACATGAATAAAAACTCAAAGGAAAATCTTTAAAATCTTGCTATATACTGCGTACAATGGGTAAATTGTTGCCATTTTATATTTTTAATTTTGTGTATGCATGACATTTGTTTTTGATTTTATTGACTACACAGTATAGTAAGAACAGTTGGGCACCATCTGTGAGAAAAAGATCACCATGACATAATTCACTCTGCCAGAAATTTGGAAACAGCATGCTGTACTGCTTGGCATTCATATCGGAAGCTCCAATAGGAACATTTCAGTGTTTGGATATCAAGTGCAGAGGATTCGGAAAGAGTTGGATGAGTCTAATGGTGATTACGAAGGTACAGCAGCTTGGAAAACTAGCTCTGATCATTCTGATAAGAAAAGAACTTTTTGAATTTGTTGTTGAGGGGCCTCAGACTCAACATGGAAATCTACATCAAGTGACTTGAGGAGGTAGTGCTGCCCTGGGTCAAGAGGGTGGCTGCTGGAAGACCCTATGCCTGGCAGCAAGACTCTGCACCATGTCACACAAACAGAAGAACCCAGTTATGGCTGTCAGACAATTTATGCAACCACATCACCCCTTACATCTGGTCACCTAACTCCCCAGACTGCAATCCCCTTGATTATTATGTGTGGTGTGCAATTGCGTGAGAAACCAACAAAACTCCTTGTAGCAAAAATGAACTGAAGGCATGGATTATGGTAGCATTCACCAACTTAAACAAGGAGACCATCCAGAAGAGTTACAGGAGATTCAGAAGTCGTCTAGAGGATGCGACTGAAACCAATGGCGATTTTATTGAACAAATTCACTCTCTAGTATTTCAAGAAATTTTTGTGTAATTTTGGTAAATATATCTGTTAAAATGAAATGTCAGTGTTATTTTCATTTTTGCGTAATTTATACAACAATTTATCCATAGCACCCTACTTTTTTCTTTTTTTTTTTTTTTTACATATGGCCAGAAGTTTTAATTTTGTTGTCTTCAGCATTCAATTAATGATAATGTAAACTATTTTTATTTTTTTTTTATTTCCACCTGTAAAATCATTGTTCTGCTTGAATTACTTCAATTTTGAAGAAAATGGCAGCTTCTTGAAATAATCTTAAAATACTAACAGCAAAAATTGTATGGGTAATTTATCATATTAGGTTGGTGCAAAAATAATGATGTTTTCTCACATATTAACATTATTTTTGCACCAACCTAATATTTGCTGTCTCTTCACACACACACACACACACACATAATATTAAACTATATCCAATACATTGGTATTATGGCTAGGAGGCTACTTATATACATCTCAGGGGTCAGAAGGAGTCACAGTAAACAATAATCCACTTACTAATGACTGCAAAACGTGTCATCAAATCTAAAGAGACTGTCATTTAAGAGAGCTATCATTTTTTTTATATCATTTTAAGAAACCATAATTCAATCCAACAAAATTATAACTTTGTATATCAACAAATCTATGACAAAAGATTTTCCAACATAATTCAGTGGTGAAACATTATACAGTAAAAATTTCAGATCAAAATTCTTCTGCATATTCATCTATGGAGTTACTGATTTACTCATAAAATGGAAATAAAGGTAATAATATATTTTATTGAATATCAATCCCAGGAAGTGAGAAAGACTTTATCTCATAAAAATTTTTTTATTAAGAATTTATTAATTTTGAGAAATGTTTTTTTACAGGTGAACAAATATAAAAATAAGAAACAAAATTTAAGTAGTTAAAAAGATGTGATTAAATAGTTAGAATGTTAGTGTTCCAAGTATGCGACCTGGGCTCGAATTTCACCATGAATGATTATTCTAGGCGACTTTTTGGTAATATTGTCCTGGGGAGACAATCCCTGTATCCAGTACCATTAGAAAGTGCCTGAAAACCCTAACCCCGTGTATTGACTCAAACTTTGTGAGTGAAAAAGAGTTGATGAAACCATTTGGGAGTCTTTTATGGTATCTATTTACATTGGTGGTGCTAGGTAATACTGCCTCCAATATTCAAACAGTGAGTGATCTATATTGTTGACAACATGAGACTTAACATTATATGTTGGTAACTATGTGCAAGTCAAAGAATACTCTTTATCAGTACTAAAAGGCAGAAGCACCAAAAAGAAGTTGGCTGGTTGTTTTTGTTTAATGGCATATCAACACCTCTATGGGTTATTTAATGCCGAAATCTAAATATTTTGTATGCAATTTTTATTTTTCCGAGTAGATAATTTTAGTGATATAAGTTTTACTAATTAACCCATAGCTGGGGAGAGAAGAGGTAGTGTTATACATTTCCCAAGGGTATTTACGTGTAAGTGAATATAACAACCCCAACCAGAATTGGAAGTTAGCCTAAAAAGAAAATATATAGTAAATGAGATTTGTTTGATCTGTAAAAGTTTTTTCTTATCAAGATTACATCAAATCCCTAATAAACTATTTTAATTTTATTTTAACACAATAATCAGTTGATTACACCACTTGTTACTGACTGCATATCAGTATGAGATATTATTCTCATGTTAATTTTATGAGCCTACTCTTCCATGTTGGCTCAAGGCAAGTTAGAAAAGAGTGTTTGAAAATTTTCATGCAGTAGGTTGCAAATTCTTTCTGCAGTAGACTGGTTGCCAACCAAGGCTACAGAACCCAGTCTGTCCTGCTATTCAACCCATAGCTGGAGGGAGAATAGATGGATTCATACCTTTCCCAAGAGTATTTCCGCATGTAACGAACTTGACTGGAATTTGAACTCGGCTCCCGATTTCTTGTTCCGATATCCATTACAGCACTATGCACATCCAATTTGACTAGATTTGACCAAAGAAAGCACTTCACAAGCCTCAATCAAACCATGGCCAACTAAACCGAAATATATATCGCGGTATAAAAGATTGCCAATAATGAGGAAAGAAGGCTCGGAAAATCTTATACTCACAGGATAGATTAAATAAAAAGTCCAGTTTGAAATTCTCTGAAGCTTACACAAATCAACATAGATCTAAAGAAGGCCATTCTTTTTCTAATGAGCAAACATTTACTCAACACTATTGCAGACAGGACATCAACACAAGATATTATTCTCATGTTAATTTTATGAACCTACTCTTCCATGCTGGCTCAAGGCAAGTTGGAAGAGAGCATTTGAAAATTTGTTGCAAATTCTTTCTGCAGTAGACTGGTTGCCAAACAAAGGCTATCCTGCCAGTCTGTTCTGATATTCAACCCATAGCTGGAGGGAGAAGAGATGAATTCATACCTTTTTCAAGGGTTTTTGGTGTAAGTGAATATAACGAACCCAGCTGGAATTTGAACTCGGTTCTCTGATTTCTCATTCTGAAGCATTATCCAGCTTATTGCTTTCCAGTGAACTTTGATCTTCAAAAATTTAGATGCAAAATGTCAATTGTTATTTTCTGTCTTCTTAATTTCTATTCTTTTATTGTTCCCTCTCATTTATAATGTTTTTCTTTTTCTCATATTCTTTCACACTCAGTAACCCATTGCATCTTAGTGGTTTTATTACTTTGCTTGGGGTGAAATGATTAAAAAAAAAACAAAAAAATACACTCTTTTTTTCTTCTATGTGCCAAGTCCTTTCAAGATGTGGGCAATCATGGCTCTCCACATCTTCTTGTCCTTTGTATCTCTAAGCAAAGTTTGTTTTCTGTTTCCCTTAATCCCTGTTCTGCCAATTAATTCAGTCAATTAAATGTCACACGTAATACACACTTAAGCAATCATGTATCTTTTGATACATGACTGACAAGGAGAAGATTTTTCCCACAGTAGGTTGCCATTTCTTTCTGCGGTCAACTTGTTCCCAACCAAGGCTATAGAACCCAGTCTGTCCTGCTATTCAAACCATAGCTGGAGAGAGAAGAGATGGATTCATGCCTTTTCCAAGAGTATTTGTGCGTAAGTGAATGTAATGAACTCAACTGGAATTTGAACTCAGCTCCACGATTTCTTGTTCCAAGCCAATATCCATTACACCACAACACACATTTTGACACTTTGACTGCCAACCACAAGATAACTCATGATTGGCAGTTTTTATTATGACATCGACTACAAGTTAACTAGTGTTGACATTTTCTGATACATTTTCATCTGTACCAGCCAACAAGTTTATTGTTAAGACTTCAGTTGAAGCTATAAATCAGCTCATAAAAATTTTTCATTCTGGAAGTTGGCTGTTATAAAGTTGACATTTGAAGCTAGATTTCGTAATTGACCTCTGGCAGTCGGTGTGTTAATGACATCGACTAATGTAAAATAAATATAAAAAAAAAAATCGTATAAATTTTATTGATCAGGTCATTCCAAAATAAGTAAGAGTAACTCCTTGAGGAACCTACTAAAAAAACAAAACAAAAAACAAAATACTGATAGTTAATCAAAATTTCATGAACCAATTATACCGGGTATTACATTTTTTTGTTTGTTTGTTTTATAGTTACTCTTATTCATTGTTTGATTCCAAAGTAACATTAATTCTTGCCAAATAAATTTCTTCTCTTTGCAACCAATCCAACAGGTTCACTCACCTGGTCCAACCCCAAGTACAGTTTTTGATCCTGGAGCAATCTGTGTCCGACCAGCATCTGAAATAAGACTAGCATTCAACCCAAGCTTGGCAGCTTCACGAGACATTTGAAATCTGAAATAGAAACAAAGTAGTATAAGTAATTTAGAAAACCCATGACAATAAGAAAGAAAAATAAAAGTTCCTTCGGACTAAAAAAATTGCAATATCATAAACTTTTGCAGTGTAACTTGTATTCATTTTGGAAGTCTGTTGCTGAATGTCGAGCGGAGTTCGTTTAAAGGGGAATAACTCCATCTATATTAACGAGACTTACATCAACTATTTCATTTTTAAAGAACAGTTAGTACCAACGAATGTAACCAGTATTGTTTTATAATACTTTATTATTATTAATATTACTACTACGACGATGATGTCTGAGGAAATAATATTATAGAGTTGGGTTAGGTAGAGGTGACCATCTGAGGCAAAATTATACACTACAGTAGTAAATAATTCCTGACCACTGACATTCTCTTTTCAATGCCAGATCTTACAGATTGAATCTCAATTTACTCAAACAAATTTTAGGTTAAAAATTGTCTAATTCAGCTTAATTATAAATTCCACTCACAAGTATGTTGCTGCTTGCTTTAATGATCAGAGAATGTAATAATCTTAAAGTGATAAAAAGCAACAATAAAGGGGAAATAAAAATAAGTAAAAAAAAATAATGAAAATACTTTAAGAATTCAAACAATTTAAAACTAATATGAGAACTATGACTATTCCTGGGCAAATCAAAAAGTATATATTTCACTAAAAAAAAAAATATATATATTGATAGTGGCTATAGCAGTAACTATATATATATATATATATATATATATATATATATATATATATATATATATATACACATACATACATTTCATTGAAGACGACAGACAAGGAACTATGATTAAGATTTTTATTTAATTTTTCTTGTGTTCGAACAAGTGTTTTCTTTTTTGGACACAGAGCATGTAAAAACTGTCCAAATGTTCTATAAATTCTAAGTGCTTTTGGCTATACTTTTTTTTTTATCAAGGATTATTTTATTTTTGCATTTTAATTGGGTGCATGGCTTGTGTCTATGTTTTTAGAGTTATAGGGACGTTTTATTTTCTGAACACAGTACATTGTAACCGTGTCCGTAGTTAATATTATTAAGTGTTAGCTTTTACTTTTTTAATATAATATAATATAATATAATATATATATATATATATATATATATATATATATATATATATACACACACACACACATACACCGTGGGGGAAACAAATATTCGTACGTGTACAAATTTTTAATTTATTGTATTTCCAACTAATGAATAAGCATAGTTTTCATATAATTCACTGTACACAGATGCATAATTAAATATGCATAGAAAACAGAAACAAATTTGATTTAATAGAAATAAATCCTATTTATCAATTTTAATAGGTGAAAAAAGTATTCGTACAATGTAAATTTCAGATTTTAAAACTTTTAAATTGTTTTAATACTTTAGATTATCACAACTGTCTATTTAAGGATGAATAATTTTATGCAAATTTTTATGTCATTCTGGGTTCATTTTTTTGTTCAAATCTGTGAATTTGTTTTGCTCATCCTAAGTCTTGAAAAATACTATATAAAATTCACTGCATAAAAACACTATATAAAAATACTATAAAATTCACTATTTTTTATCCATAATGCTGAATATGTCAAATTATTCAACTTTTTTAAAAGGGAAATCTCAAGTTGATATTAAAAATTTCTGCAAAACATTGATTTATTTAAGATGTAATGATCTATTATGACATGTCTCTAATTTGTATTTAGATACTTTGTATTTATTTACAATTTTTCTACTTGAATTGTTCACCTATATTGCATATGATCCATTACTGTACATGATTAGGTTACCAGAAAATTTGTAATTTATATGAATACTACCTTATGAAAATTGAGATGTAGTAGAATGGATGTGGGAGGCATATCATAGATTCAGGGGAGACCCACAAGACCCTTGTACCAGCCCTGCTCATATTGACGTTTTTTTTAAAATCTTTCATGGAATTTTTCAAAGCTAAAACAAGTCTTTTAAAATTGGAAATAAAAAGGAATAAAAAAACTGACATTTACTAAACAATTTAATAAACATAGTCAATTGATGCTTTCTGGATCTAGGATCATTGTTAAAGCCAAAAATAAAATGAAATGTTTTTATCATCCAACTAATCTATCAATCCTATTCCAATCTAATTCTATTGCATTTACTTACATTGATTCCTCAGTTTCAGTTTTGACAACAACCTTTGGCTGTCCACAGTATTTCCAGGCTTGCAGCAGTTTGGGGTTTTTATTCATTAACTTTTCACAAGCAGCCACTGCAGCATGTGAACACTAAGAAAAAAAAAAGAGAATAAAAAAACAAACAATACAGTATCACAATAGAGTCTAGTAAGCAATTATTTTTCCTCCTATACCAATAAATCTTGAGTTTTAATATCCAGTCCTACTAGAAAAAGTATTAGTACTCAAAAATAATAAATTAATACAAAAATTGGAACATTTCAATAAAAGTCATAGTAGACAATTCTAATCTTGCTATTAATGATATAGTTTAATTATAATTAAAATATCAGTGATTCTTGTAACAGATAAATTGACACCTGTTGTTATATTTCAAAATCCAGTAAAGTATTCATTAAATTAATCTTGATCATTTCATATTCCAATGTCATCTATTTTATTGTTTTTTTTAATTTTTAATGACAAAGTTTAAATTTACTTGTTGGATATAATCTTGGCAATTATGACAGAAACACATACTAACCTCTCTAAAACCTATCCCAAGTACATAAAACTCATTTTTAGTTTTTTGTAACTAACTTCATTTCTGGGAATTAAAACTTAAAAAAAAGATATTTAAATTATTGCAATATATTTTTAAATTGTTTATTGATATGTCTGTGTTTTTTCATAAATTATTTAAGGTATAAAACAAGATAAAGAAAACATAAGATTAAGAAGTACCTATATAGCATCTGCAATTTATAATGTAAGTCACATCAATAAAATCTAGTCTATCAGGCTAGAAGTTTTCATTATGACTTCTTCTTTTGCCTCAATAAATGTTAGAAAAACTGATGAATACAAATGAATTTTGAAGGTTAAAATACTCAAAGTGCTGATAATTTAAGCTAAATATAAAGTTTTGATGTTTTAAAACTTTAAACTTTGCCTAACATTTTGTAACTAAATCAAGAATTCTGGCTTAAAAAAAAAAATGAAATTAAATAAAAAATTTAGCCGGCCTCAATTTTTTTTTATTAAATCCTGGATTTTAATTTTCCTTAAATTTTCGTACTATATTTGCTGTTTTAAAATTTGCCATGCCTCATATTTCTAAAATAAAAAACTAACTTAAATTCATGGGGGGTCAGATAACAGACAACTTCTGACGCAAAAATTGACTATGTTGCACCATTATATCATAGGTCCTGACCTGGCATCTCGTGTTCAGTCACTTTCCGATTGCTGTAATATAGCTTCCCTGTGCCTTTTCTATAAATACTTTCATGGTAATTGTTCTGATGAGCTCTTCACTATGGTACCTAAACTTTACGAATTTAAGCATAGTACTAGATTGACAGTAAGGTATCATCAAAGTTCTATGTTAAGTTTCTTTTTTCATACTTCTCGCTTGTGGAACTCTTTTCTGGCTCCATGCTTTCCAGCCAATTTTGATCTTCAAAAATTCAAAGGCAGTGTCGATTATTATCTACTATCCTCTTGATTACTCTTTTATTATTCTTTCACACTCGGTAACCCCTTGTATCTTAGTGGCTTACATGGGGTAATTAAAAAAAATAGTTAACAATCAATTAAATGAGTTGTGAAAGATGGAGAAAAAAAAAACAAAACACTTGACACATACCTGGGCTGCCACTTTGCCTTTGCTCATCTTTAGATCATTACGAACAACCAAAACCAATTTGATTTCACCTGAATTATTTGCAGAATCTACCTGAAATTAATTAATAAAAGCTACAATCAAATGGATTTATCAGTGAGACATGATGGAAAGGTGAATAAAAATGGATTTAAATAATGTGAAGAAGGCAAGCATCTTTAACAGATCTACAAATTTAAAACATTGCTTTCCTTAACCTAATTTCAAATTGCTAAATTCACTGGTGTACAGTGTAAGGAAATTTGGATTAGATTAAGAATCAAAAAGCCAAAATTATGTGTGTGTAATATTTTAACAATTTTATGTTTGGGAAATACATCTATTTGATGCTTTGGCACACATCAGTGATGTTTTTAGCTGCAGATCATTAGAGGTTTCGGATCTTACAACATCATAACCCAGTTGATACTGAGAAGGATATTGACTTATATGCCATCTGTCAGCTACAGCTATTTTCATAATGTAAATCTCTCCTAATCTGCTTCAATTCCTCAGGTCTTTATATTGTGATCATAAACAACTTCTGGCTCACCAGCTTCTTCATTCTATTTTCTGTATTAACGTGAACGAAAAAAAAGAAAAGAATTTTTAAATCAAGTTGGTGCATAATTATCAGGTGTTTTTTAAACAATATTTATTATGAAAAAAGAAACATAATTTAACAATAAAATTTTTAAAGGATTATTCTGCAGTGTAGTCACCATCTACATCAATAACTGCTTCCCATTTGCTTGGTCGATTTTTACATTTTTATTAAAAAAGTAAACAAAACAGCAATTTTTATTAACAAATATCTCACCTACAAAAACGCCTGATAATTATGCACCAACTCAATAGGAATTTTATCAGCAAAATATGGTTCCTTTCATGAACAGCCTGTGACAATAGTAAACATCATCTATGGAGACATCTTTTAATATATATTGCAAAGATGCACTGCTTACATGCATGCCTTCCTTAATGACAAAGGTTGAGGTTTGTTTTTTTTTTATTTAAATGAGGCAGGATTGAATGCAGTATTCTTGACAGCTAAAGCCACACATATTTTTGTATCAAAGGGTTCTTTGTAGGCATGCAAAACATCCTGCTCAAAACCTACATCAAAGCCAGCCTAAGGAAGGAGATTAACAGCATCACTCTCACTTACCTGCAGGTAAGGTACACCTGTATAATGGCTGGATGCAAAACAAATGCTAAATACTCTGTTTGCATTACACTTCTTGTTTTTGTTTTGTTCTCTTCAGAAAAGTGAAAAACCACTCAAGATTATTTTTGTTAGTAAAAATAGGTACCAATGTAAGTCTTTGGTAAAAGTGAAATGGCATAAAATGAAATTTCAAAAAGCAAGGAATACCACTATGCGTAATGGGCTGGGGAGCCATTTTTTCAAAATTTGGGCATAACTTGCTTTTAACTTATAGTCTGACAGTGATTTGGGGCTTATTAGAAGCATTTTGGTGAGGCCTTTATAATAAAAACAAAATTTTTTTGAAAATAATAAAAATTTGGGGATCTGGACCTGAATTCCCATATTTAGGCAGTGAGGTCACAGAAACACATAATTTGATGCCATTTGACTTATGGAAAGGTATAAACACCAGTGAGAGCTTGTTAGAAGTGTTTTGATGAGGCCTTTACAATAAAATAAATTTACAAAAATGATAAAAATTTGGGGGTCTGGGACCGAATTTCTATATTTGAACATTAAGTCCTGAAAACACATATTTGGTGCCATTCAATTTCAGGAAAAGATATAGGTATCATTGAGGGCTTGTTAAAAGTGTTATGATGAGACCTTTACAAAAAAAATAAGAACATTCCAAAACAAAAAAAACAAAAAAAAAAAAAAAAAGACAAAACTTTGGGGTCTGGGACTGGATTTCCATATTTGAGCATTAATGCCCCAAAACACATAATTGGGTGCCATTTAATTTAGGGAAAAGAGACAGACATTTGTGAGGGCTCGTTAGAAGCATTTTTATGAGTGCTTTACAACAAAGTAATAAATTTTCAAAAAAGATGAAAATTTGGGGTTTGGGACTGAATTTTCATATTTGGGCAGACAAATATTTTCAGACTTGTCATGACTCATCATGTTTGATAGAATAATTGAGACAGAAATAAATAAAATATTATTTTTAAAGTTCATTCAAAGTATCTTCAAGTTGAAACAACTAAACTTTCAAATAATGCATCATCATCATTTAGTGGACCAAACATTGGGCTCTTGATTCTGCAATACCTGGTTGAATAACCTATTCAGTACAATGCTTACAGTATGGTTGGGCTTTCAAGAGGACAGTGTTAACCATTGGATTGGATCCCAACCATAATCTATTGATCATGTCATCTAGATTAGAAGATTGCGAGTTTTTTCTCACAAGTTTCAACTGGATTGATTGCAAAATTTTGTTGTTTGCCTCCAAATCTGATTCATCCCAATCTTTCAATCTGAAGCCCCCATGCATGTAAATCAACTCCCATGAGTGTCCTAGAAGTTTGTGGACTGCTGGTGTGATGTTAACCCAAGTACCAGATTTTGTTTTTGGGCCTTGGTGTGGAAAGCTTTTGAGGAGAAAAAGTACAGCTTTGTACAAAGTTTCCTGTACTCCTTCAC
Organism: Acanthosepion lycidas; assembly: GCA_963932145.1. Lineage (NCBI taxonomy): Eukaryota > Metazoa > Mollusca > Cephalopoda > Sepiida > Sepiidae > Acanthosepion > Acanthosepion lycidas. The sequence goes on along the minus strand of OZ010596.1, from coordinate 57,021,400 downwards.
ATTCACTTGCTTGCTTGAGCAGAAAAGATGTAATATCACGTAAAGATGCTGGCCAAATTGTTGGATTATTTGTGTGTAACGCTCATCAACCATTTCAACAATATCTCTTCCACCAAAATGAAGGATCACCAAGCAGTTTTTCCTGTTGTGGAAGTTCCTCCTTTACCTTTACTGTCAGAGAAATCCCATCTTTCGCCAAGAATCTCTTCAAAAGATTCATGGCAATCTTGATGTAAAATCAGTCGAATTTTGAGGATTTTTCTGGTAATTTTTTCACATTAAGTTAACCTTCCAAATCATTTTTTTTTTTTAATTAAATACATTTTTGAGTTCTTTTCAGTAAGAATTAGATCATTAAATCCTTCAATTAAGTTTTAGAAGCATATGTGGCATCAAAAATTTGTTGATGACTATTCAGATAAATTTTCGTATTTCAATATGCTGATACCTTTTAACTTAAGTGTGCCTAACTTTGAAATGGATTAATTTGAAATACCAAAGATCAGATTTGATGAAACTTAATTTTTCTGCACCCTCTCATCTGATATTTTCCGAAAATGCATAGTTATGCATGTCTGACTTTTGGCATTTTGAAATATTTCCTGATAGCCATAAAAATTTTGTGTTAAAAGAGTAATATTTTGGGGTAAAAACAGTTTTTTCTTTCAAAAGTTCCTCCAAAAATGGCATTTTATTCACATTTTCAACCTTGAGAGTCTGTAATTAACCTCAATATTATACCTTTAACTACTATCTTCAAAGTTAAGTGAAAAAAATGTGCTTCTATGATTTTTTTCGTTATTCAGTTTCAACTAAAAAATCAGGTAAAATTTGTATAAATTAGCTGACAGTGCTAGAAAATCTGACCAACATCTGTGATTTCGCAAACTTCAGTTAAACATAACTTTTCTGAAAAAAAGAGCTTTTCACTCGATTTTTTTTTTTTTTTGTTGAACTAGAAATTTTCTCTAGCTTGTGGAAATGAAGTCCTTTTGGATAGAATAGGAATTTCATTTTTTGAAAATTTCCAGCTTCCAGCCCACTGAGCTATGTTTACTAATTGTCTTACAAAGTAATATACAAATTACATATTCCATAACAAGTAAAAAAAAAAAAAAAAAAATTTCTGCTACAAAGTTTTTCTAGTCCAGGCTATGTAAAAATATCATTATAATCTTTACAAACTGTTTGCATGAATTATATTTTGCTTATTTTTAGCCTGGAGGAAAAAAAAAAATCAACTGTTGCAGTACTGCTAGTTGAACTAAAAACAGTGGCAAACAAAATGTGTAAACAACAGGTCCCCATTGTTAGTAGAGGTAAAAGGAAATGAGATAAATTTTAAAAAAATGTTCATGCAACTAAGTAACAAAAGAGAGAAAATATGCTAGTATGTATGCAAATATAACTGAAAAGAGATATTAAAATTTAGCAATTAGAAATTGTGTGTGTGAAAGTTCAGTTACTAAGGGGAAAGATATTCCCATGCTCAGGAACAAGTCCTGAATTGGTGCTGCTTCTATCACATGCTAGAAGAAAAAGAGAGAAAAGAGAAAGAAGACAGGAAGTGTCCTGTTTTATAGCTATTTCACAGCAGTACCTAAGGGCATCTTGGCAAACATGCTGTCCTGTTTGAATAATTACTCATAACATGAAATGAATGGGCCGCAGTATAATAGATATTGGCATGGAATGTGAATTGATGAGCCATTTTCAAATTCCAGGTTAGTCTGTTGCTCTCATTTTGACACTGCCATTGCAAAAGACAAGAATTTGTTTCTTCTCTCCCCAGCTATGAGTTCAATATCAGGATTTGACAGGATTCTCTCACTTTGGGTGACAGACAGTCTAAGTGAAGAAAAACTCTGAATTCCAAACTATGGAGAAGACAATGGTAAGCCACTCCATTACCTTTCCAAAGAATGCATAGGAATTCAGAAATAGAATTTGTGGAGAGTCATGATCACCTATGTCCTGAAGACATAGCAGTTAAAAAAAAAACCCAGAAAACTCAGAATATATTACATGTTACACAAGAATGATTGCATATATATTTATTTTCTCTGAAATATTCAGACTAACTACAAATTTGTATAAAACCTTTGTATTGCTCATGTTTCTTGAATTTCAGAATTGCCTTTTGAGATAAATTCATTCTTTCCTAAATTTTTTAAAACTTTGAGTGAATTTAAGAATTAAATACAAAGCTTTATACAAATTACTTCAAGCTTATTAAAAAATAATCAGAATATTAAATTAAAAACACATTAAATAAGTAAAATATATGGAATTACTTAAAACACAAATTGAAAAGATATCAATTTTATTTAAAAAAAAAAAAAATCCATTTGAATTTGTAGAAAAAATAAAAAAAAAATATATCCTTTTGGAATGTAGGTGATCATGGCACTTCACAAGTTCCTTTTTTTAATATGCAGAAATTGTCATGACTTTTTAGGAAAGATAGTAGTGATTTCCCAGTAACTTCTCTAGTTTTGAATTCAGAGGCCTTCTCCTAGACTGGCTGCCAGTCAAGATTAGAAATTTTAATCTACCCTGCTATTTAATTCATAACTAGGGGAAGCAATGGATCCTTGTCTTTCTAAAAAGTATTAATGTGAAATGAAAATAATAAATGAATTTAACTTAGCTTGACAATTCCACTTACCGAATACATACTTGTGCCACAGTTAACTAAATTAGTGTAACCCGGATATAAGAGAGTTGTCAGGACCGGAGAAGAAGCCCCTTATATCCGGGTTTGGTCTATATTGTTTAGGTAAGTATGGCTCTAATTTGGGACCAGATAAAATCTCTCTTATATCCGGGTTTCTCTTATATCCGGGTTACACTGTATTTTGAATTACATTTTTTTTGGTAAATATTTCATTACTTACCTCCTCCTGAATAAATTTGGAAGCCATTTTTTTTTTTAAATTTGACCCCAACCGTCCCCGAAGTAGCCATCCAATGGCCACTCCCAACCCTATCCCAACACTCATTGCTAGGGCAGCACTGGCGTGCGTAGAATCCATCTTCATATTTGCAAAGGAAAACTGAAAACGAAAAGAAAGAAAAAATCACTAGAATTTCTTTAATTATAAATTTTCTCTTTTTTTTTTTTTTTGGCATGAAGAGATCAAGACATCCCAATGTTAAAAATACCCACGCACAAAAAATAAATGAAGAAAGAAGTCTTAATTTTAGAGACAATAATTCAAAAAACAAAAAACAAGAGAAAGGGTGATTTCTAATCTTTGTAAAAATCGTGTTTTGTTTGTAACTAAACATGCACAGCATAGAAAAAGAAAATCTTTTTTTTTTTTTTTAAAAAAAAATAAAAATCTGCTAAGAGAATACTTGAAAGTTTAAGTCAGAATTTTAAACAAAAATAAGAGCTTTAAGTACAGGCGTGACAATTGAATTGAATCCAATCCCCACGGAGTGTACAAGAATAAATTTAAATAACTCGCATCATAAAAAAGTAACCCTTGACATATGATATAGTAAAATTCACATTTTTTAATTTAAAAATACCTTTTTTTTTATTTATGAGAAATTAAAAAAATTCCATCGCTTAGTTTGAAAGTAGTGGTGGAATCCACTTTTAGTGACCCTGTTGACTGCAATTTGTATTGTTAGTAAAACAAAAAATTCTAGAGATGGACAATGTATGATATTCGACAAATTTATAAACTTAAAAACAAAAAGTTAAAAAAAAAATGAAACAAAAAGAACTTAAACAAGTTACAATATGGTCAAATTTCAAATTCTTAAATTAAAAATTCCTTGGCGATGACAAGTTTAGAAAAAAATACCGTAGCTAAAAACATCGTAAACCCAAGGGCCAAATTGTTCATTAATTTTATTTTTAATTACATACAGCTTCATTTTTTTTTTACAACTATTCAAAGAGGGAGAGTTCTGATCAAGACAATAAAGTCTTCTTACTTAATCTTACAAGGAGGGTGAATAAGCATGAGAGATGAAGAAAAAGACACTCAAAAATGGATAGGCGCCACCCAGGAGAGTCTCAAAAAACAGAGAATTAGAAAGAGTTGTTTGCCAATTGAATACTAAGTCATATGTATGTCGTATTCACGATTCACCAGATTGAGACTATATGGTGATCATCACTTTTTTAAAATAATAACTTTCTTTGTGGTCGTATACATGACCAGTTCCCTTGAGGGTGTTCTTCTCCCAAACTCCATAGAGACGCTTACTTACTGAAAAACACGTGTCAACCAACACAAAAAATAAAGATAAAAAAAGATTAAAAATGATTTCTAAATCATTTATTTATTTATCAAAATATTTTGAAAATTATAAAGTAATGAAAAATTTTGATAAAGTTTACGTTTTTTTAAGAAACCTCAATTTGGCTTAAGCCTTATGAATGAATAAAAAAATGTTTTTGTGAGAAGCGGTGAATTTTTAAAGATATTTCTTAAAAAAAAACAAAAAACTAAGAATGCTAAGATCTTGCAAAATCACTTGATTTTATGTCCATTTTTACTTTTCAGTATCTAGAAATATTCGGAAATATTCAGATGTAATTGTAAATCGATGTGTAAAAAAAAAAAGGGAAAAATAATTTTGGTTTGTGCATTTGCATTATTATCATCGTTCTCATTTCCCGCCATAAAACACCAGTTTTAAAAAAAAAAAAAAGGAAAAAAACAAACTATTCAAAGATATGTAATTATCATAATTTAAAACCTTAGTAATAGAAATTAGTTTCATAAAACACTAATTATCGAATTGTTTTCCTCGCTGCAAAGAAATGAATCTTTCTTATTTTTTTTTTATTTTGGCTAATTTTAAAAATTTAATAAATTATGTTACCATAGGTACACTCGCCTGATCGTACACAAACATAGATAAAGAGACGTATACAAAAAAAAAAAAATCAAATAAGATAAAAAATGAATATCAATATAAAAAAAATTTAGCAAAATAAGTTAATAAAATAAGTAAAAAAAGATTTACAAATGTGTTGAAGTACTGCAAAAACATTCGGCTGATATTTTTACTGCAATGGGTTATTGTTGCAACGTAAGGGAAACAACTCTTATCAACCTAACATTGTTATTCCCCTTGCTATGTATTTTTATCAATCTCATGACCAAGTGTGGTCGTATACCTGACCAGTTCCCTTGAGGGTGGTGTTCACCCATACTCCATAGACGCTTAGGAACTTACTGGTACATCCTGCATTGAATGTGAATGTAATTTAAGTCAGGATCTGTTAATACAAACAATTCAAGCCAGATGCCTCTGTTCATAAAAGACATATAGTCTGCTAATGCACTTTCTACTGTACAGACAATTGGTGGTAATGCTTTGATCAGATATATCCATGACACTGTCGAAGAAGGGATGCCAAATATCTCCAAAATTCCATAAATAGAATGTCCCATCCATCTGGTACCCACTATGATCCTCTGTTCAAATGCTGATAATTTATATCAGCTTGCTATGAGCAGCTTAATTGGTGCTCCCATGGACTCACCAGATGTCAGAGCACAACTAATATAGGTCTATACATTTTCATGATGGTATAATGGTGCTACCTACCATTACCTTTACATAATGCCAACCCATGACTTTTGGCACATCAATATACCTACATACATGCACACACAATCTTGCCCCTGCTCTCCCGTTAACGCAAGTAAAACAGGGTTTTTAACAAAAATTTCAAATGTTCTAAAAAAGGTCGAAAAATATAATTTAATAATCAAAAAATCCTTTGGTCTTTCCTCTAACTAATAACAAAGATTTTCATGATAAAACTTTGTTTTTATTAAGTTTAGGATTTTTTTAATTATATACATATATATAGATATTTGTGAGTGTGTGTGTGTGCATAGATATCAAATTGGTTGGGTTTTAATCCTGGCTTGTAGTAATCAGATGTCTAACCACACTAAAGAGCTGTGATACAGTTAAACAGTTTGTCTGTGGATGACTATATATATATATATATATATATTATTTTATATGCACAGTACCTATTGGAAAGTGCTCAATATCAGTGATAGAGCTAACATACTCAGTTGTATGGATTTGAGTTTGTGACCCTGTGACTTTTGCAATCATCAGACAAACTGGTTTATTTTTTAAAATTGCTTGTTTGACTATGTTTGGTGGGAGAGGTGGAACTTCCTTATGTGTTTGTTTGGGATGACACTCTCATACACATAGACACATATACATACAGATGTACACATGTTAGTTCACAGAAACACATATGTATGCAATTTTAATTTTATTTTGGTGTCAGGGTCATAGTTTTTATTATGTGTGGTGATGTTCCTTTCAACTAAGAATGGGTAGGGGTGTTCTTGACGATTTTAGATTTACTAGCTGCAGTGTCAGACAAATTTACCCTTCCTTATACACACATGTAGATGCACACATACACTCCTATTGGTCTGGGTCTTTCACCACCACTTTGGTCAAGTTGGGCTTTGTTTGTGGGCATGATGGTGATGATGTTTGTATTTTCAATGCTAACTGCTCATGTATTATTGACGATTGTGATTATGCTGATAGTGTTAATAATTGTGATACTAATTATTGCAAATAATACATTGCAAATGGTGAAAGTAAAGTATATATCTGATGTACTGAAAGTAGTTTAAAAAAAGATGGTACAGCCACCAGTCATCATTCAATCAGGAAAAATATAGAAACTGCACAAAACTAGCCAGTCATGTGTGGGAAATGAAAGAAAAAAAATGGAAGAATTCCAAGTGTGCACAGGAGCATTTTAAGGAAAGCTAAACCTTACAATATTAGTAATAATATGTATAGATTGTGCCGGGAGGAGAAACTAGAAATAATATCAGATTCAGACCAAAATAAGCTGTTTAAATGAGAGGTCTGAAGTGATGTCAGACTGTAAGCACATTAGAAAATACATTTTAGGTTTATATGAACCCAGATGAAAATACATATATTTTCACCTCCCCTCCCTTCCACTCCCTCTTGCTTTGCTTCTGCACTTATTTTAATATTTTTTCTTCCTCCTCCCTTATTTTTCTTCTACTCGAGCTACCCCTCCCCTTATTATTTAAATTTTTATTCCTCAACGTCTCTCACATTACTTATACTCTTACTTTGCCCCTCCCCTTATGATTAAAATTTTATTCCCCCTTTCTTACATTCTGTCCATCATTGCTTAAACTCACCCCTTATTAATGTATTTATTCCTCCCCCTCAACCCAATACTGATTGCCTCCCATTATTAATATTTTCTCTCCCTCCCCCTCCCTTACATTCCCTCTACCATTGCATCTCTATTTATTAATATTACCCACCCCACCCCTTACATTCCAACTACTTTTGATTTGCTCCTCCACTTCAAATGTAATTTCTGTTGAAATTGTTCAAATAAATAAACAAGGTATTTGGGAAATACAGTTAACCTCTACTGCCTGAAGAAACAGTAACTGATGGAAACCATGGAAGCATAAGTGGTTAGTAATCCTTGACTTTAATATATATATATTTGTTGATGAACAAATTAGATGAGCTATTAGAAATATTAACATAAATAAAAAAAACAAAACATAATACTTCCTCAAATAACCCTAAACATATCAACCTACTATACCGTAACTAAGGGGTGGATTAACCATTAAGTAAAATAAGCATGTGCTTAGGGCATCAAGGTAAGGGAGCCCCACAGAAATTTTCATAGCCAAATTTACCATGGCTGATGGGTCATATGGTGCGATACTGCAAACAATACTACTGAATCAGGATCCACAAAAAGGGGCCCTCACATTAAATGAAAAAATTACATACAGATATACAATAATAATAAGAGCATTCAGAAAGTGCCTATCTCTGCTAAAGTTCATGAAATCAAAGAACACCTCCACCCCTACATAAATGAATGCAGGGGAAACTTTGTATGCAATTTGTGAAATTTGTATACAATCTGTATAACGTCAGTGGAAATAAAACAAATACACACATACTCCGACGAAAACATAGCCTCTCTTTGGCAGAAATAAAAATAATAGTAATAGCAATGACAGAGGTTAATGATATACATTAATCTTGGCAATACAACAAAATTAGAATCTGGTAAATTTAACTGCCCCACAGTCCACAGAGGCTCATGTGATTGTTCTTGTTCTAAATCTTGCTCATGTTGGCTGTCCAGATCAGTCATTCACTGACAATGAGACTGTGCAGGGGTGCTGTTAGCTAACACAGTGTCCAGCATGCCAACAGGCAATAACACATGTGCTGGGCTAACATTGTAACTTTCTAAGTAAACTGATTAATTTTTTTTTATAACACTGACAACAATGTTTCATGATTTTTGTGGAAGTGCTTTATGAAATGCCGTGAAACTCATAAAAATGTCCAAATGGTGTATCATACTGCTTTTGACTATGTGTGTATTTTCTATTTTTTATTTATCGTACGTTAGTAGACTGGTGGTGATAACTGAGTTTGTATTTCATTATGTCTATCAATTTATGTGGGGCTGGTGATGTTGACATGTGCATTTTTTGTACATGGTGCTGTGATGGTGAAGAGAGCAAGAGTTTTTTTTTCTAACATGGTGGTGGTAGTGACTAAGTTTATTTTATCACATGATGCAAGGTGGCCTGCATCCCTGTGCTGAGTGCTTCTAGTGGTTGTCGCTACTAATTTATAACACACCCCAGCAACTCCACTTTTCAGTTTACAAATTCTAAGACAAAATCTGTCTATATTAATTAAAGTACAAGAATAAACTGTAAGCCGGGAATTAAAATGTCTGTATGATTCTTGCCTATGATATGTTTAAC